>CM065170.1:32106962-32801962 GCA_033026295.1 Channa striata
TGCAGATATGATGAGATGTCCTCAGTGTGAAAAGTGACCAGGTTATTCTATCTCATCCCTGTGACTTGAATAACTATAAAACTAACTGATGCTGGAGAATCAACATGCAGCTGAACATCCTCTTTGAAACCCTCTGAAATACTTGATTCTGTTAAATAACCATATTTTTCAACTCCAGCGTAGAATTAGGGAACAGTCCATTAAACGGCTGCGTGACTGTCATCTCTCTGGCAGAACTCAGCTAGTTCTGTATAAAAGCAGGTGGTCTTAATGAGAGGTGGTTCAGTTCTTAGGCCTCTGTCATCCTCTTTCTATTTAAGATGTAATTTTTTCTCTGACACTCCAAATTATTATGTTCATTTCTATGCAGATGACACCATCTCATGTGCCACAGACTTTATTCTCTATTAGGCCTTGGCAAAGCTACTTTTGACACATTTAATTTATTTGTTTTCAAGCATAAACTTATTTTAAATTCTGAAATAACTGCATCTAAACTCAACGACCTGTTCACACACTTCAAGCTTCTCAAAGTGAAATTTTTTAGTGTGAAACTTTCTGGAAACTAAACTAGACCAGGCGACCACACTGAAGGTCAAAATTGTGTGTGTGTTTTATATAGAGATAAATAATGCTTCTGCTTCTTTAATCTGTTGTAAACTGTGTGTATAAAGTTTACTGTTTATCACATTTTATATTGTAAAGTTTATAAAAAAACCAAAGCTAATGAATCTGCCTGTTGGAATAAAGAATTAAAATAGCCACAGAGGATTGTGTCAAAGGGATTTTTCTGTGTGCTCGTATGGTTCACGACATGAGGACATGTTCATGATTCCAGGGATTCACAGGTCCCTGGAGTCACGGATGTCCCTCAGTACGTCCAGGTCAACAGTCCATAATGCCATTGTGTTGCACAGTTCAAGTATCATATTTGTAAAATCATGAGAACAAAGAATAAAATTATTAAGATTTATGGTGCAGAATGTCTGGGGTCTTTTCATGTTTACACTGAGGACAACTGTTTTCGTTGCAGCCACACCCACTTGCACACACACTATCTCTGTAAAGCACTTTCACTTTGTTGGTCAGCGAGCTGTTTACAGTTCCTTCTCCTTTTTATAGAGAGCTTGTATTTCACATCTTATGCGTTAAATGCTTCTAAACATTAAGAGCTGAGCCACGTTTGTTTTCATTGTCATCTTTTTTCTTTATTGATTGTAGGATGTGGACGTTAATAACAAATGTCTGTGTTTTATTTGTTGCTCTGTCATTGAATGCTGCAAACTCCGGTAAGTAACTATTTCTGTCATATAATACATATTATATATTATGTTATATATTGTCTGTATTCAGCTGTAGCATGTCCTTGTTATTAATCCGTCTATGAGCATCGTTATGAAGGTTTTGTTCGGGAGTTTGTCAGATGTACGTTTTAATGCAGTGGCAGTAATAGAAGGCCTCAGCTACTTTAGTCAAGAACGTCTTAAATCATTCGCAGCATATAAATGATGGTATATTAATGATGTACTATCTGCTTTCTGTAACAATAAAGTATAATCCCATTATACTGTTTAGGGGTTTTAATGTAAGTAATGCAAAATTGTAAATGCGGCTGCTAACAGAGTATTTTTATACATTGGTATTGATCATTTTATTATACTGTATCATGTAAGAGAAAATAATGAGAGCACAGAAAAAATCTGAATAAAATAAAAAAACTGGATAAAGGAGAATACAGATGAAAACTGGACAGAAAACTTGAGTATTTTAAGGTTTATATCTAATGAATCTTAACCTCATTTTTCAAATACTTTGAGAATTTACTTTACATTATCTGTTGATTGTCTGATTGTTGCCTTGTCTGTTTTTAAATATTAACTTCTAGGTGATCCCGTGTACAGGGCCGTAGGTGATGAAGTTGTCCTCACACCAGGCCCAGTGTCTGATCCCATCATCATCATTACATGGAGACATGGACAGGATGTCGCCATGGAGTGGATTAATGGCTCTGTGGAAACCCTTCAGACAATTTAAAGGTACATTCAGGCAACTTTAGACAAAATTGTCTGTGTAAAAATTATACTCTTTATGAAACAGCAGACCATGAATTAATCCCTGGTTTATCCCTGAAAACACATCTTTATCCAAATCAAGTATTTTTTTATGGTAGACAGGGGTCAAAATATAAAAACCCTTAATAAAAATCAAGCTGCTTTAAGTGAATTGTAACATATTAATAGGTTATCACTTTATGTAGTGATGTAGTTTAAGGGTTTTGTAGTTCACTTCATCCTGGTCCACAGTCTCTTTCACTTTCAAGTGTTTTGCAAACAAACAATAGTGAGTAAAACCAACTAAAACTTAACAGACACCCTCCTAATATATCACAGTAGATGGATTTAAGGATGAAATGACATCAGTCGTCCCAAGTGTCCCAGACTCACTCAGCCAGGACCCACCAGTGCAGGAACAGGCAGCTGACCTACCAGACGAGACCTAAAACTGAAGAACTTCTGTCTCCTTAATGAGTTCGTCAAAGGGGCTCAAAGGTTTTAAGACTGTTGGTGAGTTCTGTGGATGGACACGCTCCATCCCATAATCTTATCTGCTGGTTGTTATTGTAATTTTTTCAAACCGAACGTTCGTATTTCTAGTCTCGGCACCAAACATTTGGATTTGGCAGCTTGATTTAGGACCCAAGTTTGTTTGTTTGTTGTGGAGGTTTGTGTGTTTGGTCCAGGAGTGGCATTAAGGGACTAAATAAAAACTGAACTGAACTCACTTTTTAAGTGAGTTAAGGTCTCACATGTTTTAAGGTGTAATTAATTCTGTGAATTTATTTTTTTAAAGCACATTGATTTAGAAGTGATCCTGCTTTAGAGTTGGTGTCCATGTCCTGCTGTTACTTCTTTGTCCACTACATGTCCATCCACACTGTATAAGCTGCGTGAGTCCAAGTTTGGGGACTTTAAAGGCCTGAAGTTGGATCATACAAATGCTGTTTCTTTATGTGTTTATGAAGATGCAAACAGTTTGGCGTTGCACTATTTTAGATAGAACAGTGTAAACATGAGGGTTAACGGACCTTAAACATGTAAGAGGAATCAGAACTTCAGCAGTTCAGGGAACAAATAGATTTTATTTTAATCCCATGGACTACAGTGAAAACTAAAACACGTCATTTCTTCATCCAGAGGCTGAAAATTAAGCTTTAAAAAAATAAGACAGCATATGAATGAATTTGTGTTTTTATTCTTAGATATTATTTTTTTCTTTCCTCTATGTGGGAAGTGAACAACTTATTCTATCACACTCCTGTGACTTGAGTAACTATAAAACTCTGGCAACCATATTGAAAGTCAAATGTCAAATGTTTTTATATGCAGGTAAAATATGCTTTTCTTATGTGAAACTGTTTAAAATCTACAATTTGTTTTTATCACATTGTTTATTGTAAAGTTTGTACAAATCCTTTTTAAATAAAGCATTAAAATCACTTTCACAACCAGTGTAACATTATTGGATCTAATTATTTCCATCACCTGGCAGCTGTTGGTGCAGATGTTAAACTCTCACATTGAGTTTTCACACAGAAATGACAGACGTTGGTGCACGTCGCCCTCGTTTGCAGGTCAAAACTTAAGTGCTACTTTCGAGACGACTCTTCCTGAGCTTTGACAGCTTAGAGCTGGAGATGGATGGAGTTTAAATTTGAAGTTCAGGTGATGAGACAGAGGGACCCTTTAAGCTTCCTGTGCCCTTGGACCCACAGTCTCACAATCCTTCCAGGCGTGAACTCTCAACATGATTCTGTTGTGCCTTAATAACCACGCTCACACAGATGTGTGTGTTTTGGCCCACGTCTGTAGAAGAGTGTTGTTTGTGTTCATGTGTATTTAATGTTTGTCAGATGATTCCTGGGTTTATTTAATTCATTTTAATACCATCTCAGCCTGGAGTGAGTGAGCACATATTTTTAGTCTTTGTCAGCTGCTTGAAGAGAGAATCAGTACTGAAACACAGGTAACAGATTTAAAAATAAAGACATTTTTTTACAATCAAATGAATAAAAAAACGTGTTACAGCCTTTAAAAACTGAATTTATCCAGTTTAATTAATTTTAAGTCGTTTACACTGGGGCTTGTATTTGTCGCAACTTTAAGTTGAAGTTCTTTAATTGAGCTTTTATTGTGAAAACCCAGGGTTCAGGAAACGGCTGCCTCCAGCTTGACGGCGGGCGCAGGTTTCGCGCGGTGCCGTGCGTAAAGGTGCACACGTCCTCCGCAGGTGGACGACAGGTCGCCGCAGGAAGCTGGAAACTCGCCGAGGAGCGTCCGACGGGATTTATTGTTTATTGTGTTTCATATTTCATAAAACGTGGCGGCCGCTCGGAGGATGCGAGCGCGCGGCGGCTGGACCCGCGTCCTCGTCCTGCTGCTGCTGGTGGCGCGGACACAGTCACAGCTGAGAGGTAAAAAGATGCTGCGGCTTCACTCACAGACCGACGTGTGTGTGTGTGTGTGTGTGTGTGTGTTTGCAGGCCCCCAGACCTCAGACCTGTACAGGTCCACACCCCACATATTTAAACACAGACCTACTGCACATTTTATTGCAGATTATTGTCTTTGTTGTAGTTGTTTTGTGTGTTTGTCCTTTTGCTTCTTTTTTGTCTCTTTGTGATCAGATGACGTGTTTGTGTCAGCCTCTGTCTCTCTGTCCGTCCATTTGTCTCTCTAGTCGTTTTGCTTCATGTTGGATCTGTGTTTGTCACCTTTGCTTTTTTGTGGTTAGGTTGTGTTATTTGTTTTAGTTTTCCATCATCCTTTGTGGTTTTGTGACCATGATTATGATTTGATATTATATTATATTATAAGTGGTTGGTTTGCGTCTCTTCACAGACACTTTGTGTCTCTCTGTGGTTTCTTTGCGTTATATTTGTTTATCTTTGTGGTTAATTTTCTCCATTTTAGTTTTTTTCTACATGTTTTTTGTCTCTTTGTGTGTATTTTGGTGTCTTTGTCGTCTCCTCACAGTCACTTTTTGTCTTGTTGTTTATGTTTTGCATTTCTTCACAATCACTTTGTGTCTCTGTGTTTTTTTTTCTGCATCTTTGTCGCTGTTTCATGCCTGTTTTTTGTTTCTTTGTGGCGTCTTTGCAGTAAATCTTTGTGCTGCTGTTTGTCTGTTTGTTGTAGTTTTGTTTCTGTAAGTTTTTTGTCTCTTTGTGGTTGTTCTGTGCGTCTTTGTGGTCTCATCACAGTCTCTGTGTGGAGCCTGGTTGGATTGTGGTTTTGTTGTAGGTCTGTGTTGTTGCTGTGTTACACACTTCACATTTTTCTCATTAATTTTTTTTTATGATTGAGTTAAGATTACAATGTTTAAGAGTTGCAATGACTTGCAGTCATGTAAAGTTGTTTAAATAGTTGTCAGAGCATTGTAGTGCAGTTCTGTGTGTGTGTGTGTGTGTGTGTGTGTGTGTGTGTGTGTGTGTGTGTGCAGGGGGTGGTGTCTGTGGTTAGCTCAGATTTTCCCTTCTTCGGGGCTTGTCACTCCCTCCCAGATAAACAGACACGCTTCATCTTCAGCCTGATTTTACCTGGCTGCTGACACACACACACACACACACACACACACACACATTAAAAATGCACACGAAATACACAAAACAGAGTGCAGACATTTGGGCATGTCCACGCGTTCATGTAGAGACATATTTCTACAACTGCAGAAGTGCCCTGACAAACACAGGAATTCAGTGTTAGGCCGAGTTTAAACGGATCAAAGATTTTTGCTGGTTTTTATGATTCTGTGGTCGACTGTCAGTGCGACGTGTTAGCACATTAACACAACTCTGAGACACAACTATGTGATTAAGTATTTGTAGTGAGAATAGGAATAAATGCGAATGCACTTCAGGTTTCAGCGCGGGTCTGTCAGCACTGGAATAAAGCTTTACAATAAAAGGAGAATAAATGTATGAACAAGAAAAAGTTGGGACACTGCAAACTGCAAAATAAAACACAATGCTGTGATTTGCAAACAGATGACAAAAAGCTAAAACATGAGGAATTTTCAAAAATCTTTAAAATAGAAATTGTAGAAATGACATCTTCTGTGTTTTTATTTCAACATGTCAGACACTGGGTCTAACTGCTGATATTTCCATGCACATTAAACTGGGCTCTTTTATTTAGTGATTCATTGGATTTTATTTTTACTTGTTTTCAGCTTCAGCAAAGCTTTTTTAAAATAGTCGAAATTGTCAAAAACAGCAGCTCGTTTTCCCACGAAAGACGCCGAAGCAAAAGCCGAATCAAAGTTAAGTCCGTGTTTGATTGTTATCAGGCCGGATGAGACATTTATTTACCTCCAAACAAAGCAGCTTATTACGTCGTGTCAGTCGCTGCCTTTAGTTCTAATTTATGGAAACATTACTCTGCGGTTTCTTGTTGCACATTAACCACTAATTATGGCGTGAAGCTGCTGGATGATGTTAAAGTCATTGAAACATGTCTGGATCAGCAGATGTAAGTTTGACTTACGCCGACAAACATCCAGCTTCACATCACAGCAACGCCGGGATTCAAACGCAGACACGAGACAATAAATAAAAGTCTCACGTCCTCGTTAGTTTTCCTTGTTGAACTTCATCCCGACGTGTCTCATCTTGACTTATTTGTCTTATCTTTGGTTGATAAGTACGTTTTACGTTGTTTCATCCCAGCTTGTTCGCGACTGTCTCTACTCATCTCTAGGAGAGGCGGTTTACAGTAAAATACTGTAGAAACCGGCTTCTACAGGCCACCTGGTGTAAATGTCATGCATGTGGAAAGCATCAGGAACCTCCTCTACAGTGGATCTCGAGAAAACGGCAAAGAAGTGTGATTTGATTACATGCAAAATGAAGAATAAAACCAAAGCAGCTTCATCCTTTTCGTGACCTTTCTTTTTTGACCTATTAAGACGTCCTTTACTGTTTGCTGAACACCTCCGTGAGACATTATCACCTTCATGCCGTTGGACTTTTGCAGGATTTGTTCAGTTTAACGAGACTCATCTCGACTTGTGCATCGCAGTCGAATAGAGAAAAACTGTATTTGTACAGCACAGGCAAACCGACTCCAGGTTTTACCCTGAGCGCGTCTCACGCTCGACACCTCTGCCTCCCAACAAATGGAACATCAAAGTCTTTGCAGGCCACTTTACAAGCCTCGCGAAGGGGCATCTGCGGCGGAGGTGTGATCTCATGCTGAGGGAGGCGAGAGGATGTTTTGCTTTCCATCTTCCATCTTTCTGTGCGGCGTCTCTGATGTGTTCGCGGGAAATGTTTTGTTATTCCAGCTGCAGCTCTGCCCGTACTGGTGATACTGGTGATACTGGTGATAATGGAGGCTGCGGTTCATTGCCTCCACCTGCTCAGCTCCTCAGGATCCAATCAGCAGTCATTCACAACATTTTTCCAGCTTCATGCAAAAGCTGAGATGTATTTCAGTCCGCCTTCACTCATCGGCTAAACAATTCCACTTAAAAGTCTTTAAGCACTATCGAACTAGATGCTGTTATGATCCACATGTCCCATCTAGGATTTCCACACAATTCTAAACCTTTCAGGGCTTAAATGAAAGTGAAGAATGATGCATTGCAGTGTAAAAATCGCTGCATCGAAACATTTGCTGAAGTCAAATGTTTCCAGCTGCTTTACCAGGTTTGTGCACAGCTCATTGCTCCTAAACGTCGGCCTGAAGCTGTTTCCTTTGAACATTTCTGTGATGCTGAACCAGAACCAGAAGTAACACTTGTGCAGATCCACTGTCGTCTTTTTTCACTCAGGCACCGACAAACACGCCCCACGGACGGATCCTCCACGGGGGCCACAGAGTCCTGGATCAGACAAAGAAGACGCTCAGCTGCTGTGAAGTTTTTTGCAGGGAATGTGAACTTGCATCAGCAGTTTAAATCCTCATATGGACGAACAGTTTTTTCTCTCAGTTTCAATAATTTTTCAGTTCTTACTGGCTTTTAACAGACAAATTCACATCGTGACTTCAAAGTAAATGACAAAGGACAAAATCCACAAACCTCGTTTAGAAACGTTTATCAGTTGCACGATTTTTTTGTCCCAGTTTTGTTGCTATGACTTAACAATGACATAAAGCAGGAAGCAGAGTTTTTTAAAAACTTGACCTCGCAGTCACTCTTTAGTCGTAACCGTGACACCGTGGAGCAGTTCTTGCAGCTTGTTGGGCAGCACTGAAAGCCTCTAACAAACACTGATCATTTCATCCTTTCATGTATAACAGCCAAACTCCACCTCAGACGTACCTCAGCAAGAGATTGTCTCATTCAAAATGTTCATATTAATGTAGACTTGGCTTATTCCCTGTTGTACAGTCATAGTTGCTCTATTATTGAGTGTTTTACAGTCAGATCGTGGGACAGATGGACTCCTTTAACTGACGGTGGAAACAAATGACTGGTTACGTGTTTGTTCGCTTCAGGTGACGTGAAACCGTTTTTTGCCTGACTCATCTTTTATTTCTGTGCCGTCGAGCTCTCAAAATGAAAAATGAAGCTGCTGGCTTCCCTTTCCTCCCTCACACAGTAGCTGCTCTGGAGTTTTTGTGGTTTTTGAGTGAGACTGCGTGTGACTTCTTGCTCGGAGCGTCACTGGGGTTATAAACAGTTCTTGGGCTTCAGAACAATATCTGGGCTGCAGGAATTTCAGCTTCGCTGCCGCACTGACGCCTCCAGGCTTTTGCTCTTGAAACGAACTCTTTAGTCTCATGCTGCAAAAATGTCCCTCTGAGCGGTGAGATCAGCCGAGAGCTGAGGCAGCATGGCAGCATGTCCGTGTGTGCGAAGCTTTTCATTTCGTGTGCACAGAAGTGAAATTGCCTCTAAGTGCTTTTAATATTCCGCTGTCAGTCACAGGCGCCTGTTCATCGTCATCTTTTTTAGTGTCATGCTAAGACCCACACAACAAATGTCCTCATTCAGCCACGAGGACTGTCCACACAAGGAGTCTCCTGTCTCGCATTGCTTGGTGAATCCCACATTCAGGCTCGATAATGTCTCACAGCCTCTCGTCTGAAAAATGTCCCGCTTTTGTCTGTGCCAGAAACCCACTCCGACATACCACAGGGTGTAACAGAGGAGTGTCATGGGTGTTGATTTCGAATCGCTGTCTGCCAAGATGCCCCGCAGGGAACTTTTCACTGCTTGGCTTTGAGTCCTTGGAGTTATTTCATAACTGGGAAGGGGTGAATTAAAGTCAGCAAGGAGTGTGAGGCATTTCTAGCTTTGCATTAATGTGACTGTAGCGCCTGTTTATTCTGAGCGTTAGTTTCTGTCCGTTGGAGCCCAGACTTTGAACAACAGGTGGCAGCATTTGCTCTTTTATTGTCAATTCACTGCATGAAAAACTTCTTCTATAAACCTCTGCAGGAACTGAGCATTAGTTTCTTTCCCCCAAGTTACCTTTGCACATTTTTAATAGAATTTTAATCAGAATAATTGTCACTTTCTTTGACTCCTTTTTAAACCTTTTGCAAACAAAAAATCTTTCAGTGCATGTCGATGTCCAAATCTCAGCTCATAATATACATCTGCAGATTTTCCACATTTTGTCTCTGCACATTCACAAAGTTTTTATCTGCAGAATACGCTGACAGCCATAGTTTGTGTCTTAGTCATAGGAGCATAAAGTGACCGAACCCGCAAACAGAGACACAACAAACCCTCAGTCTGCTGTGACTGGTTCACCTCAGGACTGAAACCTGTGACCTGACCCCTCAATCCCCTCAATGATGCTGCTGCTGCTGCTGCCATCTGCTGGTTCATGGAAGGACTGTCAGCACACACACTGGCCAAAAGTGTGTGGACATTCAGTGTTAGCTGTGACGAGGCCAAAAAGGTTGGATACCAAACAATTTGAAAAGTTGATGACATTGTCCAGGAAAATTTAACTGCGTATATTTAAGTGCTTTCTTGTGCTGATGTCTTTGTGAAGCACTGTCTAAAATATAAAAGTATCGTGTGGCAAAAAAATCAATTTTAGGCTCCTTGGAAAGGAAACCATCTCTCAGGTCGTTAGATTTCAAGATTGAAAACTGGAGTTTAAAGATTTTTTTGGTTCCGGCTCGCTCTGCAAACCTTTTTTGTAACAGCAGGTTTGTCAGATTTACTCATGGTCGTGCTGTATGTTTGGCAGACTGTGCTTATTACTCTACATGAGGCATTGTAGGATATTTCCATAGGAGCGGGTGGCATTAGCATTTAAGTTACAGCTGTGCCAACTTATCCGTTTCCCAGTCGCCATGGCAACGAGATGTCTCCACTATTGTGTTTGAAGAGTTTTCCCGATAAGATTTGAGTTCTTAATGGTTGAAATCCCCATATTTGGGATTGTGTTTCTGCCCGACACACGGAGGAGGAGGAGGAGGAGGAGGAGGAGGTACAGAGTTCACATCTGTCACCAGACGGTGATTAGTTGCATTTACATCTTCACAACGAGAGTAACGGCACAGACCACCAACGTAAAGGGGAACATATGTTTAGAGCCGCCCGTCATCTTCCTTCGTCCCTGTGGAGACATCAGAGACGTCCTCACTCTCATCCTCCATCTTTTAATGTGTTTAGTAAATTTAATGTTCCCAGATAACGTGTGTGTGTGTGTGTGTGTGTGTGTTCGTTCTGTGGTTTCTCAGGCTCAGCAGCTTCACTGTCCGTCTCGGTCTCTGTGTGAACATCGAATGAAATCGAATAATCCAAACATTTGAAAGCAAGAGATGAATAAGACCAGAGAGGTCACAGTAATAAACAACATAAAGTCTGAATATTATTTGGGTTTTCTGAAGTTTGTTACTCTACTTTAAAGTAGATGAAGTAAGTAATGAAATAACATGATAAAAGCTTTAAATAAATGTAAAAACTACCAGGTTCCAGCTTTTTAACTGTGAATATTGTGTCATATTTAAATGTAAGACAGACATTTCAAAAGTAAGTCTTAATCGAAAATGAAAATACTTTGGGTCCAGCTGAGCGTGTGCTGGGTCGTTAAACTGATCGTGGGTTTGTTGAAAAATGTTGTGCAGCTCTACATTTACAGACTAACATGAATTGAAATCAGTTAGCATCAGGTTAGCTTAGCATAAAGGAAACAGGGAGCCAGTTTATGTATTTCTGCAGGAATGTGCATGTGTGCAGACTTTAAAGTGTTCCCATAAACGTAACGTGTTCTGTTGGTCCACCGTGAGGTTTTGAGGAAATAATTGTCAAGAAAACAGCTGGGTCTCTGTAATATTTCCAAAGAAACCCGTGCGTGTTCAGCACCTGGACATGTTTCAGGAATGTTTGTGGAAATGCTGTAAAAGTCCTGAAGTCTTTAAGTAGACGTCACATTTCAGCAGCTGCAGTGAACTAAAAACCCCTGGAATGTGCTGTACGTGTTTGTGTGTGTGTGTGTGTGTGTGCGTGTGCGTGACGCTCCAGGTGTCTTCGTACTCTGACGGACTCAGCCAAGCGTAACCCTGATGTGTGTTTGTTCGACCCGCTCGTGGCCCCGTGCAGGTCGGGGCGGCCGACAGCTGACGGCGCTGACAGCCGTGTCTGCAGGGCGTCTGTGCTGATGGACAGACTTCTGTGTTTAACAGGGACACGCTGTGCATTCTGGGATTGTGTCGCCCTGAGGGAAAACAGAGGACAATTAATCAAAAGTATTCAGACACAGTCCACGCTAATAAAGGAAATAATTGTGTTTGCATTTCTTTCCATATAATTTCTAACACTATGTTTCATTATGTTGCTGTGATTTTACCTTGGCCAAAAATAGAGAAATGGCGGCACAGGAAGCAGCTTTTCCCCATCATCCTTCCTCTAATCACACTGAGACTGGCCCTGTTGTTTCGTTAGGGATTATACTGTAAATAAATGTGATTATTTGTAGCTCAGTCTAATGGCAGTTTACGTAAATTCATTGATGGATTATGAGAAAATTGGCCCCCGGGGCACAGACTGGGGAAGGGCCCTGCCCCCGTCGGTCTGTGGAAATGTAATTTTAGTTTTGTGGCATTTTGTGTGTTTCTGGCCATTTTTTGTGAATTTCATCATATTGCATGATGGTGGGGCTGAGCTCCTTTAAACAATAAGTACAGACAGTAACTTATATGTTCATCACAACCCCGTCTATTAAATATAATGTAACTGCAAACACAAATATGATTTTCTGGGGAAGACAAGTGCAAACTGATGCTGTTAACATAATGATTTTAAGTCACAAATATGGGGAAGTTTATTTTCAAACCTTTGCATCACTTTCTCCAACCTTCATTAGAGGGATTGTTGTTTTTTATGCCCACCGTGCAGCTCAGTTACGTGCAGAGCTTCAATTATTGGACATAATCCGTTTGCAGTATTTAAAAGATGTCTTTTTTCAGGAGCCGGATTTGTTCATTTCTCATTTCTTGCTGGATTGGCTGAAGATAAGAAGTTTTAAAGCGAAGTTTGGCCTCAGACCGACGAGCCAAAACCCAGTGACAGCTGGTTTCCACACGCTCCCTGAAGCATCCCGTCGGGTTCCAAACACACAAAAGCTCCTCTTCTTCGCTTTTTTCCTGTCTGCTGTCCAGGAGAATCACTTGCAGCAGGAGCAGCGTGGATGAATGCCCGGATTATCAAAATGTGACAGTTTCCAAATGTCATGGCGCGTGGGCGTGGGAGGTCTGAGGGCTGGAATGTGCAACAGCTGGATGATGGGGGGCACTCGGGGAGATCCCTGCTTCCCTTATCGCCCGTCTGTGAGAACCTGGAAGTGGCGCGTTTTCCGAGGGTTTTCTTCAATGAGGCAATGGAGCCGGTCCCAACTGGGGAGAGCAGCTTAAGACCTCGATCCAATCGGATCCGCCCCCCGGCAGCTCGACTCTCTCAGCTGCTGTCTCTGTTTCATCGCTCGATCGTGTTCGTCACTTCACACGTCTCTTGGACATGTTGTTTTTCTGCTTCACCACCATAAAAAGACCAAGGGCTCGTCATAGTTCTGGTCTTTCCACTCTTTGAAATGGGACAGTAGATTAGACTGACAACCTGGTGTCGTGTAACTGCAGTGTTTCTGACATGTCTTCAGGTTTCAGGAGAAACTCTCCAGAAATGCACAAAGATCTGCAAAAGGTCACATGTTTACTGTGCATATATTCCCAACAGCAACAAGAAGCTGCTGTCTGATGCAGGAGCGTCACGTTCATGTTGTTTCAGACTGTGATGTAAAAGCAGCACACACTGGGTTTTGCACCACTTTCAATTCACTATACAAAACAAAGGTTTGTTTCACACTGACATGTGACAAGAGGAGAGTCAGTTAAAATATTCTAAACCGATTCTAGTGTCCGAATAAAAAATGAGCATAACATTTTGTAAATGCCGTTAATACTTTCACATCATGGATTCAACAAGTGATATATCATACGAGCACAGAAACCTTTAAATCTCAGTAATTAACAACTGAAACGGTGAATTCCCTATCTGTCCTTTCTTTACACATGTGGACTTGGCTCCTGCAGCTCACACACGTTTAAGCCTGGACTTAACTAAACATAACGTGGACAAAACCATTTTATTTTGGTCAAAGACGTTTTAAACCTCTGTGCTTTTCTGGGGTAATCTCTGAGCCGAATGGGTGTGTCCCTCGCGCGGCTTTTTCTCCGTGCTGCAGAAAAGCTCTTCGGGGACCCACTCATCAAGTCACACAGGGGTGGAGTCTTCGTTTTGCGGGACTCAGTCACTTCCATCATCATTACAACAAGCCTGCCTCCCCGTTTGGGTCTCCCCCTGTCCCTGTAAATGTTTTTTCATGAGAGAGTTTGTAGCAGCTTTCCACTGGGAGCTGCAGAGGGAGGGTCTGAGAGTGTGAGCAGAGTTTTTGTGCTGTGCTTCATTCTGTGGATGCTCAGTGGCCCTCACACAGCTTGGATTTAGGTGCTGACCGGCTGGCTAACAGGTGGTGCCTCTGAGCACTGTGTGGGACGCTGCTGCACGCTGAGAGACTTGGAGGGCCTTTGCCAGAGGCAGCAGGATGTTGAGGATGCAGCCGAGGTTGCTGCTCATGGTTCTCTGTGTCGGGAGCTTGGAGGCCTGGAATTGGCAATCAGAAACAAAACCCACGAACGAAAGTCTGACAAACACAACAGCTGGAGAGACAACACCAACAAAGATACTGACGACAAAGGCAACGACAGGGGAGACAGTGACAGAGACAAGGCCAACGGCAAAAACTGCAACAGAGGGAACATCAGCAGGCACAGCAACCAAGGCAACACCTGAAGGTGCCACATCAACACCAGCAGAGGATCTTCAAACAGGTAAAACTTCAAAAGATGCAACGACAACAGAGGCAACACTGGCAGAAACAACACTGCCAGAGGGTCTACAAACAGATGCAACAGCAACAGTGGCAATGACAACAGAGGCATCAACCTTAAATGCTACAACAATGAATGCAACACCAGCAGAGGCGAAGCTTGCAGGGAATCTGCAAACAGAGACAACTCCAGAAGATGCAACAACAACAGAGGCAGCAGTTGTAGAAGCAACACTAGCAGAGGATTTCCAAACAGATGCAACACCAGAAAATGCAATGCCAACAGAGGCATCAACCTCAAATGCAACAAAAGCAGTTTCAACAGTTTCAACGCCAACAGATGCAAAAAATAAAATTGCAACAACAGCAGAAATGGCGCTAGCAGAGGTTATGCAAACAGAGACAACTCCAAAATATGCAACGACAACAGAGGCAACACTACTAGAAACAACACTAGCAGAGGATGTACAAACAGATGCAACACCAGAAAATGCAACGCCAACAGAGGCATCAACCTCAAATGCAACAAAAGCAGTTTCAACAGTTTCAACGCCAACAGATGCAAAAAATAAAATTGCAACAACAGCAGAAATGGCGCTAGCAGAGGTTATGCAAACAGAGACAACTCCAAAATATGCAACGACAACAGAGGCAACACTACTAGAAACAACACTAGCAGAGGATGTACAAACAGATGCAACACCAGAAAATGCAACGCCAACAGAGGCATCAACCTCAAATGCAACAAAAGCAGTTTCAACAGTTTCAACGCCAACAGATGCAAAAAATAAAATTGCAACAACAGCAGAAATGGCGCTAGCAGAGGTTATGAAAACAGAGACAACTCCAGAAGATGCAACACTAGCAGAGGCATCAACCTCAAGTGCAACAACAGCAAATGCTACACCAGCCAAAATAACTCCAGCAGAGGATCTGCAAACAGTTTCAACGCCAACAGATGCAACAAATGCAAGTGCAACAACAGCAGAAATGACACCGGCAGAGGATGTGCCACCAGATGAAACACCAATAATGGCAACGCCAGAAGATGCAACTGCAACAAATGCAATCAAAGCAAATGCAACAACAGCAGAAATGATGCTAGCAGAGGATCTGCAAACAGAAGGAACACAGACAGAGCATACACCAACAAATGCAACAACAACAAATCCAACCAAAGCTAATACAACACCAGCAGAATGGACTCTAGCAGAGGTTATGCAAACAGAGACAACTCCAGAAGATGCAACACTAGCAGCAACAAGGCTAGTAGAAGCAAAGCCAACGGATGTCACGCCAACTAGGACATTGTTAATAGAGACATCACCAACTGAAGCAGCGCCAACTGAGACGATGCCAGAAACAGAAAGTACAACAGCGATAATATCAACAGTCCCAACGAATGTTACCGCAATGCCCAGGGCAACAGAGAGAGAGGAAGTGAAGGAGGGCGACAATTTGTCGAGCCTCGGGGAAGAACTCACCACTGTTACCTCAGGAATCCGTAAGTTTGTCAAGGCGTGGGACTTGACCTCCCCCACTGAGACTACTAACGGAGGCCTGACAGAGAAGGTGGAGAACGCTAACCCTAACACAGCTGGTACATCGGACAGGTTTAGAGGGGAGTGGGAGGAGGTGGGGTCCGAGGTTTGGGCACGAGATAGGTCAGACACTGGGTCAGATGTAGGATCAGTCATGAGAGTTAGTAAATTCCCGCTTAGCAGTTTACCTGGTGAGGTTTCTGAAGTCGATGGGGCCTTTGAGAGTGCTTTGGAATCCAGCCCAGACTCACCGTGTCTCCCTGTGCCCTCTGATTGGTCCATTTGCTCCAGCAAACAGTCAAAATTTTTCTCGCTGCCCAACTTCTTCAACCACACATCTGTGGAGGAGGTGGGGAAAGTCCTACAGGAGTGGGCATGGCTCACGAGGGTGGGTTGTCACCACGGTGTAGAGTGGTTCCTGTGTCTCCTGCTGGTGCCCGGTTGCCCCTCACCTGCCTCGCCCCTGCACCTGCCTTGTCGCAGCTTCTGCCACGTGCTGCAGGACAGCTGCTGGGCGTCCCTGGAAAACGGGCGTCTCCCAGTGGAGTGTCACCTCCTGCCTGAAAGGGGGCAGGAGCCCGGGTGTCCTGCGTGCGATTCAGTTAGTAACCGGAAAGGTAACCCCGGCGGGTTCGAATGTATCCTGTGTGCCGATACATTTTGAATCCGATGTCACGTCGCTGATGTTTCCGCATTAGTCTGTGCGTGTTTGTGCAGTGTCTCTCTTTAATTTTAGACACACAGGCAGATTTTTGCCACTCTGGACGTCTGTGCCTGTGATTCACTATAAACATTTTGCATGTTTTGGCCATTTGTAATGCAAACAGCAGACATAACTGTAATATCACCAGATGTTCTTTACACCTCCCCAGACAGTCATTCGGTGGGGTGATGCATCACAGCGACCAGCAACTCCTGCGTTTTGTTGTAAGTGCAGATTCAGACCAGTGGACTGAGCCATTCACTGTTACAGCTACACACAACCAGATACAGCTCAACGCACATCACACAGAGTAAAATGCCAGAGTGGAATCTGTGTTTTGTCTTCACAAGGGGCAGACAGGAGCATCCTCTCCTCCCTAAACATTGTGCCTTTACTTCAATACAGTTAATACTGCAGTATCATAATTATTGATGCATTCATGTGTAAACTTTTGTTTTGTGACCCAAACTGATGCTCGCTGTGATGAACGCCTTCGCTCAAGCACGAGTCGCGTTTCTCCAAGTCGATTTGTCAACACATACTATTATCAAATGCTCGACTTGTCAGTCATTTCAAATGCAGTCAAACTGCTCATCATGGGCTAAAGCATGCAAAACGTTTGTGTGTGTGTGTGTGTGTTTAGTCGTTGAAGTCGTTGTTGCTCGCGTTGTGGTGTCACTTCACTTGTGTGTCCAGAGCGGGTTGTTGGGCACAGTGATGCATGCAGTTCTCGTCACCGTCCTGTAGGCTGCATGCCACAGTCGTGTGTTTGTCGTTTGCATCTGCAACAGCATTGTGTTTTTTATTTTCTGCTTTGTAAGTCACCATCAGGTCTTTTAAACACACTAGTTTGTAGTTTTAAATACAAAAAAATCCTTTAACTACATGTCCCAATTATTCGGGCTTAAAATATTTGTTTTACTAAGTTTCCAAGTCACTTATATTGAGAAAACCACACAGTTTCATGTAATGTACACAAAACCTGCAATTTTTCTCTTAAGTATAAATCCTCGGGACAGGGAATTCTCCAGAGACCCTTTTTGTGGCTTCATAAATCTTATGTGTTCGTCAGGATGAACTTTGCTACATTAAACCATCTTCATCACATGTTCCCACTGGGATATTTAAAGGAAATGTTCCAGGTTAAAAACGGCAGATTTAAGCTTTTCTTATACACTTGAAATTCAGACGTAAATTTATAACTTTGAGCACAAAATTGCCAAATGTGGTGAAACTGGCTTGTTTAAGTGCACACGCTGCTTGTCACTGGGCTGCATAACAAGGTCAAAGAAGAGGATTCTGGGTTTTGGACTTGAGTGAATCCATGTTTTGCAGTTAGGGTTGATTCCTCTTTGTTGGGTTTATGCACCTTTCTCTTGGTTTAACAAGAGAATCGGGGGTTTCCCACTCGGAGCACAACTGCGGCTGAGCAAAAATCCCTCCGTTGCAGTCATCACATCCTACTCCTGCATGCCATTCACGCATTTCTGTCCCGGGTTATCTCCGATTCACAAGTTCTGAAATGCTGCTGTGGATTTTTGTGTGTTGGCATGGCAAATGGCGTTTGTGGGGGTTGGAAAATGGTCTGCCCTGGACAAAGAGTGTGCCAGTTGTGTGCTCGGTTCGGGAGAAAGGGCGGCAGTGTCGCAGTCGGTAACAAGAGAGCCTTGTGACTGGGGTTTAGACGAGGTGGCCTGTCTGTGCAAGGGGTCAAAGAGCACGGACAGTCGTCCACCCTTCCAAAACCAGTAACTCTCGATAGGTGGTAGTTAAGTCTGCGGTTGACCAGCTTTTAAATGAGCAGAGACGCAGAGTGGGACAAAGCCTGACAGAGACTTCTGCGCATGCTGGGAATTACCCGCTATTTCAGGCTAAATGAAACAGTCTTCTTCAAAAACACAGTTTAAACGTTTTCAGCTGCAGTTCACCATTATATATCAATTATAATCAGAGCCTAAAATTGACCCCGATTCCTTTCCTGTTTGAGGGAAATCAGCTTTTTTCACCGAGCAATGAGCCGGTTGAGGCCACAGCAACTGCAACAAAGATGGAAAACAGTGTGAGAAAGGAAAAAAAGCCACAATGGGCAGTAAATGTAGATTATGATGACAACAAGTTACCACAGACCACACATGAACAACAGGAGGCCTGTGCCGCACAGTGGGGTGTTTATACCCGCCACTGAGGACCAGATATAAGGATGAAGAGACAGACAGGTTGCATCATGGGACATGTAGCATTTGATTTTATCTTTTTAAAATTTGTCTCTTTTTAGTTTTGTAGCTTTACAGTAAGTATACAGCAGGTTTTCACTTAAAGTCGTTTATCCGGCAACATTACTATAGGATTTACAGTACAGTCTGTACTTATTTTTCTGCTCAACCTTAAGTGAGCCCCAGTTGCCAGTATAATCAAGTCATTTCTACACTGTAAAATATTTAACTATGGGTTTACAGTAAATTTGTGGCTTTGAGATTTTTACAGTAAATTACAGTAAAATAAGCAAATATTTTACAGTAGTGTGCTGCTGCAGCTGTGGCTTAGAAATCAAATGTCCATTTATCAGTATGCTGTAGAATTACGGTGTGTTGGGTATACAAGACACAAACGCAGTATATTTATGATTTGCTTTGGATAAAAATGACCAATGACTCGTAGTTTAGAAGAACTTATTTACGAAGTATTAAACTTCCATCAGCCGCACGTGCGTTAAAATGGTTGCTATAGAGTTTTTTTTCTCGGTCAACTTGCTCTTGCAGATCTCACAGTGTTAAAAACGAAATCGCTGTCAGATATTTGCCAGCGAAGCTGACAGTTTCACATCCTGATCCTCGGTGGGAACAAACTGAACAAATCCAGCTGATGTAATTCGAACTCGGGCAGTTTAAATCCCTCGTCACTCTGCTTTAATTGGCTCTCAGCTTATTCAAAAAAGGATTACGATCAGACTGAGGAGGAGATGGACGCTGTCGCAGCTGTGGACTGATGCTTCGCAGACGTGTGAAGGCCAGCTGGCTGATGTATGAATGTGTTCTGCTGAATACCGTACGGTGTATCAGTGCACAGATAAAAGAGCTTTCTACTGCCGTCCATTCCCAAATAAGGACCACAGCTTTCAGACGCCGGCAAAGATTGTTGAAGCATATTTTGATAACGCTGTAATGCAGCAGACTAAAATGACTAGACATGAGGTCAGACGTGAGTTTTTGTGTTAATTAAAGACGAGGAAGGAGTGGGTGGAACTGGAGTGAGAGTAAAGTGCCAGCTTTGCAGAATGAGGCAAATCCTTTTGTAGTTCCCGTGGCGTTTGCAGATTTTCTCCTTATAGAAATAATTATTCGTCGCTTTATCGTCCAGCAGTCCAGACACACGTTGCTTGTACTGCCCCCTAACTGAACAACTCCTCAACCTTCTTATTATAAAGCTGCAGGGGTCTTTTATGGAGAAAGTCGCCTAATTTGGGGGGATTTGATGTCCTGTTCATCGGCTACTCTGTGTTTTTGTCCTGAAGACGTTTTTTTCAGAGCTTTGCAAAGTGTCTGGTCATTTTTCACACCGAAAGTCTGAGCACACTTGTTGGGTGGTTATGACAATATTTTCTTTTCCTTGTTCTTGCTTCCCCCCTGAATGGGACTAAAAGTCAAGTAAAGCTGCGCCACCCTCTGTGAAACTCAATGAGAAATTCAATCACAGCGTGAGCTTAAATTTGATAGACTGTCAACAGAAGCACTTTTCTTCCATGAACTAATAATCAAACAAAAACTGTATTTGTCTCTGTTTCTCATGTTGCAAACACTAAATGTCTCTCTCACTATTATTGCAGTTCAATGTCGGGTCAGTTCATTTATGTGTTTGAGCCCAACTTGATCCAACTGTAATAAACCAGGGTTAAAAAAGACATAACTATATTACATCACACTTTATCTTATTCCTTCATCTATGTCTGTTGGCTGAACAATTCTCTGGTGAGTCACTAATGCTCTGGAGGGGTCCATTAGTTCCACAATGACATTTCAGCCTGGTTCCACTGACACGTTGAGTCCATACAGGCTTTTGGGACTGATTCTGTGTTTCCGTCTCGTAGAATCTCTCATGGTCCACTTTCCCATGGACATTTGACACTCATTTCCTTCCTGCGTCTATGTGCCTCACTCCACTGGCAAAATATTTTTTCTTCACACGGTAAAACAGGCGTTGAATTTCTTCTCAGTGACAGGTTGGAAAATGCACATGTGGTGCCTTCAGGCCTGTAAGACAGAGCTCAATGTTGTTAATGCACGGAGACAAAAGCAGCATGACGAGAAACTGTAGCAGACATCTTGGTTAACATGGGGATGGCTTCGGACATGAAGTTCCCACGTTTGGGTCCAGTGCCAGCCTCCATCTGTCAGCCGAGCTAAGGGCACAGCTGACTGGGAGAAGAGAGCCGGAGCGAACGGCTGCATTGTTGTGTCCACACGCATTGACAGCACGTGGAAAGTTGGCGAGGTATTTTATAAAAACCTAGAAATAAATATTGCCATACCTTAAGTTTTCTGCAGAATATTGCTGACCAGCATTGAGGCAGTGGGAAATATCAGAACTGAGTCAGAGTCTCAGAGGTTAGATTGTGAATCTAAGCAAAGATGAGAATTCTTAGCCTCAAATCATGGCTGGAAGAGTTTTGAAGGAGGCAGCAGGTCTCTATCACGTTAGTCAAAGATGTGTATATATATATATATATATATATATATATATATAATATATAATAACAACATTATATATATATAATGTCTGTAAGAAGTTGTGTTTTGTTAATTGAAAATCCTGTTTGGTGTTTTTCTGTTATCAGCTTTCGCTTATACGCAGACTCTGTGTGTCCACAAAGCCAGCCTCTGTGGCTCCAACGTCCTGTTTCACCAACTCCACAGATCAGTTTTATTCAAAGCATGAAATGTCCTCAAAGTAATTAGACAATTTCCATCCACTGAGAGATTGAAAAGCCTCACAAATATATAATTAGCTAAACAAGAAATGTTCACGTTTTTTCATTTGATTTGATATTTCCAGCTCCAGTCTGCTGCTTATCCCACTTGCTCTCCAAGAGGACTCAGATCTCCACAATTGCTGGCACAAATGTTCAGTAGGTCCTGTGTCTCTAAACAAACCACATGACGTCTCACCTAAAAATTTGACAAATCGAAGCAGAACTTTTGGCTGTGATTGATGCATTTTGCTAGACCACACATCGAGAAGGCCTCGTTTGTTTCCTATCACATAACAAGCTACAGTGAGCAAAACCAGCAAAACCAGGCTTCTTTATGGAAAGCAGCCATAAATACTACTACAAACTATTCTCAAGGTCTAAAACTGCAGCCTACAAAAAGTAAAATTATGTTTGAGCCTTATTTTATTTAAGCTGATTTGGACCTAATTTTCATAAAAACTTTTATTTTCTTTTGCCTACTCATGCTTACTGAGCTTATTTTGGTTTCCAGGGAAGACAGAAATAAATTTGTGGCCTGAGTCTGAGACTGAGATCACAGCTCCGATAAAGCAATTGGAAACTTGTGTGATTGTTATGTAATGTTGTCGCCGGTTTTACAGAACATTTGGCCCAGATGTTGTTCATGTCCATAAGAGCTTTAACTGTTACCGGCCTGTTAAGTGGGTGAGCTGCACATGTGCTTGGACTGAACAGCTTCCAGATGTGAATGAGATCAAAACAGCGCTGAGCTTGAGTAAGTCGCAATCAGCAGAGTCCTTGAACAAAAGCTAGAAACAGCTTTACAAGTTAGTGCTTGTCGTTTCACACATTTAATTCGACTGTTATACGCGTGATCCTGCCCGTCTGATTTGTTCAACAGCTGCAGCAGCTGTACCACCGTGGGATTAACCAATAGCAGGTGGCCTCAGTGGGAAGTTGACCACCCGGCGTGTCCCACTAGATCCTCAGCTGTACTTAATCCCGCTGGCTTGACGTTGTAGTGGCTGTGCAGGTTGGGACAACGTAACGTCCAAACCACTCGTGCCATTTCGACTCGGTGTGCGAGCGTGTTTGTCAGTGTCCCGTTGGCGAACGTGCACAAGTATTTTCACGGGGTTTTGTACTAATGACCAGACAACACAAGCACTTAGGCGATAACTGTGGGAACGTCCAGTTACATTAATGATGATTTTACTTCAATTTGTTCTCTGTTTCAGCTGAGCCTGGCAGCTAATTTGAGTATTTCCCTTCTTCATAATGTAGCAGCAATATGAAGGGTGTTAGTTTTTCAGATTGTGGCATTGTCTTTTTCAGACTTATGGTTCCGGTTACCCTCTTTGACCCTTTACGATACTTTCACATAGTTTTAAGGCTTTGGGAAAACCAAACGGCTGCTGACCTCTGTGACCCTTTAATGCTAACGTCATACTTTTTGGTTATTTTTTCTTTCGAGACTCTGCGGTGACAGAGCGTCCTCAGGAGATCCCTGTGTAGTGAAGTGTCCCTCCGCCCACAACATTTTCTCCCTTGTGGAGGTGATTTATGAGACTGCTATCGCTCCTCGTTTGGGTTATTTCAGTCTGTGGGAAGTGAAACATCAGCAGTTTTTTCCATTAACTGGACCAATTCCCTCAGTGTCTCACTGTCGAATCATTATAACCCACTGTTTCACAGTTCACCAAAAACAAACATGAATGAGTCTGTGTTATTGTAAAGCACGTCAGTAAGTCTCCATTACCCACTGATTCTGATGTCAGAGATTGTGACATGCAGTATCAAGCAAAACTTTAGAGTCCTGGACTTTAAGAGTTTTAAGGTCGGCGTGGATTAGGGTTAGGGTTTATCGTCCCAGTTAAAAGTGGATTTGTGGCACTTTCTGCAGGAAAAGGTTCACACTTTAACACATTTTAACACGTTCTAACCTGTAAAATCAATCTTAAATAGAATCAACTTTTTGAAATAATCAACCACACATTTGCGCCACTTTCTGGTAATTTACTGTGTATTCTCTCACCGTTGTTGCTAACAATAAGCTCTAATGCACTAAAATCTTAACTGTACTACTCTTCCCTGTCCAAAGAACTAATTTGTTAAAAATGTTTGAGCTTGACACTAACTTTTTGTCTTCTGTGCCTTCAAGTGCAAATCTCTCATTTTACAGGAAAATACTGTAATGACAAGAAACGTCTTATAATGGAGTGTGCTTTGCACTCGAAGACGGGGCTCGTATGATATGTTCTTTGTGTTTCTGACCCACTGGCTTGCTTCCTGTCTTTCCCCACTCTTGCAGAGGTCAGCGGCGTCTCTTTGGCCCAGCTAATGGGCGACCCTCCACCTGATGAAATCACCATGACTTACGGCCAGAGGGGTAAGCCCGTCTACGTCTTCTCCTCTGCCGCAGTGTCAAGCAAGCCAGCTCTGGCCCACGTCCCCAGTCCTTTCTACCGCCACTTCTCCCTCCTCTTCAACATCAAGCCATCCAGTCCTGATGCCTCAGTCCTCTTCTCCATCATCGACGGCGCCCAGAAGCTCATGCACATTGGCGTCAAACTCAGCAAGGTGCAGTCCGGTCGTCAGAAGGTGCAGTTCTTTTACACTGAGCCCGACTCCGAGGCTTCTTACGAGGCAGCCAGCTTTGACGTGCCCAGTCTGGTGGACACCTGGAGTCGCTTCTCGTTGGCCATCGACGAGGAGCAGGTGACTTTCTACCAGGGCTGCGACTCTGAGCCGCAGGTGGTAAAGTTTGAGCGCTCGCCGGATCCAATGGAGTTTGACAAGGCGGCAGGGATCTTTGTGGGTCAGGCAGGAAGAGCCGACACTGATAAGTTCCAGGTAATGTTTGAATATCCCTTTAATTGGACTACAGATGTGCAGAATTAGCTGAATTGTGTTGTTTAGCACATTGGGAGAACCTTTACCTTCAAAATATCAGGATTGCAGGATTGCACGCATTCTTTATTTTACACAAATAATAATGTTGTCAGCTAAAGGGAGGTGCAAGGTTCTCACGTTATTTAATTATACTGGTGTCATGGTTTTTATCTTGAATTCAACAGTAAGCTGCCAACTGAGCAGCCCATCACTGATGGCTTAGATGACGGGTGTGGCTTGTATAGACCTGCTTCTATTTGAGCTCCTAGTCTAAGGGTGAAGAGGATGCTGTGGCAAAGTCAAAGACTGGATCCTCTGAGGGATGGAGTGCAGGACGTTTCCAGAGGTTTTAAAAGGCTCGGCTGAGCCAGTGTGTGACACTCTGACCTCAGAGAGAGCAGGCGAATGGTGTGTTTGAGGAGACTTTGCCATTTCTAAAAGCACTTTCAAAAGTCTGGAAGTTTAAGACAATAATACTTGTATGCATACTTTTATTTATAGTGGGCATATCACAGCTAATGTAATTTAATGTCTAGCTTCCATTCCAACCTAAACATTTTCACTAGTCAAACTAGAACCATCTGACCTTAGTAAGTAGGAGGATCCATGATGAGAAGTGGTGCAAATTTAATTCCAAATATGATCATATTAACTGTATGTGAATGTATTATTTTACTGATATTCAAACAGATGCACCAAAGAGCCAGAGGATTCTGTCTTTTTTTTACGTGCTAACACTTGGAAGAGAGGTCCATTTTCTAACCAGAAGTTCATGCTCATCACGATTCTGACAGGAATGAATGAAAACAGCAGTGACTCCTCATCCAGATGTCAACCACGAGCCTTGGGAAAGTCAGAATATTGCAGTGTGTGGGTGGAGCGGGTGTGTGTAGAAGTCTGACTTCTTCATTGGGTCAAATCCATCTTTAATGTCTCCCTGTGGTAACGGGCTCACCGGGTGAAGGAGGGCAGACATGAGCCTGCACATGCTTGTAAATTTATGATTCGACCTCTGACCTTTAGGTTGCACCTCAGCGGACTGAATGAGGCTGTCACACAACTTCTGATTGGAAAATCATTTAAACAAACTGGCCTCTGTTGTACTCACCTTTCAAGGATCCTAATGTTCAGAGGTGGAAATACCAGCACATTAAAATCATTAGGAAAGTGGAAAAGACGGTTCTTCTCCTTGGAGAATTCAGAGGAAACTAATATCACCGAGATGAAATAAAATGTGTGTGTTTGTGTGTTTTCAGGGTGAGTTCGCTGAGCTGAAAGTGGTGGGGAATCCTCGGGCAGCTGAGCGTTTGTGTGACGACGAGGACGACTCTGATGCTGTGAGTGTTTGTGGGCGATGACGTGAGGGCGAGACGAGCCTCGGTGTGTGACTTTGCTCAGTAAACATCTTAACTCTTGTCTCTCAGGCATCTGGTGACTTTGGCAGTGGTGATGGTGACAGCAGGATGGTGAAACACACTGTGAAGGTCAGCGTGTTTCTATTTCTGCGCAGACAGCTGCTTTACACTGGACATGGGTAAAAGCTGATGAGGATGCAGACGTGTACAAGAGCTTCAGCACATCTGGAAGTTGGGGAGGAGAATTTAGGAGTATCAAGCATTATTTCCTTCTTTGAAGCTTCTAGTCTAAACTACAAGTGTGGTGTTTGAATTGTAGGATTAATATTTCACGTAGGCACCAAACCTCCTACTAGTAGTAGTATATTAAGTGTCTATTGCTGCTTTTGCTGCGTTTTGTGGTTTTTGCTACAAGAAAAGAATCAAGAAGAAAAAAATTGCTCTGGAGCTACAACAACTCAGCTGTTCTGTAAATGCACATATACTTTTTCTGTAGAACACTATTGTAGATTCACTTTCGTCGTCAAGTTAATGTTTTTGAGTTTTTACTTCAGGCTTTTGCACATTATTTTGGCACAATTAATCCCAACATCACACATCAGATTTCATCTGGCATTTTGTCAGGTTTTACTCTTTGATCCATGAACAAGAATTAAATTGCTTAAATAAAAAAACACCTAATTTTGGTAATAGACATATTTATTAATTGTTATTATTAACAAAGAGTGGAAGACAAAACTCTATGCACATTGTTGATCACTTATTTCATGTTTCGGGCTTCAGATCCTTTTATCTAATGTGTTGACAGTGAAATTCAAGTGAATACAACAGTGAGATCACATGACTGAGAAACAATCTTACATGTTGCTAATTCAAGTTGCAAAGTAAAGTGTAAAAATGCGTTTGCATTGTTGTGTCTCCAGATGACAGCTCCACCCTCCCTTCCAGTACCTGAACCCCCACTCGGATCCTCCCAAGGAGCCAGGCTCAAAGAATCCGGTAAGGCCGCTTTTCTTTACATCAGTGGTAAATGTTCAGCTGCCAAGACGCTCATCCCAGTGAATACACTGCTGCAGAAAGGTGTAATGGAAGTTTTTAATCATGCAGCAGCTGCTGCCAAAGAACTGTCTCGTGCTTTTATCAGAAATATGTACAGAAAGACACTTGTCTGGACCTGAACCTGTGTGGGGGCTTGCTGCAGGGTTTCAGCCTGTTGGTGAAGTGAAACTAATCAGCTCCCCCTGGTGGAAAGTTAAGGACTTTAAGTTTGATTTGGTTTATCCGGTCACTGAAGCGGCACACAAGTTGAAGGAAACTGGCTTTTTCCCCTTTTAATCTCCTTTAAAGAGTTGATGTGACCACATTAAAGTTCAGCTTCCATCACCTCTTTCAAAGAAATCAAACAGGCTTGAACAAAACTCTGCAATCCAGCTGCTGAGCTGCAGGTAAAGTAGTTTGTGTTGCATTTGTGTTGACCCCAGATGTCCATCACGGGCTTATATCTCTGGACCACCACCTCGCTGGATCACCACGCCCAAGAGGTGGGTATCTGGGGGCAAAGGGATCCCAATTAGGCTTTGCAGAAAAGCGTATGGCCGTCCTATCACCGTGTAGAATGAGCGTCCTTTCTCTCATCTTAGGAGGTTTTGAGGCACGAGGTCTTTGCTTTTTTGCAATCTGTGGTTGCTGTTGCCAAGGTGACAGCAAGTGCAGCAACACAAAGCAACAGCACATGGTTTGAATTGGCAGAAAGTTCAGCTCAGTGAACAGTGTGTCTGACATAAAAGAAAAGGAGGATTGCACGCATGCTTTGTTTTACACAAAGCATAAATGTGCACGGAAAACACAAAAAGCCTAATTCTGAAAAAAAAAAACTTTATGTTGGAGTAAATTACAAACACAGAGACATTAATGTGAACAATACAGTGTAAACGTGATATGCAGAGCTACATCAACCAAAAAGACATTTCTTTAAAATTATGACTTTTTTTTCAAGACTGTTAAATAACACTACACACAATATAATAAAAATGCACAGATAAAAACAACAGAAAACATGTCCAACTGCACTGACGCGTTAACGGAGAGACACGGCTGCAGATCCACTATGACTCCACTGGGTGGTGGAAAAGTGCTTTGAGAAAAAGCCCAAACTATCATCACCCAGAGTCACTTTGGATCCACAGAACGCAGCTTCTTTCATTGCAGCTTGTTTGGCTCCTGCTTTTGGCATCATTTTTGGCATGTTAGTTTTATGGTGACGGTGGAAATATTGATTTGACTGACTTTTGCTGATCCTGAACAATATTTTGAGCATGTATCTGCAAGTGGTGGCGTGACGATTGTCCTCTGCATGACACATTTAAGTGCCACTGAATAAGTCGTTCCATGCAACAGGTCCTTCAGGACCCAGCGGGGCTAAAGGTGACAAAGGCGACAAAGGGGACAAAGGCTTAAAGGGGGACAAAGGCCCAGCAGGACCGAAGGGAGACTCAGTGTCCCTCTCTGGCTCTGGTGTCTCCTCACAGGCTGCAGAACGAGGGGAGAAGGTAAAACATTTGTGTGGCCACGGCTTCTGTGTACGATAAGACACGAAGGCCACAATTTGCTCAGTAAATTGTCTTTTTGTTCTATTCAGGGGGAAAAAGGAGAGAGGGTACGTTGCACACACACACATTCACTAGTAACTGAATATTATTGCTAAGGGTCTACTTATTATTTACTATCTCAATTTCATTCCTTTTTTTGTGCATTTGTACATCAGATGGAAGTTTTCGTCAGATAATCGAGTTATTACTGCAACTTTACTCCATTTAACTTCATATTTGAATTTTTTTCTCTTTACCTAATTATCAATTTTTCCGTGTTCCTGACCAGGGAAGTTCTGGTGTCGTATATCCTGGAAAAAAAGGTGAACGTGGAGCAGAGGGACCACCTGGGCCCCCTGGTCCTCCGGGACCTGCAGCTGAGGTGATCCGGCTCGGAGACGGGTCTGTCGTGCAGCAGGTAGCTGGACCACCTGGACCTCGGGGACCGCCAGGGACAGATGGGGCGACAGGACCTCCAGGAGCTGATGGGGAGCCTGTGAGTGACGAGAGTCGTGGAAAAATCCTAATTCTGTCGATTTTTGTGATTTTTAAGATGTTACTCAGTGGTTGGTCTTTGTCTTTCAGGGGGATCCTGGAGAGGATGGAAAAGCTGTAGGTTCATTTGCTTTTATTGAGCGCATAACTTGAACATAATTTGAACATGTGCAAATGTAGTTATGTTTTTTTTTCATTCACAGGGTCCTGCTGGGCCACGTGGAGCCCCAGGAAGTCCAGGAACTCCTGGAGCTAAAGGACAAAAGGTGCAGTGCAGAGTGAATCACTGGTGTTATTTCTGTCATTTTCATGATATATTTACTGAGTGCAATAATATCTGATCTTTAAATCCTTACAGGGCGAGCTTGGAGAGGGTCAGCCTGGACCCAGAGGTCCCCCAGGGCCACCGGGTCCTCCTGGACCTGGCACTGGCCAAGTAAGTCCACACTTTGGACGATTTTATTTTAAAATTGTTGGGAGATACTCGTAACTGTATTTTTCTGCATCATTTTTGTTTCAATAGACATTTGTTGACATGGAGGGCTCAGGATTCCCAGACTTGGATAAAATTCAGGTTTGTTGATAATTACTCAAATCATAAAGTTTGAATGAAATAAAGTTTTTAACGTTAACATGTAACGTTTTTTGATGTTGTTGTCCAGGGTCCTCCTGGTCGTCCAGGTCCCCCAGGCCCCCCTGGCCCTCCTGGGGTCCCTGGTACTTCAGTGGCACTAGGAGCCAATGGTCCAATTGCCATTGGACCTCCTGGACCGCCTGGACAGGATGGAGCCCCTGGTCTACCAGTGAGTACTTTTACTTTTTTGATTGATACAGTTTTAGTAGCATGAGGCAGAGCTATTTTTCTTTATTTAGAAATTATAGTAAAATAAACAATGTTCCATATTGTTTTACTTACTACAGCTACACAATAACCAAAAATGACTGTGTGTCCTGTTTGCTACTGCAGGGCCCTGCAGGGCCTCCTGGTGCACCTGGTCGTCCTGGACCCTCAGGGGAAAAGGTGAGACTGTATAGACTGATGGAAACTATTTACAGGTTTGGTTTCATTTTGTTTGTGACCAACTTAAGGCTGGCCAGGATCATTTTAGTGGCAATAAACCAAGATAAGGCTCAGCAGCGGCTATGCTAACTGCTCTGTCTAGATGATAACTTTAATTCGATTCAATTCATCTGTATTTATATAGCGCCTATTTATAACAAAGTCATCTCACGGCACTTTACATAAGAGAAAACCCAACAAATCCACCTTGAGCAGCTATAGGCAACAGTGGAGAAAAAACTCCCTTTAACAGAAGAAACCTCCAGCAGAACCAGGATCAGGGTGGGCGGACATCTGAAGAGAGAACAGAAAATAATGGGCAGGTTGGTAGGACCAGTAGCTGCACACTGGAAGACACATGGCTCCAAAGCCGGGGACACCTGGGGACAGGGACAGAGAGAGAGAAGGAGACAGAGAGGGAGAGAGACGACTACGGTGGAAAGAAGACACAGAGTTAATGTCCTACAGTGGTGACATATAAATGTGGGCTGAGAGGAGGAAAGTGTCTTCAGTCCATCAGGGGTTGGTCCCCCAGCAGTCTGAGCCTATAGCAGCAGGAGCTTGATAGCTGAAGGCTCTGCCTCCCATTCTGGGAACCACAAGTAGCCCTGCAGTCTGAGACCCAAGTGGTCTATTAGGATGATCTGGTACTAGGATGGAGCTTGTCCATTAAGAGCCTCATATGTAAGGACGAGGGTTTTATTGTGCAAACATGCAGGTTTTTAGTCTGGAAATTGCAGCTAACCAAACACTCTCACTTCAAGGTGTATTCAACATCATATAACACGATATTCATCTGCAGATGTAGCAAATAAATGTTTTGCTATATATTTATATAAAAACAAAGTTGTTGTGGCACAGTTAAGCTAGCAGCTTCAGCCCAGTGGCATTAGCATCCTAACATTAGCATGCTAACATGCTCATGATTAATGTGCTGCTATGCAGATGTTGGGATAGTTTTATTTATATATATATGTGTGTGTGTGTGTGTGTGTGTGTGTGCTTTAAAAATAAAAATAGCTTTTCCAAATGTATAACAATTAATTAAGATAATTTAATGAATTAACTGCACTTAAGGGCAACCACAGGCTTTTTGGCCTGTTTTTTTAAAGTCCTGCCCACCAGTCAAATCTTTATTATAATTATTTATAACATATTTCGACTGCAGTAAGAGCTCTACTGATAATTATGTCTGATGTCTTTTAATTGAATCTCTTTTGGTTCGCTTTCGCAGGGGGACTGTGGTGAGCTGGGTCTTCCAGGACCAGCTGGAGAAAAGGTGAGTTTAGAACCTTAAAGGTCGTACTGTTTACCTTTGAATCATACGCGTGGATGTTATGAAGTTTGTCCTACGCTGTTTGTTGCCTTTCCGTAGCAAGACACTCAAGGCTCCAACTTTTTCACCACGCTGGTCTCTTACTTTGCTCCAGCCTCTACACTGTCTGATGGGTCTCAGGTACTGGGGGTGGTCTCTGCTTTGGTGATTTTCTTCCCTTTTTTGAAATTCCTGCATTTCTCATTTTCCCATTCAACATTTTTAACAATGCGTAGCGATGGATAACTCCAGCCTCTAATAATCACGCTTCAAGTTACATTTAGGAAACCTCCTTTTCCTCTGTCTTTGGGCTGTGTATTAAGAATCACTTTGGTTCTTGGCTATGCATGTGTCTCCTGTCGTCTTTTTTGGTATGTCCTACAGTGGTATTGACCATGACTGTCCTTCAGTAGTTCACTGAACAGACATATTTTTCCCTCCTACCTCAGGGCGCTCAGGGTAACCCGGGACAGACTGGTACACAAGGACAGACTGGGCTGGCGGGGCTTCCTGGTCCCATGGGACCAGTTGGACCTCCAGGGCCTCCCGGACCACCAGGTCCACCTTACCGCATTGGTTTTGTGAGTAGAAGTTTCTTAAAACTGATCATTTATTCCATTGGTTGTGTGTGTGCCACAGCAGAACGTGTTCCAGACATTGATTGGACGTGACCTTTTACGCAAGATGACCTTCCTGCTGCAACCTTCCCATTTTATTTGGGCTCAGAACCGGCACTAAGGTGGAGCTAAGTGGCTGGGCAGAGCCAGACCGGTGTGGTTGGATTCAAACCCACTATGCCAGCCCCATGCTCTACCTACTGACCCATAAGGCCTCCTTGTGTGTGTGTATACATTTAGTCATTTGGCAGACGCTTTTATCCAAATCAAAATGTGAATTTAAATGTACCGTAAATTCTGGACTATAGAGCGCACCTAAGTTTAAGCCGCACCTATATAAACCGCATTGGACTATAAGCCGCCAATATCCAGGCTGAGAAATAATATCTGTTGTATGCGCTCCTACTCATTGTTCACAGTAGGCATGAGGATGTTATGTGCGCTGTTTTACCGGCATTACGGTAAAGAGTGCGTTTACCTGGTATAACACATGTCGAATGTACAGAGCCGACAAAAACGTCCTTGTTATAAATAAACGGCTTGTTCCATAGCCAAAGGAGAAGACGTCTCTTATTCTTCACGAATTACGCAGGAGTTGCTGCGCTAAACAAAAGATTTTGTACCATAAGTCTTTATTCATACACCTGAACCTGAATGGTGCCTGTAACACGGCAGTAAAAGTGCTGATCACACAAAACAGAAAAGTCATGGTTTTATTAATCTTCCTCCTGTGCACTAAAACCAAGTTGCTTTATTTTTCTTCCTCCTGCGAACTGAAACCACTGAACACCAAACCACTGTCACTTTTTCTTTCTGCGCAACTATTAAAGTCGCTTCATTCTCCCGTGCACTGAAACCACAAATCGCTATTCATCTTCCTCCTGAGCATTGAAACCACTGTCACACTCGATTTCCTTCACGGATAGCCAGATCGATGGCTTCAAATTAAAAGCTGCATCATAGGAATTTCTTCGCGTGTTTTCCATTATGAGGGGGTGAGGGTGTAAAAATATTACCGTATTTTGCTGTTGTGCGTCTTGGGTTGCATGCGCTAAGAATAAAAACTGGCGCTTTTTTGTTTGCACTGACTTCCATCTACAGCGCCTATCTGAGGGCTGCAGAAAAATTCATAGAAAAGCCGCATCTCTCTTAAAGCCGCATGGTTCAAAACGTCGGAAAAAAGTAGCGGCTTATGGTCCGAAAAATACGGTAAATGTATAGGGGGCAGCAGTGATATTTGATGCAACGCTTAAATGTAAAGTTTATGGCTAATGAAACCCACATTGTTTTTGTACTGAATGGTTTAAGTGCCAAACAGTTAAAAGTGCTGAATATCAGGGTCTTTCACCTACAAAAGACACTCGACTCCTCCGACATCTTCCTCTTTCATCCTCTGTGATAATATGAAAATCGGCAAAAAGTCAGATAAATGAATAGCTGAACTTAAAATCTCCAACAATAACTGATAACCTTTAACTGCTTGTTAGTTTAGTGAAGTCCAGTGGTGCAGATTGCACATGGTGCCAATCATAACCTTTCAAAATGCAAAAATCTCCCAGTCACTCGGTGACATTTACAGTTCTTCACCCATCGTATTAGCTCCAAAATCAATGCAAAAGTGAAGGTCAGAAATCACTCAGCAAGTTCTTGACTGTCACGTTTAGATGTTTAGTTCCTAGAATCATCTTCTGAACTTGGAATCTTCTCCATGCAGAGTGAACAGGACGGATATGAGGTGATCAATGGCTTACCTGGACCACCGGGACCACAGGTACCCACTTACACAAACAATTCATGACTTTCCTGTCGTTTCCTTTGCAATCCATGCCGTATGAAATGTTTTCCTCTGTCGCGTCTTCTAGGGTCCACCTGGTATTGCAGGTCTGCCCGTAAGTACTGCGATAGCTTTGTGGTCTGTATGACGGGGTAGATCCAAAAAGCACATTTATGTCTCACTTTTATTTACCCCTCCTCTGCTGAATGTTTTTATGAGTGACATTTTAGTTATTGTTTATAGGGCAAACCAGGTTTACCGGGTAACCATGGCGACAAAGGAGCAGAAGGACCAAGAGGAGCACCTGGACTCCCAGGTGTAGACGGATTTACTGGAAGACCAGTATGTAGCTGGATGATTTGGGTTTTATTATATTATTAAGAAATATGTTAATAATATTTCAATAACACACCAATAGACTTTTGTAGATTGTTTTATTGCACAGATAAACTCTGGTGTTCAATTTCCAGGGTGAAAAGGGAGCGCAAGGAGAGAAAGGAGAGATGGTAAGCTACAAACATAACATAATAAATACATTTTCAAGGAATCTACAATTAAAGAGTTATAATTATAGATTTTAAATAAAGAGTTATTATAAAATAATTACGTTTTTGTAAACGTAATTATTTACAAACATAGTTCAAATTAACTTTAATTTCTGTTTAAGGAACCTTTGTATTAGTTTAATGAGGATTAAATATAATGTTGAGCATAAGAATTTCAAAAAATAGGCTCAGTTGTAAAGTCAGTTGATAGCTCTGAAAGTAAAACGATCACGCCAAATTCTTTCCTCTTCTCATGCAACCTGTACTCGTGTCACAGGGTCTACCTGGACGAGATGGTGGACCACCTGGACCTCCAGGCCCTCCCGGACCTCCGGGGGAGATCCTCTACCGGGCAACAGGCGAAGTGAGTCACATGTCAATCCAGCGCTAAAGATGCACAGTTTGAGGCGAAATCATCCTCCCGTAACGGCTTGCTACCGAATCCCCCATTCACGTTCTCATATTCGCTAACAGTCACTGCTCGCGTCGTTGCCTGTTCACCTAAAACACTAACTGACCTAACTGTGTCTTGCTGTAGTATAACGACCTAAATTGGAACGAAGGGTTGCAGGTGAGTGGACACACCCAAACCAAGCTCACCGTTAACCAGCAGTGCTACAATTTAATTCTTACCTGTTAAAAATTGTCTTTTAATCAGTTTTTAACCTGTTATTGTTTGTCTACTCCAGGGAGGATCTGGTCCTCCAGGTCGGGCAGGATTACCGGTATGTATCACTGTCATTGTCACACAGTGAATTATAGAAATGTTCAAGTGTTCACCCATTAAATTCAGTTTTCTCTTTTGATATAGGGGCCCATGGGACTAAAAGGAGACAAAGGAGACCCAGGACATCCAGGATATGCACCTAAGGTAGCCTAATGACAATGGAGTTAATTTATTCAGCGTTTTACGTAATAGAGGATTTATTTTTAATGTATATTTGCGCAAAATGTGTTTATCCTACAAATGAGCTGCATTTGAAGACTCTGTACATCCTGAAACCATGTGTTTACTTCTTATATATTGCTCATATTCCTGATAGCTCAAATTATGTCATACTATTGAAATTTTGGAATGAAAAATATCACTTTTCACGATGAACATTGTTTCTTATCACTCCCGTGGTCACAATTTAAGAATCAGACTATGTTAACCTATAAAATCCATTGTTCTCCAAATGATTTAAAAGGACAAAAGCAGTACCAATTTGTCTTCTCTGTTACGTTTTCATCAGTGTGTCTAAGGGATTTTTGCCGTGATATTTGCAAATGTTTGTGTTAAACATGGTTTGTTCAGGGTGAGAAAGGAGAGCCTGGTGTCATCTTGGGGCATGATGGGACACCTCTGTTCCTCAGTGGCCTGGCAGGACAACCGGTAAACAGCTTTATGAATCACCACATAATGTTGTTTTGCACTGCACCTAATATTCCCCAATATTATATATATGAATCCCCAATAATCTATATAATTAAGGAAGTAGCTGATTTTGATATAAAACACTCAGCAGAAGTGATTAACTGCACAGACCACCTCTGTGTGACATTTACATGGTTATGTTTTTTAATTTCCAGGGTGAGAGGGGTCTTCCTGGCCCAGTGGGTCCTCCAGTATGTACCACACTTCAAAACCGTACTGCTCTTAAAGATGTGCAACCGGCTAACAGCACCAGATTAGTACTGCAACCCTATATATGTATTTGTTCTTCTTCCAGGGTCCATATGGTCCCCCGGGCCACAAAGGAGAGATTGGATTTCCAGGCAGACCAGTAAGTAGGTTTCTGCAGATGTCAAATGTCATTTTCTCATCAGGTCAGTTTAAGAAATGATACGAACAAAGGGCCACTAGATGTCTGTAAGCAAACGTTTTAAATGAAACATTTAAAATCATTCTGATTCCGTGTGGTGTGTGTTGTAGGGTCGACCAGGTCTGAACGGCATCAAAGGAGAAAAGGGAGATTCAGGCGGTGGATCTGGATACGGTTATCCAGTGAGTGGCACACACTTTTCTCGTTTACGCCTGAATTATAGTTCCTGAACACGCGCAGCCGTTATGAATCCATGTTTTTTGTGTCCCAGGGTCCCCCAGGTCCCCCGGGGCCCCCTGGACCTCCTGGACCGCCTGCTCCTCTCGAAAGGGTTGGAGTGAGTTGAAACTGACATTTCAATATATGAAATCTAATGAAAACGGTGATTAATAAAGATAAATTTAACCACCTGTTTTCCCTACACAAAAGTAAAACAGTGTCACTGTGGAAATGCCAACAAGGGTCAATTAGAGAACAGTTGTGGGTATTTAGTGCTGTTATACAACTAACTCTACAACTCTATAATTTGTAAAATGCTATTATTCTGTTTCATTTTGTTCAGGCATATCAAGATTACTCCAGGCAGTATTCCGGTATGTTCACTTAGTTTTTAAAGGATTAGACTTTGTTAAAGATGCTATTTTGCTTTGTATCTGAACTTTATAGAGACGCCACAGTGTGTTAGTGTACTTATGAGTCAGCAGCACGTTAACGCGGCAAATAATTCTAAAATTTTATCCTAATTAATGAAACATTAATACATTGTTGCCGTTCTGTTTGTAGGTCTTAAAGGAGAGAAAGGTGATCGAGGGCTGCCAGGGATTCCAGGTACAGACAAACCTAACACATTCACTGTCTTGTATTATACGTTCAGCATTTAGGCAAATTCAAAGCAAACCCCTTGTTTCAGATCCAGGTGTCGGGACCGACTTTGACCTCTACACATTCAAGGTCAGCCACAAGTCTTTGGATTTGATGGGTCTTTTTTTCTGTTTAACTCTTTGTCAATAACGTTTTCTGAATAGTTTTTTATTCATCGAGTGTTTATTTCTGTGTCTGTGTCCAGAATGACCTGAAAGGGGAACCAGGCACTTCGGGCTTAAAAGGAGAGAAGGGAGAACCAGGTGGAGGATACTACGATCCTCGCTACGGAGGGAGTGGAGTTGGAGCCCCGGGTTTGCCTGGACCTCCGGTAAGATAACCGCGTTTAAATGGTGCTAATTCTGTATTATTTTTCCAACACATCTTCCTTATGTAGCACATATAAATAGATAGAAGTCGTATAGTTGCCTCTGTTATTTGTGAGGGCAACTTAACTTCCACATTTGTGAGAAAGAACAAAGGTCCGCGCTTATTTTTGGTTGTATTTTACATTTTACATACTGTAAAACCTGACTCTGTCCTTATCCTCCCAGGGCCCTAAAGGTGATTCCATCATTGGCCCATCAGGTCCTCAGGGGCCCGCGGGGCCTCCTGGTCCACCAGGAAGAGGCTACGATGGCCGACCCGGACTACCAGGGCCACCTGGACCCCCAGGACCATCTCTACCTGGGATATACAGGGGCTCACAGAGTGGGTTATAATCATAAACACAATTCTGATTTATAGATTATTCTGTCTGTAACCTCATCTGAGTTTATGTGATTCTTTTAAATGGCAGCCATCAGTATTCCTGGACCACCGGGACCACCCGGCGTGCCCGGACCACCTGGACCCTCAGGGGTGAGAAAACCACTGACATAAATCCGTCTGAACAATTTCCATTCCCTATTACCTATTATTTTCCATATAATTCCATACTCTAATAAGAAGGTGGAAGATACTGTCTTAGATGAGAGTAAGATGGAATTTTCCAGCGTTTGACTAATTGAACACACCTCATCCATCAGCAGCGGGGTAGAGCAGGAAAGTCACATCTTCAGTTAAATTGTGTGTGGGGGGCCCTAAATTTACCACGCTACCACATACTGTGACTTACACAGTTTGGATCATAGTTCATCCGCCAATTCATGACTGCTAATTGAGATTTATGTGCAAACAATAGTACAAATGCAAAGTAAAGCTATGAAGCTACACCTTGTTACCACAATCAAAAATGCTCAGTCCCTCGATCAGTTTGCTTTGTTTTTCTGTTTGTAGGTGGTTGTGTTGAGGTCTTACGATACCATGACAGCCACAGCCAGGAGACAACCCGAGGGCTCTTTGGTTTACATTATAGATCAAACAGATCTCTACCTACGGGTTCGCAATGGAGTTCGCCAAGTCCAAGTAAAATATCCACAATTAAATATGAATCAGCAGGAGAGACACTAAAAAGCTGTGTGTTTTCATGCACTTGTCTCGTGTCTTTACAGCTCGGGGCCTTCATTGCTTTGCCCAATGATAACGTAAGTATGAATCAGTCTTTTGTCCAGAACATACAGCAGACCTTGTTGTAAAACCTACCATGTGTGTGACCTGCAGGGTAACGAGGTTGCAGCTGTGGAGCCCCCACCAGTCGTCCCTTACTACCCAGACCCACAGTCCAGCTCTGGCACCCTCACACACAACTCCCAAAGTTCTGCCGACAGCTCAGTCCAACACCAAGATCCGTATCGCTCCACGCAAACAGGCCCTGGAATCCGTGATCCCAGATACTACCCTGACTCACAATATCAGCCGGATCCACGATACCCAACACACGCAGATCCAAGGTTTCCCAGTTTCATCGACCGCTTAAACCAACCAGACAGTGGCTATTCTGTCCAGGAACGCCCTGTGTATCCGGACCCTCGCTATGCAGTCACTCCTCAACGAAGACCACCCCCGCCCGCGCCCCAAATTCCAGTCCACCACCACACTTCAGGTCCCGGGGTAAGACAGTCCACTTAGTTCCTCTAAAACTGCAATTCTTATCATAGATATGCTGACACGTGTGTCGACGTTTCCCCAGCTCCACCTGATCGCCCTCACCAGTCCTCAGACCGGCTCCATGAGGGGCATCCGCGGAGCAGATTTCCTGTGCTTCACCCAAGCTCAGGCAGTCGGGATGAAGGGAACATTCCGGGCCTTCCTGTCTGCTAAACTCCAAGACCTCAACAGCATCGTCCGCAAGGCTGACAGGGACCATTTGCCAATCATCAACCTGAAGGTAGCTGGCAGCGGTTTTTCATCCACTTTGTTTGGATTTCTGTGTCTGTGACATATATACTGGTAGGTAGATAGGTATGTATTTGTGTGTGTTCATGTGACCTGCGGATTATGTAACTACAGAAACCACCGACCATTATCACCAAATCTTCCTCTTTGCTCTGTTAAGCTCATTAGCATATTTGGGTTTCACAGTTCTAAATTTTAGTTTGTAATCAAACTTTTCTTAACTACCTGCTCATAAACAAATGAATTAGCAACTAGCTGATGAAGAAACCTACCAGAGAAACTACCTCTCACGTCGCCCTGATAGTTTTTATTGTTTGTTAAGAACATAAACCTGTATCATTGTGTGTTTGCAGTTGATTTATCGATCAGTTACCTGGTGTTTAGAGCTAATTTTGTTGTCTAATCTCTCTCAGGATGAGGTTCTGTTTGACAGCTGGGAAGCCATCTTCAATGGCGACAGAATGAAGGACAATGTGCCGTTATACTCCTTCGATGGCAAGAATATTCTCAGTGACAGCTCATGGTGAGGCTGAAATTATGAGGATATCTTCAAAATAAAGCAATAAACGGCAGAAAAGGATTTTAAAAAACTCAAGCACTGAAACCTTCTCTTTATCCCACTCTTTATTGACCTTTATTCCACCCTTTGTGTTTTGTCCCAGGCCAGAGAAGATGGTTTGGCACGGCTCCACCAGCGTCGGCCAGCGGCACGTCGACAGCTTCTGCGAGACGTGGCGCGTGGGCGACCGGGCGGTGAGCGGCATGGCGTCGTCGCTGCAGAGCGGCAGTCTGCTCCAGCAGAACTCCAGCAGCTGCTCCAGCTCGTACGTTGTGCTGTGCATCGAGAACAGCTACATAGGCCAGTCCAAGAGATAGGCACTTACTCAGCTACTGGACAGAGTGACACACACATTTAGTCTTTGTACCATAAGTGGTGCTTTGTAAATAGGACTTTTCTAATTAATAATGAGGTCGTGTACGTTATCTCCTCTTATATGGTGCTATTCAGGATTATCCCGCTCAGGTGACAAACAGCCGTATTTGTATGAGTAAAGTGGCCTTTAAAAGCTGACTGCAGGGGTACAGATTTGTCACCACTTCTTTGCTGTTTGAGACTTGTTGGCTAGTAGAGGCTGCAGTGTTGACATGAATATTAAAAGAAGCACGCTCAGTGCGAGCTAATGAAGCTAGTTTAAAGGGAAAGTTCAGCCGCATTGCATAAAAACTGACAGGTGGTCCAGGTGTAGCATCAATTGCTTCTAATCTGCATACTTGTCGGATTAGAAAAGGACACATTTCTTTGGCAGAAAGGTGTTTTGGAAATAGGTTTAAAGGAGTTTAATGTAGATTTTGGTAAAAATGTTTTTATTCATAATTTGGTTAAACTAGCCCTTTAAATACCACTGAGCTTTGCTGCACAACAGCCAATAAAACGTGTTTTATGCAAGTGACAAGGTTCAATCAACTGAATTTCTCTGTGTTACCACTGTGATCGTACATGAAATGATGTCTCAACTACTTCTGAGAAACACAGAAACAAGCCAGAAACTCTTGTTTCCTTATTGTCCTGGCTCATAAGAAAATCCCTGCAACCTAAGTATCTAATAAGCAGTATTAATACTGAGAAAAACAAGTGTGCTTTAAGTACCACAGTAACTTTTTAGAAATACTGCAGTAACATTTAATAAACAGTCAGAGTCATTAAAATGATCTGTCCAAAATATACGTTGACATCTGAGAGCACTGAGTTATTATATATGGAAAATGTTCTTTCTTCCTTTCCACTGATTTTATTTGTAATCTATAGCACTTGAGTTGTAGCCTCCTCACTTTACGACGATATTTTCAGATCACATTTTTAGCAGTAGCAATCTGATATTTATTTTTTTAGAAATGTGTTGTTCCGATGCAAACGCTTTCACGGTGCTCGTTATATCACTCGGGATTAATGAAATGTGTCAAATGTATCCAGCAAATGTGCAAACCTTCAAGATTTGTAATAACCCTGAAAAGAGTTGACGAGCGGTTTCCCTCTGGTGTAAAGTCTGTGCACATATACGAAGGCAAAACAGGATTCAGCCATAAACGTCAACGCGCTGTTGCTCGTTGGATGTTCTTCATTTTATTGACTCCAGCAGAGTAAATGCACTGCAGCCTGCAGGTGTCTGCACTGGGCTGGGAGTCATTCATCACTTTCCGGAGAGCAGAATGACGTTTCCATGTACTAACCGTGTCCAAGCGACGTGTTTGTAACTCTTCCTTTTTTTGCCTCTTTGTTATGTGAGCAAAACTTTGAAATGCTGCATCTCATCCAATAAACCAGTGTGGAAATTGTGAGTCGTGTAATCAGATATGAATTAAACGCAATAAGAAATTATTATTTACACAATTGGACACAGTAATTGGTTAAGTTAGATCTTTCACCAACATGAATGAGCTGTAGTCAGCCTGTCACTGACAGGTGTAACATACTCTGAAGCCTCTTTACCAAACACACACATTTACACAATCAAATAAGAAAATTCACAAATTATTGTAAATTTAGACTGTACATACATGTGGCTCATAACAATTAGTTTTTGTTTAATGGTTATTTCATTGTAATTTTCAGAAAACTGTTCCCAGCCCCCATTTTGTTTAGCTTTTATTGTAGAAATACTAGAGTAAATCCATATTTATCCATAATCCATAAGTTAAAATTATATAATAAGGAGTCGCAAATGTGTATTCCGAGGTTCTATCCCCATGGAAACAGCTGTTTTCTCAACAGCTGTTTGGTTCATTTTGCCCATTAATATCTTATACCAAGGATCCGTCCAGCAGGTGTCACCATTCCTAACGGTGTCAAATCAACACAATTGCTTCATAATAATTTTTTAAAGAATCTTTATTAGTAAATCCAATCAAAGAAAAGTCGAAATATTACCTATATATATGTGTGTCGTGTGAAATTTTATATATATGTATGAAGATAAAACTTAAAAAATAAAATTGATAGAGATAGAAATATTTGACAGATATAATTTGCCTCTGTCATTTCTGCTGTGGTCAAGGAAACCAAACAAAACCAAACAAAATATTTCCCAATTTAAAGAGAGGGTGTATTTATCTTTGGAAATAATAAAGATTAATTAATAATAAACACACGTCACATCTTGTGCCTGGAAATGTGCCACAATTGCAATATTATTCTAGCTGGGTCCCATAAAAGTTATACTTTTTAAAAGCATAGATATTTCGATAGGGATGCTCCAAAATCACAGAATATTCATTAGGGGTGATTAAAAAAAAAATATATATATATAAGAAAAGTATGCACATATGTAAACAATGTAAGGTTTGTGCAACCTGATCCTGATGATGTGCAGAGCTCAGAGAATATGACTGTCGCCTGCAGAGCTTCCTGGTCTCCACCCGTGGAGATACACAGGAGTGACTCATAGACACGTAACTGTCAGACGCCCTGGTTACCGTACAGATTGTTCAAGTCACGTGACTGAAACTCGTAAAGTTCCAGGAAAACGTAGACGTGAAGCAAAAGCTCCGAAACCTTCAGTGCTTTTACAGGATGACACATCGGCTTTGGGACAAAGCCATAAACACGGGAGCATGCGCATTGAAGAAACAGAGTCAGACTGAATCTGAAAGGAATATGATTTGACTGAGTTATGATAAGAACCTGATCATAACTCCTCCTCTATCTGCTGCCAGCAGATTGTCCTCACTGTCTCCTGGGGGATCAGGGTTGCTGTCCGGCCCTGTTCTCTGATCATCACCTAACTGTTCGTGTCCTCAGCCACCTGGCTCCCCAGCTGGGCCTCGTTTGTTCACGAGTGCAGGGAGCAGGTTTCCCCCCCGGGCGTTTACCCGCCTTAAAGCTCAAGCTGCATGTGTTATCTGTCACCACTTCAGTTTGCAATGCAACAATTTAGCTCACAGGTCTCTGGGTTTTGACCTGCTGCAGAAATTTTGAACATCTTGAAGTGTAAAACTGTTAGACTTGCACAAATATGTTGAATCGATAGGCAAAACTTAAAATCTGTTCAGTTAAGAAAATAAAATTTGGTGCTGTAATATGCCTAGAAAAGGTCGGAGGTCACCCAGAATCACGTGATTTCCCTTTCTGAGCAAAAAAATGCTATTTTTATGATAAGAGGAATAAAGAAGGAGCAAAAAGAGGATTTTAAGAAAAGAGGAAGTTCCTCAGTGTAAAGATTGTCATACTAATGCAGAGCGACAACCTTCACAAAGTATTAAAATTTGTATATTAATCATGTTTAATAGCCACAATTCATTTTATAAGTATGAATTCAGTTAATATACAAACACATCTGCTGTATATTAACTCTCACGTGTTCCTGAAAAGGAATCCTTCTGTAAAAAGCCCTTAGTCATTGGTCTGTCTCTCAGGATTGTCGGACTGGTGAATGACTTTGTTCCCATCTTATTTGTCCTGTGTTTGACTTAAGGTTGTTAGTTCAAGTTCCGCAAATTCATCCCGTTTCCTGCTGAGAAACTGTGACGAAAAAAAGCAGAAATGATTCTAATTTACGTTTGGATGTTCAGTACTTGAGCTCTGTTCCAACCTTTTTAGTATCATAAATAAAAAATTTGCTGCAAAGGTAACAGGGATTACTAAGTCATTGTAGCTCAATACCTGAAGGCAACACAGGTGAGTGTTAATACTGTTATCGAGCCACGATATAAAGATGAAGAGTCGGAAATCAAAATGATCAGACGAGATATGTGAAGAATGACCTATTATCAATATAAATCATTTTTGATGGATGACATTAGAGAATCCACCTGAAAAAACTGAAAGCAACATTCATTTTTAATTGCGCTGAATTTGACCAGGTGTTTTGCCCTGAGTGACGCCTGACAGGCACACTTTCCTCTAAGTCAGCGCGCAGTGGAAGAGGCTCCCAACGCGCCGGGACTGACATACCGTAAATTGCCTAAAACATGCCGCAATCGTATTGCAGTCAATACGGTAGGACGACGCTTCTGCTCCCGGGTCAAATCGGGACACGTCCCTGTGAGGCGCCTGCAGGCAGCGCTCAGGGCTGAGAGATTCGGGCACGGCGAAAGAGAAACACCTGAGTTCGTGACGGGACTGTGTCAGTTTCCGTTTCTAAACGGCGATCCAGGGACTTGCACAGACGTCTGTGTGTCTGTGTGTCTGTGTCTGTGTCTGTGTCTGTGTCTCCGTGTTGTGGTTGATTTCCTCCTCGGTGAAACTGGAGCTTCGTCTTCCTGGGCTGGAACGTGGAAGTTCTGTGCGGTGTTTCTGTCTTCCACACACGTTGTCTGCCAGAGTTGGAGGTGAAGTGGACAAAAATGAATGCACACTTCGAAACACGTTGGACGTGGTGACAGGCAGCTGACAGTTCACGGTAATACCTGCAAAATGTGTGTCTTCCTAAATAACTGCTGCATGGTTTCAACTTTAGGTGTCATACAGAATCACATCCAGTGGTACAATTATGTCGAATTGATAAAAATTATCAATTGATTGTTGTTATTAGATTTATCTAAAGTTCTTTAAAAAACTTGATTAAAGTATATAAACATGAAATATAGGTCACAAAATCTTATAAATATTAAACATCTGTTCCTCTTGTGTAAAATTACACAAACAATAATGGTGCATAAGCTGTTTTTTCCCACTTTTTTGCTGCAGATGAAGGTGTACAACATCATTATTATAATAAAGGTAAGCATCTTTCAAAGAAGCCTAATAATTGTTGAGCATACATGGAAGTTGAACTGAGGACTGAGATAAAACGTGTAACCGGGTCCAGAACGTGTCGACGCACGTCTGTGGTCCAATTAAAAATAGTCTGGAGCTTTTTGAGCTGCATTTTCTCTATTACAAAACCGATCATTTGGGCACGTTGATGATTTGTTGGGTGTGTTTTATGTGGAGGTGTGAGAATCACATGGATCCACCTGCGAGGGGTCAGGAGGGAGTCGGTCCCTCCAACATGTCTCTGTCTGGGGAAAACAGCTGCTGGGCCAAAGCTCAGAGGTAAGAGGAAGATCATAACTGTATGTCAGAGGCTAGAAGTTTATTCTTTTTTTCCCCACTATATTATGTATTGATGAAGTTTTATGTCATTAATAAAGTTATGAATGGTTGTTTTGAAGCCCGCAGCAGCAGCAGCAGCAGCAGCAGCAGCAGCAGCAGGAAAGACCAGCCTCTCCTGTATCCAGCTGTGTGTCCATGAGGAGCAACAAGTCAAGAGAACCGCCCATCGCTTTCCCGCTAAAATCTCCTGACACAGAGTAATTTTTGCTTTGCACTTATAGTATTACCATAACACTCGTTAGGGTGGAACTACTGTACATTTATTTGTCCTGTGGTTCATCTTTCCCAGGATCCAAGGGGAGAAACCAGACTCTCCTGGACCCAGTTGTGTGTCCATGAACCAGTCGATTGAGTCGCCGCTGGCTTTTAGGAGACAATCTTTTGACTCACAGTAAGACCACAATTTACAATGGCTGCATGCCTGGATCATTTTGATAGAATATAACCTGAGACTGAAATGGTTTGGCTTGCAGAGCTCAGTCTGAAACAGCAGAGGACCTAGTACTGACCCCTGTGGTACACCACATTTAAACGTAATCATTTTTTAAAAGTGAAGAAACGTTGCCAGATTTATGAAACTATGCCTTTTATGTCACCGTTTCTGTATCTTCAGATTCAAAACTTTCCCAGCCGAAATTTGATTGACTAAAACTTCAGTAATCTGACGTTTGAGTCCTTGAGGGTAGGAAAGCATATAAAACATGTTTTCTTGGTAGAAAATGTCAGAAAATGTCGTATTGAATGTAAAAGCAGTCACAGTAAGTATCCAAAAAGTAAGCCACTAATCAAAATGATGCACAAATTTTGCTCAACAGACAACAAGAGAGTCAAGAAGGTTACAAAGCTCAGTCTGACTTTAAGCATCACAGAGACATGGATTCCATATTCATGGTGCGTACTGTATATGCACAGTTGTCCCCTGTTAGACCATCAAGGATGAGAATCAAGTTTTCTTTCATTTCATTTGCCAGCTGCTCGAGGAGAACATTATCAGTTTTGTGAGGAGTGAGCTAAACCGGATGCAGAGGGTCTTAAATGCAGAGTGTTCCGATGACGGGTTAATGAAGACAGAGGACAAGGACATGAGGGACACCAGAGAGGCATTTCTGAAAATCACACTCTACTTCTTGAGGAGTACAAAGCAGGAGGATTTGGCTAAATCTCTCCAGAGCCGTAAGATGTTTTTTTTTTCTTCTGTGTTTACTTGCTATGAATGTGTAGTTTAGATCAGTGGAAATACTTGCACTTTTGTTTGTACAGAATCTCCTGCCATGTGCCAGCGTAAATTCAAATCCAGTTTAAAGCAGAAGTTCCAGTGTTTGTTTGAGGGAGCTGGTAACACTATAAATCCAGCACTTCTGAACGAGATCTACACTGAGCTTTACATCACAGACGGAGGGACTGCAGAGATCGGGGACGAACATGAGATTAGACAGATTGAAAGTGCATCCAAGAAACCAGACAGAGCAGAGACAACAATCAGACATGAAGACATCTTTAAAGCCTCACCTGGAAGAGATGGACCAGTCAGAAGAGTGATGACAAAGGGAGTGGCTGGCATTGGGAAAACAGTCTTAACACAGAAGTTCACTCTGGACTGGGCTGAAGACAAAGCCAACCAGGATATACAGTTCACATTTCCACTGACTTTCAGAGAGCTGAATCTGCTGAAAGGCAAAAAGTTTAGTTTGGTAAAACTTGTTCATCACTTCTTCACTGAAATCAAAGAAGCAGGAATCTGCAGGTTTGAAGAGTTCCAGGTTGTGTTCATCTTGGACGGTCTGGACGAGTGTCGACTGCCTCTGGACTTCCACAACAATGAGGTCCTGACTGATGTCACAGAGTCCACCTCAGTTGATGTTCTGCTGACAAACCTCATCAGGGGGAACCTGCTTCCCTCTGCTCACCTCTGGATAACCACACGACCTGCAGCAGCCAATCAGATCCCTCCTGAGTGTGTTGACATGGTGACAGAGGTCAGAGGGTTCACTGACCCACAGAAGGACGAGTACTTCAGAAAGAGATTCAGAGATGAGGAGCAGGCCAGCGGAATCATCTCCCACATCAAGACATCACGAAGCCTCCACATCATGTGCCACATCCCGGTCTTCTGCTGGATCACTGCTACAGTTCTGGAGGATGTGCTGAAAACCAGAGAAGGAGGAGAGCTGCCCAAGACCCTGACTGAGATATACATCCACTTCCTGGTGGTTCAAGCCAAACTGTGGAATGTCAAATATCATGTAGGGGCTTCGTTCGATCCGCACTGGAATCCAGGGAGCAGGGAGATGGTTTTGTCTCTGGGGAAACTGGCTTTTGAGCAGCTGGAGAAAGGAAACCTGATCTTCTATGAATCAGACCTGACAGAGTGTGGCATCGACATCACAGCAGCGTCCGTCTACTCGGGTGTTTTCACACAAATCTTCAAAGAAGAGATAGGACTGTATGAGAAGAAAGTGTTCTGCTTCGTCCATCTGAGCATTCAGGAATTTCTGGCTGCTCTTTACGTCTTTCTGACTTTCGTTAACTCTGGTGTCAATCTTTTGTCTCGGACCAAAACGTGGTGGTCTCATCTATTAAAGGACAAATCTAAACTATCATACCTTTTCCAAAGTTCTGTGGACAAAGCCTTACAGAGTCGCAATGGGCAGCTGGACTTGTTCCTTCGCTTCCTCTTGGGTCTTTCATTGCAGACAAATCAGACCCTCCTAGGTGGTCTAATGACACAGGCGGCAACTAACCCTGATAGCAGTCGGGACACAGTCGAATATATCAAGAGTGTGATCAGGAAGAATCTGTCTCCAGAGAAAAGCATCAATCTGTTTCACTGCCTCAACGAACTGAATGATCGTTCTCTAGTGGAAGAGATCCAGCAGTACCTGAGTGCAGGGCGACTGTCCATGGAGAAGCTGTCGCCTGATCAGTGGTCCGCTCTGGTCTTCATCTTACTGTCAACTGAGAAAGATCTGGACGTGTTTGACCTGAAGAAATACTCTGCTTCAGAGGAGGGTCTTCTTCGGCTGCTGCCTGTGGTCAAAGCCTCCAAGACTTCTCTGTGAGTTTTCTTAAATCACGACAGATTATTAAATAATAGAAAAAATCAGTCCCATATTCACCAACTGAAAATGTATATCAATGGGAGAACAGGGATTAACCTTTTTGTTGCATCTTCTTCTACAGGCTAAGCAGCTGCAACTTGTCAGAGAAAATCTGTAGTGGTCTAGCATCGCTTCTCAGCTTGCAGTCTTGTAGTCTGAGAGACCTCGATCTGACGAACAACAACCTGCAGGACTCAGGAGTGAAGCTTCTCTCTGCTGGACTGGAGAATCCACAATGTCGACTGGAGAAACTGAGGTAAGATTGTCTAGTGAAGTGAAGCTGTCTTCGGAGAATGAGTTGTATACCTAACAAATTAGAGAATGTGTTTGTTCATTTCATCAGGTTGAACCAAAACAATCTGACAGAAAAATGCTGTCACGAGTTATCGTCAGTTCTCGGCACCAACTCTTGTCTGAGAGACCTCGACTTGAGTTACAATGACATACAGGACTCGGGACTGAGGATTATCTCTGCTGGACTGGAAAGTCAAAGCTGTTCACTGGAAGCTCTCAGGTGAGCAGAGGTTATGTTTTACCATGAGGAAAATTATATTTTTTTAATTACAAGGTGACTGATTCAAACTCTCTGCAGGCTGAGCGGATGTAATCTATCAGAGAGAAGCCGCGATCCTCTGACTTCGATCCTCAGCTCCTCTGCTCTGACAGAGGTAGACCTGAGTAATAATGACCTTCGGGATTCTGGAGTGGTTTTCCTCTCTGCTGAAGGTCTACAGTGTAGGCTGGAAACGCTGAGGTTGGAACGAATGACGACTGTGTCCTAAATCATAATTGTTCTAAATTCCCTGGATTGGTTAAAATGTTTTGAGTAATAAACAAATCCACCCAATCCATATTTCTGTAAACACACATCCTGTCTTTTCTTTTTTAGAATGATTCGAACCGGGGTGACAGAGAAATGCTGTTTGGAGTTTTTGTCATTTTTCACCTCCGGAACTTCTGGTTTGAGAGAACTGGACCTGAGCAACAATGACCTGCGGGATTCAGGATTAAAACTGCTCTTTGATGGACTGGAAAATCCTCACAGCACACTCCAAAGTCTCAGGTAAGATCAGGTTAGAAGTTGTGGCACTGTGGTTTTGTCAAAAAACTGTCTACTAAAATAAGTATTTTAGATATTCTGCTCAGAAATTGTATCTTAAACTTTTAGTTGTGTTACTTTAGTTCCATTAAGCACATTAAAGCAATTAATTAAAGCAAGCTAGACCTTTCTGGGCCACACTGGAAAAACGACAGGAAATAGCAGGATGTGTGAATCGATGTTCCCCTTTCAGATAAGTCTGTTGGCCCTGACGTTAGCTGGATCTTCTCCAGATCCACAAAGTCTCTGATCTAGACTTTGCACTTCTCACTAGAGTTCATATCTGAAACAGGCTTTAGTTGACAACAGTGACTTTGTACTTGGGATAAAATGGGATAAAGGTTTTGTGTGTGTGTGTGTGTGTGTGTGTGTTGTTTCACTGTCAGGTTGATTCAGACCAACCTCACAGAGAATTGCTGCCCCCTGATTTCATCCGTTCTCGGCTCCCGGTCCTGCAGTCTTAGAGAGCTGGACCTCAGTAACAACGAGCTGCAAGATTCAGGAGTGGAGCTGGTTTCTGCCGGACTTGAAAGTTCACACTGTACCCTGGAGATTCTCAGGTGAGGATTGTGCGGCCCGGTAAGCGTAATCCTGCTATCTTCATTGTTACATTAGCACTAAGTAATCTGGCTGATTAAAATCCTTCAGGCTGGGCGGCTGTAAGTTATCAGAAAGAAGCTGTCGGTCTCTGGCATCAGTTCTCAGCTGCCAGTCAGCTGGTCTGAAAGAGCTGGACCTGAGCAACAACCACTTGAGGGACTCGGGAGTGAAACTACTATGTGCAGGACTGAGGCATCCACACTGTGTATTGGAAACTCTCAGGTGACCTGACATTATTCACATTCCATAATCTCAGAATATTTCTTTTCTCTCACTCATTAGAAAAACGAAATGACAAATATAAAGGTTTTTTTTTTTTTTCAGATTGAGCCAAACTGAGCTTAAAGAGGAAAGCTGTCAGGAGCTCTCGTCAGTTCTCAGCATCAAGTCCTCCAGTCTAAAACACTTGGACTTGAGTAACAATGACCTGCAGGACTCAGGTGTGAAACTGCTCTGTGCTGGACTGAGGAGTCCAAACTGCAAACTGGAAACATTCAGGTGAGAACCCGTGAATAATTTTCTCATTTACATATGTGCTTCTTTACTCTTACAAATTAAAATGTGCATCGTAAATAAAAATTGAGGCTTTCGTGTTTTGCTGACTGTGTTCGTTTGTGTAGGTTGTCGGGTTGCTCGATCACAGAGGAAGGCTGCGGTTCTTTGGCCTCAGCTTTGAGCTCCAACCCCTCCCGTCTGACAGAGCTGGACGTGGAATACAATCATCCAGGAGAATCGGGAGTGAAGCTGCTGTCCGCTGCTCTTCAGAATCCACAACGGAGCCTGGACGCTCTCAGGTACAGCACGTAAGAAAGGACAGAGGAGGATATTTGTGAACGTCCTCTGTCTCTAACTAAGACTCTTCCTCCAGGGTGGACTGTGGTTGCAGTCAGTGGTTGAACCTGGTCTGGGAAAGTGTAAGTACTTTTATTAAATTTATAACGTTTGTGATACGCAGCACATTTGTGTGACCTGCTATTATAAAACGAGTTCTTTGGCTTCCATCAGACGCCTGTGAGCTGACACTGGACCCAAACACTGCCCACAAAAACGTCGTCCTTTCTGGAGACGGACGCAAAGTGATGCTGTCGGTAGAGAAGCAGCCGTATGAGGATCACCCAGACAGATTCGACTGGTGCTACCAGCTGCTGTGCACGACCGGTCTCGCCGGTCGCTGTTACTGGGAGGTGGACCGGGAGGGAGGCGTCGATATTGGAGTGACTTACCGAGGACTCAGGAGGAGAGGAGCCCGCGACGGCAGCAGGCTTGGGTGGAACGATAAATCGTGGAGTCTAGAGTTTACCGACAGTGGTCACTACGCCTGGCATAGTAACGTAAGGACAGCTGTGGTCACGCCTCCTTCGTCCTTGTCCAACAGGGTTGGGGTGTATCTGGACTGGCCTGCTGGCACTCTGTCCTACTACAGCGTGTCACCCGGGTCCCTGAGCCACCTGTACACCTTCCACTGCACGTTCTCGGAACCCGTCTACCCTGGATTTGGGTTCTTGTCTCTCGAGTCATCAGTGTCCCTGTGCTAGAAAAGCGCTGACGGTTTGATTAGTGTCTGAGAGAAGAAGCTCGGCAGGGACTTTGCTGTAAAGATGAAAGAACTCGTGTATATATTTTTTAATTTTTAGTTTTTTTTATATATTGTCGTGATAAATTTTTGCATTCGTTTACATTAAAATTTGCCCTTTGCAGGTTTCACGTATTTGCAGAATCACATGTATTGTCACATTTTTAATATTTTTGAAAGATTTTCCCTTCAAAGTTTAAGTATTGGCAGTTTTGCCTCAGGCAGCAGATTCCACAGTATGCATTAATAATATATAACCAGCTGATTAGGAGAGAAGTAGAAGTACGATTGTGTTTGTTCACTCGAGTTTTGTCGAGATGAATTCAGCTTTTTTTTTGTGATTAAACCAGAATTTGCAGTGATGGATGGAGATCTTTACTCTTACTATATTATCTTTGTTTTCCTCCTGAAAGCTGGCAGGTAGATTCACTTTACGCTGCGTGTCGTTTTTCGGCACTGTAATATTTAATATATTATTCGTATACCTAAAAACTGAAACAATATTTAATTCACATGCAGCTACTTCTATACTTACACCTATAATGTAGTAAATTTTATTGGATTGATTCTGGTAGAATTACAATATAATCCAGTATTTTATATAAAAAATATTTTTTTACATATTCGGAAGTTCACTTTATTTGTTTTTCAATTTTTACTTACTGCCGCCTGTCAACCAAAGTTCCCACTGACGACAAACAGTAAAATGTGTTTGGACATTTTGTCAGTATGTTAAAAGTAGCAGCATCTAAAATAGAATGCAGAAAAATATACAATTACTATATACATTTTAAGACATAATACATTTGACGTTTCTGTGCAAAAAACGTTTATGATTGGTTGCAGTTGGAACAGCTGATGGTGTCTGAGGTAGAAGCAGCTGGTGTCCCACAGACGGGAAGGTGAGCCAGCGTGCCCACCCCCGCTTTGTAGTTGAGGTCAATCACGAGCGAGCAGAACTGGCTGAGACCCACAAAGTCGCAGCAGACGATGTTCACCCCACCCGTCTCAGGTCCCGGGCGCTGCTCGCTGGCCCAGCTGAGCAGCACTGACAGGGCCTTCATCGTCATCGTCCTCATGTCCTGGAGAGGATGGAGGAGGATGTACGGAGCGTCCTCGGTCAGGTTCAGACCGCTGACGTAAAAACCAGCTGGGAAGAAAAAGAAACCCAAGTCCTGAAGTGAAGTGCCGCATCAGAACATTCTTTCTGACAATGTGCAGTTTTCATGAGAAAAGCACAGAACCGGTAGAAAAACCCGCCCCAAATTTTTTAATCGTTTGTGTTCACTTTGTCTTTTATTCTCTATTTTTGGTTGTGATGTTTAGTTTAGTTTGTCTCTCATTTTGCCTAATATTTGTCTCTTTGTGGTTGTTTACATATTTTAACTGATTTTAAACAGGACATTTGCACATGCAGAGGTTCTGTACCTTCAGAAAACCACTGGTGCTGTTTCTCTACCTTACAACAACAATGCTCCTCCTCTGTCCTTATGATGACTTGATTTTCGCCCATATTTTGAAATGTCACTGTTTGTAACAGCGATAAACACCTATCAGATGACAGAGATGACTCGTGCACCACGTATGAACTGGATCTAGTCTAAGTCGGACCTACCTGGTCTTCCTCTGTGTTTCTGGTCCTCCAGGTAGGCAACCACCTTCTCTGGGTTGGAGCTGTCAGCGTACCTGAACACAGAGCACCACTATGAAGCTAGTCCCTAACTGTCACTGAACCAGAATCACACCCGAGTCGTGACATGCCAAAGTCTGACTTTGTGTTCACTTAAACTGCAGAGACAGTCTTTAACATTCCGGTTTTACGGAGGGAAGAGTGCACGTCTAAATGAACTGATGATTCATCCACAGCCTAATGAAGCTCCACTCTGGATTTACCAGTACGGAATCTCAGCCCACAGCTCAGGGTGCCGCAGAACCATTGGCTGGTTGCCATAAGACACAACGACCTGCTGACCTCTGGACCAGCAGGAACGTAGAGTCGGGGTCTCCTGCACAAACAAACAACTGCTCAAACCTTAAGACTTAAAACTCTCTTTTCAATTAATCACAAATTTGTTAAAATGTCAAAAATATAAAATTTCGTTGATCTAAAACAGGAAAGCAGCAAACTGCTGGTTTGTGGATTAAATCTTATTTAAATTATTTATCACCTATATATTTTTTTTACCTGGGAGGAGCAGAGTTTATCTGCAAACAGTGAGATGATGAACTCCACAAGGTTGATGTGGTCTTCGTCTGTGAGAGATTCGAAATGCGAGCAGGAAATTATGACAATCTCTTTAGGATGAGCATCCAGCCACGTGGCCAGTTCATCCAGAGCCTCCTGCAAACAGACAAATACCGTTAATACTGGCGTGAAATCCGTTGCCATGACAGTAGAGGATGAAAAAGCAGTGTTCTGTACCTCCACAGATATCAGAGTGTAGATTCCGTGGGCGAAGAACAATTTACCGCCGCCTCCCGGCTTCCTCGCGATCCGCAGGTCCAGGAAACGAACGCCAAGATCACACTGTCCACTCAGGACGCACTGCTACACAAACAAGATGCAGGGAGGAAACATCTGTACGTACATCTCTCTAACATCTGCACAATAATTCAACACAAGTTCTGAGGCCAGTGGTTCATTTGAAATATGCAGGGACAGTATACAGTAATCATATTTAGTTTCAAATTTAACTTGAGTATTTTATTTTGCTGCTACTTCTGCAACATTTTACAGGTAAAACAACCTTCATTTCATAAATTCAGTTACTAATTACTTTTCACAAGCTGATAAAATACTACAATGTTTTTCCTTCAGTTCTTTATAAGAAATATTCTAAACAAACTACTAATATTACGGCGGTGAAGGCGGGACACGCCCACCTGTGTGGTGGCCCAGCGGGAGACACAGGGTCGAGTCCAGCAGGGAAACAGACAGTCGGTCAGTCTGAGGACGCAGGGCTCCGACCCGACCACCGGGGACGCGACGTCCAGACAGAAGGACATGCTGTCGTGGCTGCCTGGAGACAGACACGCTGCTGTCAACAACACGCTTTTGGCCGTGTGACGGACGCCAGAAACTAGACTGTGCTTTTTCAAACTTGACAGGAAGTAAACGCGAGCACATTTGTACCGGGTATGGCCAGGTCCCACAGCGGGACATCCCGCAGCTCGTCGGGCAGACCGGACATCCAGTCCGGGCGACCTCCGCCCGCCCGCCGCCGCCCGTCCGCCATCTCCTTCCCCTGAAGTACGTGATTTTCCTCCGTCTTCTCTTATTCCGGAGCCCGTCAGATCCACCGGAGTCCAAACACCGTTTGTTTACAAAGACTTCCGGTCGCAAAACGACGACTGATTTCCTGTGAGGATTTTCTAAATAAAACAGGATACAGATGCCTTTCAAAATAAAACGTGCATTTACGCTCAGCTCGTGAAAAGACTAAATATTAAAATGTTAATCAAAAAAGACACAATCTATGATTCAAACTGGACACATAATTCATAAGGCATAATGAATAAGACTGGAATATAAAACAGGATAGAAGACGATGAAAAAACATTCAACATGAACATTCTTGCTCATTTTATTCTACTTTCTTTGGTGAATTAGTTTCATTGTCAGCAGCACAAATCAAAAACACGTTATGTTTGCGTGTGTGTGGTTGTTATTTATCATGAATAAAGTAAATCTGTATAAACAAATGTGACTTTTCAGAAAAACACACTTTTAATGACCTACCTGATAAATCATTTATCGCATTAGTTAATCTTATTTTGTAGTCATATTTAAACTCATTAGCATCTATGAGTTTGTCCTAGAAAATGAATTTAGGAAAATGTGAACAGCTTTGATTGTGAGACAGGCTATTCTGAGGACTTACTTGCCCTGCTTTAGTTGATGTGGACTCCTCCGAGAACACTGATGTCCTCTTAATGAAGTTTACCTTGTTTTTTAAATCTGCTGTACTGGTCTTTAATATAAAACTTTATCATTACTGAACCATGTTATGGATTGATTATGGAAATACATGGAATCAGAACAGTTTTAACTGTTTCTGCTTCCTAAAATTCCTCACTTAATAGAAAACTTCACGGCCCTTTTGTTAGATTGACCCCACATATCACCACAAATGCTTCACTAACGCGTCACTAAAGAGTATAAAAAAGGTTAAAGATGATTGAACAAGAAACACCAAATATAGACACAAACAGACACCAGGTGACGGCAAATTTGTTGGAAAAGTATTAAAAAGAGCCCAGACAACATAAACTAATGAAAAAATGACTGCAGAAAGTTGCAAAATGCACAACAAAATATTTCCCAACAAGTCATAAAACGTGGGATCTCATTGGTGGTCAGTTAGTCTCTGTCAGCCTGGTGGCAGGTCTTTTCATAAAGAGCTTGGTCTCTCATTGGCCTTGTTGCAATGCTATGATGGGACTGCAGGGTGTCTCCTGTGTTTCTCAGCAAAAGATAAAGTTACCAATAAATAACAATAAGTGTATGGATCGTGTATAAGACTGTGGATCATGCCCTAAAAAGCTGCAGAGATTAAAGTTTTGTCTCATCCCTCTCTGCTCAGCTGCATGTCAGGAGTTTTATTGTCCTGCTTTAGTTCATTAGAGGCATTCTGAGATTTATCTGTCCTCTTTCTGATGTGATCAAACCCTTTAAATTAGATTAAATCGATGGGTCATTGCTGGCAGTGTTGTAAGTCAAAGAGTCAAACTCAGTTATGAGAAAATCCTGTTGTCTGCAGCATCAAACACGCAACTTACCCTGTGGACGTCCAGTTATTTTCATGCACCCGTGTGAAACGTGCACAGTAACAAATCTGATCGAGCTGAGCAGTCGACCTATTCACATCAAACCTGCGTTGTTCATGCGTCTTTGCCTTAACCTAACCTCCTAACTGAATTTGATCCCATTACTTGTCCCTTCCTGTAATTATATTACTGCTGGTGCCTTTGCTTCTGCAGCCTTTCAAAAGATTCTTTTAAAATCTGGAGGCTAAGAAAAATATAATAATTACAGATTCATTCTCCCTATACAACCAGTCTGATGATACTGTGTTTTCTTGTGTCCCGGCTACAATGGGAGCCCCTGGAGCTCAGAGGAAACCAGACGAATGAGACATCATGTTACCATGTTGGACACTTTCCACGTTTGACAGGGGGAGCGGTCGGGGTTTTGAGCCGTCTGAATATAAAGTGACCTGCCCCCTCCTGTCACTGCCTCCACCTTCCACCCCAGTGTGTGGGTCACTTTCTGCCATCGTGTGTTCTGCAGCCACCTTGGCTCTCAGTCTGCAGGCAGCAGCATCCTCCAACACTCACTGACAGGTGAGGTGCCCTTTTCTTTTAAAGTCAAACGTCTTTACTGTATTTCTGTCGTAATAGTCCAGTCTTACAAAGATATTTGGTGAATTCATCTCAATCCTGCTGCTGAATTCCACACGATTAGCCGAATATAATCCAGATTTCTGCGGCGGTGTGGAGGATTAATTAAGATCGGCTGGTGTTTGTCTGTTGAAACGCAGGCTTCATAGAGGGTTTCAGATGATGTACTGTAGATGGTTTAAAAGTGTTTTAAATAAATAGTTATGGAGGTTGAAATAGGAACATGAAGGGGTGCACAGGATTTCTGAGTGTGTTCTCAAGATTTAAGGGAACTTCTAAATCCGGGGGGGGGGTGCTTAATAGTATGTAGAGATTTTAAGAGTATTAGGGATTACAGGGGTCAGACAGTGCAGGAGGGGTTTACACAAAGTACTGTGGGTACAGAGTCCTCAGAAAGGGGGACCAGAGGAGATGTAGAAGGACTGAATGAAGAAGACATTTAGAGAGGGGCACAGAGAGGTTGTCGGGGGTGTAGACAGGTTTCTAAGGTTTGCAGAGAATCTGGGGTATAAAGGTGATAGAGGGTGCAGAGGGTCTGGAGACTGAATAATGCTGAAAATTCCCAAATTGGCCTCAGAATAGGACAAGTTAGTGATGCTGGTGACTGAGGGGATGTGGATGTTAAACGGACGAACCTGCACGGATAAATGTGCACAAACGTCAGTAAATACCAGGGATTCCAGGCTTCACACTGATGAGTTTCATTACTCACATCATCACCTTCAGACAGACAGTTTTGTTCTTGCTGCTTTTCATCTCGTTCGTTCCAAACCAAACTCGTTGTGCATCAGTGTGGTCGTATCGCAGGCCGAGCCACTGAAAAGCATCAGTTTCTGCTTTGAACACTTTGAACTTTTTTCTTATTTAACAGCTTCATGTTTGAAATTTAAACGTAGGTTGCTAACAGCTCATCAAATCCTTCGTCCTTTTCCTGTGTTGTAGTGTCGTATGTCCTCTCCTATGTCCTCTAAATGTATCTGGGTCGTCTTTAACTTTGGATTTATTGGAGCAAACAAACATCAACATCCTGCCTATTAACGAAGGGGAGGGTATTTATTTTCAGCTATGTCCGTTTGGGGCCTGTTTGCAACATTCCTCATTAACTAATTTGTTGTGTGTAATAAATTTAATTTTCCAGGAATATCAGAAGGCCACATCATGGCACCTGGTGCTATTTATAGGGCCGTGTGATCCTGCATAAAAATAAAGAATTCTCCAATTAGACAAATCTAATCTAGATCAGTCTTATTTACGACTGCTGAATAAACTTCCCTGAATGTCTGTGTGTCTGTCTTTCTTCCAAAGGACTCAGAGAGGAGGTCTGAGTCACAATGGCCGAACGCTACGACTGCACAGAGTGTAAGGAGTCCCTGTACGGACAAAAGTACATCCTGAAGGAGGACAACCCGTACTGCATCAAGTGCTACGAGGCGTTTTTCTCCAACAGCTGTGAATGGTGCCACAAGCTCATCAGCTGCACCAGCAAGGTGGATCATTCTTTTTCCATATCGTAACGTTTTTTGTTGTTTGCAAATCACCTAATAGTTTCTTTAAAATTAAAAATCATATATTTCTCTTCAGTTATATTTATAGATATTGGAGAAATAATATATGGACAAAAACGACTGAAAACGGACTATAATATGTCTCTTTACATGAGCAACTGTTTTCTTATTTGTTGAAAACGGCATGAAAGTTCCCTAGTGGCCAGAATTCTGTTATTGTAGCTTTAAAGTACACGGACGACGGCTCTCTTCTGCAACTCAAATGGCTTTTACAAAAGTTTTGTTTTTCCAGCAAAGGCGAATACAGGACAGGACCGGAACATTCAAACTCGATAACTGTTTCCTAATTCTGTCGCCAACTTTACAGTCATCCCCTGATTTTTAAATGAAATAAATGATCCAGAATCCTGGATCATTTCTAAATGATCATTTTTACCCTCTGGCTCTGCAGGATCTGTCGTACAGGGACCATCACTGGCACAGCGAATGCTTCCTCTGCATCACGTGCAGACGCTCTCTGGTCGATCTGCCGTTCACCACCAAGGACGACGTGCCGATGTGCACCGACTGTTACAGCAACGAGTACTCTGCCAAGTGCTGCGCCTGCCTGGAGACCATAATGCCAGGTGAGGAGTCCTGATAACACCCTGTGCGTTAATACTTTGCACAAAGGCATGAAAATGACATTTGAATGTAGCTTTAGTGAGTTGACACAAGATCCTCCGTCCACCCACCAGGCTCTAAAAAGATGGAGCATAAGGGCAACAGCTGGCACCAGAACTGCTTCACGTGCAACCACTGCCAGCAGCCCATCGGCACCAGGAGTTTTGTTCAGAGGGACGGCAACAAGTACTGCCTGTCCTGCTACGAGATACAGTTTGCTCTGCAGTGCGTCCACTGCCACAAGGTAAGACATCAGCGAGATTCATATTTTAATCTCAACATTTATTTTGCAAATCACATTTCAAAATAGGAGGACGCAAATGTTTGCACCCAACTGTAAATTAAATCAGAAATCATAAATGCCTGTGATTGAATTTGACGTTTGTTTCATCTCTAATAAACATTTCCTCCATTCGCCAGATAATAACTGGATCAATATTCTGCTTGAGAGGCATTTGTGGGCAAAGTTAACCTTTTGAACCTTGACCTTCTCTTTAAAGTTAAGTGCTGTGAAGCTTATGCGGAGTGAAATCTGCAAACCCCAAAGGCCGAAATTTAGTGGCTGCACAGTTGCATTCCATTTAAATACTCTGCTCGTCCCGTTTATCATTTTAAACACTGTTTCCCACGGCGGCACCATCACTGAACATCTGGGCTTCTGCCCGGAATTTAAAACTCAGTTCTCCGCTGTCTGAGCCTGAAAGTTTGAGTGTGGACGTCTGGTGTCGGGAAGAAGACTTACATGTACTGCATGCAATATGGCAGTTATGGCAGGAAACAGATGGCCGAGCAGACGGGAATCGGATGTGTTTTTTGTGCTAACAGTTGGCAGGTGAGACAGCAGTCACGTGGCTCGCCTGCGACCAGTAAACACGGATCATTATAGGGTGTCGTCATGACAACTAAAGAAAGTCAATCTGAGTAGGAAGAATTAGGATGTTGTTTGTCAAATTGCACTGCAATCTTTCAAAGATTCAGAGACTTCTTGATGGCGTGATAGCAAAAAACAAGATATCGGATGACGTCACTTGAACAACTTTTACATACTGGAGACAATGAATTCATTGCAGCTTTAACATTAATCCTCTTTTGATGCTAATGACACACGTGAACAAGTGAATGGACACACTGTATGAGACTCTATGAACAAGAATGTGTCTGGTCCATTTGTTTCAGCCCATCACCACCAGAGGAGTGAACTACCGTGACCAGCCCTGGCACAAGGAGTGCTTCGTGTGCATCGGGTGCAAGCAGCAGCTGGCCGGCCAGCGGTTCACCTCTCGGGACGACTTTGCCTACTGCCTCGCCTGCTTCTGCAACCTGTTTGCGAAGAAATGCGCCTCCTGCACCACCCCCATCAGTGGTACAGTGACCCTCCACGTAGATCAGAGACGCTGCCTGTAATGTTGCTGAACTCCATCCTTCACATTGCAGATAGAATCTTTTTGCTTAGTGATTATTCAGTGCTAGACCAAATGGAGTAAGTTGGAATTTTAAATGTACAAAATTTTTTATTACTTTCAACTGAACATTTTAAACATAATTCATTATACATTTCAGTGCCGGGATGTTCGGGAAAAATCTCATTAGTGCTGCTGTTCAGCCCAGTTAATTCTCCAGAAACCTGTGCCTGGAAAGATACAGTCTGATTCAATTTATGGATTAAGTCTGATTGAATTACAACTTTGAAAGTGCTTAATTATTAAACTGCTTTTTATATGGTACAAGCCAAGCAAGCGAAGTGAACCCCCACTAAGGTCATCCAGTGAATCCGGGCGTCATTTTGTCTTTTTTTAGCTTGTTTGTTTTGTCTTTTGTAGTTGTTTGTGAATTTATTTTTGGTCTTACTGTGCTCATTTAAATGCTCACCTCTAGCTTCTGATTGGGACTCTGACCTCTTATACAACTAATTAGAGGTGGGGTTATATAACAACAATTATCCAACTGTTTTCACGAACCCAAGAAAAATGGTTGGAATGACACTGTAATAACCTTACTGAGGTACACTGAGTGCAAGTGAAATAAAGTCACTTTAATGCCACATGGGGTCACCGGACCTTCATCTGACATGCAGCATTAGTTTAAGTGTCAGACCTGATGTCGATTTTTAGCGAAATAATTCATCTGTCCAACATCATTAAGTTATTAATGAGTGAAACAAGGTCATATGCTTCCCTCTGTGAATTCACTCACCATCAATTACAGAGTTATTACATTACACAGATCATAAGACCTTGTGGGTCACTCATGGCTCCTCTGCGTTGTTCTTGCCTTAGGTCTCGGTGGTAGTCGGTACATCTCATTTGAACAGCGCCAGTGGCACAATGACTGCTTCAGGTGCAAAAAGTGCTGCGTGTCTTTGGTGGGCCGAGGGTTCCTGACATGCAAAGACGACATCCTCTGCCCCGACTGTGGAAAGGACGTCTGAAGAACTGAAGCGACTGCTGCATGTTGGCTGCCAGTCAAAGAAGACTGGCAGCTTCCTGCTAACCTGACACTTGCTCTTACAGATTCTGCACACGCTGATGATACTGTGTTTTATATAAAAGCCTTTAATGTTGACTTTATATTTTTCCCTTTTACTTGTTTCTTGGCAAACATTTTGACAGTGTATCCTGTATCCTATTTTGGAAAAGGGTCTGTGTGTGGCATGTAGTTACATATTTTAGGGTGTGTTAAGAAGATGTGAAGTTGTTCTAATTGATGACACTGTGATGGAACTTAAACTTAAATCTTAATCAGTTAAGTGAGTATAATGCTACTAACACTGTTTAACATAATTTAGCCCAATTACATTTTGCTCATTTTACTTGTTGCTGAAACCAGCTCCTTCTGTTGTGCTGGACATTCATATACTCAGTTTGGTTCAGTTATCTTCAGTCTAAATCTTAAATTCTTAGAGAATCGTGTAACATGAGATGTGTAAAAGTAATAAACTTTTAACAATTACACTGGAATTCCACTTTATTCCAACATCTGTTTTTAACTCTTCACACACAAAACAAGACTTTGCCAGTAAATTAACAATGAAGTTGTATAACATTGGTTAATAAATATGAATACATAAATGGTCGCTCTTTCATTACTTACATGCCTTCGATTATTTTGCAGTGAATATATATCCTGATGTAAACTGCTATGGTGCCGATAATTAGTTTTACATTTACATTTAGTCATTACTAATATTCACTAGTTTTACTTTGCTGCAATTTAAGACAAGTGTGAGCAACAAATTCTCATGTGTGACAGGCTGAACGATGAAACGTTTTTCATGCCATTATTTACATTTTTTAATAATAATTTCAGCAGACTTTTATATGGTGTTCGGTTGTTTAATTCATACTAATGCATAGGGTTTTATATACAAAATCTTAATTGGTATAGTAATTTCTGCTGTTAAATGTATTGACATAACAGTGTAAAACAACGAAAATTAGAAATACTCAAGCAACTAATCTTCTGAACGGGGCCAAAGATCGTCTCCTGATGTCTAACATCCTAAAATTACAAAAGAGGGCTCACTCTGTTTCATTTCCGTCTGTGTTTTTAAACGCTGACCTCAGAGCCTAAAATGCCGCGTGTGTGAGGATCTTGTTGAGAATCCACGATCTTTGGTTAGCGAACCGGATGTCGGCGGCAGGTGCCACAGGAAGTGAGCATCCAGCCCAGCCTGCAGAGGAAGACGAAGCTAACGGCGTCTGCCAGCATCACTTCATTTAATTACACTTTAGCAGTAGTAACAGGTAAATTACGGGGCGCGTTTGATTTTCTGCGAACACCGTCATTAGCTGTGCGGCTACATGTTAGCAGCGTTGCAGCGCAGAACGAGCCGAGCGCCCGGAAGCTGCTGCCGCGGCTAGCTGAGCAGTTAGCAAGGCTTTGTTAGCCCGTCCGATATGTAAAAACTGTGACATCGAAAGTTCTGGAGCGTGGCGTCAGTCTTCAGAAGCGTGAAGGCTGACGCCATGTGTTTGGTCAAGGTGTCATTTTAAGGTGAAGGCCGAGGTGGCCTCAGCTTTTTAATACGTGGCCGCGCGCCGTGCTGTGGCTGGCACCTGCACCGATTACATCATTCCGTCGGTTTTCGGAGGCACGAGACTGTGGTCGGTCCCCTTTAGTTGATCGGAGATGATCGGAGTTGATCGGAGATCAGTGTGATCAGAAGGACGCAGACAGGCCGCCGTGACCGAACTCCCTTTAAAATCCGACCATTGTTTGAGGTCTTAATATGATGTTTGCACATATTATCTACTAAGCATGTAAATATTTTCCATAATTCTGTTCAACTCGTAGCTAAAGATGCTCGTCGATGAACTTCCCCAAAAATTAGTAATTTATTTACAACAGAAACAAAAAAGCTTACACTGACTTTTCAATCAAGGTGTGATTTGTGTTTTTTCTCTATAAATTGAACAAGAAGCATAATGTCACCAGATTTAGGTCTTTTTTAAATATTTTATTTTAAGAAATGTGCATTTACACCCAGTTTTTCTGAGGCATCACCAGATTGTCTTGTGTCTGCAGCAGAATGAGTGCAGCTGTCCCCAACCATCGAAGGACCAAGCCTGGAGGTAAGTCTTAAAGAAAAGTCAAGTAAAATTAAACCATAGCTAATATTTTTTGCATTTACATGTTTTCCACTCTCTGTCATATGTAACTTGTCACTAAAAGATAAACAATATTCAGGGGACTTATTTTATCTTTAAAACCACATGACAACAAGTCACAGCCATAAATATTAGCTAAAGGTAGGTTACATAAAGGCAAACATGCAGGACACTGTGACTTTGCACGTAGCTCATTTTCACAGGAACCGTTACTGTTGGAGCCACATGGCAAAGGAAGTGGACGTAATCCTCAGTTCATTGCAGGCATAAAACCCGGAGCCGTGACCAGCGGTGTGACTGGACCCACCTCCCAGATCCCCGGTCTGTCCCAGAGCGCTGACGAGAGCGCTCCGGTGGAAAGGATCAGTGGGCGGCGAGTCGGCATATTTGAGACAGACTCGGAGTATGTCAAGCTGGCAAAGCAGGGAGGACACAAAGGTAGAAGTTTCTGTCGGTGAAAAGTTGTAGATGGTGTAGATTAGTTCTGATGATAATTTCTAGTAATTAATGGCTTTTCTACAACACAAACATCTATTCTTTTCAGAAGTACGTGAGGATGCTTGACCAACACGTTGGGGGAGGGAGGGGGGGGTGTATTTCCAAACTATACAGAGAATTTAGAACAGTGAGTCATCACATTTTAAGTCCCAGATGATTATTTTTTATTTTTTGGATGTTGACATATGTGCATCAAGGCTTTGAAATGCAAATCCAGAACCAGTGGCTTACAGGTCTTCAACATTAAAAGGAGGATCCTGTTCTAAAAATGTTTTTATGCATACGCAACAGCTTCCTTTGTGGGGTGCTGACGATAGTCACCAGGGGGAACACTTAGGTTTGCTGCACTGAAAATGACGTTAGTTCTGCAAACATAAAATCTACTATCTACTACTACTCTTTCGGCTTTTCCCATTAGGGGTCGCCACAGCGAATCATCCTTTTCCACTTTTTTTATCCTGGGCATCTTCCACTCTGACACCAGCTAACCTCATGTCCTCTGTTAGAATGACATTATTATAATAAAACTGTTCTTCGATTAACTCCAGCGCTACTCACCATCCTGTTGAGAGGCACAGTGCCAGACTCCGGTAAAAACAGTCAATTTACGCACAGAAGACACAGTATATTTGCCTTTAATTATTCTAACACCACCCTAATTGTTGCTTGGTAGATAAAAGGAGCAAATGACCCGCCGTGTCGCATCAAGGGAAACAAAGGACCAAGCGCCATTAGTAAAAAGCAATTTAAGCCACTTATAGCATTATTTTTTTTTTTTTAGCACCAACGCTTTTCTTTATTTTACTTCACTTCCCGACATTGTCCGTTGTGGTAGATGAGTGTAAAGACACAACAGTTTTAATTTGAAAAAAGCTGATGCTGCCGATTAAGATGCAACATTTAGTCATGTTTTAGATAAGCATGGCATCCTGTTCATTTGTGGGTTTAAAATAATTTTTTTTTGCACATCCCTCTGCAGGACTCAAATAGCTCGTTTGCCGAAGAGCAGTGCAAACCATTTCTTTTCCTGTCTTCAACTGACAAGCACAATGCCACACTCCATTAGCAAAAATGCCCGTTTAATTGTATTTTCTCTTAATTATCTTAACAGCATCGTAATTGCTTCTACGGTATGTCAATAAGAGGCCAAACTCCATTAGTAAAATAAAAAATGCAGTGCTTTTAGTTAATGGTACACTACTTATTGAACGTGAGATATGTTTTATTAATGTTTAGCATACATTACATCATCTGTTATCTTTGCCTTTTTACATTAGTGCCAATTTTTTTGGATTGCAACAAATGGCTTTCTGGGATTTTGTCTGTGTGCTTGGTCTGGGAGGAAAACCTGCAGCTAAATGATGTTTTGTTTGCACACTTGGAGCTTTTATATGACAACGTTCAGTGTCAGATTCCACATTTTTTTCCCAGGTAGAGGAGGATTAGTTTTTCTTATCACAACCGTGTTAACAGTGCAGGAGAATAACAGCGGCTTTGCCGTTAAATGTTTAACCCCTGAGCCGATTAAAGTGCAAATTCATAGTTTGACTTCCAAGGTGAGATGTATTCGAAACTGCTTGTGCTGTTTCTGTCACTGAATGTCTTCTCCCTATTCCCGCAGGGCTGTTGAGTCACGATGATGTCGACGGCGATGACAAACCGGCAAAAAGCTACAATGCTCCCAACTGGTTTGCAGGTGATGAGTCAAAGAGGTAAGAACGGTCACGAATTGCGTCCGGCGTGACGAGCATGTGTCAGTGCACGAAGTGATGATGAGTGTCAGTTTTACTGTGCAGGCACACCACACATTTTTTTTTCAGCATTTAGCTTATTTTCCACGTAGATGAAAATCTGAAACTGTTAAACAAAGATGAAGCCTGATTAAAAGAAGGCCTACGTTTCCCAGTAATGGATCAGTGGTGAGCGCTAATTTCACGTGGTGTGTCACCGTGGTTTTGTGCTTACAGTGGAAGCAAACCAACGTCTCCCGACAGCCAGATGAAGGGGGGCAGGCAGCCTCTACTTGCACCGTTTGGCACTGATAACGGTTTGTCCTGGGAAAGAGAGGCTGATAGATTTGTCCATGATAAAGATAAGGTGAATGGACCAAACTAGTCATCCCCGATATATCGGTGTCATACATTTCTAAATTTGTTTTTCATTTATTCCATCAAATTCCCCCTTTTTTTCCCACCTGATTCTGCTCCATCGTTTGCATTTTGGTTAGAAATATTTGGGGTTTCGCTTTTTATTTCTTTGATTTTTTTGAATGTGCGGTAAATGTTTCGGGTAAGTATAGAGTGATGCTTAGAGGACGGTCACCGCCCTCAAAAGAAAACATACAAGTCAGTGTTTTTATTTTCATTTGTAGGAGAGTTTATCTGTATTTTTACAATGTTGGCTGTACTGTAGCTGTCCTGGGTTTGAGTCTCGCGTTCCTCCCAATTACTTTTTAATTTTTCATTGCATGACTAATTTCATCTGAAGCTTTCATCCATCATTTCACCCTTTGCTCTGTTCCAGAGGTCAGACCAGTTTGTTGCCTTGTGCATTTGTTGATGAAGTGAGTCACTCTTACCTCTCCCATTCTGCAGCTGTCTCCTGATGATGCTGCCAAACAGGTGGAGGGTCTGTCCTTAACCAACAAATATAAGAGAACGTAAGTTTTGAAGGACCTGCAACAAAATATGAAATATTCCCACTTCAGCAGTTACCGTTTCTCATTTTGCGCTTGATGAAACGTCATGTCGCTGTTTTGTCCCGTCGGTTCCTCAGGTCCTACGATAAAAAGGCTCCACCAGTCAGCATGTCCAAGCTGCTGAGTCATGGCTACGTGGAGGACCAGAAGAAGTCTCCTAACGACGACGACACCTCAAGTACATTGCAGGCCTCTTTTTATGGGTTTATGAGCAGCAGGGCACACTCCAGATATAAATATATTTCAGCTTAAACCTCGATAAGCGCAGACATTGACTCGTGAACAGGGAGATTTTTCTCATGACGTTTTTGTTGTTTTCCAGGCGTGACCTCAGAACAGACCAGCACCATTGCAATGGAGGACGTGGACGAGCTGGAATAGTTGCAACAGGTTCTCGTCTCAAGGGGGAAATGGGGTCGTCCTAACACTGGTTTATGGGGTCACAAATCCACAAACATGCCACTCTGCCACTCTCGGATTCACTCACATTTATTGTACATCCACTGACTGTTAGGTTTTTACTGTTTATGCAACAGGTACTGTCCTTTCTATTTATTTGCTTTAATTTGTAAAGGGAATTCACACCGATTTTGATGTTTTGATGCTTAAAGGTGTCGGTACTTTCAGTATTATGATTATTATCTTTTTTTACTTCTGTGTTTCTTGATTTGAAAGAGTTGTGTACGGTGCAGGAAACTGACGTTTGAGTTCTGCTATTCTCAAACCGAGAGACAGCCACGCCAGCTCAATCTGAAATTGACCAGGGTTTGGCTGGTGGCTGGTGTTAGTTTCCCTTCCTGGTTGTATGAAGATCAGTTTAGTGAATTTTAAGTGTTTGTGCTAATATATTGTGGTTCCAGTGACGTGAAATTTTAGTTTTGATCAAGGGCTCCTGCTGTCTGAAGGGATGTTGGAGGTTTGTGTGTTTTCAGCCACATGCCCGAGTGCATACTGACGGACACGGCCGCTGGGTTTTGTTTGGTTGTAAAGGGACCGACATTATCTGACATTATCTACTGTTCTGTCATCTAGAGAGAAGAAAATGAACTGTAGGTTTTTAAACCACAAGGTACTGTAAATTAAATCTGCTCATCACTGCTTATTAATAAGGAAGCCCAACAGCAAGTCGATAACAAGTGTTTACTAGTTCAGATATGTCAGAAGCTTGCTAATAATAGATCAAGTGTAGTCTGCGTCTTAAATCCCTTCAGTCTCACGCTTTTGCATTCTCCTTCAGCCTAATAAGCCAAAACTCACGCGACAACCCATAGAACTGTCCGGGACGTTTCGTTGAAATGGCCGCCTTCTGCAGACGGACGAGCTGAAAGTCACTTCCATTCAAAGTCCCTGTGAAGATTAAGGCAGATGAGTTCCTGAAAAGTGAGTTCTGAACTTGCCAAACAAGCAGTTTTTTGTCCCTCTGCTCATGTGCAGCGTTTAGACTTTGTAGACGTCGGTAGGAGAAATTAGTGCACGGCCCCGTCACACCAAACCCTGCATCTCATCGCGTGTTCTCATTTACAGAATGAACGTTTATTCTGGTCGCTGCTGCAGTATTTTGGCCTATTCAAAAACTGCGTTTTCTTAGTATCTGCTGCAGATTTCGTTTGTCTTTTACGATTAACTGAAAAAAGCAGATGTGACCAAAACAGTTGGAAGCTCCCTGCATTCAAAATGAAGGCTATTAGTCAAAATCAGCTCCAGTACTAAATTATCCAAAGGCTTAAACAAACCATAGAGCGCCGAAGAAGAGCTTAAAGGCCCATTAAGTCGCGGAATAAAAGTAGAAAGCAGAATGCTCACATTGTTTTGCAGACATTGGAAATGATTTCATTTTATCCCCGTTTGGTTGCTCGTGTGCTCACATCATTAGTCCGACTGCTAGGATGTCTCGTCACGTAACGGTTTCTGCAACGTTTAATGCACGTTTAGGCCTTGAGTCATTTAACGGTTATGATATTTTAGCCATCGCTGTGAACCGTAATGTGACAGTGAAATCCTAATCCTACAGGGACGTTTGTCTGGGGGATAAAATGCTCTTAAGAATGAAAAGGATCAGAGTGACGTGTAATAGCAAGATTTGATCCGTCATGTCTCAAAATGATGCAGCAGTAACACATTAAAAGAACTTTGCTCAACACGGCATATTGAATGAATGGTGAATAATGCGTTCATAATTTAAACAGTATTGCTCCAAAGCTTCACTTGGTTCGATGTTATTTTACAAGTTATGGTGACTGTATCGTCCTTCGATACGGTTTGCCTTGAACGGGTTTATTTGAACTTTTCAGGTACAGTATTTGCAGAAGTATTCTTCCTCCTCGCTCTGTGAGGCGGTGCTGCATCAGTTTACAAACCAGTAGTGGAAACCTTCAGTGCGTTAAAGTCGTCCCCAACGCCGTCGTCATGTTTCCTCTGTGTGTGTGTCTGTGTCTGTGTCCTGTTGCCACATGCTTTTTATCTGCAGCCGTTTCTGTTTTAAATGCAACAGTGGAGACTGAAGAAGGCAGCTTTTAAACTGAAGATCCCTCAAATGTTCATATCGATGAGAATCACTGACACTGCTTATGTTGATGACTGCGAACAGGCTCTTAATTATCATTTAAATAAATGGGCATGTGCATGTAGACGTGTATGGAGTCTTTTTGTCATCTTCACCCAAACCAACTGAATAATTCACTCGCACAACCTAGTTTTAGTGTGTAAGTAGTAGTACTGTGATTTTTTTATAATGAGCACATTTACATGAAATTGTTTTCGAGGAGGCTGAATTCATCAAAGTAAAGATTTATTATCAATGCACTCTTGTTTCCTAAATGTGAAACTTTTTCCCCACTAAAAATTAAGACGTTTGGGGTTTAAAAGTATTTCAGTTTTCCAGAGTTCTGAGCTTATAGGCAATAATGTGGTAAAGCTTTTTTAAAAGATAAAAACCTACAAATATTAATTTGTGTTTTCTCAGTTTTAAACAATTGTAATCAATTGGCAATCTGCCTTTTAAGATTTCTGCTGTCACCCCGCAACAATAAACATACAAATAATTTATTTTGGTATTGCAAAGCAAAACAAAATGTGAAAATTGTTTTGTCAAAAATGCCACAATATATGCAGAAAATATATATTTTTTAAAATTTTCGTTACTTTTTTTTTCAGCAGCTTCAAGGAATCCCTTTTACTGAACAGTTGAATTCAGTTGCACATTTTTTTTAGTACGTGCAAAATGCAGCTTAAAGTTCTTTCAAAACTAAAAGTGAAACATTAAAAACATTAAAATGCAAAAAGAAACGTGATGATGTTTCCGTTGGGATTTCAAACGCATCACACAGTGAACTGATCCTGACAGCTGTGAGCTTCAGTACTTCATAAAGTTTTACTGTGTAGTTTTCCATTAGGAGTCCTGTCCGTGCCAGTCAGGCCTGTGTGTGTGTGTGTGTGTGTGCAGCCTGCAGACACACACACACACACACACACACACACAGCGGACGCTGCAGGCTGCATCTTCTCCTTCGGAAGCTTCGTGCTCGCACCGAGCTGCATCCTGCCTCCTGCATCTGCAGCGGCAACGCGTGCAGCACGTCGGCGGATCGATTCTCGAATCGGAAAAGAATCCAAAGCCGCATGGTGACGTCACTCCGTTGATCGGGAACCGTGGCTGGGCGGGCGGGCGGTCGGTCGGTCGCTCGGATGGTGGGTGGGTGGCTGGGTGCCGCGCTCACGCCAGGGCTACATGGGTGCGCTGAAAGCCCAGACCTGATCTGAAGCCCAGACCTGATCCGAAACCCGAAGGCAAATCAGTGCAAGGGGAGTGTGCGCGGCTGGCGGCTGGTGGTTCTGCTGATTCGTCGTGTCGGAGCGTGGGAAATGTAGGAGCTGTCACGGCAGGACGAGGATGGACGCGTAACAGCACGGATCGAGCCAGCTGTGGCCTGCTTCTAACAGCAACATCTGGCCGGTGAGTCTCACTGACAGCCGCTGGACGGGAGGGACGGAGGCGGGACGCCATCCGCGCTCTAGGGTCTCCGGTCCAGTGAGTCGCTCTGACCTCGTCCTTGGTTGATGGACGGAGGCTGAGTGACGGAGGCTGACTGATGCGGACCGAAGCTCCATTGTGGGCTGGGAATGAACGTGGCGTGCTGGGCTCTGCATGCACACCTGCAAATCCGGGAAGGTGGAACTATTGCAGCTGTGCATGGCGCGTCAGTGAAGGGTTAAATCCTGTGAACGCCAGGGAAGCAGATGATGAACATCTGTATCCTATTGTTGAGTCTGTGTATTAATTCAGGCCACAGCCGCGGTGATTCTCCGGACGGGTTTAGTGGGAATGTGGTCAGGCTGTTCTACATTCACTGCGTGTCCCTGTCTGGATATTAGAGGTGTTTAAAACCCATCACAGGGTTCCGAGTCGAAGCGGAACTCTGCAGGTAAAACACGACACGGCCCCTGTAAACTCAGACTGCGAGGTCCCCAGGGGACGTGACTGTGATTCTCTACTCATTGTGTCCCCTCCTTGTCCACATCCTGACCGGCTTGTAGTCCTTCCACAGGGTCAGAGAGGGCACCTCAGCAGCCGGCCGGCTCTGGACCGTAGCGAGGAGGTGGAGGCGATGGAGGAGGGGGACGCAGAAGGACAGGGGCCCGTGGTGGACAGAGAGGGGCCGAGCGGTCACAGCCTCCCCCCGCACTCAAGCAGCAGCAGCGCCGCCGCCACCACCACCACCAACAACCTCCTGGCTTCTGTCAAAGAGCAGGTGAGCAGATCTCACCCATAAGGCCGGTCACCTGTGTCCCGTCTGAGGAAAAACCTGTCTCATGTAGAGTTCAGCTCTTTGTCCTCTTCGCACTTGCTCTGTCTCTTCCACTGGGTTTCTCGTCATTTCATGTTGTTTCTGCTGAGCCATTTCTTCTGTTTGTGTTATTCTGACTTACATTTAAGCAAGAGTCCAATCCGTCAGTCCAGGGTCCCCGGGCCTGTCCCTGGGCCTGTCCCCGGGCCTGTCCCCGTGCCTGTCCCCGGGCCTGTCCCCGGGTCTGTCCCCTCTATACCAACTGTACACTCACGTTACTCATTTCTACTCTGATCTTTACACCAAGAGAATGTGAAAAAACACTGATTAATCAGTTTTTCCGCCTCTAAACGTGGCAGGTCAGAGATAAGATGTCTCCTGCCGTTATTCCAAACTGCACGACGTCCCCACGTGTCATTTGTCTTCATTGACGTTCACGTGAACTGACGTCAGTACCAGCTTCCTCGTCTTGTTTACCACACATTTCATTTACAGAGGATTGGAAATATTCGCAGCATTTCCCTTCTGTTGTCCTCCTCGCTGTCTCTGCTCGTTTATCAACGATGCATGTTTTTTTTCTAGGGACACTTATTGAAATCATAAAATCTATATGTTAAATGGGGACAATATCACAATAGAGAGAGTTGTAGCTGTGGTGTGAGCCGCTGTTATTTGCCTGCTTCTCTCCGACGCCCGTCTGTTCCCCGGCTCTTCATCACGCCTGGACAGTGTCCATGTTCTCAACTTAGTCCCCTGGTGTGTGATCAGTGCGCCTGAGCCGCGCCGCTATTCATGCGCTGTGAGACTTATGATGTCCAAGAAAAGACATCCCGGTTTGAGTCTGCAGATCCTTCGGAGCTAACAGACAGAAATGTGGGCATGTGAAGTTAAGGGAAAGGCCGTTAGGACTTTCTTAGCGTCGCTTTGGCTCCTTTGAACACGGCGGAGCAGCTTTGTCACCCCTCCATCAGACTTAGAGCCTCGGAGGCTGCGCTTGCTGCATCCACAGCTGCCTCGGCGTGGTCCTGCAGATGCACGGCTGTTGCGGGACATGAGGTGCACGCACGGCAAATATTTGCAGTCATTTTCCGTCTGTGGCATTTCTGTGATCTGGCTGCAGTTTATTGGAGTCAAATATTTTCAATCAAGGCGCGTGCAGTTGCCCCCAAAACAGTGGGTTTGCTGTCAGAACATTTCCAGCTTTGGTCTTTCAGTTACCTTCTCGACCTCCGAGGCAGAGGTGGAATTGTGCTGGTATTGCACTGCACATACTTGTTATTGTTGTTTTGGAGTCACTGCCTCAGGTGAGACGGTGAAATATGATGCAGGCAGGCTGCTTTGAAGGATCAATCCATATCCAGAGGTGTTGAGTCAAGGGCATGGAACAGCTGTGTGGGTCAATCACACCGTGACAGATGCTGAGCTGGCTGTCACGTGAGAGTCAAGCAGCAGTTTGTAGCTCTTTACCTTTCGTATATGAACAGTAATTCCCGTTTGTCCCCGTGGTTCCTTCCTTTCTCTGCTGTCAGTTATCAAATAAAGAGTAATGTGTGTGAAAAAGCTTTTTCATTTACGGAACTTTGTCGTGCAAGAACACTGAAGGGAATCCAGCGCTGTGGTGCGTGGCACAGATTGTGTGAAAATTGTCTTGAGTTTGGCAGGAGAATCGACACTGGAACCAACGATGAATAGTGTTTTTTTTGGGACGTTTCTTGAGGTCTGTGGCACAGTCAAACAAACGAACCCAGGCTCCGCGCTGACCGATACACAGACTGACAGAACAAATACTTCCTGTCAGATTTTGATGCCTGATGGTCGCAGCGGACAGACAGACACAGGCTTTTTTCTCCCTTAGATATAATATTGCTCGCAGTTCTTGTAAAGCTGTTTCTACCCGTTGTTGATTAATGGAATCGAGCAACCAAAGGAGCTCTGCTTCTCGCTGTCATTCACTGTGAGATGCATATTGCACGTGCACCTCTCCATAGTGCGAGAACGTGTCCAAAGTGGCTGATAGTCACCTTACTGTGAAGAGACGTTTACCCCATCACAGGCACAGCCACGATTAATCCAGTGCCGCGTTGCTAATGGGAGCACTGGATAAGAAAGCACTGATGCTGCTGGAACTGTGAGGTTGTTCCAAATGATCCGCTGTCAGAGTAAGTCAGACGTGTGACGCGTCTCCTCCACAGCTCATTCCTTGATTTCTCCAATCATGTGCTGCACGTTAATAACAGGCAAGAAAAGGATGATTAACAGCTAACAAAGTACAAAGACACCCGACGACATAACGCACTTCGTTCTAAAGTTGGCGGTTGCCACAGAGCAAATATTTCATCGTGTAGCTCGTCTCAGACTGTTAAACAGGCTGCACCGAGAAAATAGAATCCAGTTGCTATACCTTTCTGTGCGCTGGAATGCAGGCGGCAGTGTTGCTGAAGCGTCAAATCTACCGCCCGCAGTTCCTCCACAGAAATGTCAAATTAGACGTGCTAAATGGAGCACATCAGTTATTGCCTTCCATTGTGTTCGGGCCCTGATGCTTTTCCACTTTGCTCTCATTTAGCCCATTAAAAGTGAGGGAGTGATCGATGTGAGTGGGGGAAATACCAGAGCTGGAGATGCGGCAACTTGGAAACCAAAAGCCCACACAGTCAGAGCCGCGTTTTAACACAAAAGGCCGGTCGGACGTGGAGACGATGAGGCGCGTTTAGCTGCCGTTGCCTTGCTCTGTGGAACTTGGATCGGATCAGAACAGTTTGGAGCATATGTTGACATTGGTAGTGACCTTCAAATCCACAGCGACGTGTTTGGCCCCGAGATGTCCTTCAGTTGCAAGAACGCCTCCCAGTGTTCCCCTGTAGTACTTATCAAGCTGTACGTTTAACCGTCGTATTCTGGGTGTCTCGTTTCTGATATTATAAACATCTCGTCGTCTCTGGAAGTTTGTGTTGTCCTACAGTGTAATGGAGAAGCCCACAGTGGTCAGAGAGGTCAGAGAGGTCAACGACCAACAAACACCACAGGAATTCTCCCATAGGTCCGTTTATGTCCACTTAGGGAAAACAGAGCAACTTTATCTTTTGGTATTTACAGAACATAGTTGCTCTTAGTTGGAAAAAAAATGTTGTCAGCTTTATGTCAGGGGTCTTGTTTCGCAGGCTGTTGTGATGTGCAGGTGTGAAAGTGGGCCGCCGCTGTGAAAAAACCCACAAACATACATGATCAGCAAAACGGTTCCCAGGGGAGAGGAGAAAAAAAACAGCTCAATAAGGCAACAATAACCGGGCCACCTCGGCGCTCTCCATGCTTGGATTGATTTCTGTGTTTAGAGCCAGAAACAGAACACACACGTTTCTCCAAAGCCAGCAGTCAATCTGCATATGAGCGCGTGTGGATGATTGACAGAGCTGTTTGCATGCTCTGCCTGCAACGAGGTTTGCCTCGTCTGAGCTGCAGGGTCACGGTCTGAATCTGGGGTTAAAGCAGCTCTGTCAATCCAGTTATGTCACCACACAGCGCGTCCCTGCCCCCGACGCTGTCCGAGGCACAAAACCCTTCCCGTTTGACATGCGACCGGATTTGGACGCATGCTCTCTGTCAGATTTTTTTGGGAAAAGCCCAGCTTCTGGTGGCCTGTTGTGGCAGCACAATCCCTTTTTTCTGCATGTAGCGAATCATCTAGCGTGGAAATGAAGCAGGAAAATCCACCCTCTGTTGCCCTTTCAGATCCCAGCAGTCTCTGATGTTAGTTGAGTTATTTACTCTCTTCATGAAGCCAGTTTGCCTCCACCTGCCTCATCTACTTAGTGACTTCCACCGTCTCCCACAGTGGCTCTCGACAGGCATCGGAGTACAAGCACAACTTGTTGCTTTTCATCAAAAGTGGGCGTTTTTTTGTGCGTTTAAAGAGGCTGGGAGTGTTTCAATCCATCTTTGGGTCACCTGCGTAGGTGGAAAAAGCAGGAGAGGTGGCGAACAAAAGCTGGATGCACAGCGTTCTGGTCTGCTGGGGCTACTGTGGTTTCGCTGCTTCGCCTTTGATGATTTTCCTCAAAGTTGATGGAAAATGGCGTCTCTGGCAGGAAGGAGAAGTCGTTTACACGCAGCGTTGTGGCCGCCGTGCCAGATATTCAACGGGCTGCAAAACGGGCCTGAACATCTTAAGCTGCCTTTTTTAGCAGGGCGGATTCTGGCTTTCGAAAATGCGAGCAGCAGTGCGGCGGCAGAACTAGGCCGAGCATTACACGGGTGTCACAGATGCAGCCTGGATAAACCAAACCGTCGGGCTATGATTAGACACAGCAGGAAGGAACGAGACACAGAGGTCTGTTAGCTGGTGTCACTCCATAGGAGAGAGACAGCGCACAATGAGCTGTGGCTCACACACACACACACACACACACACACCCCACACAAGCTGGTACCAGACATTGCCCGGCACAGCTCGGCAGAGCAGCGCGTGCTTCCAGACGTCGTGAGGCGCCGACGTGGCTCCGTACGTCCCTCGAGGCGCCGTCACCGACGCGAGGCTGAAACAAGGAGAGCTGTGTGTTCCCGTGCTGCTCTCAAGAGATGGATTTCATGCAGCTTGTCCTGCACCATCCAACTCTCTTACATTCTAGTGTTGTGTCCAACTTTGAGCTCGGCCGTCGGGCTTTTCTCTCCCCTGTACAAGTGGTTAATTAGCATCTGTGATTGAAGGGCATCTAACGCCAACTCTTTGAGGGTGTCCCACATCACCACACTCCAGACTGAGCAAGTAGTTTGAAATCTACAGACCTGAAACCTTTCTTCATGTTACATTACAGTCTGGACACTGAAGGAGTCTTTTTCTGCACTTGCCTAATTAATTTAACATTTTGCAGCAGTTTGGAACACTTGCCTCGGAGCCATATCAGCCATACGAGCGGACAAACATCTCTCCAATTAATTCAGAATAATTGCGGTGGAAAAATCAACACTTATTAACACTGCAAAATTAGCAGTGTGTATCCAGCTTCCCTGTGGGAGTGATTAAAGTTTCATGGAGTCTGAGCTGCAGTGTTAATGTACGGACGAGCCCGCGCCTATAGTCTGTGTGTCCAGCACACTTACATTATGAGTTTTAAGTGATTTCACTCACTTCACTTTGGTTGCAGAAGCAGACGCTGCCTGTAAGATCAGGCCGGTTCCCTTCGCTGTAGCCGTCGGCAGGGCCGGGCACCTACAGTCTGGTTAACGAGGCGACTGTTAACTACAATCACCGGTCGCCGTCCAGCTTTGTCACATGGCCAGAGCCAAAGGCACAGCAGCTGTTATCAGGAGGCGTAAACCGATTTGTCTAAGTGCCTTTTGTAGTTTTTAAGGGATTATAATGTGAAGCACTTTCAGCCGTCAGTGAGCTCCACGCTGAGCCGCGTGCACGGCCAACTGGTCACGTGACGTGATGTCACTGCCTGCTCAGCGACTAAAGTCATGACAACGTTGTGATGTTGTAAAAGTTACTTTTCTGGGCTATGTGGACGTTTTACAGATACCCAACATTTATGGACTAATAATACTTGAAACGAAACGTAAAAACTGGCCATGTTTGGTGCCCTTTAGCATTCTTGGCATCATGGGAAAAACCCTTTTTAACCCTCGTGCAAAGGCGACGCAGTTTTTCAGTTCCTCCGAACACATCTGCAGTGTGACGTAAGCACCGGTTTGAGTTACACACTGAAGCTTTAAGTTATGACAGAAACGGGTTTACATGTCGGATAACCTAAAAATCATCAGGGCTTATTCAAATTACAAAAAGTTAAAATAAAAGTTCTCCATCATAATCTTTACAGTCACATCTTTTCTATAGTCTGAATAATTTTGTCATTGTGAACAAATATAAATAAATAAGTTTTTTTTATAGTTATATAGGTATAGTAATAACTGTCAATGTAGTTTTCCTAACTTGTCCTAACTTAAAGTCTAAGATCGCGTTTGAACTAGTAGATAATAAAGATCTCTTTAAATGCACTGATTTTACCGTTCCAGCGTCACATTCTCTGTTTTTATTTTGACAAGTGATGAATATATCTGCAATCCACATTTTGAGATCTTTCATTTTGAATTAAGCTTTTATTAGCGTTTGACTGTTCATGAATTCAACATGACGCCATCTTAACACTGTGGGAGGCTGTGTTTCAGTTTGTCGGTGGAAATGATCCTTTAATTACCTTTTTATTTCACTGATAACGAATCTGTGGCCAGAACGTGTTGATGCTCGACTGCGTTTTTCTCACTTACAGATTAAAGTCCGCAACTTCAAATAAAGGCAGGACCATAATTCGTCTTGTGTCTGTGTGAGGTGGCTGAAGTCAGCTGGCAGGGAGGGTTTCATCAGTGCACAGCCTACGCGAGGGCTGGATTATGATTTCATATTTGTATATTGATCGTTGCTCCTCTGTTTTATTAGTGTGGACAGTTCTGGGTCTTCTCTCTTTGACGTCTCTGTGATTGGGACTTACAGTAGTGCAGTTGTAGCCCCACCACCAGGGTGGTCTCCTCAGGAAGTTACACTGAAAACTACTGTCAGCAGCAAACATCTGATTGTTTGAGAAATCTCTGTTTGCCCTGAGCTTTCACCAGCTTTTGCAGAAACACTGACAGTCGTCAAAGAACTGTGACTCCAGTCATTCGTGTTTTTGCATTCGGTGCTACAGCTACTGCAGAAGTCATTGAAAATCTGTTCTTGACGCTCCGGAAAATTAGTGGCAAACGCTGTTTGTATGAAAAGATGCTTCAAAATTGAGAAGCTGCAGCTTTTAATTTTGCATTGCTCGTGTCTGCTGCCACCAAGTCGTGTCTGCTAAGACATTCACCACTGCAAACATCGAGGCCATAAATAATTCCACATTACTCCTCCGTGTTTATTCATAATGAATGCACGTTCATGTTCAGTAGAAATAAACACACTCCTGACATTTTATCAGCTTTAATAAAACACACTTTACTAACATTCCGAAGTGCATAAATCAGGTTTACTGAGCTACGATAGGGGAACGACTCGGTGAGTCACAAGTGAAGCTGCTTTTTGGGAAATGCACATTAAGTCTTTGCAGGAAATTGACAGAGTTCTGTGCATAAATATTTAAATGAAACGCTGATAATGATAATGGCGGTTAATGTGGAAAAAATGCACAATACCAGCATTTATATGAGCTGAATATATTCAGGATTAGCTGTTTATTGTCGTGTAAATTGGAATTCACCACAGCCCCTTATCCGACCTCACGACCAGGCTTCCTGGGCACATGAGCTGGTGCTGTAGATTTAAACGTCATTTGCTGCAGCTGATTGTCTCTGTAGTTCCTAGAAGAATCATTACGAAGCAGCTGGGAAGCCTCCGCGTTACGTAACCGGGCTTTAATGAGGCAGCCGCAGTCGCCAAACATCTGCCGCACTTTCGCACCCTCGAGCAAGGCACTGGATCACCTCCAGCTGTCTGTCAAATAGGCTGCAGCACCGCGGTGTTTGGGCTGTAGACAAACAACTAAAATCATTCAAGAGACACTTGGAAAGGTTTTTGTCCTTAAAAAGTAAAAGCAAGTGAAGACAGAAGGGCAGTCGCCTAAATCCTGAGTTATTTCGGATTGAAGCTTCTTCTCTCTGTGTTTATATTCTAAAACATTTTACAGGCATCATTTTAATCTCGTTCTCCTCTGGGAACCCTATGAGCTGCTCACTGCTCTGTGGAAATCTGCATTTCATCGCTCTCTGCTTCGTACTGTAAACTGTAAAATGACTGCACTTTGTCGATTACAAGGTCACGGACACAGTTTTAGCGTTGTAGATGTCGAATCCACTTTTACAGGTTTTAAAAAAAAAACCTGCTGCAGTCCCAGAGTGAGCTCACAGCCGGCGAGAAATCACTCAAGTCATGCAGGAAGAATACAAAATGGGCTTTACGTTTAATTCTAACTGGCATCAAATAGGTCTTAAAGAGGAGGCTTAAATCGCCACGTCACGCTCGACGGCGGGGTGTAATCGCTGTCTTTCCGCAGGAGCTCCAGTTCGAGCGGCTGACTCGGGAGCTGGAGGAGGAGCGGCAGATCGTGGCGAGCCAGCTGGAGAGGTGCATGCTGGAAGCGGAGTCACCGGCGGGCGACAGCAGCAGGTAGACGTGACGCCGTGATCCCCGACAGACGCCCCACGTTGGCTTTTAGTGTTCATGGGAGTACGTTAATATTCGTTGACATTCAGGTAACTGAAGGTTGAACCCACGACTCCAAACGGAGGCCAGAGAGTCATGGCATCAAGTATTTTGACCTTCTGCTGTACCTGACACACTGAAGACATCTGCACCACTGTGCACGACAACTGTTATAGATAATGTGGACTTTCACATTTCATATCTCAAATAACCAATATTTACTAGTCAAGTGAGTTATGACTCCACGCGTGGCCCCTTGTGCAGCATCCACCATTACACTTCCAGCTGTCCAAATACTTATTGTCTGCACTCGACCTGTCCAGCTCAGCGGGCTGTGGTCTGATCCGATCCCCTGGATGAGTAAATAGAAACGTGCACGTCCATAACAACAGCGTCCCACCATAGACATACAGCACATTTATGTTGAAGGCCCTGTGATTTCCTCTTCCTGTTCTGCCTAAACGCTTCACCTCTGATTTGATTTGCTTCTGTCTGCTCTCTCCTGCCCCCCTCGTCCCTTCTGCTGAAGCTCATCGGAGAAATCGTTTGCATGGAGATCTGCAGGTAGGGGGCTTTTCAGTTTGAATGTTTTTCATCCACATCACAGTTTGAAAAAATAACCTCGCCGCAGTTTGTGCTGCCGCCTGCACCGTGAACAAAAGGTCGTGTGAAATTGCCACAAAAGCTCAGCAGAGGCTTTGATTTATTTTTTTATTTTTTTGTTTCGAAATGGTAAAACACTACAGCTTGAACTAAGACAAAGTCCGTAACGCATTGGCACTAAAGAAAGCATTTTATCCACATGTGGAAAAACCATTTTAGTCTCCAACAGGCTGAAAATTGCCACAATGCAGCAGCAGCCAGTCAAGCAGAACCAAACAATGTTTCTGCCAGTATATATGGGTTTTGAATTGAACCCATTTACTATTCTGTCACAGATCCCTCTCCTCTGCTTCCTGATCCATTCTTCACTGCCAGCCCTCCAATAAAACAAAAGTACTGTTAGAAAACACTGTATTCTTTGGTGTCGAACAATCGACAATCGCAAAAGCGACGCTATGAAACATTTCACTCTTTTTGTTGCCGTTTTGTAGAGAAATGTGTCACTTCTCCAGCTCGTCAGTATCTCATTCTACACGCAAATGCTTGACTAAAAGTCTCCCCCAGGACTGTGTATGTGTTGAACTGTACGACCGATGCTTTGGCAGGCGGAGAGTCGCAGGGCGCAGCCGTGGAGGCGTCTGCTCGTCACCTGGAGGCCGAGGAGGGGCTGTACCTGCCCGAGCCGGACCGCATCTCCCTGCATGACAGTGAGGGTCTGTTAATGGTGCTGAGCGGAGCTTTGTGAGGGGATTGTGGGACAGAGAACGGTTCAGAGTGTGAATTCTCAGAGTATTTAGAAAGTAGAAGAAGTAAGAAGTTAGTTTTTCTTGGCAAAAGCAAAACTGAAAGAACTTTATTAATGAGAGAAAGAAATTCCTTACTGCTTCCTTGTTACTGTCCCTCTTGGCTTGAAACGAAAGGAAGTGGGACAGTAATAAGTAAAATCATAGTGTCAATCCAAAGACATAAAGTCTGTCTTTTTTTATTGACTGTCCTTGGCTTGTATTCACACCCGGGAGCCCTGCAGTGCGGCCGCAGCCCGTCCCTAGTGGACGGCGGGCGTCCTCACTAGTGGACTGGAGATTTCGGTCCTCCAGGCTCAGAGCTCGCGTTGGACCAGCCACGAGTGCTTCTGCACACGCTGCAGAAAGAGATGCAGCTGTTTCCCGAAAACTGAAATCTGTTGAGTCTGACCTGAGCCGCATTTCCACTGCGGCCCAGCCTCCCTCCTGCTGTAGGTTCCGTGCACCTGTTTGAAATCGCACAAACAAATTTGCCTTTAGTTGGAGTGGTCTGATAGTGTAAAAATATCCCCCGCACGCTTCCTCCTCCGCATCCTGCAGGAGAAAGTAGGCCAGCATTATTGAAGCCGTCCAGTATATGCAGATTGTTCCAGGAACAGAACAAAGCTGTTATGTGCACGCGCCTTTTAACAAGTTGAAAGCCAAGTGATTAAATATGCAACTCCTTAAACTGCAGTGTCAGATGGGATCAGTGTGAGCTGTAAGAATGGCTTGTGCACAGTCTCCTCACCCTCTCACGTCTGTTTCCTGTCAGGCTCGGGAGGTCACTCGGCGCAGATGACCTCGTATTCCGACAGCGGCTACCAGGACAGCAGCGTTAGTTACTACAGCAGCCAGAACGTGGTGCGTTCGGAGCCCCGGGCGTCCGCTTCCAGGAGCCCGAGGGCTGAGGGCCAGGCCTCTGTGCAGGTACAGTTCTTATTTTTGGTTTGTTTTTGAATTATTACGTAACGTTTGAAAATGAGGCCAGAAATTGTTGAGAAAAGTCGAGTCTCAGAGTTCGTTCTTGGCCTCCAGTTCCACAGTGGAGAAGCACTTGGACCTCACGGCTCTGTGACATCACGTCCTGACAGAAGCTCAACTCTTCCCCAGTTTGCTCATTTATTCATTCGACACAGCAGCTTCAGGAACTTGGAAAATAAAAGAGCGTATCGCCTCTACTTAATGATAATTAATGGGACAGTTAAAAATGTCCATGAGCAAATTATGGATTTCTCATCAATTCAGGCTCCGAAACTGCGGGTCAAAGATTATTGCTGACCTTTAAAAGCGAGTGAGGGAAGAGCTTCTCCGCATCCGCTCAGCTCCAATTCTCAGGGAATAAAATGCAAATTTCAACATCTGCCGTCACGTATTCTACCTGCTCCGGTGTCACCTGAAATGTTTGTGTAATTTTTTTCCCCTTTTGAGTAATAACGTTCATCCTTAGAGCGAGCGGCGCCGTTATTACCATCACGGATAATGAAGAGCATCATCCAAACCTTGGAACCAAACTGAGTCACACCTTAAAATCGTTCGCTCCAACACTGTCAGCTCCTTTTTTCGTGGCTAATAATTGCCTCTTTGCGTGACAGGAGAAGCAGGGATGACAGATGACGGCGGGCACATTTGAATTTTCTCCTGATTTATTCCAAACTCCGGCGGCCTCACCGGATGCGCTCACATGTCTCGGCTCTTAATTTTCCTCAGAGGCGTTTGAGGCTTTAGTGGATTAAGGCGGCGCAGATCGGCATCCAGTTGGCCGCGTCTGTAATTGAGGGACATCTTACACTCGGTAATAATGAGAGAAAGTAAATGTTTGTCGCTCTCAATGTGAAATATTCTGTCAAATCTTCCCTGGATGGAAGTGTATTTATTACGTGCGGCGCTCAGGTGTCAGCGTAATGAGCTCAGACTTTTATTCAAACTCATGCACATTCAGTGACTCGAACAAATGAAAGAGATAATAACGCCCTTCATCAGACGTGACAAAGCATCCAAGCTCAAAGCGTCACCTCACTGGTAATTACTGCTATATCTGCACCGCAGTGTGCAGACTCATGCCCGTTTTTTAGCTTTTTTATTCTGAAAAAGCTTAATTGTCCACGGTGTCATGGATGTTATACTTGACATTCTTGTTGTTTTGGGCCCGGAGAGCACACGGACGCCAGGAATCAAGTGAATACTAATTGAAAAATTACTAAAATGTCATTAAATGCCACGTAATAATTGCATTTCTTTCACAAAGTGTGGCTCGTGTCACATAATGGGTAGAGAATTAGTAAAAAATAGAGTTTATAAGTGCTACAGTTAATAAGTGTTTTATTTCCACTATCAAAGCGTCTGTTTTGCCTGAAATTGTTCTGCACTTTCTCTCCCCAGGTAATGAAAGTCACTTTGACCCTGTCTGTAAGGCCTCTGTTCTTCTTCCCAGGCGTCCAGCCGGGTGTTGCGGAGGATGGCATCCCTCCCCTCCAGGAGCCAGTCTCCCGGCTGCGGCACCGTCGGCACCGTCTCGCCCTCCCGCATCTCCCTGCGAACGTCCCAAGGCAGCACCTACGACTCGCCCATCCTCTCCGAGCCCAAACCTCTGGCCGCCGTCTTCCCGGGCACCACCATGCCTCCCTCCTGCCCCTCGCCCACCTCCCCGACTGACGGCACACACGCCCCGGGCAGCGGGGGTGGAGGTGGCCTGGGAGGAGGTGGGCGTCTGGGCTCCACCCTGTCTCTGGTGGAAGGGGGGAGGGGTTTGGCGGGGTCGCCGCTGTGCTCTGGGATGACGGCGGTGCCGCAGCACTACGGCTCGACGCTGCCCAGGCAGAGCCAGCCGCTGGCCTACGGAGCTGACCCTTACGGCCTGTACCAGCGGAGCGCCTTGCCCCGCCCAGACAGCCTCATAGGTCAGTCAGCCCCTCACATCCACCCACCTGCTGCTGCTGCTGGGTTGGTCTTACACAGGAAACGCATCCTTGCATTTGTCATTCATACGGGTTCCAGTTAGGGCAAAAGCGAGACTAATTAAACATGTGCGGGACGTGAAGTATGTGACATTTCGGGAAATACGCCTTTTCTCGTCAAGAAAAGAAGATTAATGCCGTTCACAGAGCTGCCACCAGCAGCTGGTCAGCTTAGCACAAAGTAACCGAAAGTCCGTCCAAAGTGATGAAATCCAACATGTCTGAATGAATAATTTCCTGTTCTACCGGGGTCACGTGTGGGACTGTCGGTCCGTTTACCGCTTCGACTAGCGTCCACTAAACAGGCCGTAGTTTTAAAAACCACACGCGTAGACTTTATTTCTTCTTACAACACTGGTCCAAGTTACGTTCTGTCTACCGGCCCTTCAGATTAAAGCTGCGTCCATCAGATGTTTGCAAGTTTAATTTCTCCTCTCATCAGCTTTGAGGGCCTAAAATGGTAACCCTACTCAATACTGCTCAAAAAGTCATAAACTCAATATTCAGTTAAAATTAATTTACATTTTTTTCCATTTATTTATCTTGTAACCTGCCACATTTAAAAACAAAACACTAGGAAAAAACCTCTAAGTTTAAGATTTTCATAATATCCTTGTGTCCACAATCGAGACAGTGTCCTTTTAAAGCTTAAAATCATGGAACGTGTTCATAAAAATCCTATGACTTTGTTGCATAATCACACACTTGAGAGAATATGCAGTGTTCAAGCGTAAATGCGTATTACAGCTCCGAGACTTTCACCTTTCCAGACACATAAAAGCACGCCGAGTGTCGCTGAGTGCTCCGGCTTCTGAGTAAGTGGAAATCGTGGTGGTTAGACGGGTCAGCTGGTACCGCGGAGGATTGGCAGGTCAAGTCCAACCAGGTCAAAATCTGGGCCAGAAAAAACTCACAGCAAATTGCAGAGCTGCAGTGACAGATGAAAATGTGTGTGAAAGTCCTCAGCAAAGCCTGGTCCACAGCGGCGCCGCCATTTCCTCTGTGGATTTCCTGACGCTTCCTTTGTCCGCGGAAGTCGACTGATTTAATATTGCAGCACGCGACACTTGCGCAGAGTCTCCCGTATCTCTGCGAGGCAGCGAGAGTCATTAAATGAAGCTGCATGTTGAACAAAATAACTGCAAGCTCGGCAGGTGATCCTATCTGGGGCTCGGAGCTCATTTCATGGAGGTTTTAGTGGAATTCTCTTGCAGCACCGTCAGATCAGGCTGCTGCGTTTGACAAAGTTTCATTCGATGCGTGGTAATGTGATCTTTGAGGAGGGAGGATTTCACTTGTAGCAGGTAAATGTTTTGGTGTCGCACTCGGGTTTTAGTCTTTGTTGGCTGTGGGACTCTGGAAGTAAAACATGGTGGAGAGTGTGTCAGGTCCTGTACGTGCACCGTGCAGCGGCTCACACGTGTCCGTTGTTAAGTGCTTCGTCTCTCGGGCGCCATTTAGCAAATTGACAACGGGCAGAACAAACCACGTTAGCATCTATTGGGCCTAACGTGCAGCAGTGGATGCAGAAAGGAGCAGGGAGTTGGAGGGTGGACAACGAGGGCAGGGCAGGAAACCGCTGTCGGCAGCAGCCGGAAATCCAACCTCTGACTTTGCGCTTGACTTTGTGAAGGCGTGCAGAAGCTTTTCAGGAGTCTCGGTGGTGACGCCTCCTCCTCCGAATAAGATTCAGACACTCCGCTGCAGCCCCCTCCCCCGTCTTCGTTAATCATCGTCGACAGCTCTCTGCCTACACACTCTGCTGCGTAGCTGGCGGTGGATTTACATAGTCATAGAAGTGCTGCTGATGCTGCAGCGCCGCGGATTTATCCCTCCGTCCTGCCCTCTGTCACTTTACTAAGCCGCTCCCACTGACCCACATAGGCTTGTTTGTGCCACAGAGGCCCGCGGAGCATCGGCGTGTGATGCGCCCTTATCATCATTATTATTATTAATAATCATACGATTATTGTGCTGAGATCAGAGGGTGACAGGTTTGCTTTGGTCACGCAGCTCTCGTGTTGAATGTTATTCCTCCCGTTCTCCAGCCGAGTGATGTTCATCCTGCAGTGCTGCTAAGTGGCCTGTTAGGTTGCCTAAGTCCTTATTCCCAGTCATCCTGCAGATCCAGCATAATCCCAGATTACATGGGGGAGATAAGCAATAGATGGATATACAAGATTAGGCACTTACTGATCAGTGGCCCTTGTAGCTTAGGTGGTGAAACCTGGTGAGCAGCCAAACATGGCGGGAAGCTGCGACGTACTCATTTATTTTCTTCTATTTTTTCTTCTATTTACAACGCTCGTCCACACGTGTTGAAATTTGAGCGTCAATGGTCGAAGTTTGAGTTAATTCAAATGCAGATGTCAGGCTGTATAGAAATGGTAGAATAGCTCAAGTTAATTTGCCTAAACGTTACGTGTGAAAAACCTGAACGATTAGCCAGAGGGGAAGTAGACGAAGCCACGAGTAACGAGTGAATTACTCGTGGCTTCGTCTACCTCGTGCTCGGCTGGTTATCCACACGAGCACCTTACGGCTTCCCAGACCCGCCGGGGAGCGTGACACAGTGAGCAATGGGCATATTCAGCATTTGCTAGTTGAAGCATCCTTTAACCCCGAAGGTCAGAGCTTCAGTTTGTTTCCTTTACGATGCAAAGAACACAAAAGTCCGGACTACGGATGCAGTGGACCTGTTCTTTGCGATAAGGGTCCACAGTTTCCATTTTGTTCGCTAAGAAATTTATGTAAATCAAGAAAAGAGAAGTGCAAAAGCAAACAGCTCCTTCATCACCAGCTCCGAGTGCAAAGTATGTGCTTCTGCTGTTGAACGGATCCACAGAGGCTGCCCCCCCCCGTGCCCTAAAGCCTCTTTATAATTGGAGCGCTCTTTGAACTGATCCACTTGGAGATTGGAGGATGGGGGGGGTAGAAGTCTCTCTGCTTGTTTGACTCGCTGATGACGAGCGCCCGCAGCAGATTCTCAGTGACCACAGTCGTCATGCGCTTTGTGAGCACAACAGTTGGGATGCGTTGGCGTGAAATGCAGCGTTTGGGACCATCGCCTACAGACGGGCCACACGATCAGATGTACATAGGACTCGTTCATTCTGCTCGGTCAGCGCATTAAAACCTGTGCCGCTGCCATTATGTAGTTGTTCAAAAGTACAGAGAGTAAATACTTGCGCTACTCGTGTCCCCGCAGGGCTCCACAGTTCGTACGCGGGCCACGTGGGGCAGATTGATCCAGAGCTGAGGGCGGCGCTGTCTCCGGACTGCCACATCACGCCGGTTTTCGACGAACGCTCCTTCCACAGCCCCCTGTTCCACAGCCCCACCCACGACCCGCAGGGCTCCCTCTACAGGACGGGCACAGGTACTGGCACGTCACACCTGGGTGCTCTCATGCTCACTTTGCATTTTAGTTTGTGTGTAAGCAGCACTTGAGGTGTCGCTATATTATATTTTCTGTGGATTTCTCATTATTTGTAATGATTATAGTGGCAGGTTTGAGCTCATGAAATTACAGCTTTATTAATACAGACAAGAAGAGACACACTAAGTACCACCTGGTTTTACACGGCAGCGTCCCCCTCCTGAGCCTCATGGTCCCTAGATGGAGAAGCCAGGCTCCGTTTCACGTCTGCTCAGAGGATTATTTCCCTAAAATCTGTGGTGGAAATCACGGTTTACACGCTCAGGGACCGTTGTTGCCGTCGCTCCCCGAGGTCAGAACTTAATTAGGCTGAAACCTTTCATGTACTCGGCTGCTTCGTAATTGAAGCCGTTGCAGAATGATTTAAGGCTGAGAGCTCGGCGGACTTGGATAGCGGAGGATCTGAAGAGACGTTTTAGGTTTGTTTAGTCAAGATTTAAACAGGTTTGGCCTCTGAGACTGCTCGCTACTTTAAACTGCCTCTTTAAGCGCTTATGTAACCCATTACTTCCCCTTTTATGTGACAGAGGAGCTGTTTTGATCTCGTAGCTGGATATAGATTGCCTCCGGTCTCCAGCACATCCTTGATCTTTAAATATTTGCCAAAACAAATCAGACTGCGGCTTCTTTTCCTCAGGTATGGGGACCCTCCCTCGGACCACAAGCCATTGCGGCACACTGCCGTACCAAAGAAGCAGCTACGGCCTGAGCCCTGCAGCTCTGTACGTAGACTCCTACAGGGTTTCGGGCGAGCCCGTCTTCTCCCACCGGCACTCGGGTGTGGTGGAGCGGGCCGCAACACGCACCCCGTCCATCGAGAGCATCCATAAGGACCCCAGGTACACACACACACACACACACACACACAGACACACACACAGACACACACACACACACACACACACACACACACAGATCCAGAACATCTGACGGGTTTTAGATGAGAGCAGCTCTTTGACACACTCTGTCCATGTAAACATCCAACACTGACCGGTCTGGATCTTTTTGATCCCCAAACTGTCAGTTTGTGCATCAGCTTCCCTGTGTGAGCAACAAATTCACTAAAATGTGCATCGCAGCTTTTCAGTTGAGCAGGGAGAAGTTTGTCTGCAAGCACGGCTTGAAATATCTGCACCAAACTTCAGATAGTTTCAAGTTATATCCGAGCACCAAAGTGATTTGAGACCTTGTAGGTACACGGCGATTCAGGTGTGAAAGTTTCCTCTGCGTTTCCCCTCAGGGAGTTTGCTTGGCGCGACCCGGAGCTGCCAGGAGGTCATCCACATGCTGCAGCATCACTTCCCCTCTGTCCAGGCCAACGCCGCTGCCTACCTGCAGCACCTGTGCTACGGAGACAACAGGGTCAAGGTGGAGGTAAGGCGGCCGTGGCGGGCAGCTGCACGGCTAAAAATAACATACAAGAATCGCACAGGTGAGACAGGCAGGCAGATTTTTATCGAAATACAGGATGTGACGTGTAACAACAACTAAAAGGACGTTTACTTGTATTTGCAGTGGAGAGTTCATTCATTTTATTCTAAAACAATGTTGTCAAGCATTAACTTGTTGAATTTTTACACAGAAATACAAACAGTTTCATTATCAGATGAGTAACCACAATAATTTGACACGTAAAACATCCAGTATTTAGGGAGCAGCGGTTTGATCTGACATCTGACAGATTAAAGAGCTTCAGTTCATTCAAACTGCAAATGAACCTGCTCAAATGTTCAATTTAATTCATATTATGCAGAGTGCTAACTGTTTTTGAAGGACTTTGTGTCACCAAAATACAATTTCATAAACACTAAAACGTTTGAAAAAGACTATGATGTACTAAACTAATACATTTTTACATTTAAAGAGGCGTCGTTCAAACAGCAGAGATTCGACTGTGCTGTTAATCGATTCGACTGACCATTCCTCCCATCGTGCCTCTGCACTGTGTCTCCGCTTACTGGGTTTGAAATGTAACTTTCTTTTAGAGACCCAGGCTGCCAAACGCCGAGCCAAGGCGCCATCTGCTCCGACGAAACTTTAAGTGATGCCGGTGCCAAATGTGTCGGCGCTCGGTCGCGCTGAAACGCAGCACGCTCCCTCTTTGCTCTGCTTCCCTTGCAGTAAATAACTGCAACCCAACGAGAGCCATTTTAGTGCCGTTCGGTTTGTCTGGTGATGAGCTTTTAATTAGCCTTTGGAGCAGCCTGGACACACGCCTGCTCATTTAGCCAGAAGCAAATGTTTTCAGTGACGGTTTGAAGGCGGAATCAGAGAGAAACAGGGAACGTCTGCTTCTCTCCTGAGACGGGTTTATTTCGAGATGACACAAGAAAGTTTTGAACCAGCCACAGTGCGTCTTTGCGTGTTTCAGTCCAGGATTCACTCCCAGAGAATCATTGTTATGGGAAATTAATGCAGATTTTGTCATAAATAGTTTTTAAATGTGCAACTTTTTGCAAAAGTAGCACGTCCAAACTGGATAGAAATCGATGTGGTGGATGCTTTGCGTTTTCCTGACATCCGGAAAGTGACCCGCTGTGAATTTAAGGCATTAGAGTCCAAAAGTAATTTATGACAGTGACAGTTATCCTTTGAAATGTGAAAGACATAAATCCAAAACGCACTCAGGCTGCAGTGTTTTGTTCATTTCTCTTTATGATTAAATGTCGTCTCTGCGATCACAAATTGGAGCAGGAAACAGTCTGAGACACAGGGCTTTGGTAGTTTGGGGGTTTGCAGAAACAACACGTTTCTCATTTTCTGTATTGTTGATGACATCAGAAGCAAATTCACATTCTGACCTGTGTGCCGTGTTAAAGTTCATCCACCTCTGTGATTGGTCCCCGCTGTGCAGGTGTGTCACCTGGGAGGGATCCAGCACCTGGTGGACCTGCTGGATCACAAGGTGGCCGAGGTGCAGAAGAGCGCCTGCGGAGCCCTGAGGAACCTGGTGTACGGCAAGGCCACCGACAACAACAAGGTGGCACTGAGGAACTGCGGCGGCATTCCCGCCCTGCTGCGCCTCCTCAGGAAAACAACCGACAATGAAGTTCGAGAGCTGGTCACTGGTATGTCCGGTCACGTGGAGCCACCTTCACAAACCGTGTTGCACTTTCAGACACGTATTTAGACACTTTGAAGATCCACACATTGAATGCTCGCAGTTTTCTTCTTAACCAGGATTAGAGGTGTTTAGGTTTAGTGTAATGTTAGCGATTTGATGGTTACCTTAAATCCATCCACGGTGTCTTTTCCACTATGGTTCAGTTTTTGTCGCCGTTTTTGTTTTCAAAGGGTTCTTTTAATTTTGTTAGTCTTCATAAAAACGTGGTGGTTGTTTGGAGCTCTGCTGAAACCGGTGGCAGATAGACCAACACTAAAATAGGGACCTGCTGGTTAAAAATGTTGATCTGTGAAAAAAAAAAAGAGGCCTGGACATGTCAAGGAAATACATATTTAGCTGATTTTTTGACTATTTACTAACTGGAAAGAACTCTGAGATCAGGTCTTGTTGTCAAGGCTGCACAATAATTTAAAATAGATGCTTAATGTGTATGTGAGTGTGTGTAGAAAAATTTGCTTTTGCACATTGGCATCAAAACCCACATAGCTCTGGATGATCACGTGTTGTGTGTTTGTTAGAAAATAGCAGCAATGCTTTAAAAAGGCAAAAGCGTCGCAGTGTTTCTACTAGATTGCACCTGGACCTCTAACACATTTTATTTAGAACTGATGATGGTTGGTAAAATCCCACCAACAAAGCGGGAAGCTCGACTTAATTCAGATGAATTCACATTCACAAAAACGTCCAGAATGTGGCACATCGAAACTCCTGCTGCCATGTGTGTGGGCGCTGACTTGCAGCCAGGGTCCACTGTCTGCCTGAGCGTCCGTGGATTAATCCGTGCATCGGCTGTTCTGTGGGAGGTGAGAGCGGCAGCGGCTTAAACACTCGTCGCGCGGTGTTGACTGAACGGATCTCGGCCCAGTCCTCGGGACAGATGCTCAGATAATGTGCTTTGGAAACAGGGTGCAGCTGACAGCTCTGCAGCCACAGCGCACACGGGAGGGAGGAAGCTGCCAGTCGACGCAGGAGACGGGGCCTCGAGCGGCTGCAGCTTCACGCCGCCTCTTTCCAGTCCAATGGAAATGCTCTGATTTTGACCCACCGTAGTGTAACACAGCACTGGGCTCCTTCACATCTCACATCATCACCCCGCCTCATTCGCGCTCTTCTCCTGCACGCCGACACCCGTGTATTTGTACTCGGCATATATTTTTGAAAGTTGCAGCTTGCAGGGTGGAGCGAGGCTCCAACTGAGTTGTTGTTGTTGTTGTTTGATTCACACCCACGATAAAAATATGTGCCGCATGCAGGCGTCTGTTTAATTTTCTCACTGTCAAATATTTAAAGTTTCTCATTTGTTATATAGCAAGAACACTTTATTAATAGTTTAGTGTTTGGCAGTAGCTTAGCTTAGCATAAAGACAGGAAACAGGAAGCCACAGTTTGTCCAAAAGGATCAAAATCATCACAAACAGTATCTTGTTTGTGCATTTCAGAGTTCGCTTTAGATTCATAACTAACAAACCCTTTCTCCATCTCCAGGCGTCCTGTGGAACCTGTCTTCCTGCGACGCGGTGAAGATGACCATCATCCGCGACGCTCTGACCACGCTGACCAACACCGTCGTCATTCCCCACTCGGGCTGGAGCAGCGTGTCGCACCACGACGAGCACAAAGTCAAGTTTCAGTCGTCCCTCCTGCTGCGCAACACCACCGGCTGCCTGAGGTGAGGATGAAAACGTGTTTATGTGAATTCTGCTTCACTTTATTCGGATGCAAATGTAGCAGGGAACACACCTGAATCCTGATTTCAGCGTCGGGTCGAAGCTTTGTTTAGTAAAAATAGAATCTGCTGAGTAAAGGCGGCGGGTTGGACTGTCGTTAAACCTGCTGAGTGGAGACTCCCAAGTGTAATGATGCATTTCATTGTTTTAGTGCCAGGAGCCAATTAGGACTGAGTCCAGGTGAGTGTTTCCTGAGGTGGGTCTGCAGGTTCTGGGCTCCAACGTGGCAGCTTTCAGAGACTCTGTGCTGCAGGGAAACTGCATGTCTGTCCTGCAGCACGCGCGCACACTCACGGAGGCTGTGGATTGATGGTATAGAAATGCATTGTGGGAGTCCTGTGCTGTTGTGCAGTCTTCTCGTGTCAGCTCTCCATTAGCAGCAGCTCAGGGCTCCTATTGGAGGATCAGCTCCCGCCTTTACTGTATCTGGGCAGGTTTTAAGCCACCCTGTGGGGGAATCCACACACTGCAGCTCGAGTCTGATTTAATGTGTGTGTGTGTGTGTGTGTGTGTGTGTGTGTGTGTGCGCGTGTGAGAGGAACCTGAGCTCAGCTGGGGAGGAGGCGAGGAGTCAGTTGCGTTGCTGTGAAGGTCTCGTTGACTCGCTGCTTCACATCCTCAAAGCCTGCGTCAACACCTCCGACTACGACAGCAAGGTGCTGCAAACACACACACACACGCTTGTGTCTGTCAGTCTTTTGTCCGTTTATTCCTTGGAGTGTGATGTGATGATGTTAAGACAAGTTTTTTCCAAAATGTCCAAATTCTTGGGAACGAGCAGTTTCAAAGTTTCCAGAGTTTAAACTCTAACGTGAGTAAATCTGGGACAGGCAGAAATTCATCTTTGCACCCCACACCTTTTATGTGCACCTCTTGTCATTCGTTGTGGATGTGGAGGATCCACCTACCGATTATGGTAGCCAGGGCCTTTCCTGTAGCGCCACCTGCAGGCTTTAATTTAACACAACAACAAATTTCCACATCATCAGGGAGGTCTTTTTTCCTTCTACCTGTGTTCGTGGCATGATGTGATAAGCTCATGGATTTTCGGTTTCTTTCCTCACCCAGATTGTGGAGAACAGCGTCTGCACCCTGAGGAACCTCTCGTACCGGCTGGAGGTGGAGATGCCCTCCTCTCGTCTCCTCGGTAACCAGGAGCTGGACACGCTGCTGGGCTTCTCGTCCCCGGCCAAGGAGCTGGACTACCTCTGCTGGGGCAAGAGGAGGCGCGGCAGAAGGAGGGGTGGCTGGCCCGACGAGAAGGTACAGGGTTTGGGATTGCCAAGACTTATCAGCTTGAACCCGCACTGACACGGTGTTCTTGTTCTTTGGCGCAGTGGGACGGTGTCAGTCCAATCCCCGGTTTCTCCCAGCCTCTGAGAGGAGCCGAGCTGCTGTGGCACCCGATGGTGGTGAAGCCGTACCTCAACCTGCTGGCTGAAAGCTCCAACCCGGCTACGCTGGAGGGCGCCGCCGGGTCACTGCAAAACCTCTCTGCTGGAAACTGGAAGGTGGGACTCCTCTGATTTTAAACACCGGACAAGTCGCATTTAGCAGCACATCAAATATCTAATGAAGCTGCCTCTGTGCATACAGTTCTCTGCCTACATCCGCGCTGCAGTGCGTAAGGAGAAAGGTCTGCCCATCCTGGTGGAGCTGCTGAGGATGGACAACGACCGGGTCGTGTGCTCCGTCGCCACCGCGCTCCGCAACATGGCGCTAGACAGCCGCAACAAGGAGCTGATCGGTCTGAACATGCATACACAAACGCACGCAGCCACACAGATCAGCTCACAAGTTAAAGGAGAAAAGTCGCCCTTTTGTATGAGGTTACAGTTTGACACCAGCTCATTCACTCCAGTCAGACTGAAGTCGGACTGTGATCACACGTCGCCCCCTCGTGGACGACAATTGGAAAAAGAATCCAACATTTACTGAGCCAAGCAGGAAACAGGCTTGGATATATTTATAAAAATGCTTTCTGGAGAGGTGCAAACAGGAGACTCATCACCTCAGTCTGCAGCTCTTGAATTACATTCACCAGGTGTATTGAAGTGTGTTGCCCACTGGCTCGTGTCTTGACTGAGTTGTGCGTTCTGTGTCTGCTGCTGCAGGAAAGTACGCCATGCGGGATCTGGTGAACCGGCTCCCCGGCGGCAACCCTTCGGTGCTGTCGGATGACACGGTGGCTTCGGTCTGCTGCACTCTGCACGAGGTCACCAGCCGCAACATGGAAAACGCCAAAGCTTTGGCCGACAGCGGAGGCATCGAGAAGCTGGTGGACATCAGCAAAGGACGAGGGAAAGGGTGAGAAAACTTGAGGTAGAAGTGAATTCAGGGGTTTGTTAAATACATGTATTTTCCTGGTTTCACCATTTTGCAATGTGGTGTTACAGCTACTCGATGAAGGTGGTGAAGGCAGCAGCTCAGGTGCTGAACACCCTGTGGCAGTACAGGGAGCTGAGGACTCTTTACAAACAGGTCAGGACCAACATGCACTCTTATAATATATAATACCATTGAGTGAAAACACCCATTTATGACATGCGTGTTTAGTATGACACATTTAAAAGACACCGTTCACACACAACCAACACCCGTTAAGGTCATAACATCCTGTTTCTGACTGATGTGATGACGCAGGATGGATGGAACTACACCCACTTCATCACTCCCATCTCCACTTTGGAGCGTGACCGCTATCGCTCACAGCCGACTCTGCCCACCAGTCCTCTGCAGATGTCCCCCGTCATCCAATCAGGTTAGCGAGCCTGCGACTGAGGAAAACCTTGTGACGACAGATGATTTCTTAACAAACGTTTGATGTTTTTCCCTCAGGTGGGAGTGCAACATCCTCACCGGCGATGCTCGGGATAAGAAGACACAGTTCAAACTATCAGAGGGCACAGTCATCTATGCAACTCGACTCATATTACGGAGACAGCAGTTTACACAAACGACAGTACACAGGTGTGGCTGGAGTTCCTCAGGGATCTGTGTTTGGGCCGATGGTGTTTCTCACCTTTCACCTGTGTTTGAGCTTGTCTTTTTCTGTTTCCACTGCAGGGTCTGAGAAAAAAAACCCGTATTTCATTGGGACCTATTCTTCACAGTCGGGCGAAGATCTGAGGAGGTCCCAGGTGAGAGAGTTTATCCATAAACAAGCCAGTACAGTCCAGAACTGATGCAGACGTTGGTTCCTCCTTCCACAGAAGGTTCCTGTTTTCCAAAACTGTACAAAAGTCTCCACAATTGTTAGTTGTAAAACCAAACGAAAAACTTTGTACACTGCTCTGATCTTCCGCGTCAAGTCTTTAGGAATCAAAGTGCCACATTTGGACATTGGCAATAAATCATTTCATTGTTCTTCTCCCAGCAACCAGAGCCATTCTACGATGAACCCGACAGGAAGAACTACAACAGCTACAGAATGTACCTCTCGTCCCCACAAGGCTACGGAGAGGAGCGGTACGATGACGAACCCGTCCACCTCACCCCATCGCCCCCCAATGGCTACGCCACCCAGTCACTCCGATTCAAAGCCAACACCAACTACGTGGACTTCTACTCCACCACGCGGAGACCTTCACACAGGGCGAACAAGTTCACCGGCTCCCCCGACTCCTGGGTGTAAAAACAAAGCAGACACTGTGTACGTTGAGCTTCGCCGTCGTGGCCATCTGTTTCCGTGGTTTGTTGTGGGGAGTGCACACGGGGGCACGTTGTACGGTTGTGTGAAAAGGTTGAGGACGCATGTGAATGTGTGTGCATCTGTGATCAGGGCTCTGTTTGCAGCTTTTGACTAAGTTAGACCATGTGCACAACAATGCAGATAAGTAACACAACTTAACAAAACTTCCAAACTGATCCACAACCGTTTGGATAATTAGGGGGAATTGACTGAAGTCCAGCTCCTGATATTAGCATAAAAGGTAAAAATAAATCTGGCTTCAGCAGAAGATCTTTTCTGTGGTTTGGGTAAGACCTTTATCTGCATTGTTACGTACACAGACTGAGCATCTTTAAAGAGAACAGCACAAAGATGGGCTTGATCAAAAGGTGCTTTTTGGAAAAAACTAAATAAAAAAAACAAGCCCCAACTTTGTTGTTCACCAGAGTGTTTGTTAACGTCAACTGATTTAATTTTTCTCCGCAGTAAAAGTGTGCAGTGTGTTGGCTTTATAACATAAATATCGTCCGCCAGCGTCATCTTGAACGCAAGAGAAAAGAAGCTGGGGATCTTGTAACAAAAGGACCACACCTGGGACAAATAGTGTTTACCTGTAAATCTCCGCACTCGGAGATGCCGTGGATAAAACTACTCGACAACTCCAAACGGGACTAAATGTTAATTTTAAATATTATTTGACCCAGGTTTAAAGATGAGCATCCTCACTCTCGGGAACCTTTAAAGACTCAGAGAACCCCGGGTTACACGTGTAACCTTTTCTGTAATGTTGGCCAAAAGTGCAGTATACCATGAAATATGTGAAATATGTGGAAAAAAACATGAAAATCTATTTGTACAGATCCAATGGTTCAACTGTCCTGTTACATTGTTGTACTCAATATGTAGAACTTTATATGTGATTGTGTGGAGAAGATTTTTCTATTATTTATTGATTATTTTGTATTGATTTCCTTGTGAGCTGACCAAAATATCCCATCTGTCTGTTCTGTCCAAAACTGATGGTGACGATAATCTGCAGTGTTACAGAGGGAAACTTATATGTATAGGGATTAAAGATTATATCACGCCGAGACGCGTGGAACTTGTGGTTTTCCCTTCATTTTGACAGAAAGTGAGAAGAATTAACGTTAAATAGATATATCTTTATTAGCATTAATTGCATCTGTGGGTTACACTCAGACATGTAATGCCATAGCCAACAGAAACCAAAGGAACTAGAACACAAACTGAAAATATACAACAGGATGAGGTAAATGCTTCGTGTATAAATTGCCTCAGTTTGTCCTCCCTGAGCATGCCGTAAACACAAGCTCTAGTCCATGCAGTTACAGTCATTCGTTCGTGGCGTACAGTGCGACAGCAGCTGTCCTACTCATTCACAGCCACCTCCATCAAACCGCTAAACATACAAATAATAATAATCAGGCTCCGAGTCGCGACGTTCGTCCGCTTTATCCGGGGCAACGAAAGCAACTGTTCTCCAGCTCCGTTGCCTGAAAAGCGGCCTTTGTATCACCACTCTGAGATAATATATATTCAAAAACATGCGCCACTGGTAGCACAAGGAAAGCTGCACAGACTAATAACATATGTTGGATTAGAGGGGAAAGGGGCCTCATTGATACGATCGGTTATTTATCCTGCAGAGTGTTTCTGCAGGATCAGGTGTATGCAAACATACGGAATTATGTGTTCGTCGTTTCGAAGGTGCAAAATGTGCAGAGTGAAAAACAGACAAAATTCACTATTTAACAGTTGTGGATGTTTTCGAAGGGGCGTTCAGTCCCCATCTCAGTTTGTGTGTTTTGGAAGTCTCTAATTGGCCGATCTACCAGGAACTTTACGGAAAAAATAAACGCCGTCCTGAAATCTCAAGGAAAAACAGGACATTAGACCTTACGTTGTCCATTTTAAGCCACCAGGCCTCATCCTGTCGTTGGTTTCTATCATGCACATGACAAACCAGGCTGTCGGACTGTTATACATTCTAGGAACATCTGATTGGCTGGTCAGTGTCCCTGCAGGCCCACGATCCAATCACAAACATTTCCTTTCATAATTTTAACATACAAGATCCTGCAGTCCAAATAACAACTCTAAAATAAAAACAAATTACAAAATTTTCACTTACTTATTACCCAAACCCAAATCTGAAAGCGTACTTTCTGCATCCACCCAACAATATGTTAGGAGGCGGTGTCACATGTGATGTCAATTTGAATCCAATTTTCCAAAGCTTCTCTTTATGATTGCCAGTGTAAGAAAACAAAATAAGTTAAGGGGGAAAATTTGGAAAATGAGGCACAACAGGAAACAAAACTAACAAAAATATTAGGACAGAAATGCAACGAGGGGCATTGAGTGCATGAAATATGACCAAATGTGTGTTTTCCTCTGCAGTGAAGTGACTAGGTTTGATGTCCTGCTCAGCTATAAATAGCTGCAAACATCAGCCTTTAATAACAGTGGCTCCCTTTTCCCTTCAAAAAAAAAAAAACTACCTACATTCGACATTTGAAGTGACTGCTGGTTTAAGATAAACCTTTAAAACTATAGGTCTAACTCGTCTGCACAAAACTTGGCATTACAATCATAAATCATAAATGAATGCAATAATTCACCTGCTAAACTTCTGATTTCCACCTTGAATATAGAAACAAACTCGTAAACATTCTGTTGCATAATTATGAGAAACAGGAGAATGAGTTTAGGACACAAAGCACAATGTTTTTCTGAACTAGGCCTCAAATATCCACATTCAGGAAATGCAGGTGTGTTCCATATCAGTATTTACACTATGGATGTTTGGATTCTCGGAGCGATGACAGTCTGTTGTGAAGGCCTCCCGGTGGTGCTCCAGCGGGAGGGGTGGAGTGGTGGGCATGCGTTAGCTTGTTAATGGGCTGTCTGCAGGAAGAAACAGAGCTTATTGCAGTCACCTCAGCGTAAAGACGAGGCAGTTTCACTTTGCCTTTAAACGTGTAAACTCACAGGATTCACTTGCTGTCGTGGTTTTAGTTGTTGTGGGCGTAGATGCTTCCGGCTCGGATGGCGTTGCCGATAGGGGACGACAGTGGATGGTGGCCTGGCCTGATGGGCTTTGCTAAAACACAAACGCAAAAGTCAAATTTACGCGCAAACGTCATTCGTAACAAACATTTACTTGGAGTCTTGTTAGTCGTTTTTAGCCCCATCTTCGCTCTTTTTTCCTACTTCCTCAGTAAATAAGGAATAAAAACTAAATGAAGGCTCACCGATCTGAGCAGAGTACCCTCGCCTGGCCATGTTCTTGGCCCGGACAGCCTCTTTGATGCGGTCCACCTCCTGCTGGTAGCGCTTGCGGTCCCTCATGGCGTTCTCCTTGGCCTCCTTCAGGGCATTTTCCAGGGCTTTGACTCGCTCGGCTGTGGCTCGCAGGCGCTTCTCCAGCTTGGGGAGCTCACAGCGCAGGTCTGCGTTGTCTCGCACCAGCTGAAGAAGGTGACAGAAGGTACTACGCATGTTTAAAAGGAACTATGATCCTTCAGATTCGATCTGATCTGATCCTCTAGAAGTGGACTCACTACTAAGTTAAAATCCACTGGAATAAATGAACAGTTAAAATTTGAGTTTTAATCGAGGAAGTTCTTATATTGCATTTGACTTGTTTTCATTTCCTTTACCTGTTTGTGGACCTTGGTGAGCTGCTCCAAGTTGTTCTCCAGGAAGGAGATCTTCTGTTTCTGGGCCACATGGCCAAGTCCCTCCTCACAGTCCAGCTCCGCGCTCTAAACAACCCGAGCACAGGTTTAGTGTTAAATAAGTGACGGTCAACGACACTCAACGACTAAGGAAAAACTGAGTTACCTTCTTGACCCTCGTGGTGAGATCCTGCACGAAAAGTTTACGCAGGTTGTGCAGAGTCTGCAGCTCTTTGGCCTGAGAGAGCAAGAAGAAACTCATGGATACAAATGAAACACAAAAGACCTTTAGACCCACAGCTCCACTCAGTCCCTGTTAAAGCACGGCTGTCAAACCCCAACAAATGAAACGCCATCGATGTGAACTGCATTCCTGATCAACCTTCAGCTGTTTGAACTTTCAGTTTCAATTTTAGCAGTCAAAAAAAGAGCTGATGATGTGCTGAACCAACTTTTGAAGCATAGCACCCAAAAGGAGCAGTGACAGAGCCAAACCTCATCATGGATAGTGAAGAGGCTTTGGCGATAGTTTGGAGTCCTTGAGGTTGAGAGTGTAAAGCTTCTAACCCATCGTATCTAAAGGACGGTCAAGAAACTGTTGAGTATGTAGCTTTAAATCTTATCAGCCTCAGAACTTCATGGAACGTGTCAAATACTCAAAGAAAGACCACACAAGTGTCTGATCAATTAGCTCAGAGTTTTCCTAGGATCTCTGAGGATCTTAAAGCTGAGGGTTCAATCCTGACAAGCTGCAGTCTGGCCGACTGGCTTTGAGGTTTTTAGCAGGTTTGGTCTGTGTGACGATATGAGTTTTTAAACACATCACGACAAGAACTGTTTATTATACATTATACATGTTTATTATACATTATACACATCACTACAATAACTGTTTATTATACATGTCATAGCATGTTTAATAACTGTGTGATGACATGTGGGAAAATGTTTTACTTTTAACAAATGTTAATTAAACACTCTTTATTACATTTGTGCTATTACAATGTAAAAACGATGTAATAGCAAGCTTGTAATGAGATGCAAAAATATTTTGCGATATCAATATGTTCTCCCATCTCATTTATATGTTAGTATATATTCATTACACGCAATATTACATTGTAAATATTGAGTAGTTAGTAGCATTTAATGAGATGCAATTTTATAGTATTTAATGAGATGCGTGTAAATCTTTGATTTTTGGGAAAAAAGTTTTTCGCATATCATTACGCGTGCGCAATAAAATAGTAACCGCAGTAGTAATAGCAGCAGCAGTAATAGCAGCAGCAGTAATAGCAGCAGCAGTAATAGCAGCAGCAGTAATAGCAGCAGCAGTAATAGCGCCGTTATAGCAGCAGTAATAGCGCCGTTATAGCAGCAGTAATAGCGCCGTTATAGCACAAATGTAATGAGATGCGCGCACAATTAATTTAACTAATTTTTTCCCAAAATTATTTTTCGCATATCATTACATTTCTGCTATGACACGGTTATTACCGCGCTGTTACGCTGTTACGCTGTTGCTACTTTGTTATGACATGCGGAAATGTTTTTTTTTTTTTTTAAACACCAAAAATTTTCGCGCATCTCATTAAACACTTAGTATCACACAGTAGTAAATGTGTAATAGCGCGTGTAATAGCGCGTGTAGTAAATCTGTAATGACAGACGTGTAATGAGATGCGAGAAAATGTTTTTGTGTTTCAAGAAAAATTTCAGATTTTAAAATATTTTTCGCATCTCATTACATGCTTGTTATTACACAGTTGTTACAGTGTAATAGCACGTGTCAGTATAAAACTGTAATAGCAGGATAATATTTACATATTTGTGTGTAAAAATGGATGTAATGAGAGGTCACAGAAGATTACATTGTTAGTGTTATTATTTTCACTCTTGGATTCGATGTCAGACTTAAACTTTCCTGAAGTTCTGCAGGGGTTAAATTCAAAGTTAGTCATAAATGAATTATTTTATGTGGGCAGGAATATGTCAATCCTTAAGGTTTTTACCATGACAACTTTTTCATTTGGACACGACCTCTAAAATGCACTAATCCTCGCAAGGATTGAACCCACAACATCAGACTGCTGACATTGCTCTTTAACAGCCAGAACTATTTAGTTAGACAGGTGTCTGTTTTTCATAAGTGTTCAGATCTGCAAAGCTCCCACTTAAATCTGAAGGTATTTGCCCAGGTTACGTTTAGACTCGATCCAAAAGATCCAAGCCTAAAAACCTGCAACGAAATGTCAGAGAAACTAACACACGGTTGGTAAGTCCATGGTCCGTGTAGAAGTAAACTGTGCTTTAGTAAACTGCACCTATTCCCCCGTGTGCTGAATAACATCCAGTTTTGCTTTTTGATTAACTCAGCCCTCTTGATAGGAAGGTCGGTCTGACACACACAAAAACATACAAGCAGACAACAGCCTTGCAACTGTTGAACCCACAACAACAGATTTGAGAGAGGCGCTGCTACGCCCTTGAGCTGGAGGCCCACACACTTGGATGTTCAGTCTTCAAGCATTTGACTCTTTTCTTTAGATATTAGCCTTCAAAAGAGTCTCAGAAGGCTTCAGCTGAAGTCTGCCAGACTTGTTTTCTAACGCCCTCAGCTATTTGGACAGACACTTGATTATGCTTCCTTAGAGCATTTCAGTATTTAAACTCTTAAACTTCTTATAATCCCCTAAACCATGTGGCAAAGCACTCGAGCACTTTTCTTACTTTTACTTTTTCATTTTACCTTGGATATTAGCCTTCAAAATGCACCGAGCTGCATAAAGATCATACAACGATCCTCTTACACCCTATACAATCTGGTCAAATGTTTCAGAGAAAATATTTCTGAGATTTGTTCAAGTCTCTGGGTTCCAAAGTTCAAAGAAAGTCTTTAAAGATGCCAGCACAAACAGGTGTGATGTGGGTAAAACCTGACAAATTCTGGCTCCATGTGGTTCAATTCCTGTTCACCTCTTATTGGCTCCCAACCATAATAAGATGCTAAATTTGCTTCATTCAAATGTGATTAGATGTGGTCTTCAGGCTACCCTCAGTGGGAACAGTGATAGCTTTGGCTGCACAATTTTAAATGATCATACAGCGAAAACCACCTCTGTTTTTACATAGGCTTTATTGACGGGGTACTGGACAACAATGAGTGGCATTCAAATCATTTCAATAAGAACATAAAGCTAAAAGACAGGACTGAGACACTCACCACCGTCTCCTCCAGGCCCTTCAAGTCCTCTCTGGCCTGCTCCCTCTGTTCATTCAGCAGCCTGGACAGACAACAAGAGAGACCAACACACGTGAAGTTGCTCGGTTTACATTTCATCCGATAATAACCAGCCGAGATAAATGTTACATACATGAGTTTGTGTAGCTTTGCATCCTTCTCCTGCTCTTCCGCCTTCAGTTTCTCATAGTCTGCTATGAGTCTCTCCTGCTCCAGCAGCAGGCCCTGGTTTAGACTGTAGGAAAAAAAAAAGGGCAATGAACACAAAACTGCTCGACTGCATCAGACAATATTTAACATTATCAATCAAAGTATGAATTATTTGTCACATTCCCATTAAACGTTCACATTTACACAATCTATGTCAGCGGTTCGTCAGACAAATCTATTGTTGATTTGGACATTCAACAAAGACGTGACCGACATGACAGCTGCTATTAGGTTGTTTTGTAATAAGGTCGATGTGACTTCCCCAAGAAGATTAAGGCCGCTTCACGCATCCAGCAGAGAGGCCGTGATCCCTAAACCTCTCCCCCAACTCCCACCCCCTCTTTGTCTTTAGTAAATGAAATCTGTAAATCTGACAGTAAAAACATGTCTGCTAGAAGCCCGAAGAACTGCCGAAATAACACACAATTCTTTCACATGTCGATATAACAGACGTGCTAATAAAATACAACAAATAAATGTTTGTGACGTAAATTGCATTGAAATAATTTGTACATTTCAACAAATCTACATAAATTGAAGACATCTGCCATTGTCTTGATCAATCACAGTCTTTCATTTTTTTTTTGAACAAGCTTTTATAAATTGATAAATGTGTCATCTTCTGTTCTCCATAGTGACAAACCTTCAAAATCTCGAACCTCTGTAGCTTCTCTTAGAGCTTTTACCCTGAACAAAATGCCGTCTGTGGGTCTTAAAAGACACTTTCTAGTGAAGTTAAATCTTTCTCCATGTTGGCTTTGAAAACTCAGCAGTGGAAACCGGCTGTGAACCCTGGAGTTAATGACTTTCATGCAGCAGCTTTACCAGCTTATTCACTGAGCCACTGAGCCCCATTTCACACTTACACATGTTCTCTGAGCTTTTTAAAAACGGAAACCGGGCGAAAGCCAAAGCCTGAAGCATGTGCGAGAAATTCTCTGTGCTTCGTGGAGATGGCTGACATTGGATTTCACCGTTTTTACATTTTTCTACATGCACAGCCCATGGTCTGAACTCAGCATTTGGAGCACGTTTTTAAAAACCCCTTCAGAATAAAAGCTCAAAATCACGTCTGGCCCAAACACAGATAAGAAAAGTTAGGGGTTCAACTGCAAAGTACATGAATGTAAAACGTGAATTTAACGGATAAAGTGTGTGGAGGGGTAATCTCACAGGCCCTGGTTAAAGTCTGTATAGGGGCTTTTGCTGAAGTCAGTTCTGAACATGTTTTTATGATCCTAAAAATACTTATATGGAGCAGAAAAAAAAACTGTACTCAATATATCTGCAACTAAAGAATGATTTAGGCTTTTGTCAGCGTGCGCTAGCAGGTGTGGATAAGCCCAGGGAACGTGTGATTAAAAAAACACAAGATAAAACTGGCTTGAAGATCCACAAACCAATAATTCTACATGGTAAAAAAAAACATTTAAGGAACTGTGAAAAAAATCTTACCTCCACTTTAAGTCTTATCAGCTTCTAGATAGAAAGCAGCAGCGGTGTACATATAAATAAAGATTCAAACTAAAAGTTATTTTTATATGATTTAGTTCCTACAAATAACACAATGGTGAACCTTTGCAAAAAATGCTCGTCTGTTTGTGACTAAACATGGACGACTCTGCATGTTAAACCCCTTAACCGGGGAAAGAATTCACCGAAAATCGTGTGTTAGCTCACTCTGTAAGTTCGTCCAGCATCCTCTGCTTGTCTTCAATCTCGTCTCGGAGGCGGCTGAGCTGCTTCTGATGGGCCTCCCTGTGGCTCTCCAGCTGCTCCTCCAGTGTTTTCTGTACAATTCAATTTAAATAAGAACAAAAAAATGACATGATTTGACTGCAGCAGTTACCAGCTGGGAGCAGAGGCTGGGGGTCGTTCTTGGGGTCACCTTGATGTCCTCGCCTCCATCCAGTCTGCTGACGTCTTCTTTCTCCTTCTCCTCCCCCAACACCTCATGCCTCTTCTCTGAGAAACAGCGCAGAAGACACACATCTAATTCAGTTTTCTGCTCTATTTTATCATTTCATCTGAGCCATAATGATTCACAATCCCTCAACTGTTCTTTCTCCCTTTATGATTTACTCAGATGAGGGTAATATCTAATAAAGCAAAGCTAAATAAATGTATTAATCTGCACAGAATGGGATAAACAACAAAAATAACTTTCAATGAATAAAATATGACTCTAAATAAATTTGTGTATTATCTTGTAAAATTGACTAAGAAAAAGCTTGAAATTGTGTCTCGTCATTGGGATGCTGCCTTAAACCCAATGTGGAAGTTGTTTGTTGAGAGTTTTGTGCAGGTTTGTAGGGTGGCGCTGACCCTGCGCCTGCAGTTTGACGAGCTCCTCGGTCAGAGCGTCCTGACTCTCCTCCAGCTGCCTCTTCTTCTGCTCCATGTTCTGCATGTAGTCCGTCAGAGACTTGATCTTGGCCTGGTGCTGCACACAAAGCAGGAAATCACACACACCAGGAGGGTTAATAATGAGATAAACGACGCTCTGGGATCAGCATGTTTGAGAGTGTGGGGTTAGTGGTTGGATTCACGCTAATTGTTGGTCACATGTCGAAGCATTTCTTGGCAAAACACTGAACCCAGTGTTTGTGTTGGTATATAACACCAAACCTACTTCATTTTAAATTATGTTCAACTTGTTTTATTTTAATTATTATCAGTTTTTTACTTAAATAAAATGACAATAATCCATAAGAAATCTTGCGTATTCCATTTGGTGTGATGGTCCTGTAAATGTATTTTGTATTTCACTGTATTTTAAAGAAACTTTAAAAATGAAATGGGATATTTAATATGTTATACTTAAATGTTAACAAGGTGGACATCAAATGATCATGGCTACCTGTGAGATAAGCAGCTGACAGGACGCCAGCTCCTTCTCATTGGCCTGGATCTTGCGGTGGGAGTCTGCCTGAGCGCTCTCCAGCTGCTTGCTGCGGTTCACCAGAGACTTGACCTCTGACTTCATCTTGCTGATGTAAAGGCGAGCCACTGTGAACTCCTCCTCCACCGCTGAGCCATTGCCCTTCATCTCTGAGGACTGAGAGACACAAGAGGAGGTCAAGGTGAGCGGGATAATGTTTAAGAGGGAATGCGTGTGTGTGTGTCCACCCTCACCGCAGTGATCTTGACGTCACTGATGCCGATGATAGCGCTGATGTCGCTAAGGTCACGCAGCAGCAGGTTGAGGACTTCGGCAGCTCTTTTCCTCTGCAGGCCGTTCAGCTCCTGCAGCTGATTCAGCTCTCTCTGCACCGCCAACAGCAGCGCCTGCCAACAGCACAAACATATATTCGTATATGGATCTGTAGTGTGTCTGTGGAGCAGTGGCCCTGGTAGCTCTCAAAGACACACAATGAGCAGCAAAAGACAACCGCAATAACCACAAAATAACAGAAACCAAGTAGTTGTTCTCTGGCACTATAATACTTTTGCTAACTATACTATTATGTTACTGATATTAATTCTTAGCAATACTTTTACCATGATTTTATTCTTTATACATGCAGCTGCTTATTACATGTTTAATTAGCTATTAAAATCTGATAAAATCTCTTCCTTTGTTAGAAACAAGTAAATATTTACATAATTCACTTTACTACATAATAAGTCATTGTCGCACTGGTATCATTTCTTTTTACTACTAACAGTCGCATCATCGAAGAAATGGGATACTACTAGTACAGGAGGAGGGCATCTTTCTTCTAATTTCCTGTCAACCTGGTGATGGATGATGGGAAACATGATCCTAGTTGCAAACAGGAATGTTCCACATTTTGAATAAAAGCGTCCTGAAATATCAGGATTTGAGATACGTGAATGAGTGATTCACCGTCTTGTGCTGCAGATCCTCCGTCAGCTGCAGGTTGGCTCGATCTCTCTCCTCCACCTCCTGGCTCTTCTGGTCGTAGTTGACGGCCAGCTCCTCCAGAGCCTGAAGCACCTCCTTCACTTCCTCCTTGGCCAGCTCGTTCTCCGTCTGCAGTCGGCACAGCTCCTCTTGGATCTTCTCGTAGTCGCGCCGCGTCGACGCCAGAAGCTGAGGACATATGGTGTCAGTAAACACGTTCAACAACAGAATTGTAGTCAGAAAAATTATTAAATGTTCATGGACTGAGAGAAAAAACCTCATCTTGGTCCATCATCTGCTCCTTGAGTTGCTCAGTAAGTTGACTGTGTAGATTGATCTCATCGTCCTGCAGAAATATTAGGCAGTAAATGAAATTAGTAATTAGAGTTTCAAAGCAATGTCAAGCAATAAACTGGAAAAAAAGACTTTAAAGCTTCATCCAGAGACAAAAAAGCCCCAAATGGCCTGTAATAATATTGTCTGATACTCAAAGGCAGCTATAAAACAGGGAGGAATGTGAGGAGGGGAGCAGTCTGACCTTGTTGTCCAGCAGCTTGTACAGGTTGCTGATGTCCTCTTCATATTTGCTCCGCTCCACCTCGGACACAGAGACTCCTCCTGCGGCCGGCACCAGGTTGTCGATGACGGGAGTGTTGTCGTACGCTTCTACGCTCTTGTGGTCTTTAGAGCTCAGCTGCTCATCCTCAGGAACATTCTCCCCTGTAGAAACTCCGCTATTAGATCTTTTAATCATCTTTTACTCAAGTCATAAACACATTTTATTGTATTGTCTTGTAATATGTATATTTGCTCCTATAAACTGATCTATTATTGCTGGAGTAAAAAACAAACCAGCAGCTCTGTGACTTTTTGAGTCAAAAACGTGATGGATGGAAAACATTTTAAGAAAAAAATCTGATTAATAAGAAAGAAACTACATAAAGTTTAGCTTTCTGTCTCTTTCTAGTTTAACCCAGCACACATAAAGTAAAATGATATTGTAGGATTGCATATTTATTGTCTTGATGTGTGCTTTGCCTGTTGGCTGCAGTGTGTCAGCAGATTTTCTTTGCTTCACTTCTGATTAAAGGTAAACACAAACACGAAGGCAGAGAAGAGGTCTGAACGGGAAGGCACAGAGCCAGCGGCTGACTCATGTGCGAAACACTGCATCAGCAAAATGCATGTGTTCATTACATTCACGTGTAAGAGCAGAGGCAAGGATTCAGAGGATGCAACCGAGCTGATTAGTTGTTAAGGAGTGGGAGTGTGATCGACATCTGCGGCTTAAGACACGATGGTCCGGGGGAGCGAGGAGCCGATGGTGGAGTGACATTAAAGGGAGAGAGGCGGTTACTATGCAACAGAGGGAGAAAAGGGCGGGGATGCTGTAAAGGGGATAGCGCAGTCTCAGAAGAACGTGGGGTGGAACCACAATGCAGGCTGTCCTCTGTCCCAAACGTCCGGGAACACAGCGGCAAATGAAAACCTGAACAAATGAGTGAGTGTGCAGCGTTTCTGTAGGGCCGCACGGATCTTTTAGTCTCACCGTTCCTCCAGCGGTTGAGTTCAGCCTCCAGCCTCTGGATGATGTTCTTCAGGCTCTTGTTCTTGTCCTTCTCCTTCTCGTATTTCTTCTTCCACTCCTCGGCCGTCAGCTCCAGGTTCACAGACACGGTGTTCTTGATGGTCTTAGCTCTAAGCAGACACAGGTGGCACAGAGTGGAGTCAGTAAGTTCAGCCAAGTGTACTTAGTTGGCTGCTAAATCCTCCTCTTTGAAACTAAAAGTGATCTACTGTTCCACATACTGGTATACCACTGTACTGAGCCTGAACGCCAGCCACACAGCACACCAGAGCTGCTGATGAGGGCTTGCTAACACTCGCCACGCACAAGAAAAAAAACAGGTCCACATATGACGAGCGGCAAAGTAATGGCTGATTTCTGAGATATCTTTCCCAATTTGTGACGTCAGGGAGCTGCTATTATCACACAGGGGATGGACATTCTAAACAAAAGCTGGGTGAACAGTTGTGAGAAGTGTACAACAGTGCGGTGAGAAGTCATCCATTGATAACAACGTTTCAATAGAAGAACACAACCGGAGAATAGCTGAAATGTGGGAAGAAAAATTCACCAGTTCACTGGGGCTGCTGCATCCAGATCTATAGATGAGTTAGAATAAATATAAATATAATATAATGTAAATATAATGCAGGTGTGTTACTGGACACACACACACACGCATTTTTTAGAAAATCAGACATTTTATCCTAAACGATATTAAATCTTTGGTTGACATGTAGTTTACTGCTAAAGGAACTCTGAGCTTCGAGATCTTTTCTCTAATGACGGGAAATCTCATCTGACAACCAAACTCCTCATTTCCTCTCTGCGTCCGCTCTACAGATGGCTGCACAGTAATTGTTCACCAGTTGCTGCTGCTTAACGCTAAATTACATAAGCGGTGTGAATCCAGATGCTGTTGCAGCAGACTGGTCTCTGGTCGTCTAAAAATACGTCTTGTTTTGTACGCAGAAGTCAAACGTTACATTATTACACTGCATTGGTTGAAGATTGTTTCCTGTTTACCAGTTCCACTTTCATGAACCTGCACTATGGCATCAGTGTCTGAATGAAGGAAATACAGCGTAAGAGTAAACGACGGGTTGGGCGTGTGAAAGAAAGCAGAAACATGAAGGACGCTGACTGGGAATGATTCAGTTCTCCAGACAAACCGTATTTTCCGGACTATAGGCCGCTACTTTTTTCCGACGTTTTGAACCATGCGGCTTTTACAGAGATGCGGCTTTTCTATGAATTTTTCTGCAGCCCTCAGATGGGCGCTGTAGATGGAAGTCAGTGCAAACAAAAAAGCACCAGTTTTTATTCTTAGCGCATGCAACCCAAGACGCACAACAGCAAACATCAGCACTTTTACTGCCGTGTTACAGGCACCATTCAGGTTCAGGTGTATGAATAAACACTTATGGTACAAAATCTTTATATGTAAATATCTTATTTCTCAGCCTGGATATTGGCGGCTTATAGTCCGATGCGGTTTATATGTGACAAAATATATATTTCTTTAAAATTTTAGCGGGTGCGGCTTAAATTTAGGTGCGCTCTATAGTCCAGAATTTACGGTAAGTAAAAACCCGGTGTACAGGGTTTCATCATGGGCTTGTATGAAGAGGCTGCACAGTGGGAAACTTGGAGCCATCTGCCTGCATGTTTACAACACGGACGTCATAATGAGTCACTAGTTGTTTTCCACACACATACAGAGATCTCAGCATCGCACTGCCTCACTGTGGCTCTGTGTCTGATCCAGTAAAAATGTCATTACATCTGTGCATGCAGGGGCCGACACATTTAAACAAAATGTACCATGGAACCATTGACTGTTCAAATGAAATCATTTATCTGGACATCAACAGCCAAAACTGCACGTTAAGACCGAGTAGGTACCTCTGTCCAAACATGAGCGTGGATTTGGTCTCAGCCTCGTTGTAGATGGATGGAGAGCAGCAGATGATGATGGTGGTGCGACAGTTTCCTCCCAGAGAGTCCTGCAGGATCCGAGTCATCTTGCTGTCTCTGTACGGCACGTGGGTTTTCTGCAAAACACACGGACGTCCGTCTGACTTACAACAAACCAACGCTGTTGGAAGTGCTGAGGGGTTTAGATTCTTGATCAGATTTAAGAAAGAAGAAACGTACTGTTCCTTCAGCCAGAGCTGAAATAACGTTTCCCAACGCAGACAGAGATTTGTTGATATTCTTCGCTTCATCCAGAACTGCTCCCTCAGCTCCCGTCTTACTGACCTGTCCAAACAGCCCATCTTACTGTTTCCACATCACCTCAACAGCCGGCATCTTTGACAAAACAGTAACTCTGTGACGGGACTGACCTTCTCACTGCCTGCCAGGTCGACCAGGTAGAGCTTCCCCGATAGTTTCTTCTCAGTCTCAATGTTTTCCTGCTTGATGTTAATTAGGAAGATGCTGTGGCTGCGAGAGCTGTGCTCATTCATGTCTAGACAACGATGAGAAGAACAGCAGCACAGTTAGTCTGCAGCATTTCCATGCAGATTTGTGAGGCTGCACACACGCCGTGTAAGATTTGAAGTGATTTGTTTTTGCCAAACCACTCAGTATGTGGACCAAAGAAGAACATTAACCTAATAACAGACTGAGCGGAACGTAGAGCCAAGCTGCCGGTGACAATAAAATTCATGCACAGGGATACATACTGGTCACTGCCACGTGCCGATTGGCTTTTCCCTCATCAATGACATCCATCACCTCCTCTGGACTGGACACAAAACGCTCAGTGCAACCCTGAGAGAGGAAGACAAAGACAAGATGCCCAATTTGCTCGCCAGACTGTTAACTGGTAAGACTAAAACAATTCGCAGGCAACATCCTGAGCTGCTAAAGATAAGGTAACTGTTGACCGACCTTGACATAGGGCACTCTGTTTTTGTCTTCGTGCACAGCGAGGTTAGTCTTCGACACTGCAAAAACAACCAAGGTCATAAAAGTCCGGTCCTGCTGATTTTAATAAGAGACGTTCATCAGGCATACACTCGAGAAACTGTAGAAGTACGTACCATCTAGCAGGTCTCTTATCTTGTCCAAATAGATTTCAAAATAAGAAACCTGCACAAAGAAAGAGATTCTTTAATGTCTCAAATAATGGTTTCTTTACTTGTTTTCTTTACCGAGCCTTTGTCAGGGTTATTTTAAGATGTCAGGAGTCACACATTTGGCAAGAGTAACGGTATAATTCTGCTGATTTAGTAGAATTTAATGAGAAAGTGCACGCATGAAATAGTTTTTAAGCAAATAAAGTTCCTAAATTTTAGGAAATGTGAATTATTTGTTTCTAAGATGGATGCTGTAATGTGTTTTTACCTTAATGTGAAACTCCAGGTTCTCGTCCATGGAGTATATGTGGTCAAAGATGTCGTGTGCGATGCGAGGGATGATTCCCATCAGCTGGGGGTCGTGCAGTTTGCCCTGAATGCAAAATCACATTAGAGCATTTTAATACAGAGCACAATAAACTCTAAATAAAACATTTGATGGGGTTTGGTGTAATGATGCAGTTTAAAACGAGGTGAAAATGTGGGAAATGCAGGATAAAGGCCCCGTAAAATGTAAACTTATTGTAACGGTGGAGGGAACACTGAATTTGGACGCCGGTACTTTGCAGTCAGGTAGGTGACTAGATTAGTTGCACTAACTGAACTGACTTTGAACAAGATGGTTGCTGAGATGAAGCATCTGATTCCTCGAATTTCAATCACTGTAGGAGCTTCAGTGGATTAAGAGTTTGGAGTTACACAATGCCTGCTGCTGCTGCTGTAATCCTCTGATGGAGGCTTTGACTGGAACTGATCGACTGATACGTTGAATGGAAAAATAAGGAATATAGAGGTAACGAAAATGGCCGTTTTTCAAATGCTAATTCCTAATCGGAAAATGTGAAGAGGGTCTGTGCTGGACCTCCATGGTGTGTGTCTTCCCAGAGGACGTCTGTCCATAGGCGAAGATGGTCCCGTTGTAACCACCCAGAACATCTGTAAAGACAGAAAATAATGGACATATTCCTTTGGTTTCCTTACAACACACTGCTTGGGTTTTAAATGTCATTCATGCATTATATATATTAAAAGTGAATATTTAAGATTAATCAAATTACCAGTTGCTACTACTTCTGTTAGTGATACCACCACCCGTGTAAAATGATGGCATTGTGCACAGAATTACTAATCTCATCATAACCACATTTTGGTAACTAAACACATGTGGGAATTGTATTACTGCCTCTACTGTCACTACTAGTTCTACTATTGTTGGTTTTTCTACAAACAATCTGAGCAAATTAAACTGAAGCCTTATAATTATCTTAATACAATAACTAGCAAGATCAAAAGATCTAAATGAATCTACTAAAACAAGTTTAATAGCATAAACGGGACTACTGTTGATCCTCATACTGACATTAGTCTACTTAACATTAGTACTAATGTTAACTGGACAACTACTGGATCAGTATCACCGCTATATGGATTTCTCTTACTAGTACAGCTGTCACTACTACGTCAATCAAAACGGGCTCAAGGACATAAAACATAAGCTGTGGGGCCTGGGACTGGTACTACTGAGGATGTGGTTGTATTAATGTACAAAGTGATTTTCATTATGTGAAATGAATTCGTACCTTTAACGATCTGTTTGGCACACTGGTCGTACACTTGCTCCTGTGACGTGTTGGGAGGCAGCACACGGTCGAACACGTAGGGTTTACCCTGTTTCAGAGCCAAAAAATAAAGGAATAACATATTATTTGTAGCAAAAATACCACTTGTGTGAATGAAATATTGATAAAACATGTTTTTAGTATTTAAGAACTTCATGAATGCCTTTATCCAGAGCAACTTGGCACACACACATACAGAGAGATGATGCCACACAGGGTGCTCATCTGGCCCACCAGGAGCAACTGGGGTTCAATGCCTTGCCCAAGGACACTTTGATGTAGCAGGGAAGGACCAGGGATCAAACCACTGACCCTGTGACCCATGGACAACTGCCTTGACAACTGAGCTAACTGAGCATGTGGAACATGTGTTTTATAAAGAGTCTTGTGGTACAGACACAAACGGGAACGCATGTAATGCAGTTCATCCTTAGATGGATTAGGAGAAAATGGCTTCCTGGGCCTTTTTTTGCTTATGTTGAGCCTCTTTGTTGGAAGATTTGTGTTTATAGGCCTGTTTTTAGTCATGCTATGTCTATTTGTTTATGTTTTTTGACTGTTGGTCAGTTACTGGAACGGTAACACTACAATCACTCTATGGTGTTTTAAATGTGCAATCCTAAGACGTACGTGTTCCAGGACCTTCCAGGACGTTTCAGTCTGAACATCCGTCACCCTCTGACATCTTCCCCCAGGGGTAAAAAGCCTGGCTGCTGTGAAAAGCAGCTCTCAGCACTCAGAGGTAGCAACAGCAACACGCGCCCTCTCAGAGAAATCACTGACACAGACTGTACCAGAGTGTACGGCCTCAGTCCAGCGCCTCTGTAATGGCTTTCTACAGCTTGATTGACGACAGGGAAGGGCGGCGTTTGGCAGAACACAAGTGATTTTGGATGACAATGCAACAACAGGAGTAACACTAGGCTGCTGGTGGCAGAATGAAATATTTATTTCCTGGTTGTCTGTGTGCAAAACTGCAAAATCTTAATTATAGAATTCATTTTTATGCATATTATACGTTTTATATCTAAGGGCTGGTAAGATATTGCGGTCAGGAATCCTTTGCATCTTGTTTTTTGAATTGCTCATATTTTCCATAGTGAGTGCTTATTTTTGGAACTACTCCTTGTGAGAAATGTCTTGTAGTCACGTGGGAAATTCTGATTTATTTATTTTTGCTTGTCATTTGTCACCTATTCTTATTCGTTGGCTTATTCTTTCAATTATTTGCGATACATTTAGTTAATCTTGTTGGTCATTCTACACCTTTATTTATTATACTCATCTCTCTTTCTAGTCATTGTTCAAAGGTTTGTGGTCATTGTGTGTCTATTTCTGGTAAATTTTCTGTTGTTTTTCTTTAATTTCGTCATTTTGGTGACTTTTTAAATAAAACTTTTTCTTGTATCTCTGTCTGGTTGATATGTATGATGCATGTCACTTTTTGTCTCTTTATTGAGCTTTGTGTCTTTCAGACAGGCAATTCTGTACTGGTGGTCACCTCATACCCCCCGACCTGTCAGGCCAATGCTGGTAGGCCCGTTCAATAATCCATCTGTGCTTGTGCTGTTTGACGGATGAGGCCAGTGCATCACTAAGAGCACAACAACAAGGATGCAGGTGTCAATGAAGTGCCTACACTTCCTGAAACAAAATAGGAAGTGGTCAGTGTGGAAAAAACAAATACTAGGCTCAGCAGATGTCTGGAACCAAATCTCGGGCTTATCAATGCACACAAAAGTAGTAGGTATGATTCCACACACAGTATTGATGACTCCTCCTGAGTCAGCATGTGAGTCAGTGAGAGTATAAACTTTGATCCCTATGGTTTGAATTTTTGAGTTTTATTTCAATATAAAGGCTGGATGTGAAGACCATCACAGGTTCATGTCAGTGTTAAGGTTGTTCTTTTAAAGTCAGTGTTTGGCAGCCTGAAATGATCACTGTATGAATACGTGAATGGAATATTAAATTGTTATTATTAACCAGATTTCAGTTTGCCATGCCTTAGTAGAACTATTACATTTGTTTGCTTTAAAATTGCAGAAAACTCTGCTCACAGTGTCTGGATGGACAGACTTCCATCATGGACTGACCGGTCTTTGAAGTTTGATCACAATATTCTTGCAGATGAAGCCTACACTGACTTACAGGGCATCTGACTTTGGACTGACTACCTTTGTCTGTTGTCTAACACTAGCTGTCTTCCTCCCTGGATGCCGCTCTAAAACCTCCTCTAGCACTGTGCCTATTGCGCACTTGGCATCCCCGTTTGCCTGCAGAGCTCGGGATGACTCCAGGTCGCTTCTAAAACACCGCAGCATTTGTATTTTCACCCGCGTTACCGTCACTATAACAACGAGATGCAGACTTGCCGTTATGACCACGGTGTCGTCGTCCTTGAATTTGGGGATGTACTTGTCTCCTCGGGTGATTTCGGCCTCGTTCAGGGGCCTGAAGCGGCACATCACTCTCACCCCGCACTCCGCCGCATCCACCATGGCTGCAGCTGGCGCCGATCACACCGCCCCTCTGAATAAATGCGGGTGCGAACAAGAAACACCAGCAACAGGCTGGAAACAGGCGAGGATCCGTCGGTCTCACGCCCGTTCAGGACGTCCAGCGGGGCCTTGATGACCGTCCCTGAGTCCCGGGGCAACTGAGAGTTCGGAATTGACTAACACCTGAGTTCAAATAATTGCCTGCGAACGGTGGGTTTCATTAACCGTCGCGCCTCCCCGTTTCCTCGCCGCAGAACTTTAAGAGACTGGCTTTTTTTATCCGATGCGCAACGCGTCCTTCATCCAAGCCGAGTACCTCCGGGTTTCTTCGGCTGCGCCATGGCCGGATCAACCGCCGCGCTTGCGTCCAGGTGAGGAGCTGACCCGTCGGTGAACAGGCCTCTTCTGCACCGACACCGACGTCCGATGCGTTTGTCAGCAGCGGGGGCAGGCTCGGGGGACGGTGTCCGGTTTGCAGGGGGAGAGCCCTGGGAGGATGCGCAGAGACCGCCGCCGCATTGTCCTGACTGGCAACGCAGGCGCGCTCCCAGCACAGTGCCAAGGCGCGTTCACGTTGCCCGCATCAGCACCACCAACACTGAGCGCGCGCACGAAACCTGCGCTGATGATTTTGCGCAGAACTTTTGTTTATATAGAGGTTTATTAATACGCTGTGTAAGAAAAAATGAGACGTTTTATAGACCGAGTTGCGGTGCAAGCTAAACCTCTAAATGGACAGTAGCTGGTTTGCTAGCTTGCTAACAAAACCCGTTACATTTCATCATTGCGTAAGCTAATTCAGATTTACAACAAAAGGCTAACTGACTGTGGGGCCACGCAGCAGACAAATCAGAGAAAGCCGCTCATTAAAAGTTTTTTTAACCAAAAATATCTGCCTATTTGACTATCTACTTTAATATCGGCTAAAACAAATGAAGCTAGCATTAGTAGGCTATATAGGTTTAATTTTCGGGTTCGAATTGAATTCCTCATTTTATGAAACCAGGAGAAAGGAAATATATCACCACAACTTGGGAGCAAAGGAGCCGCTGTAGCAACGCCTAAAGGGAGCAGGCGAAGAAGAAACAGCAAAGAGAGAAGAAGAAGAAGAAGGCGGCGGAGGAGGAAAAGAAGCAGATAAAAAAACAGAAGAAGAAGAAGCGGACTTAAAAAAACACAATCAGAAATACAACGAGCAGCAACATTTAGTTTTTTCCATAGCATCGTTTAATTATCAGCAGAAGAACAAAATATCAAGTGCAGCTTCGTAGCCAAACACTGAAGATTTAATTTATCTACTACATTACTTTAGGTAAAATTACGGCATTATATTGTCTAAATTTAATGTTCTCTATTTTCTTTTACATTTGTGCTTACAATAAGCACGTCATTCCAGAATTACAGTAATTACTACCTACTAACTTGGATTCATTTTACATTCTTCCCATATGTCTCCATACTATGCTGCATTAAATATTTAATATTGAGTGTGTTCTGTCGTTTGCCCACTAGAGGACAGAGTGCAACAAGAAAAGCTGAAAAGAAACTTTTAAAATTCATTTTTCAGTCTTGATGATTCACATTTTTAATCCAATACGACAGCTTTTAAATTTGCAATAATCAGGCGACAGACATAAAAACACATACACACCAGGTTATTCAAGTAAGAGTGACCATGGTTTTAATATCTTAAACATCTGTGCAACATTGTTCAAAATGTTACATCACTGCATGACCTGTAATGTTTCACAATATTTACAAAATAATGATGCTTACATCAAACCATTAAAAAAAGTCCAAACAATCTCAAAATAATGGACTCTGACAAACTATCCCTAGCCCACATTAATCCAAAAAGAAAAAAAAAATAAACAAGAGCAATCAAGTGCACATCATACTTCACGCAAGTCTATTTTTTTGTAAAGTATATATTAGTGAGAAAATATATACTTAATTACAAGTCGAAAAAATAAAATACTGACAACAAAAGGGTGGAGGAGGGAGAGGAAAATGAAATTCAAACAGCAGGAAACACTGGAAAATGGAAAAAATAAAACGCACGCTCACACAACACACACAAACACAGGCAGGAGGAGGGAAAAAAATAGACCGCACAGACCATTTCAAACACAAAAAATGCTTTGAACTCTTGACCACAAATAACATGAAACTGATAACAGATCCATAACACATGGGTTCCCAACACAAGAGTGGGTTCCTGCATGTCATTGCACAAATAACTAAGGAAAGAGGCAGAATGAACTTTACCAAAAGAGCTCGTGTTCTTGAACGTCACATTTTGAAAACGGCCGGAGGATTTCCTCTCCACAGATTAACAGTTTAAAAAAATAAAATGAACTGAGGTTCCATAAAGTGTGCACACTGAAATAAAAAATAGCATTATGTTTGGAAAAATTAAACCTCTTTAACAGGTTACCTCACTGAAAACGTAAATTTTTAAAGGGGTTGAAAAAAACAGAAAATAACATTTCGTTGCGCAACCAAGTTAATACTGACAGCTTGTTAAAACGTCTGACTTTTTCAGTGTGCACACAACACAAATGTAACAAATAATTTGAAAGAAGTGAGATTATAAGAAAATACAGTACAAGTGACTTTAGTGTTCATAAAAGTGTTATAGGTGAACAAAGTTGTTTACTTGGGTGTAAATCGTAACAGGAGTTTGAGGCTCTTGGTGAGGGGCCACAAATTACAGAGATGTTTTAGTGAGCAACTAAGAATCTTTAAAGTAGTGTATTTGGTTTTAAGGTTTTTAACAATTATTCAGTTCCTTGATATAAATCGACTGAGAAATTCAAGTAACGGCGTGTTAGAAAAATTAAGCTACCGTGGTTGTGGCGTGTGTAAAAGTAAAGCTACAAATAAATTACTGCCGTCTAGAATCTGTTAAGGATGAAGATTCATACCAGAAAGTAAGGAAAAAGTGACATATTTCAGTTTGGGCACATCAGAAAGGTGTGTACAAAGGAAACAGTTTCAAACAATCAGAGATGCAGTGTTGATCTTCGCCATCGACTGGTATATTGCACTTGATAATTTTGTAGTGTTTTCAGGTTTTATCTGGAGAAGCAGCCGTGCACGCGCGCGTGTGTGTGTGGTTGATACAGAGGTTCCAATACTGCTCATCAGTGTCGATGATTTCACTTTTGAAATGTTCTCGTAGTGTTAAAACTGCACTCGTTACTAACATAAACACTGTCTGCCTTTCCAGATGTGCACATTCATAAGTAGTACGGTTAAGAAATCCATGACACAATCTGTAACCCACAAAAACAAACAAAGAAAAAGGCAGATCAAAAAGCCTCGCTGTTTAAAAAGAAAAATACGTTCACTTCTTAATAAAAAGAGAACATGACCTTTGTAATGGACTGAATACATGATCGATCCACGTATTAAAAAAACAAACATACATACATATACACATATAAGGCTTGAGTTCTCAACTCTTGGTAGTATTATTGCCATCTAGCATATTTGTAAAGCTTAAAATAAATATGGAGTACTGTACATAAATAATTTACATCAATAAGCAAAAGAAAAAACAAACAAACAAAACGAAAAAAAAAAAACACAAGGCCCCCTAAACGTGAAAAATGCGTTCACCGCTGTCAAAAACTGAGTTAGTGTTCTTCTTGATAATCTAGAGATGGTTACTCTACCTAAAGCTACGTTTATGGCAAAAAAAAACTACAGTCATGGGGGGGGGGGGAAATAAAAGAGTCACTGTACAAAAGAGCGGGAGAACATAATCAGAACAATCAAATGATGTGATTCAGTGTAGTCTGTGATTCCTGGTCCAAGGAGAAATCCACCCTCCTAAATTTACTCTTCTTCCTATGAACAAACGGCCAAATGTGACCGTGTTTGTAGCTGTAGTGGAGGTTTAAGTGACCTCTAACATCTTTCCTTGAAACCACATTCTGGTTTTAAGTCTCTCTAGGCAAGAGGCCTTATTTTCAAACCGTCAGTTTGTACTGACACGGTCGAAGTAATGACGCTGGTTTACATCCTAAAGGGAGCAGAAACAAACTGGAAACTAAAGCAGCCACATGACAGCGCTTACATGCACGTCAGCAACTAGATTACAGCACTAAACTGATTACCAGAATGTCACGTGAACGACAGTTGTCACTATTTGTGTGTTTGATGAATTAACTAATCATTAAGTCTACAGAACAGAAGCCTCGTACCTTCCGAAAGCCAAAAGTGGTCAGAGATATTCAACGGACGCTGATAAAAACAAAAAAAACCTGGCTGCAGACAATGATGGTGGACTGGAGGTACATATTAGCTGAATGTTGGTAACGTTGGCAGGGATTTGAAGCAGAGGCCATTTGCAGTGCTACAACTTCAGCATTGATCATGTGATGCAAGCTGGCCCAAAAAGCAGACAAATGTAAACTCTCTTTCTGAGCATCACAAAGCCTGTGGCAGAGTTTTGAGCAAATATTGTTCAGAAAATCTAGATGAGCCATTTGATTATTTAAATTTCAGAGGGGGAACTGGAACAGGTTGCCAGGAAACATGTTCTATGGGCCCAAACATGTGAAAGACCGGGGTTGTGCAGGTAATTTTAAAAAATGCAATCAAGAATGATGGCTCATTCACCGCCATCAGCGCGATTAATTAATTTCACTGAAATTAATAGTTTTTATCCAAAGTCAAGTTCTCAAAACATCGCATCCATGACACAGACGATAAGAAAAGAAGGTTGGGGGATCGTGAAAGCCATAAGACAGGGTGATAAGCTACAGAAACATAAAACAAACATGGCTACTTCAAACTTGTCAGCATCTGTGATCTTTGTCTGCACTTGGGATTATTTTTTGCTGATCAACAAATGAAGTTGCTGCAGAATTTAATTGAGGAAAATACTGGAAATTATAATTTGGCTTTTGCTAATCTCTTAAAGTGACAATGAAGAAGTGCACGAGGGTGGACTTTTCCTTGTGAAAGCGGCAGGTAACCAACTCTTCTACGTTTACCAGTCTGATGACTGGTTGGATCGGAGGAAGATTTTCCTCCGGCTGGTGGCCATTTCCCACCCTGCTTAGGGGAACACTGAACACTTTACTGGTAAAGTTCATTCTGTTTTTGTATCTTTTTCTTCCCAGTAGAAATGAACACTTAACCGGTGTGAAGTGACTATTATTAATAGAGAACTCATACTCATGCCAAAAACATAAAAGAAAAAAAAAAAAGAAAAGCACGTCTTACAGTTCGTCATATAAAAGCTTTAGGCTGTAATCTTATTTATCCTATGCATGCGGCTGTATGCAACCGCATTTCTGAATAGAAACCAAGACATTGGTACACTTCTTCTGCTTTGTTTTTGTACAATAAAAGATAAAATGTGCATTAGGTACGCTTGTACATGACATTGTACAATATTTACATACAATTCTTAATAGCATGAAATTTCAGGATTATCTATATACATATCGAAAATGTATCAGAAATATTTGGACTGTCTATTTTTCTTAAATATGTAAGGTAATGCTTGTAGCTTTTTTTTGTTTATTTTACTATCTTATACTAGAAAAAAATAGTTAATTCAGTGAGCTGTAGACAAATTGCAACCGTTTTTGTTGTTTTTTTTCCTCTATTTTTTTTTCTACAGTTAAAACTGTATTGGTGATTGGAAATTCCAGCACCTTCTGTGGTCAGTCATTAGGTCAAGTCGATATCATGGAACAAGGATGTACCACTGAAAGTCCATGTGTAGCACCTGTTAGAGAGCTCAGATCGCATCAAGGCTGAACGGACGAAGTCTCCGAAGGCTATGAGGATGTTTTTAGACCGAGACATTCAATGTTATCTGGATATCTTCCTCCTCTTAGGCTTGGGGAGCTTCACCTGACGATCCCTCGATGGGATCTGACAGTGGACAGACAGAGAGAAACATTATGGCGACGGCTCAACGCAGGCAAGTGAAGCAAACGCATCATCTCGATCGGAGATCACGAATGCTTAAAATACTCACTGTGCCCGACATCTTATCCAGCTCACTCATGGCCTCGTGGATAGCAGCTTCCAAGTGATTATTCAGTTTCCCCGGTCTGTTGGACGACATTTACATTTTACATTATTTATATTTTAGCTGATGCAACCAAGCAAGGATTCAAGGGTTTTCTGCTCTGGGATATTTGGTTGCTGCTGAGGCTAAAAGGTTACATTTGAGGACGCTGCCTTTAACCACAAGCAACCCACAGTTAGTAGGAGTTGTGCCGCTGTTTAGCCCTTTAATAACTAAACCCACAAGAGGAAAAGCAAGATCAATGGAATCACAAGAGTGGATGTCTGTTGTCCGTGTGCTCGATTATCTGGCTTATGATGTGCAGCTGTAAATTTCAAAGACCTTTTAAAGACTTCCAATAAGAAACATCTTTAACACTGTTCTGTAATAATGGCCTTTTTTCCCCTACACGTTCTCTAGAAGATGATGTTGTTTGCAGCAGTTCCTGACTTTTCACCTTAAAATACATTTCAGGTGCTCGTATGAACTCTGAGGTTGTTTTGACTCTTCCTGTTAATTCTGGTTGTAAATGCGTTTTTAACCACAAGCCCTTACAAATTTGGATTGTAGGTGAAAGACAAAAGCCACGATCCTTGTAATGTGCAGCAGTGTATTAAAATTAGGTATGGGTCTCTCAAGATGTGAAAGTTTTTAAATACTGGGATTGATACTGGTATCATGACTTCCTGAACAATATTTTTTCCAGTACCAATGTAAATTCATTTTAACAACAAGAAAAATAATAATATGACATCTTTATCTTTAGTTTGCTTTTCATCATTTGGCATTTTCACACTTAAAGCTGTTTTACAACATAAATACTTAACCTATTTACTAAAACCTAAACCTCAAACTCATCCACATCCACCAGCAAATATCAGTTCAAGGAAAAAAATGTAAACTATAGAAATAACGTGTCGTATGCCTGCTGCTAATGCTGATGAGATTTACTCCTTGAAATTTGGTACTGAATGATGAAGCATTTTTGATATGGTGCCACCAACGTACTGCAATTCTGTACCCGGGTCTACTTGAAAAAAGGCCAATATAAGGTTTCAGCAGTCAGATTGAAGTCACTGTAGTATAAAATGTCCAATCTTTGGGTTTCCCTGTACAGCGGTTCTCTAAAGTTGTGTTGGACGTCAAAGAGGTGCAACAAAACGCTGCTACTAATCTGGAAGGTTGAAGCTTTAATTTGTGCCTAAATAAAAGGTTTAATAGGTTGAGCAAAGAGAGACTTTTTTTAAGGTAGAAGGCAACACGGTGGGAAGGTTTACTTACTTCAGGCCCCCTTTGGCAGCTCGTTTAAATGCCTCCAACTCATGTGTTAGTGTTTTTAACTTCTCTGGCTCTCCCTGTGTGAAGATCGGAGAAAACACGTGAGTGTACTCAGCAGCAGGTTGAGAAAAGCATGAGACAATCATGATCAATCTAGTTTAACAGTCTGTGCCACGTCCACCACTTAATGTGGCAATCATCATGAGTAGGACATTTTCTATTCTAAAACTCTGAGTTGGCAGGTAAGATGGTGTTTTTGGAGCCTTTTGGAATCCATCTGCCACTATGGCCAATGGACAAAAATCTTGCTTCTTTACGACTTTTTTGGAGATGCAATAAATTGCTATTCGAAGAGAATTTGGTTACATCTAGACTTTCTGGCAAGCAATAGATTGAAAAACAGTTTGCTGTGATCCAAAAAGTCAGCAAAACTTAGAAAGATTAGGGATCACATTTTGTAACTGTATCGGCCGCAGAAAGCTGCCGTCACCATGCAGTCTTCTTTAATCTGAAAATTCAAGTTGGCTTGTAAAATGGTGACAGGTGGTCACAGACTGGTTCCCCACCTTGGCCTGCTCCCGCAGCTGCATAGCAGCGCTGTGCACTTGTTCATCACCAGCCAGCTTGGCAGGCCAGGGTGGGAAGCCCTTCAGCTGGCTCCAGACCAACTCTCCCATGTTGTAGGTCCTGGACCGGTAGTGAAGGAGCTCTGAGGAAGGAGAGTCCGGCTGCCGCAGGTCCTCCTCGCTGCTCAGGCTCTTTGTGTCCGAGGGGCTGGGCGCCATGCCGTTGAAGTGACCGTTGTACTGGCTATAGTCTTTGGCCGTGGCCAGAGGTCCTTCCAGGCTAGTGGAGGAACTGGGTGACTGGTCGTCCCCCGTCAGCTCCTGCCGCGGGGGCCCCAAGACCTCTCCATAACCCCGGGCGCTGAAGTGGGAGGTGGTGCCGTTAATGTGGACACAGCGTTCCACTGTCTGTTCCAGACGCTCTTTGTAGTTTGCAGGTGTCCGGCTGCAGTTGTTGAAGCGATAACCATCCTCGAGAAAGGCCTTATCGTGGGCCATATTTAGCCCGTGATCGCTGGAACCCTCGGTGGGGCAAGGCGGGGCGGGAGCCAAGCTGGCAGGCCGCTCCATGCAGGGACTGCTCCTCACTTGGGTAGAGCACTCAAGAAACTCCTCACCACCCCAGGTGCTGCTGTTGCTGTGAGCGTCAAAGCTTCCGCCGTGCTGCATCTCCCCATCCCACTGCCCTCTGGGAGTTCCCCGGCCAGGAGAACGGAAGTAGTCGTTTGCCTCGGGGCCGTCCGGAGTTCTCTTCCCTGGATCTGAGTTCTTCTGAACCCGCCCTGGCCTCACCTGCCTCTGCCTGGCTTGCTGGTGTAACACCTCTCCTTCCTGGTGCCCGTGCAGAACTGCACTAACTGCTTGGGGGAGGTTGACAGGTTCCCCTATGGAGGCAGTGAAGGCACTCATGGCACTGAGGGCAGGAACCGGACTCGCCTGTGTGGTCCCACTCACTGTGGTGGTTATGGTAACATGCATGCCCTTGCTAGCAGCATCTACCACAGCTCTATAGATGGCATCTACTGACTCGGGGCCTCTGCCAGGGCCCCTGTCAGATCCAGGTGTACCTGCTGGAAGCCCCTCGCCCTGGGGCTGTGGCAACATCCCCTGCTGTTGACAGAACAAGAAAGTTGCAGCATGATGAAAAGTATTTTTAACTAAACAATGAAATGCAACAGGAGATTTAAATGTAATTCACCCCACCTGGTAGTTTTGGTAGAGGCAGGACAGAGAGCCGGCGTTGGCATTGCTGCTGTCTGTATACGGTGGGTTTTCCGAGAAGTGCTGCTGGCCCTGGTAGGCTGGGCGCGAGGCCACCCCCTGCTGCATGCCCTGGTGGACTTGCTGCTGATACATCTGACCTCCACCAGTGTTGACGTGTGACTGCAGGCTACCTATACCACAGCCAAGGGACGATGGGTTTCCTACAGAACCATTGGGACAGAAAAAAAATCCAGTGGTTGTTATTACAACAGCTGCATTAGACTGAATGCAAGGATCAAAGCTCCTACATTTCAGAAGGAAGTGAGTCGAAAATTACAATTTACATTTTCGTGATAAAAACAAAAAGCAACATATAGTTCTTAGATCTACATGCATTTTATGTTAAAAGGTCATTTGCAAGGTAAATAAATTCTCAGCAATGTTCAATCACATTTTAATTTTAAACCTGCTTTTTGCCAATAAACTTTTTTTTTTTTTTTTTACCTTATTGACCATACTGAATATCAACATACAAATCCATTAGATGCTACAAATAACCTGAATTAGTCCCACCATATAAATGTATTACACAGGAAACTTCATGTCAGTAGACTTTTTAATGATCTGTTTTAGCACTAGTGCTCAATGAAATACTGGGGTAAAACTGGGTCGTTTCAGAATAAACAAAATACCACGAACAAAAACAGACAGACAATCTGTTGCACCTAAAACTAGCAGACGGACACGCTGTCAGATGCGTGGTGCAGACGGACTTGTTAGCAAAAACACACACACACACACGAGCGCACAAGGACAGAACATGGACAAAATACATCAAGGCCACAGATGTATCAATGAATAAAGAGAAACCAGCCCCAGCAGCAATGTTATGCAGACAAAGCTGAAGCAAATACAAAATCTCCGAGGCCTAACGCTGTGTTTTGTGGCTCTGTGTGTGTGTGTGTGTGTGTGTTTTTGAGAGACGACTGGAGCAGCTGGTGCGATGCTACGTAGCTGAAGGGCAGCTGTGTGTGTTCTTCTTTTATTTTTTTCGCCTCTTTTCTTTCTTCTCCTCTCTCTCCTCTCTAACGCTGAGAGCCACGACTCGGCTGGCCAGCCCCCTCCCCCCTTCCTCCCCACATCCTCCGCTACTGCTATGATATAGTGACGGCTGTTGCCGAGGGAGGTTGCCATGGGAACCGAGTGATGATTGGTGGTGCTGTCCGCTGCCAGGATGCTTGTTGGGGGAGTTGGGTGGGCGGATGAGGGGGGTTATGTGGATCGGGTGGTGTGATTTTAGCCTGCTGGGGGATTGGGGGGTGGTCAGCTGGGTGGCAGGGGGCCTGGGGGAGGGAGGTTTACAATGAACTTTGGAGTATTTGTTGATGGCAAGAGTGGGAGGGGGGGTTTAAAGCATGCTTGCTGTCTAGAAACAGATGGTTAGAGGCTAATGCTAAGAAGCCAATGACTAGGCCACTTTCAAAGAGCTTTCAGCACTCTCAAGATCCCTAATATGTCATCCAAATTAGCCTCAAGTAGGGGGAAATCTACGGAGCTACTCAGATGCATAACATCTGCCATTTGGTGACAAAATATTTTTTATCTTAAGAATCTCTGAGTGCTTATGTGCTGTGGCACTGGACAGTTACAAGGCCTCTTTGAGGAACTACAGTAAATCCTCTTACCGTGTCGATCTTTTGTGATCTAACTTTTTTTGTAAAGCCGACCAATGGAGCAGAATATTGCCATAATCACTCCTGTTTGTCATACCCTGGCTCCTTCTCAACTGACGTAATTTAGCAAGTTTCACACAAATCAATACTTCAGTAACTCTGTCTGAATAGTGGTTGAGCGTCTTCCACATTTTCCCCTAAAACAATTCCCACTTATTAATAAAAAAGCATTTTAGCTGGACATTTTAACATAGTAAATATGTCATTACAGTTGGGAATTTGTCCCAGTATATTCAAAAGTGAAATTGTTAAATCAATTATAAAGTAGACCACTCTAGACCCATCTATTATTAATGGCTACCAGTTATTTTCTAACCTCTTGTTCTCTGGGAAAACCAAGACTCATCCAAATCTCCAATCTGGTTTTCAGAAAAACTAACCTGCCTTAGATTTGATTTGATTTCTATTTTAGTATTTTATTGAATTTAAGCACGGCATATAGCATTCAGAGCCAATGTCCTGTACCATAACTTTGCTGATGACAGCTGGTGCAGAATGCAGCTGCTAGTCATAATGAGGGAAAAAAAAAAAACAATCAGCCCAGTCATTGGCTTCCTGTATCTTCTAGATTTTATTTTCAAATGTTAACGCCTGCCTTTAGGACCCTTAGGTAGCATGAGCATAGTAACTCTTAACTTTTTAATGACCTAACGTGGCTGCATAGCTCAGGATATGATGAAAAGACAAAAGAAGCAACAGGAAGAGGTAAGCATGAGTTTTGTCTTCCTCACTGTTTAACCCTATATGGTGTTAAGACAGAGGTGCTTTTATGTTGGTTCACTTATACTGAGACATATAATTTTGCCGTGGCTGAGTCTACAGACAGCTTTGGAAGCATACGTTTTTGTTTTCTGTTATTTACCCTACGAACTTATTAAGCTTAAAGGCCAGTGGTTGGACTTAAAGACGTTAAAGGAGTTAAACCTGTATGTGCATCATTATTATTATCGTTATCATCATCCTCATTTCTAGGGCCAGAGTGAGAATGTCTCAGGTTTAACCATCACAACAATTGCAATTTGCAACAACTTTTTTCCCCCTCTTATCTCTAATCCAACAATGACAAACATCACGCTCTAGCTTCTGACCCACACTGGACCACCTGAATTTCAATGACTTGACTTGGGAGAAATGCAGAATAATGGGGCACCTGGCGATAAGAACAGGTGGCCTACAGCAGACCTTGGTGATATCTCTATTATCAACCATATGAGAACGCACAGATGCACAATGAATACATAAAGTAAAGTCCCACAGCAGGCGGGAAAGGGAAAAAAATAAGATCTATGTCTTTTCATTGCTTTCAAAACAAAGTCTAAGATGAGCGTACACTCACAAAAAACCTACATACAGTCACACGCAAAGTCATTCATATGCACACAAATAAACAGAAGCTCACACACACTGTAATACACAAGTAGTCACAGTCACTCAAACACACACAGGCCTAAAGCCTCATCAAAGGCTTCACTCTGGTCTCTATTCAGGGTCCATTGTTACTATAGCGACCGGCTAGCTGGGAGAAGCTCTTTAGAGTGCCCTATCTGGGCTGTTCCCCTTAAAGCGTGATGCAGATCCCATTTCCATCTTCTTACACCATTGACTGATGCTAGTATACAAATAAAACAAAGCGAAACACTGGCTGACTGACAATTAGCTGGGCTTCCAAAGATGAGGGGCCTGCTCATTAGCTCAGAGATACTGGAGGAGCCTGACTGTCTAGGCTTGGGGTCTATCACCTAAATCCTTTAGTTTAAGTTCTCTCAAACCACAGAAAAATCATCTTCATGTAGACACTAGCTTACCAGGAAAAAAGGAGGATGGTTAACTACGCGGGACATGAAGACCATCCTAAAGTCAGTGAGGGGAAGTTTGAAAAGTGGGTCCTACAGTTATTTTGGTGGATCCCATGGGCAATTTCTCACACTTGTGAGGCCTGTCTACCCACCAAACATCATAGAATTACTGAGAGGGGCCGTTCCCTTACCTGCATCAGAAATGCTCTGCGTACAGCCTCCATCACCACCTCCATGTGGCATCACCACCATGTTAGTCCTCCCCATACTGTGAAGGAGGTTCTGCTGTGACGTATGAGGGCTGGGGTGGGACAGTGGTGGAGGATTAGTGTTGGGGCGTCCCAGTGGCATGCCATCAGGACCCACTGGTCCACCGCCTGGCCCCATGGGCCCACAGTTACTCATGGTGGAGGCCTGCATCTGGGTCATCATATCAGGAAACTGGCCTGAACGAGAGACTAGATGGCCCCCAGGGGTGTCCATGTTCTGGCAGTGCTGCATGGCATCACCTGGACCCCGCAGCCTCTGCTGGGATAAGAGATTCTGCTGAGGGCCACTAGGAACCATGCCCGTGTTGTCATTGTAGTGCAGCTGTGCAGCTCCTTGAGGACCAGGGCCTGGGCCAGGGCTAAGACCTGGACGATGGCTGTTCCCAGCCAGGTTGTGGGAACTCTGGCAGCTCATGGATTGGAGAAGCTGGGCCATGGAGGTGTTAGGGGGAAGGTTTCCAAGACGACCCACTTTTCGCAGCTGCTCAGTAGCACTGGGCCCTGCCATGTGGGGTCCTCCCATGCCAGGTTTGTTAAGCATGTTGTAGATCATGTTGTTACCGCTGTCGTGATTTACAGCCGCACTGCCCGACGACTGCTTCCGTTTGCGCATGGGATCCCTCTGTTGGGCCATGAGCTTGTCTCTAAGAGCCGCCCGACCACTCTGGCCCTCGGGCGTGTTGAGCAGCATGCTGGAGTTTGGCGGGAGCATGGGGTTTAAAGTGCTGTGTCCGTCCATGCCTCGAGGGCCACTCATAACGCTAGGGTGCCCACCACCCCCTCCATTACCTCCACCACCTGTCCCCATGCCTGCCATACCAACACCACCACCAGCCATGCCAGCAGTGCTGTTGCCAGCAGCGCTGAGTTTGTTTTGATTTGCTAGCTGTGCTTTGGCTGCAGCCGACAAGAGACTGCTGGCAGGGAAGGAAGCGGCATTCTGTTGGTTGAGGATATGGTTGAGGGGCATCCCCAGGAGTCCTGGGTGGCCCTTTTGGGAAGCGCTGGGGGTTGCTAGAGAAGAGGATGAAGAGGTGGGCGAGTACATGGGGTTGCTGTGCTGCTGGGTGCCGATGGAGTTTCCCATCCCGGACATCAGCTGGGGGTCCTTGTATTGGTGGTGTGGGTCAGTTTTGTTGGTAGAGGGGCTGGAGGGCATGGCTGGCCTGGGAGATCCCATAGCCGACCTGGGGGAACGAGGAGGGACCTTCATGGTGCCACACGGAACTTGGTGCCCCGCAGGCATTGCAAAGTTCCCGTGGTCAGAGGAGGTGGAGGATGACCGTGAACGATGGGGCGAAGCCTCTATTCTCCCAAGGGCAGGTCCAGCCATGTGGACAGGTGAGGTGACAGGGGATGGAGACATGGAGGACGCTGGACCACCCTGCTGAGTCCTTTGAACATGGTTACCATGCCCCACAGGCCCAGGCTTCACTGTGGGTAAAGGTAAGTTGCTTGGCAAGGGAACAATGGCGGGAGGGGGTATGTTTACATTCATCATTGGTACCTGAGAGTGGAAGTTGGAGGGGTTTGGGGCGGTGGGGGGCTGGCTGACTGGTTTGCTTGGAATGGGGTCCAGGATGCCTAAGGGGTCTTTTTCAGAGGTCAATTGCCGTTTCTGAAGGGCACAGGATGGTGGTATGGATGGAGGTGGCGGTACGGGATGCACAGGGGGTTGTGTTTTATGGTGAAATGCTGCACGGGGTATATCCATACCAGGGGGGAAGTTCCCCCGTGGCATGTTCATGTTCATGACAGGGCTTTTGGCAGTAGCCGTTGGGGAAAGGGGTGTGCTAGTCCTCCCTGTCATAGCACAAGATGGCTGGCCCGCAGGAGAGCCATGAAGCATCACGCTGGGTGGAGAAAGAGGTGTCCTAGTATTCCCGTGGATGGAGGCTGAGCCGGGACTGCCGGCCCCGGGAAAACCACAAGGATTGGTCCTTGGAAAGCCCTCAGGGCTGCCCAAAGTATCTGCGCTGGGAGACTGTGAGCCATCTCCATACAGTTTAACACTGGAGGGAGGTGGGCTCAGCATGCCTCCATACCCAGCCCTGTAAGGGGATTTTGGACCTGGCTCCCCACTTGCCAGCCTCTGCGGCCTGGGATACCCAGAGTAGACCTCTGGCTGGTGGGTTCCCCCCATCTCCTGGGGTGGATACAGCCTTTGCTGCTGTTGTCCAGCTGCCATCATCATCTTGAAAGGATTCTTGCAGTCGGGGCCAACAGCATTGGGCAGGCCATCGTGGGTTTTAGTCCTTATTGCTCGTTGAGTCACAGAATGAGCCGCAACCACAGATGATGTACCTTAAGACCAAACAACATATATGTTAAATCAGTACCAACAATACTAATGCAACGATACTAAAATCAACAGTTAGATAACAGAAGGAATTTATAAAATTGCTTGCTCACTACAATACAGGACTGAGTCGGTCAAATTGTGAGGAAATACCTTCTTAACCTAAACCTATAATTTATGTGGTACAAGCAACAATGGCCGTGTGTATGGCTGGTTGCTTCTACTTTCCAGGAGTCCGCTTACCTTTGCTATCAAACTCAAACACAGATGCATGTTCAGTTGGCTTGAAACAACCGTATTTGCTTGTACCCGTACCTCCTGCAGACCTGGTCAGCGTCAGAGGTGGGTGCGTCTCCATGCTCTTGTGCAGCGTGGCCACGGCCAGAAGTTTCCTCTTGTGAATGCAGAGTTTGGTGACGTCTTCATCTGCTTTCACATCCTCTGCTGTCCTCTGCTTGACAGCTGCCCCTGGGTCAAAGTTGAACACCTGAGGAGGAGATGAAATATTTAAGTAAATGTTCTAATAATTACGTCAACAGCAATAAACTCATGGATGCAATACGTGAGGGTTTAGACCTGGCCCCTATTATCAAATACTTGTGGTTTATCATATTTGTGTTTTGGCAGATGGAAATAATGAAATGTTGCCTCTCAATGTGTTGTGCACACATTTTTTATATGATACGAGAACATGAAAAAAACAAGTAGGACAAGGTACAATAATTATGCTAAAAACTTAAATTATGAACCGCGACCTGTTTGGACATTCCATTCGGATGCCAGGAGTCGAAACAGATACAGAAGGCTTTTTTTTCTTAATTGACAGGCAACAGTGAACTCATTCAAGGACACACTGTATTTTCCTTACACTTGAATGTTTGGACTACGCTGCCTTAAGTGGCACAAAATGAGTCAAATACAGAAAGAGAGAAAGCAAAACCACACCAAAAACAATATCAAAACAATTAACGTCTTGGAACGGTCGTCTCGCTGTTTTTAGGTGGCAAGAACAATTTACGTTCAAGATAATTTAGTGAGAATATAGAGCTTTCGAAGGAGAATTATTTGTGGGGTTTACATCCGATTTCATAAAACCTAAATGATAAGCAGAGAACATTTACCCAGACAAAAATGCATGAGTATGATAATGGCCTGATCTGACAGACATTGTGTGTTGGGGACAAATTTAGCTTCAAGAAGGATAATCGGTCGGATTACCCCATGTAATGTGATACAGCAGATGCCTCACAACAACACTTGTCGTTTGGTCTTCCAGAGAACGGTGGAAGTGTTCAGGCTGAATTTATTTCCGATGTCCCAAGGATAGAGTATAGAACGAGATTGGAGTTTATTGTGTTTCCTTTTCTGGACATTTGTCCACAATGAGAACTAGTCACTGGTTAAGTTCGGTGTAGCTGACATTAATACAAGCCGACTCCTCCACAGAGAAGCAAACGATTTGCAGTTACCTTTCAAACACTTCAGACACTTTCTCATATTCAAAAGACCGTTTAAAAAAACGAACATTTCCCCAATAATCTCTCATAAATTGTTTTCACTTTTGATTGACTGGATTGGTCACTTCATCACTCCATTTTCCTCTTTCCCTACATTTAGTCACAAATGTCAGATATTGTATGCAGTGTTTCCTGTCTTGAGGTCAAGAACTGATCATTTCAACAAATTAAAAGATTTAGTTTAATCAGTCATTTAACTAACATTTGCTGTCAGTGACTTTGAGTGTGTACATTCCTTCATCACCGTCATCACCACATCTACTTTACACAGCGGCCAATTTGAACAAGCAATTAGCAAAAAAAAAAAACCCAGCTATGGAGCACTTTATTCTTAAAAAAAAAAAAAACGAACCCTGTAACTGTAAAAGGCATATGGTAAATGAAACATTTGCTCATTTGTATTTACTGGATCCCAAAACGAATCAACTAAACATATGCAAATCTGCAGAAAATGACCAAATGGTAAAACAAGCATGAAACATGTTGACTGACCTCAATTTCTAGTGGATTAAAATAACTAGCACAAAATTTACAAGAGAAATAAACATTCTCTGTCAAATTAGACTTTTAAGTGTTATTATCCCACGTCAAACAGAAGGGAAGACATTACAGTGATGATCTCTGAGCCAAATCAAAATCCTGTTGACGTCTTCTGTCGCTGCATGTTTGAAACTACATGTGATTCACTGCTTTTCCTCCACCGCAGGCAGACAGTGGCCAGCTGAAGAATAAAGCTTGTGATGAAAATGAATAACTTTGGGTTCGATTGGCTGTTTCTAATCTGATGTTCTGCTATAATTTTGGGCTACAGCATTTCATGTGCAGATTGTGGCTTCCACCTTTATCTTTAGTTAACGTGGAACCAATTCAAGAGGCAGCAGCAAAACACACACACACAAACAAAGAAATTACCTTGTGGAGGATGAGTGGGCACTCCAGGCCGCATTTGCAGGTTCCATCTGTAAGCAGGTAGGTCTTCACCTGCTCCAAACTGGACAGCACCGAGCCACTGGGACTGCACACAAATACAGACACAGCTGTTGGAATGCCTTTCAAAATTATGTGACTGTAGCTTGAATATTTCGCAACTCAATTTTTACAAAGGAATATCACACCGATTTAAACCTTCCATCTGTTTTTTTCTCATTGAAAAGACAAAATCTTTGCGCAAGAAAATGTGCCACTGACAGACACACAAATGCTAAAAGTGATGCACCGCAGGGAAACAATTTTATCCATATAAATTAAAAACAGCAATTGAAGTAAGAAGTACCTGCTAAATTATTCTGACAGTGGACAACAGCAAGTGGACAGTGAAAAGCCTAAGATTCCTGCTGTCATCCTACCTTTTGTTTATTTATGTTTATTTGTGGGGCAGAAAAATGGAGTTTCTTAAAACGTGTGGACACTTTCTAACTGCTAGGTGGAAAAAATAAAACCCGAATCGCATCTCCAGTGAAACCTTTCAAACTCGACACCGCGAAGAGAACGTTATGTACCTTTAGTTGTTCTTATCAAACATATACACTGAGACGTGGCTGAATCATCCGTCGCATCGGCTGAGAAAACATCTACTGTGGAGGGTCTACAGCTGCACATCCCTGAAGCGAATGCACACTTTAAATGTAAAAGAACATGAGCAAATACAGGTGTGTGGTGACAGTATCAGGCCACGGTCACAGACGTAGACAGGATTCTTTCCAACACCCAAAATAAACCCGACACCAGCCAACTGCCTCATGTTCATTGTGGTTCGTAAATACACGTGCGGGTGTTCATATGCCACGGAGGACGTCCACTTCCAGTCTGCATGACACAGTGACTGGGGAAGGATCCAGCTCGTTTGTAAAAGCCCCTGTCGCACCAGATCAGTGGATTCTGTAAACGAATAATTTAGTTCTTGAAGCAGTCGTATAATGTCGGTCAGGGAAATCCCATATTTACCAGAATGTACTTGTCGTTTTCCCATCTGATGAAGTGTTAATTAGGTAAAAACATATCAAAAATAAAATAATAATGTAGAATAATTTGGCTTGTCCCTTAATAATCATTTTTTGCCTTTTTTTCAATTTATGATCCTTTTAGTCATTTTTTCCTCATTTTGCGTAGGTTATTTCTTGTGGCTTTTGCTTTGCTGGTCATTTTGTGTCTTACTTTGTCAAAAGAGTGTTTTCATTATTATTTTTTAGGACCCTCTGTTGTAAGTTTGACCAAAAAAATAATAATAATAATTAGCAAAAATGCAGGCCCCACTTGTTTTTAATCAGTGCTGTTTTGAAATGAGGTATGGTCATGAAATATGTCAATAGGTTCGGTTTCTTTTCAGGGCTGATGAATTTTCTTACCTTATGTATACGACCCCTCCACCATGCTCCACCTTGCGCTGCCAGCCAATGGGGACCTGGACAGGGACGGCCTGCCTCTCATCTCCTGACTCGCAGTCCTTTACGCCATTCATTGCTCCACTGGTTTTACGCTCAACACCTCAGAGGTATATATTTCAGACATCAACCAGCGCCTCCGCAATGAACGTCATGTTCGTCTTCCAAAGCCGTGGTGGGGGGGTGGAGGAAATGGGAAGGGCTGCAGGGTTATGCTTCAGTGTGGGACTCTGCTCTAAGGGGGAGCTGATGGGGTGGCGGGTGGTTGGGTAGGGTGAGGCGAGCTCACGTCAGACCCTACCCTTTGAGCTGCTTCATGGCTACAGTGCTGAATCGTGCTCGGACTTCCATTACTGCATCTCGTCGCTCAGAGCCATCCGACTCGGGAAGATGCTGGCTGACAAGGTGAGGATCGGGATAGGCCGTGCACTGTGCTTTCACGAGAAAGTCCACCGGAGTTTATTTTTTTACCATTTGTCGAAGTCAGTCGAACAAATCAAGTGTGTTCAACATACTGGTTCCCAATCATAGTTGGGTAGTGGTGCTCCCATGGTTTCTGAGAATGTAGAGCAAGAGAAAAATGTCCATTAATAAACAGTTAATGAGAGATATTTTCCTTGCCAGTACAGTCCATAAGCTATCGTGCTTTGGAAAACACACAACGTCTGAAAATCATTTTCATCATAATTCTCTTACATATTAGTAAACATGTATTGACAATCTAATTTTTGGTCACATCAAAATTTGGCCTCATGTTACCTTATATAATAATTTCTAATAGGTAAGTATTTTCTCTGCAGTGCAGCACATGCAGATTTATTAATTTAGGAAAATAAATCACTGCCTTATAAGCTATCAAGGAGCATCCGTTGGCCTAGTCTTTGCCTTGTGTCCCACACCAATGATGCTATGTGCATACACAGCCCGAACACTAAAGATGTAAATAAAAGTTTGATAAATGTTCTAAGTCAACAGAAAGACGTTTTAAACCTACTTTCGAACAGAGCGTGTGGCGTTTTTGATGGGACCAGTTCATCTGCATCTGGTGGCTACTGCTGTTAAGCTGTATTCTGTGACCTACAGCAATGTAACATGCATTCAACTGATTTACTGAGCTTATGTTCACGTAATGATAAAGTGCGATTATTTTTACTGTTGCTTTTGCGTAGACGTCTGCGTCGTCTGCTGTTACACACACCGTTATTAAGAGAACTGCAAAAAGCCAGACTGTTATACCAAACAGTGGAAAATGGTTATTTTGTTACCAAGTGAAATAAAAACAACAGAAATTTTGATAATATTCCATCAAACCTGTGTAAAACGTAACAATCCACTTAATAATGTGACAATACCGGAACTGATTCCAATCTGGTGAATCACTTAAGTAGCTCAAACCAGCTCTGAAAAGATGCACACATTCACTGGCTGGTGTTCATTTGTTCATGATATCCTGCTGTTGAATCGCTCGTAATGTTTGCGCTGTTTGTGACGGCTCGCTGGCGGCAATTTAAATTAAACCAAGAAGTGAAAATGGCTGGGACAGCCAATGGTTTACAAAAAAATGCCTTGAATTATTGCCCCCCCCAAAAAACACCAATTCTGCAGATCTGCTCAGGATGTCCCTGCCCATTTGCTTTTATCTCATGGTAAAAATATTGCAGATGTAGGATAAAAACAAAATGTATCCACGCTAAGGAAACCTCCATTTCAATTTTACGCATTATTATTGGCAGATTTCCCTCTCATTCCGACAGAGAATTCCAAACACCGAGGCCCATCAAAGCTGGTAAATCAGGTTGAATTTAGTCTGAGTGATGGAGCTCCACGTAAAGCCTCCTCTCAGCCGCCGGTGCTGCTGACTCATAACTGCCCTGTGAGCTGCTGAGACCAAACCCAGTGACACCACCACAGAGGAAGACAGGCTAACTGTAGCACAGAGGGAGCAGTTAATCGTATGCTGTTTATCCTGAAATACGTACGTGGCAGCAACAGTCGCAGCTCATCATCTCAGGAGAGGCGAGTAGCGTCTATCAGAGAAACCACCACATCATTAAAATCTCATTTCCTACAACTCCATGTTTGGTGGATGCAGAGGTAACAGAGAAAACACAATTTCTATGGTTCGACTGCATGAGGATATCTGCAACTGTGACAAATATTGCACCTCCATCTTTAAAGAATACTGTGGGGCTTTTTTTTTGTTCGTTTGGCTGTATCAGAAAAAGGGGCAAAGGAGATATTTTCATAGAAAATTACAGGTGCCTTCGCCAAAACATTTTAATGTTCAATGTGAGCAAAGCTGACTGTACGTTGCTGTGTGAAAGCAGGAATTTAAAACATGTTACCGACTAATCTCTAACCTTTACTGCTGACATGGAGAGAAATCACAAATGCAGTGCGATTTGAATTATTACTACACTAGAAACAGTTAACTGAGGAGGGTCAACCTGGGCTTGCAACGATGATGCTGGTCCAGCAGATTCTGTAGACTGAGTTGTGTATTACACCACGTCTTTGCTTAGACACATAGCTGAAGTTTGAGTTGATTTCTCTAGGCTGACCATGGAGCTATGGTGGCTCAGAGAATATCACATGGATGGGGCTGTATGATATGATGAAATATATCATGATGATAAGAACCCCTCTATTGTTTCATATTGTGCTCAGTGATTAATAGCAGCACAGCCATATCTTGCTTCTTGAATTCTCCTATAAATGTATGAAGGAAAAAGAAGAGGAAAGGAGTCTGACCTGTCGAGGCCAACAAGGAGCTCACATCGAGAAGAGGGGACTACTTTTGTCGCACGAAAATGGGTTGAGGAATGAAAAAGGCTTGACATTGGCTACAAAAGCATAACGTACTTTACAAATTATGCCATACACCAGTTCCCACAACAGGCTCAAACACCACTAACCCCTTTCACCACCTATGCAAGAATCACATTAAGGATGAGAGCCACAAAGGGACAGTCGAGCGCTCAAAGAATAACCGAGATGGAACGAGATAATGCTTCCATTGCAACTTACATCTGTAGGCAGCGGCTCCATTTACACAGGAAAAGGGGGTTTGGTGATCTGGTGCTAACATATGACACCTATCATTATTTACTATATGAAATAACCTACTGCACATCGGAATATGAGATTTTGGTCATTTCCCGACACGAGCGGGACACTCCTGCAAGCGGATTAAATGCCAGTGCAGAGTTCGGATGTCAAAGTCAACATTAATGGAGCTTAAGTCTCTGAAGAACCATATTTAGGAAAGGCATCTCCGGTGCGAAGCCTGGGCACACCTATATTCAGTAAAGAGAGGCACAAAATACCAGCTACCTGGATTTCACTGCACTTTTACAATTACGTGTTTAGGTCTCCATGACAATATGCGATCATGGCATCACGTATCAGCCACGAGGGACGACAATAATAATGAAGAGAAAAGGTAAAAAGAGAAACAATTATTGTGCAGCACATTAGCACAAATTTGTATGTCGTCATGTATCATTTTGGAACAAAAACTTAAAAATACTAGTGACTTAAGAAGTAAGTTGTTATTACAAAAAAATTGTTAATGCTGTTAATGTTTTGCTTTAAAAGTCATTTAAGTCATATTTTTAAAAGCGTCAAGTCTGTCAACGTGACTGCAGAGTCACTGATGTCTGCAATTCGAGACTGTGCACATTTTGTGGCCCACAGGAATGTAAATCTGATCTATTTGATGGGGAGAGCATTGAAAAGTGAAAACAATGAACAAAAAATTAAATTACTTCATATTTCTCTCTCAAATGTAACCCTGAAGAAAAGACGAGGCACCAGTGCAAAAATATTTTGGCACAAAACTGCCCTGCATGTGATGAGAATTCAACAAAGTTTGGACTCCATCCAGGCGCAAACTTCATACAAACAGTTCAGAAGAAAGAAAATACAAAATAAAGAGAAATAACGCCACCAGAAAGTTACAGCAATGTGGTTTCAGAAACAAAATAGCATTTTAACTAAGATATAACATAATACTACGTGGGACCAAAACCAAAAGTTTCTGGAGTAACAGGACATGTGGCTCATTAAAGATGGCAGCTTATCAAATTTTTTTGTTTTTGTTTTTTAAGTATACTTTTCTTTTTTTGTGCTGTCATTTAATTAAAGTGATTCTTACTGTGATATTTGGTATGTTTTGGTCGTTTACAGCGAGATAAAGATAGTTATTATTATAAGATCATTCAAGCATAGTGTCTGGCATTTACTTTGCTTATAACAAATGTCTAACCCATTGGTCTCATTCACTTTAATCGTCTTGACTCATCCTGAGCAGAAGAAGAAAATCAAACTTTTTATCTACTTGATTGTAGAGCAGCTGGTAAACTCGACTCTCGTACTAATGACAACCTTCAAACGACGACTGCAGACGAACTCGGCAAAAGATGACCAGCGTTTTTGAATGATAGTAAATTTTCACTTAGCCCTGTGCCAATTCGAACTGACTGCCAAATGAGAGATGCCAATTAAAAGTGATAACTGCAATGGGGTAGCCTTTTTCAGACCGCAACAATCTCACATAGAAACGCGTTGACCCTGAATGTGATCGACAGCAGTCCCGTGTCGTCGTCGTGATTTAATGTCTAGTTAATTTTATCCCCGTGCATTTCACACAAAAACAAAGCATGTGAGCAGCCAGCTTACAGAAATCAGAAAGGATGTCAGCTGCACGGTCACTTTTCATCTGTTTGATGGCTCTTAAAACAGAAGAAAACGTACACATTTGCACAGGCCACGCAGGTAAATTATGGCTCGTGCTGCTGTTATGCACCATATTGAATTCAGACAGTGTTTGGGGGGGTTATCATGCACAAATGTACCTGAACGCTGGTCAACAGGAATCCCAGTGCAATGGACGTGCGCACGGAGCGGTCCAGTTGAGATCACACTGCACTAAATGCAATTTAGGGAAAGTAAACAAAGTCTGTCATAGGTTGTCAGATAAAGCCAGAGTGAAAAATGAGCAGCTATGAATGCACAAAGCATGTACTGTTTGTGGACTATAATCCAGGGCACGATTAAAAGCAATAGGACATAAACTGTGCGACACCTAAAGGGACCAAGTCCTCACTCACTGCTTAGCAACATGCCACATTGAATCCATTAATTCTCAGCGTAGCACTTGAGATTTTGCTGTGTGCAGTTGGCTAAGGCTAGCTTTAAGGGGCGAATTAGCCATATTGTCCTGCAGCAGCCTTCAAAGTTGACAGCTACACAAGTTTGCCAGCTAGATGACAGGACTTTCCCCCCGAAACCGGAGAGACATGACAACCGGGCTGCGTGCGTTAGCCGCGCACCCATAGGTGCCTCACCGTGAGCTTCATTAACGTTAGCCAGCTGCCCATCAACTGTGCCAAGTGTGGCTTTATTAACGCTTTGGCGACAGCCGTATGTCGGCGCAGGTTGAGTTTCTCACAGGGCGAGACGTGCCGCTTCAGCCCCATCGGCCGTGGGCCTCGGCGTGAAAGACTGGCCGTGTCAACATGCGAAATCCGGCTTGTCTGACTCTGCTTTTTGATGCATTGGACAGAGCATCCGAACTAGCTGGGGGTTAGCATGCCAAGCGTCAGCTGTCTAGCTGCCGTTAGTTGGCTAGCCAGCTAGCTTGTTGTAACGAAAATGAATTAGAGGGCGAGCTCGGCTACGCTAATACGCTTTTGGCTATTAATTGGTGAACCGTAACCGGGCCCAAGCGCGTTGAGGACCCGCAGCCCAGGTTCCGACTCTAAATTGTCGAGGTAAAAAACATCTAGGCCCGCGTTGGGTGTCGAGCCAAGGGGCCAGGCAAGGCCAGGGCCAGGCCGAGTTAGCACGGTTAGCGTAGCATGCTAGCTAGCAGCGGTGCAAACCGTCGCGTTTGCAGAGAGAGCGAAGAAGAAGAGAGAGAGACGCTTTTCAGGCACTAACGTTTCTGTCTGCGTCAAATCAAGCCCCAAACTGCCCGTTCTTACCCGAGCATCCGTGCGAAGGCATACCGGGGCTAAAACCGGGAGTCGGCCGAGCAACGGTGCGTTTGTGACCTTAAGAAAAATAAGAATAAGAAGCCTACCCATTAGTTCTCTGCCTCTGCTGGTTCTCCTACACTGGGATATTGGAAATGATGGAGAGGCGCACGGCGCATGCGCCGAGCAGGAGCAGCCAGCAGATGGGAGAGGTGATGCACATTTGATCCAGGGCTCAAATGTGCAGAAAATCTGCATAAAAGTTAGCAAGAAGCTATAGCTATACGTGTGCTGGGTGGGGAAAAAATTCCACAGTGTATAAATAGTCACTCAAAATGTAACAGGATAGAAAAAGTAACATTATGAATGTACAATCAGTGAGTTGGCCTTTAAAGTCTTTAAAGTACTCTTAACATCATACCTAGAATAATAGAAGACATGTGGCTACCTTTCCTATTAGTTTTTGTTTTTTGCAAAAAGTCCAGCAAAAGAAAGTTCTTCGATTCTCCAGTGGTGTAAGAAGTAACAAAAGGATTTCCGTACAAAAAGTTCCAAAGTAAAAATTATTTTTTAAGCAGAAGATCTCCTTTCACATCAATAAATATGATGTTACTGGATTATAATTACTGATGCACTCGTGTGTTCATCACTGTAATGTTGCAGCTCTTAACAGTGGAGCTGATTTTAACAACGCTATACGTTTTATAGAATCTAACATAAAAATGTAAATTGTTTTATGTACTGCCAAGTAGCCTGTCGATTTCACACCGGGGATCAGTAAAATCTGATGATTTACAAGTACAAGTACAGCTTTTGCTTCTAAAATGTAGTAAAGTGATGTAACAGAAAGTGAAAATATGAAGCAAAGGAGAAATATACACTTAAGCATGCTGCCTAGTTAAATGAATTGTCCATAACTTATCCTCTGCAATCAATGACCTACATTATCAAAAACGAAATAAAATAAAGCGATCCCTCTTTGAAAGTGGTTTGTACCACGTGTGAAAAAGAAGGATACAGGCTGAGGAAGATAAAGATCAAATGAGGATCTTTCACTGACTGACCATGTACTTTGTCTAAAATAAAACCAAATGTGGACTTCACAAGGTTGCATTATGTTTGCTGTAAGCTATTTTTCTTTTTTGAAAATAGTGGGCATATCTAAATATGCAGTTTTGCTACCAAATATAATAAATAAATCTCAGTAATAAACCCAACAGAAAGAGTGAATGTACATTTTGTTTTATAAGTCTCTTCATTGTCAGAGCCAGAAATCACCTTCTTACTTATATAATAAAAAAGATGTTTTTCTGATAATCAGGAGATACTAACTCTTGAGCTAAGAGCTGTTGTGTTTATTGAGAGTCTTTAAGAATATTAATTAAATAATGAATATGTAAATAATAAACATAACAATCCAAAGAAAAGGGTCACAAAACCTTGAAACTATGAAGCAGTTCAATCATTTGAAAGGAAACGTAGCTGCATCTCAGGGTGTAAAAGAATGAATTTTGTCTGAAGGTCAAGCCTGAGGAGACGTTAAATTAATTCGGTGTGTGGCTGCTGTAAAAAAGAACCGCTTCATGTATTTTTCAGGGCAAACACAGAGGCGAATGTGTGAGCGGAGACTTGTATTTTACAATAATGTGACAGGCTAAACGCGAGTGGAGACTGGGAGATGATTTGCGAGATATCGGCTGGTTTATTGTCCTTTTTTCATCAGTCAAGCAAAAGCACCAACAAGGGGTTTAAGTATCTCCAGAGCTTCGCCGTCGTTGTAAATGAGTAAAAGCTGCTGTTGTGAAGGCAACGCTGGAGTCGTTCAGATGAGCCATGCCTGCTGTAATTTGATCAAAATAAGAGCAGCGGTGGCAGTTGTGAATTAGCAGGGTTAAACATTTTAAATTTATAATTACTTATAATTATCTTCATTTGGGCAATCAGTGCTACTTTTAAATGCCACAACTTTCTACTATTTCACATCTGATTTAGGAATGTGGCACAGATGTTTTCTGTAAATAAAATCTGCTCTTTTGCACACTCACGAGGTCCGGATGAAGTTTGATTTGCCCTCCAAAACAAGTAAAAGTATATAATACAAGACACAAATGGTCATCACATTCTAAAGTTGTATATGCTGTACACCGATCAGCTACAAATTAACACAGGTCGTCTTGAGGTTGTCACAGAGGCCAAAGGTCAACGTGGCCACTCGGCGCAATCTGCAGTTACACAGCAAAATGTGATGCACGGTAAGGAGAGGTGGTACACAAACTCGAAAGTAATTATCGTATTTTATGAAAACATGTTCCATAATTAATAAAAATAATGGTCCCTGTTGGTGACAAGGTGGAGCTGATTTTAACCATTAATGTGCTGACGGGTGGTACATCTTAAAACACAGATAAAGTGGGAGCAAAAATAAAAATGCCATGACATTCATTGCCTGCAGGTGGTGGAAGGGTAATTTTTCTTTTTCTTTTTTGATTAGGCAAACTAGACTCTACGATGAGGTATTGCTGCACTCTGCTAGTTGATAATTAATTACTCTCTTCTACAGTTCTATATATGTTGCCCTAAATTATGACATATTCTGCTGATACTCCAGCAGTGTTACTTTATTTGCCTGTAGGTGGCAGCTTTTTTTACAGTTAAACAGTGGCTGTTACTTCACTCTCCTAATATTAATATTCATAATTATCATTAAATATATATTATATATATTATATATCGATATGTAATTATATAGGATATGTCAGTCGCCTTCTTTTCTATTCAACTGTGCTCTGATTTATCAGCAGAAGAAGAAGAAAATGTCTTATGTTGTTTTCTGTTCCGAGTTTCAGCCAATCAGACACAGCGATGAAGCGGAGTCCGGAAGTCGTCATCGTCGTCTGAGCCTCGTTCCCGCGAAGCTTGAGAGCCGTCTGTTTGTGTCTTACCGTTTTCTCCAGGTTTGTTTCGCTACCATTTGTCATATATTTATTGCTAGATTAATTATTTATCATGTATCTTCATCGTCGAGTTAATATTGCCGGACTCAAACAAACGCGTGCGGCAGCTTTGCTTCCGCAGCGCCCCGGAGAGCGTCATGCCAAACTTCATGTTTAAATGGTTAAAGATAGTTAACCTGTGTCCTGTTGGGCTCATTTGAGTGATGCTGAATACAAACTGTAACAGTATCTGAATAATTGGGTGTCGCCTTAAAATTCGGCATACGTGTCGTTTACTAAGATTGGACAGATTTGTTCATATTTTAAACAAACTGTGCCCCTTTGTGATCAGTCCGGCCTGTAAACGAAGTCAAACTTGTGTCCTTTTCTCACCAGCTATATGCCGAATTGAATGGCTGTTTAGAAAGTCTGATTGATTATTCCAATTAATGTTACAATCGTTATGCACGTATGTTGAAATTCAAATACACTGTTGTTTCGACGATATTTGGACCGGAGTCTATTAAAAACGCCAGGTCCAAACAAAGTGAGTTACCGGCCTGACATACACTTAACAACAGTGTCAGAACATGTGACGGATCAAAGACCGCCCTTGATGTATTACTACATTAAATGTCGAGTTGTATTTATTCAATGCATCTGTTTCTGCTGATCTGTGTGTTCACCAACACGTTTTCTTACATTCTGCTTCAGTTTAATGGGCTGTTAACATTTTGGATTGAGCCCCGCTATCATGAGTAAGAGGAAGGTGAAACAGGATCACATGCCAGTCGGCGAATGCATCACGCAGGTTTGCACTGACCTGGATTTATCCCTCGTTAATAAAAATTTACACACTCGAGCAACTGAACAACAATCCAGTACACAAACAGTTTGTGTCATTGTGATGTCTTTGATTTACAGGTTCAGAAGATTTTGAGGGAGCGATTTTGCCACCAGCAGCTTCCTGAGAAGCCAGAGGGAGTAGAAGCTCAACACAAGTAGGTTCCTTAAAGGAGAGTTACTGAAACTGCTCTTATTTCACTGTTGCTAAGATAAAAAGAATATTTCACTCATCGCCTAACAGTTCCCTTCGTCAGTTAGTTTTTTCTGGTCAAACCAAAAAAATGCACTTTACTTATTAAAAGGAAGCAGAAGCTGAAGTGTCATTTGTAATAAAGACGTCAGTGTGAGTTTCAGTGACCCAGTTCAGTCTTAACCGGCTGACGGCACTGTCCCAGTTAGAGGTTGGAAAAGTTCCCATTAGACACAACACGAGCGTCCAGGTGATATTCAAATCCACATCCAACACTGAAGGTTTAATCATTCAAACTCGTTAAACGCAACAGTTTAATGCAGCTAGTTCCCCCAATTCTCCGATCTATCAAACGGAGTTTAATACGTTTTGCAGTTGCACGAGCATTGTGGGTATTGTAGTCACACTGATGCACTTTCAGGCACCTGCTGGAGTTGCTGAAGCGGACGGCCATCCACGGGGAGAGCAACTCCCTGCTAATCGTCGGCCCCAGGGGAGCTGGAAAGACAATGGTGAGCGTCCTCGGTCACCTTCAAATGGGCTTATGGGTACAAATGTCTGAAAAGATGATGAATGGCGTTCAAGAAAATCCTCAGGGGGGTTGTAATGTCTGTGTTTTTGTGTCTGCAGCTGCTGAAGTGTGCGTTAAGAGACCTGCTGCAGGATAAAGAGGTGCAGAAAAACCTGCTACAGGTTCATCTTAATGGTACAGACTTCACTTGATTTATTCAGAACTTAAACACCCAAACGCTAAGCTCTCCCATTTCAGGAACCACAAAAGATGCTCCTGCAGGGATAATCGCATGCATTTCTCGCCCGTTTCTGTAGGTCTCCTGCAGACAGATGACAGAATAGCCCTGAAAGAAATAACTCGGCAACTCCACTTGGAAAACGCCGTCGGTGACAAAGTATTTGTAAGTGTTCAGAAGGAGTTGTGTTTTCTGGGGATTGTAAAGAAGGAACGCCGCCTCAGAGTCCAGTGTCTGTTTCATTTCAGGGAAGTTTTGCGGAGAATTTGGCTTTTCTTCTGGAAGCACTGAAGAAAGGTTGGAAAATGTTGCAGCCTTCCAAATTTAAGGCCATTCAAGCCCTTAAACACAAAGGGGAACATCTAAGTGTTTGTTTGGTTCCCGCTCAGGTGACCGCAGCAGCAGTCGCCCTGTGCTGTTCGTCTTGGATGAGTTCGACCTGTTCGCCCACCATAAGAACCAAACTCTGCTCTACAACCTGTTCGACGTCTCCCAGTCTGCCCAGACGCCCATCGCGGTGGTCGGCATTACCTGCAGACTGGTGAGGTTTGGAATCTGATTTCTTTTACTCGCCATGATGGGGAAAGTATCTGCGTTGGTAAAAATGACCCTTTTTTTTCATGGTTCAGGATGTTCTGGAGTTGTTGGAAAAGCGTGTGAAGTCACGTTTTTCCCACCGTCAGATCCACCTCCTCAGCAGCCTGACCTTCACTCAGTACCTGGAGCGGGTCAGGACACGGCTCAGCTTGCCAGACGACTTCCCCGATGCCAAGTTCGCGCAGGAGTGGAACGCCAGCGTCGAGGTGGAGCGAGGGACAGTTTAAACAAAATCAAAGCACTCGGAATCATTAACAGCTGCAATTTGACACTGCTGCAGAACTTGGTTTGATTTAATGAAATGTTTCCACTCGTCTACTCCATCTCCAGACTTTGTGCGCAGACAAATCAGTCGAGGAGGTTTTGCAGAGACACTTCAACTCCAGCAAAGACTTCCGCTCAGTGCACATGCTGCTGGTGAGAGCAACACACATGTTTATGTCACCTCGCCTTTGTTTCATGCAGGCACTGTGGGAACCGTCCCCTTTGGTTTTTGTCTCGCAGATGTTGTGCCTGAGTCGCGTCTCTGTAGCCAAACCCGCCATCAAACCTGCAGACCTCCTGGAGGCCAGCAGGCTGTGTCTAGCTGACGCCAAGGCTAACATGCTCCACGGTAACTTCAAAATAAGACCTGTCTTTAGAGACACACTCCAGGCGGTTTACTCGAATTATAATTGTTTTCTGCTCTCTCTTTTTTAAGGTTTATCGATCTTGGAGCTGTGCCTGATCATCGCCATGAAGCACCTCAACGACGTCTACGAAGGAGAGCCGTTCAACCTCCAAATGGTTCACAATGGTAGTGCTTGGTTTGTAATAAAACACAATAAAGAATGAGGTCTGAGAAGCAAGAGCCAACAAACTGTAAAACATGAGTTTATATTATAACCTCAAGAGGCTCAAGATGCTGAGCTGTTTGTGGGCTACCATTTTTACCGTTAAAAAAACCATATTTGATCACCAAACAAGGTTAGAAACTCTATAAACGATGTGGTTTGAAGTTTTCTCCATCTCTTCCTTTGTAGAGTTTAAGAAGTTCCTGCAGAGGAAGTCAAACTCCATGTACAACTTTGACCAGCCTGTTGTCATGAAGGTCGGTAAAAGCACTGGAAGAGATTTTCTGCCACTGAAAGTTAACAATTTTGGGGTCTTGGAGTCCAATATTGCCCTTATTGAAATGGATAAATAGTGCAGAAATCATCCATTTGAACATTTCAATATGACAATGCTTCTTTTCATCCTCAGGCCTTTGAACACCTGCAGCAGCTGGAGCTGATCCGACCGGTCGATGGCTCCTCGGCCAAAACTCAGAGGGAGTACCAGCTCATGAGGCTCATGTTGGACCACAGTCAGATCATGGAGGCCCTGCAGAAGTACCCGCAGTGCCCCACTGACGTCAAGCAGTGGGCCATGTCTGCGTTCGGCTAGGACCCAGCTAACGTTTGGACTGACGCTGATGTTCCTTCGCCGTGATGCACCACTGGAAGAGGAATGTTTCCAAAATCGGAACAGATTCAACGTTTCAAACGGAAACATGCACTGTGGCTGAGACGAGGGTTTTTTTTCCCCACAGAATAAAGAGAAACCGGAGCTTTGTACTAATGGGATTGTATTTATCATGATGATCACAGTAAAAGTCTTTAAATCAATGTCTTCTCATTGTTTATATTTCTCACTATGTGTCCCTCACTCATTTTAACCCCGTTCTCTGACTTATGGATTTGAGAAAACTAAAGATTTCACCAGGATTTCTCGAAACTGACAGAAACAAATCTCCTGCTACATGATTGTGATCGTGGAGCTTGGATCAAGCTTCTGCATGTGCTTCATCTCTCGTATGCTCCCATCTAGTGGTGGGTTTCTGGAACCGACGTTCTCCTGGACCAGCAGGAGAGGCTTTATAATTGTGAACCGCAGAATCATACTAGCGATTAATCTGACTATAGCAAAGCTTTTTTCACACAGTCTCACGGGTGAAATTTAAACTTCCATTTACGTTACTGTTGCTAGCACAGCATGTAAAACTGTTTAACGAGTTTGACGTAGTTCTAAATATGCTGCACTGTCTCCTGTAAAGGCCAAAGGAAGGTTCCCACTAGTTTAAAGGCCTAATAAAAGTGCTCCAGCTTGTATTACATTATATTCCCCTGTGAGCTTTATTTCACAGTAGCTTCAGTGATTTTAAATGACCCAAACGTCTGTTTCTGTCTTGCACTGCACCAACCCCCAGTAATTAAGTTTTATTTTAACGTGCTGTAAATGCCAAATTATTTTTACATAATATAAACAAACTTTACTAAAACAGGATGTAACTTCATAAAGGGAAAACAACGTGCTGAGTTGGTATAGAGGATGGGTTAGTTCACAGCAAAGCACCTCAAACATGAACATTTTGGATGGCAAATTAATACTTCACGGTTAATTGCTTCTCTATTAAGGAAACTCCCATTACTGTACATAGTTTGTTTGGAGGAAATATGACTGCAGCTGTCAGATAAAAAAGAATACAGTCAGTGAAAAAAGGAACAACATCAGCGTTCACAATCTAAAAACACATTTATTTACACCACGTGGATCACTTCAGCTGATAAAAACCATGGCCGGCTAACATTAGCCGTGAGTCACAGCGCTGATCGGGGATCAATTCTGTCTCCTCTGTGATAATGTTTCCAGGGTTTCTGAGTGTTTTCCATTTTTATTTTTTGCATTAACACTTTTTGAAGAAAATTCTCTCTCGTTTCTAATCCTCCCATCTCACTTTAGTGTGAGGAGAACGGTTCGACGTGAGGGTGAGATTCCCTGGAGCTGGTGAAGACTAATTCCTGCTCAGGAAAACCCAGTGGGATGCTTTTGTTGTATGTCCTACACATTTCCAGTTAGCGATTCCAGACCTTGTCCTATTTTCACATTTTTGTCAGCAACATAAAGCAAACAGTCACATGTATCAGGAGCAGAGAAACACTTTCATCATTTTAGATGTTTTTTTTTCTTTAAATACCCCAACCCACTGCCGTTTCATGAGCAAAAAGAAAAAGACCCACGCGTCTTCCAGCGTTGAAACCCAGAAACCCTGTGCGCACCATTACAGGCTCTGTTGGCAGATCCTGGATGAGCGCTGCAACTCAGGAGCCTCAAACAGATGAGGGGTCAAAAACGTTTGTAGTGTTTTTGTTTTGTAGAAATCTCAAACCTGGCAACCAGACTTGTCTTGCTTGCCAAGACTGTCGTGGTGGCGAGGTCACTGGAGTTCAATGTTTCCTCTAAAATTCTTACCAACAGTGGGGAAAAAGCAGGTGATCGAGATGCTGGAATGAAATACAGATAGCGGATGACTGTATTATCACAAATGGAGTATTGCCAATGCTCTTCAAGAGCGTCAGGGGTTCTTCAAAAATGTAAATGCTAGGGGACCCGAACAGGCTCCCTGAGGTACGCCCTGGGCTGAACGCTCCTCGTCGATTAAATCATTTTCTGCTGATGAAAACTTAAGTGCTGTCTTACATTCTTCTTTTCGTACTCAAATGAACCTCTTGCTTTTAGCTTGAACGACGCTCAACTCAAAAGTTTTTCGCAGTGGCCAGGCCCCACAAAGTCCGAACACAGAAGAAAAAAAAAAAATTAATGAATGTAGAGGAAACACTGAAGTTCAACAAACACTTATAAAGATTCAGCTCAGAGTATATAGTTAATACAGGTATTTATGTTCTCATGTCTGTACAGATCCTAGGCTGCTTAAAATAGTGGGGGCAACAAGACACAAATGTTTCACTGGTAGTTTATATGCACAGCAATGTGAGGTGCTGGGCTGGAGGAAGTCGAGATAGAAAAAAGTAAAGCCTGCACACTTGGAAAAGCCATTCATACACCTTTATACGACAAAGGTTTGAACGGCTTTGCTTAGATAGTCGAGACCTGAGGGTAAGTGGCTGTGATTTGATTCACAAGATAACAGGCGTTTGGGATGTTCACCTTGGATGGAGGTTCAGGAATTCTTTACGATTCTCTAACTTGTGGAAATATAGATGCTTGACATTTGACAAGGGCCAAACCAGAACTGTTAAGGTGCAGTTCTTCTCGAGGGCTCGACAAACAGAGTTGCCTTTCTCTGGCCGGACTGTGCGGTCCGCCTAAGAACAGGCACTGGTGCACATCTTCAGCAGGTAACTACGACCAGGCGTCGTATGAATGGATCTCTGCGTGCAGCAGTTTTACTAGTTTCTACAGCGACAGGGCACAATCACACGAAACCAGCCAAACGCAAAGCCCTCTAAAGTTACACAGGGCCGGGCTCAATCCATCAAAGCACACACAATACTGGAATCCAGGAGTCTGAAGAACATTCATTCTCGGTCATTTGTCCATAGACTGAATAGAAACAAGCACGTTACAGTTTATATCTTTTTCTTTTTGAATTACTGAAAGTATTTCCTGAATTACAACCGAGCACCCACCCACACCCCCAAACAACAACAACCATAAATCGTGCCAACTCTTACAACTTTATTCTGAGTTGCACCTGAGCTCTGAACCCCAAAACCTCAGGCCTGTAAATTAAAAAATAAATACAACATATCAATATGCAAGGTCACGGATTAAAAAAAAAAATTAAAATGCTACAAGTTATTTGTGTGTGTGTATATATTGAAAGTCACTCCTGCAGCTGATCCTACAGAAGTGTAGGGTAGTTTGCGGCACTGGTTGCATATAACTCGCTAGAACTTAGAAAAGCATAGTACTGAATCCCTGAATGGTATTTGTCGGTTTGGGTCGGTTTCTCAGGCGCAGCTTGAACTCAAGTGGTCAAACACTTCAACCTTGCCTACCTACAGTACTGGGATGTGACCGCCATCCAAACGCTGGTGTTGTTTTGCTGTGGCTGATGGGTTTGTTGACTCTACCAGCTACTTTGGCAGGTAACCAACCAACATTTGGAGGCTGCTTTAAAAGAAAAAAATAATCCACCTGGCTCCGCTTGTGACGCGGGCGAGTACAGTTTGCATTTGAGGACACCAAGGGGAGCAGTCAATGGTAATACTGATGGTTCTCTTGTCAGTCAGGATCTCTTTTCTTCCGTAAACATCTTCGGAGCCTTATTTTCTCAAACTTGTTGGCAGAAATGGGATTTTACTGAGAGAAATGAGCCCCAAGCTAAAACTCTTGTCCAATTTAACATCTCTATTTCAGTTTTGGTTTATTTGTCATGCTTTCTACCCCAGAGAAATCCCTGCGAGTGAGGTAGTACTTATTGAAGGGCTGCTGGGGTTTGCGGTACTGGTCGCCCCTGACCGTTCAAACGTGACGACGACCCCTTAGACTGTGTCTGAATTTCATTTAATTGAAAACCAGCTGCAGCGAAAGGAAGAAATATCAATGCAAATGTCATACTCGTGCTACAGTAAGTAAATAAGATGATGGCTTCAACTTCCTTCAGGTTTGCTGTGGTGTTGCAATAGTTTGAGCAATAATATCTCAAAATTGTATTACATTTTTAATTTTTACTACTTGATTTACACATCTTCACAGTTTCAGAGGTGTAGCAAAAAACAAAAAGAACACAAACACAATTAAAGAACTTGTTCAGTATTTGAACTCAAACCTTTTCTTCATTGAGTTCCCTGTATTTTTAGGTGAAGGTTTTGTTGCAATTTGCCATTTGTTAGTCAAACAAATGTGAATATTAATTTCGTTTGGCCCTGTAAAGTTTGTGTTTTTCGGTCGTTACAAAACTGAAAGAAACCGCATGTATCACAGAAAAGTTGGGGTACACGTAAAAGCTCGAAACGAACTCACTTAGCCCAGTTACACACTTAACTGTTTGCCGTGAAGAATGAGAGGATTTGCTTTGACACCTCTGTCCAGAATTTGTGCAAATAATCATTATCAATTTGTTTTACAGTACTGTCTGCTTAAAACGCTAAGCATATTTATAAAGAAATTATGTATCCTGAATGTGAAATGGTTTGGTAGGAAGAAGATTCTCCATGTTTTAAGCATTTCCAGCTGCGCCACTTGATTTTAAACTGTATCCTGTGAAACCGTCCCAAAGATTGAGGAGAGACTGCAGGTCTGCCGGCACCAGTGTTCAATATCCCTCAGAGGAAATAAAGACTCAAAAATGTCTTCGTTGCCTTCACAACGATGACGAGATACATCCGTTTTGCCTGACATCTACAAGAGTAACTAATACGGGTACATACAAATGGCACCAGAATGAAAGAGAGAAAAGGAAGTTCCTTGTCTCAACTTGTCTCAACTGTGGTTAGCCGTGCGATTGTTTGGTTAGTGTCAACAAGATTTGAAAAGCATAGACGTCATCCCCGTGCGAGGAACGTAAAACGGCACAGAAGTAGCAGTTTACCACCAGCGATTACCAGGCTGTGTCTCAGGAAAGGACCCCAGAAGTCCCCCATCTCGAAAATGTGAAGGTGAACATGAGAGGCAATAAATACTGTGGGATACTGTTTGAGCATCATTTGACACGGAACTGTCACACCGAGCATTTCTCAGGGCTGAAGTCAGAGCAGGTGTTTTGTTCTAATGGGACTTGGTAAATACTTATACAAAGACAGTCAAGATTAGCCCCGGGTCCTAGAGAATGGACACATGATAGCTTAACCATCTGGGATTAGTGTTAACATTGGATTTAGGGTGATCCTAAAGACAGCGGAGACACTGGGTATGAGCATGACAGCACGGCTAAACCCTCACAAACGGAGACAAGGCAGGAAAGACAGAGAGAGGAAGCGTATAAGTTAGCAAGAGAGGAGGTACTCCAGTCCGAGACAGGTGAGGATGAGGAGGAGGAAGGGGTGGAGGATGCAAGGAAGTGGTAAGTAGCAAAGATTCCTGAGGTGTATCAAAAGTGAGCAGAAACTCTTGATAGTTGTCCAAAATAAAGATGTGTGCAATCAAATCAAAAGCAAGCTGGCTCAGCTAAATACAGGTACGATTCTAAAGTAGGGCTGGGTACCCCTGAAAACCTGCTCAAATCTGCCCCTTCAAATCTGGTAGTTTCCCTAACACACGGGATGATTTCATTTCATTCAATTTACGCTGCTTTCCCCCTAAATAGAATCACATACTGCGTAACTGATTTCATGAAAATAAAACGAACAACAAGAACATGCCCCAACATTCTGGGATCTTGAGGCGTTTTAACACCTTCGGATTTGATACAGATACCAAATATAAAAAGGTATCGCGACTTGGTACCCAGCGCTAATCCAGAGAATTATAAATACATATACTGTATGTCCAGATCGCACGGCCAAAATGAGGCTTGTCATCGATAGTCGACAGTTGACACGGCAAACCAAAAACGGAGAAATCACTTTAAACAACAACTTCATCGTGGGGGTGGGGGGGTTAAACTTTTTTTTCCCTATTTGCAGAAAAAATCTCAAAAAGAATAAAAATGAAACAAAACTAACACAAGGAAAAAGTTATTATTCAGTCAAAAAAACAAAAAAAAAACAAAGCAAACCAAGAAAGGGGAAGAAAACGGTGTTTTCAGTGTGTATGGCCATGAATATCGAGGCTCTGCTGACTACATTACCCATGAGCGCCATGGCCCACAGCAGATTGTTGGGATGTGATGAAAAGCCAAGGCTGTGGAAACTGGGAGCAATGACCGTGAACAGGGAGAGTGGCTAATTTAAACTGTGTCCATCTGAACTGAGGTATACCTGGTTGAAGGAGGTTTATGGTTCTTTTCATCGTAATGCTTGAAAATGGACCCCCCTCCCCCCTTCCCCCTCGCCCCTTTAAAATAAGCTTGATTACCAAGTTGTCTGGGTCCATAATACATTATGTACAGCAGCATTACACTATAAACATTCAGAAGCCGTTGCTTATTGGCAGAACGATAGTCGTTTCTTCAAAAAAAGCACACGAGAAAACAGCAAACGTATCGAGAGCCAGGTGCTCCTTTTTTTCTTTTTTTGTTGTTTTTTACACTAAAATGCACTGAGAGTTCTGCGAAATTTCTCTGCAAGATCTTCTCTCTCTGTAGAAAACAGAGCAGAACAGGTTGCCCTCCTATGCGTGTATATGTATATAAAAACAATACATGATAAAAGTGTCCGTTGAGTGTCGTCGTCCCAGCGTGTCAGCACTGTCAGCGCGACGTCGTTTGCCGTCCTAAGTTTTGCTCGGGATGAGAGAGTTTCAACTTTTAAAATGTTAAAATCCTCAGGCACACATATCAAAATGAGGTGGATATAAACTGATGTGGTGAGGTGGGCACAGGGTGTTTCCTGAATGCGAGGAGCGGCCCGCACTTAAAGGAAAACAAAACTAAACAAAAAGAAAAGAGAAAAGAAAAGAAAAAACTGGAAACTGAAGAAAGCAAGAAAGAAAGGAAAAAAAAAACACTATGCCAACCAGCCAGGGTCGGCTGTTTATCCCCTCGTGTTGATCCGTGTTTCTGCAAGCTCATCTGACGTTAGCTGATCATAAGCTGGACTCCTTGGGAGGGAGGTCCACATTGGTCACCATGGTGACAACAGTGACGATCTCCTCAGGGCCGATGATGGGGGCCTGGCGCTGCATTTGGCCGATGCGCTCCTCGACGCAGCCGGCGGACAGTCGAGCCTCGGCCTCGTGGTCCCAACAGTCCTCGATGGTTTCGCAAAGCATGGCCAGACCCTGAGAACAAGAAGCAGGTCCGCATTACTGCCCGTTACATCTTCACCGTTCCTTTCTGATTCGTTCGGGCTGCGAACGCTACAATATTTACAATATTCGAGGACAGTGTCTCGTTGCTCACCGTGTGTTTCTGCCAGCAGTCCCGCAGGCAGGGCCGCAGTTTCTTATGCACTACAACCTCCTGCATGTCCTCCAGAGACGGGTGCTGACCGATCTCCTCCTCAAATGGGAGCATGTACTCGTCCACGGGGCCTATTAACGCACAAGCACGTGCCCAAAATTAAATAAAATCACCAGGTGAATGCGAAGCTAATGAAATAGACAAAGTGCACCACTTTCTTGTTGATGCATCGGCCTCGGTCTTACCGTCGGCAGCTGTACATCGTGACGCAAGCTCCCAGAGGACGAGGCCAAATGCGTACATGTCGATACGCAGGAAAGAGTCACGCTGGAAGTTAATGGCTCCCTCCAGAACTTCGGGAGCCATGTAGCGCCGCGTGCCCACCTACAGGTTTGTCGGCAACCCAAAAACAGAAAATCAAGATTAGGAGCAATGACCCAACTCACAGATGGGCTGAGATGGTGAAATTCGATGCTCGTCATCACATGAGGGTTTTGTTGCTTAGTTGCCAGGAATGTCAAACCAAACCAGTTCAACAAATCAGTTCCAATGGCAGCAAGTAGAGCATTAAAAACCGTCACGTAAAGCCAAGTGCTGCACGTTTCTGCCTCACAGGGGTCTGTAAACGTGGAGTTACATGCTCCAGACTTTAGGCAGTTCAACACAGACACATCAGTGACTTCTCTCCTGTAGAAAACTTTAAACTGCAGTCGTCAGTAAACTCTACCTGTCCATGTGTGTCTCCTGCTGATTTTCCTGCCTCAAACTTTAGGGCAAGGCCAAAGTCGGCTATGCAGGCTGTCAGGTTACTCTTCAGAAGCACATTCTTACTCTTAATGTCCCTAAAACACAACAATCAACAAGCGAAAGATGTTAGAGTATGCCAAAACGACTTCAGCAGATACACTCTCAGATATTCTTGACGCCGTACCTGTGAGCGATGGAAGGCTTGTGTCCTTCCTTGTGCCCTGGGATGTCCTCGTGGAGATAGGACAGGCCGCGGGCGGCCGTCTGGGCGATGTGGCAGAGCTCGTTCCAGGACACCACGTTGGCCTTTAGGTAGTCTGTCAGCGAGCCCTGGAGAAATGAAGACAGGGGAAAGTTACAGCGAGCGTCTGTGAGTGACTGTCCCATCACTTTTCTCTGCGTGTTTTCGATAAATCCAACACAACCAGCTTTACATAAAGCAGAGAATCCGAGCAAAGACATGCTGCTTCATTTAACAATGCTGCACTGATTGTATTTAGTCTGCCAATTTCAGTAGCTCCTGGTTCCTAATGTTGGCAAAATATAAATAAACATCATACCCATAATGTTCCAACTTTGTCACTTTTACTGAGCTGTAGCATTAATGTGATAAGTGAATGAAAATGCCAATAATTAAATTTACTCAAATGGTTTTCCCAGGTAAACAGTAATCCAAAGGAACACAATAAATAATGATAAATGATAGTATAATGACGGCTGGTTTGTAATGATTCCCACCTCTCTGGAGCATGCAATGTTTCCATGGTAACAGCAATACCCCCAATGGGTAGATATTCACAAAAAGCCTGTAACTAGTGTTGCATTTCACAAAAGACTTTGCACTATTTTTTTTAACAACAGTTTCTACTACAGAGCAGATATCTGCAGCTTTGATTGACTGTACAGTTCAATACTGAAACGTTAGGAGATGATTATCGTAAGGGGAAAAAAAAGACTTCTGAAGCTTGATATTTCCATTCAGAGTAATAAAATACAATTTACAACCTACAGGGTGTCCTCATAAAAGCACAGTGAAGTCCAGTGGCTGCTGCTGTCACCAAGCCAATTTCCTGCACATTTATTGTTCATGGTAAATAACAGCGCGCTGATAAAGGCTATTCATTTATCTGCTCGTTGTTGTGGTGTTTGATCACTGTTCCTTAATCTCCGATTATCAATGGAAGGTTTGCTGAGCACGCGGGCTCTTTATCAGCAAAGGAGCTGCTTCAATTTCCGGGTAGTTTTTGTACTATTTTACTCTGCAGCGATACATCTTGTACTGATTTTTTTTTTTGGGGATGCACGTTCAACGAGCTTCAACGAGCTACTGGAATGAATAAGATAAGTGCAGATTTTGCCGCAAAGGAAAAATATATAGCCAAGAATATAAGGGTGACGTTTAAACTGCATTCTCCTTATCCTTTGAACACCATCTTTGTTCTTATATAATGTATGTCAACATGATACAAGGTCACTTCTGGCAAGGCCAAAGACAGATGTAGAAATGCGCAGTGACCACCAGAGGGCAGGCAGCTCCAACACACCAACAGAAAAATGTAAGCCAGTCTCGTTGCTCTGCTTATGAATCAATACTTTCCAGGGCTTATTTCTGTCTAGATTCAGTATTTTAAATTCTACCTTTATTTCTGTTCAACTGTAAAAATGCATGTGATAAATCACGGCTTCATCCCTCTGAAGAACACCCACTGTCAGCATTTAATACCGGTGCATTACCTAAGCTATGAAAGGATTAAAATGCATGCAGTTTTGGAGATGCAGGTATTCTTTAAGGCGAGCCAGTGCATGCTACAGATACTCTGCATCCTAACAAACCGAGCTGCTTCGACGCATCAAACGCTGAGGCATAAATCAGCTGTCAAAGAAAGACTGAACTCTACAATCACCGCTCCAGCTGTTACAGGAGCGAAGGTTCAGTCCAAACTGAGGCGTCCAACATTTTGACACCTGTTCAGAGAGACAAAGCTCTTTATAGGTCGAAGTTATAATTCATAAGTCGTCTTCTCGCAAAGTAATTACAGTATAGGTTTGACTAGGAACTTTACTGTGAGTGTGATATACGGCTGTTGACCTTTCCTAAAGCCACTTCACTTTAAAACAAACTCCTTTAATGTTATTTCCACTTATACAAATCAACATAGCGCCTGAGGACCCGCTGCTGCTTAAATGGCTGGTCGAGAGTTTCATTGTTAGGTTAAAGCCTCGGCCACCAAGTTTAATTTTTTTCAACGTTTATTCACGCAGGGAAGGTTTCTTAAGCACGTGGATTTAAATTCTTGGCCCGGCTGGGTAAATTCGAACAAGCAAAGTGTGCAAGAATCGCTCCCCACTTCACTGGTAATGACCCTCAAAACACAGAGGCACTTACAAGGCCCAAATTCTCAAAGACCGTGAGAATTGAGAGCATGAGTGAAGCATGACAAGTTCATAAGCAAGGTTTAAAAAAAAAAGAAAAGCACAAACTATATAGTATTTATGGATTAGCTCTCACGGCACCGAAAAGGAACAATATAATGTGGAGGTTTCGTGAATGTTTCCCCTGATTTGTTGAGTCTCTACATCATTGTCAGCCTTTTGCCCTAAAGGTTATTCTATCAGCGCACGGTGACGTGTACATTGTGTTTACACGAGCAACCTGGTTAGCAGAGGAAACCAGGCAGGAAACCAAGAGAATGTTCGCTGTTAGTGGGAAAGAAGTTATTAGATTTTTCCACCACGCTATTTCGCAACCAAACCGGGCTGTTGTTTTGCTGCGTGAACATGCCTCAAACAACCTCTGATTCAGTTGTGGAAACTTGTATATTTACAGTCAGATTGATTGGATTCAAGGATGCACCACTGCCAGCTTTAACAGCTCTGCATTACCGGCACCAGCATGCTTTCAATGTCAAATGCCTGTGAGCTTCAGGACAATTTGGGGTTAGCTTAGCTTAGATCAAGTCTAGAGCTTCATATCTGAACTTATTCCCCATGTAGTGCTTAAGTGAAAATGCAGGACTACAAACAATCCATGTGTAAAAACGCCTGCGCTGGAGCTTCATACGCTCAGTATGTCTTTGCTATAGTCATACTCTGCTATACTGTTCTCTGTATGACCTCCTCTACTGCGCACGGCTAAACTGTAAATTCATGAAACAAAGAAGGAATCAATAAACAAAGTAACACGTTTAGCAGCTCTCTGGTGCTCTACCTCCATCTCCGACAGCATACCTTGTCGTGGTAGGCGGTGATGAGCCACAGCTCCAGGTCCAGGTTGTTGTTCCTCTTCTCCACGCCTATGAAGTGGAGGATGTTGTCGTGCTTCATGCCGCTCACGCTGTAGATCTCATACTCGTTCTGCCAAGACAGCTTGTCCTACACAGGAGCGGGGAGACAAGTGCAGATGTTATTTCTGTTATCGAGCAGACTAATTAACAAAAGCGCCGAGTGTGGTTTGTGGGAGAAAGGTAGGGAAGTGACAACTGTGTCTAAACAAAGTGCACAACACAAAGTTTGAAGCATGTGAAAAGGACTTTGTCTATAAATAACAACTCAACTTTCACACCTGAATTGGAAAGATCTTTACAGCCACGTAGTCATTCAACAGCTGGGCCTTCCACACGCAGCCGAAGCGCCCCCTGGCTTTCACCTCAATCAGCTGCAGGGGTTTGTGTCCCAAAACAGGGGACGGGGGCGTGGGCCCGGGATCCTGCAGGGAGAAGACAGACACAAACACACACAGAGACAAAAAAAAAAAAGACAGAGGACAATGTTATTCTTTTATTTATTTATTTTTGCAGAGCATTAAAATAGCATGGGCTTACTCTGAAGGTGACCGGGCTTTTGGCTCAGCTACAACGTGCCTGAGGAGCTTAGGCCACTAGAATCACTGTCATCTTCACATCTTATTACTCATGTTTATAGTCTTGCTTTTATGCGCTGATGCTCCTCTGCCACATACTGTTTTTAGTCTTTACCTTTTTACATTGTGATGCTTCTTCCCCCCCTTCGCGTTATCTTTTTTTTTTAATGGATTCTTCTGTTTGCTTTATTTGGTTGTTAAATTACTTTGGAAAGTCTGCTTAAGGAAGTGCTGCATGTTTAAGTTTGGTGTCATTATCACTATAGGTTTTTCTCTGGTAGAGAGGACACAGCATACCCAGCTGAGTCTGAATTAATTCATTTAAAATTCAATTAAAACCCAGAGGGCTGCATTTGCTCGAGTTGACAGAGGCAAGATTGAAACTGGAAGGTTGCCAGTTTGAATCCGATGAGGAAAAGCATGTAGAGAAAGATCTAAAGCCCTCACTTCCCCCTAAGCAAGGCACAGGGAAAGCAGGAGAGAGCGTTTTTAGACGGATGGATGTGAAGCAGCACAGGCTCGGCCGTGGATTGCTACGAATAAAAGGTTAAACAAAACCATTTAGGAAGCATTGTGCCTGACCCTGATAGGTCAAACCTCATGCGCGTGCTGCATGGTCATGCTAATCCTTTAAAAACAAAGGTGAAGGCAAAGAAGCCAAGTGCTCCAAATCTAAAGTAGGTTAAACACAGCTGGTGATCAGGATTAAGCTGATCACTTTCACATGTGACTTCACAGAGAAGGACAGAGGCCGAGCGGGGATAGAGAGGCAGAGACAGAGAGACAACTATGCAGTGAGGGAGTCACATTTCCAACGGATAAAAGGTAGAGGAGAAAGACTAGCACATGACGGATGGCCTTTGATGAAACCAGATATGCTGCTGTAAAATCTCGACTTTACCTCTGTATCGCTGCTGTCAGTAAAAAAAAAAGAAAGAAAGAAAGAAAAGCAAAGCTTTCTCCCTGCAACACTAGCGATGGTCATGTTTTTACTTGAACTGAGGGCTTACGAGGTGCTTGATAAGCTGGAGCAAGTTTCAACACCCTAAAGGCCCACAGGATCCACTCAGACGCTGTGATATTATATCAAAAGTTCACGCTTGTCAATCCAAGTCTGATTTTCCAGCTTCCTGTAAAATGCTCCCTTCTGAGTTACAAGGTTTGCAACAGATACGAGCGACAAAGAAAATTTAATCGAGGGAAACAACACTCACGCCGTTGAGCTGTGGGTTGCGAGAGAAATAAAAAAAAAAAAGAGCACATTCGAGCACACACAGATTACCTTTGCTTAATTTACAGCCAAGGTTTTGGCACCGACTCTTTGTTAAAGACAAACATTGGTGATATCCAAGTCTTCCCGCTGTGAAAAATGAGCTAAAGCTGTGCCACCAGGCAAAGCCAGAAAGCATTTAACTGCATGAGTAATAAAACTGAGAGAAGTGGCTTCAGCTTTTACCGCCTGTCCTGACAAGATTATTGTAGCTACAGGAGCGAACTGTATATCATTTAGTAGCATTTATGGGTTTGTTTTTATCAAGTGGAAATTGTTCGCCTGGTCACGAACTTTGGCCTTCAATGCACACAAAAAGAGAACGGTGCTGGAGAGGGGAAAAAATAAAACGCGCACACAAAAAAACCTAATTGTTTAGTAAAATCCAATAGAAAAAGAAGCAAAGCAGGTACAGAAAACCGCAGGTACTTATGTTCAGGTTATGTGAATCTCTCAGAAAACACGTTAGTTTATGTTATCTAATCCTGCGGCAGTATAGGCCGTAAAATCAAGATATGAACTTCTGTTTTGCAACAGAGCTTTATCTTCAGTAAAATGAACATGTCCTGTTGTATTCAAGAGCTCGTATGATGCAAAACTAAAACAAAAAAAAAAAAGAGCTTTGAGGCGGATTAAGGTTATGATAGGAGTCCCATTATACTAACCATTTAAAAGTATTTGAAAAGTTGAAGAAGCACGTTGTGCTTGTTGTGACGTCACAGTGGCTATGCGAGGATAAACCTGCCCCTGCTGAGCGTGCACAGAGTGGTACAGGGCGTACAGCGGGTGGACGTCGGCTTTAAACACCGACAAATTGGATGTTTTAATACAAGCACAGCTGCAAGTATCCCGGTTTTCCTCTGACCCTCCTGGCAGCATCGGGTCCGCGCTAAAGCTACGCCGGCTGAATATGCAACGTTCATCGGGTCATGTTCCCAGGCGTGGAGGCCATGTCTCCAGCCAATCACAGTTGGGGCTGATGAATAATGTCGATAGCTTCCGAGCAGCCTGATGGAGGACTGAAGGAAATGTGGGCTGCTTTTATGAATAACTTTTGCTTAATAAAAGGTCAGGGATATGTTTAGTATCCACTAGATATGTATACACATGTAATTAAACATGTTCTTTTAATTTCACTTCAGCTCTTGCTTGCTCTTTGGGCTGCCATTGTTAAGGTTTTGCTTTTTATTTCAGTTTTTATATGATTATGTGATCTAGAAGAAGACTAAAGTGCTATGCAAAAACGATCAAAGCTCCTCCAATCGAATCCATTATTGAATGGAGAACGTAGCGGTACACGGGGCAGCAGCTGCAGATATCTGGCGAGCGAACAAGAAGCTTTGTACGGGTAAAGGAGGAACTATTTGCTGTTGTTTTTTGGTACAAATGCCGAGCAGGCTGGTCATGTCTTTCACTAGCTGCCCGGCAGTGCTGGGAGGGGGGTGGGGGGGGGGGGAATGGGGCATTCGAGTGGGAACTGGTGTGTTTACTTAAAGCCTTTCCCTCTAACAGAGAGCTGTGAGGCAGACCTGCTGTCTCTACACTCTGCTTTCACACCGTATGCCAGCCAAATGACGGGGAAAATTACCCACGATGGTGCTGAGGTTGGATTACAGAGCGGCCCAAATGGTCCCGAGTTGGCACCTTGAAAAACATCTTCCAGAACACATTGTACTAACCAAAATAATAAGTGTATACTTTAGCGGAAATGTGTGTCTGCGTCTGTTTTAACACTGGTTTGTGTATGTCGCAGCCTGAGTTGCTGGCATGCTTATGTAATTGATTTTCTCACCTTTTCTAACCTGCTTCGGGTTTCAACTATCATTTTTGCAGTTAACATTTCAGACCACAAATGGCTAAAAAACTACTACATTTAGCTTGGATTTCACAGGCTCAAGTTCAGAAAGAGCGCGGACTGTAGTAAAGTTATATTCACTTTATAAACTTGCCGCTTCCAGTTTTGTGAGTGACCCTTATTGATTTATCCACTAAAGTCCAAGGATTTGGTGCTTGGCAGACTGTAATTTCAGACCCAGTCTATGAAAGTTCTTATCAGGATAGTGTCATTTGGCAGAACAGTTTGAGCATAACGACTAACGTGACACCGACTGCACTAACAACGGATTAGTCCATTCATATACACTTTTGAAATGAGCGGGGGGGGTTGTCTGTTAATGCAACTAGAGGGAAAGCATCTTGCAATCTAATATTTATTCATCTTACGCAGGTAACAGCTCAATGTTGCACCTCGTCGAGCCAGAGACTGCTGCGTTCACTCGACAAACAGGTCTGTCTTGTACTCAATAACTCTGCAAAGAATGTGGTCAGCCTAGCAGATACGCATCTTCAGTAGGGCATCTACGAGATAAATTAAGAGAAACAAGCGTTTGCTTCCCTATCTTACTGCGAATATGTCTGTTAGCGGAGCCATTTACGAGCCGTTCTTGGAAGAATATAATATAACGCAGAGCGGGGATGTGAATTTACACATCTTAAATCTCTTTCCAACACGTGCCTTTAAATGCGACAATAACATGCTTATAATTCTTGATTACCAACGGCCTATAAGTGGCACTAATCACTGAACACAAAGAAGTGAACAATGAGACAACTGTGACCTTACAACAGTTACAAAGGGAATATTTTTGTCCTTAAGGCAACTAAATATGATTGAAATGCAAGCCAAATAATGGCTAGAATGGTATACGGGCACCCTGTGGATACTCGTGAACGATAATGGAGCCACACTTTTGCTAAAGGACTCCCTTTGGGCCGTTACTGCTCCTCATGCAGAAATAGACCAAAAGCAATTTTAGTACAGTTTAATAAGTTTGCTGTCAGAATTGATCTTTATTATGATCATGGGTTGTTTAAAAAAGTGGGTTATTATTCAAGGACAATGTCTTAGTACTGCTCAGTACTAGGTAGCAACAATTATACACACACACACACACAGGATTAAGATTTATTATTCGGATCAGAAAACGATCATTCAAAGACTGTTGAACGTGCAAGTTGCAATTCACTGCAATCCTTTTATTTTTGACTGGGGATAAAAGTGACACTGAAAACACCAGCACCGTTCAAGGGTATAACGCAAGTTATCGTCTAAGACCAAGGTGAATTCCTGCACATGCCTGGCAACAGAAGTGACTGATGGATCTGATGGCCTGATCCCCTACACCGGCACAGCTTCATGTTACAATGCCAGTCAATAACGCATGAGAGATGTTTGGGTACATTTATTGCTGGTATTTGAGATAATCCTGATGACGATGATGTCGTCGTCTAAAAAATGAATTACTGCAGGACTATTTTTTCCTCTTTGTGTCCGCATTGTTTCTGAAAACTCTTGTCTGACTTCCGGATTTGGCCTGACAAGGCGGCCCAGCCCAGCCCTGGCCTGGCCTGGCCTCCCTTGGGAGTCACCGGATCCTTTGTCCGATCACAGGGCGCCATTGCCTCAAATGGGGGCGTATTACACTTAGTCAGCAGACCACAGGAAACAGGAAAACAGAATATGCTGCTTCACGCCGTTCTTTCCAAGCCTCAACCATCTCCCGTGGCCTAATCGGGTTACGCCTTCATCTATTACATCAGAACAGGTCCTTCAGGTCTGGTTTGTCTTCGTATAAACAACGATAACCAAATCAAAATGCCAGGTTTGATTTTAAAACATAAAAATACAAGGGGCAGTTATGCTAGTCGTAAGCTTCTAAAAAGGTCATATCTTGCTGTTGACATGACCATAAAACTTGTGGTCATATCCACACAAAACAAGTTGCAGACATGTTCTTCAAAAAGCTAACCTGTAAGCCCGACAACAAGCCAGGGTCTTAACCCTCGGTGTCTGGGTTTTATTTTGTGAACTACCTACTTTTTACATGAGATTTACAGTGACAACTACAGTCTAATACAGTTTGATAGTATTTTTGGTAACGCTTATCCTCCTCTTGCACTTAAGTAACGCACACTCTGACACGAACAATGTTCCAGGTAAGTAGCAATGCTCCTACTTATGCAAAATGCATCCGTCCTCCTTAGCCTGCATGCGAGATGGAAAATCATGCTGCAGTTTCAGTTTCAATCACCTCCGCTCTGTCTTTTTGCACGGAAAACCTAGTGAGCCATAGGTTTAGCAGATACTATGTGGAAACTGGGTCACATCAAACACACACAATACTTTACATCAGGGGTGGGAAACCCATACTCCTCAAAGACCGAAGCCCCGTTTGTTCTCCAACTATCCCTGCTCGTCCGGCTTCGGATTGACTAAACTCACTTGATTAAGTAAAGAGCATCAGTTAGGCTAGAAAGCACGCATGGCTGCAGCCGTCGAGAAGCATTGGTCTCCCACCTGTGCTTTACACGAACATCACAGGTGGACACTTATACAAAAAAAAAAAAAAAAAAAAAAAAGGGGCTGCATTCGGAGCCATGTTGGCCATTTCCCACCATGCACAATGCATTTTCAGCAGGTAACTCAAAAGACATCCATCCATGCAATAAACCCAAGCGGAAAGAAAAAGAAAAGACAGAAATGTGTTGGGAACCAAGTGAACAAGACTGTGTCAAAAAGCAAAATGAACAAAATGGTGGTCTGGGGCTGAGGTGGAGAATCATACCAAGCTCTGAACCCAAAAGGGGGAGAAATTAATAGTGTTTCAATTTCAATTAAACCGCTCTTACCTCCACCATAATATGAAAGGCGTGCTTGTTGAAAAGGAACATAAGAAGCAAACAGAGAAATTATTGCTATTTCCTGTTAGTGGATGAGATAGAAGCAGAGCAGATGAGGGGTTGTCCTTGAACAACCTTTTGTTCCACCTTGTACTCAAGATCCGAGACCAGGGCACCGAAAGCTACGACTAGGGACCAATAAAGTGCCACAGGTCTGTCGGTGGTGCGTCATCCCAACTGGATCATAAAGTGTTAATCAGCTACCGCTAGCAGTTTTGAAAAATTTTGAAACTTTACTTCACCCAGTTCTGCACCAAACATTCAAACCAAGCTAGATATCCAAAATCTTTGTCTGTGCTCCACAGCTGTGGTCATGCGGCTCAGTGTCCACTGTGTCACTCTGTCCCTTAAACTGTGAGCCCCTCTCTTCTTCCTCATCTGTGCTGCTGCTTCTATGGATTCTTTTTTGAGCTTCATCTGCTGTTTTAAAAGCTCTTTCTACGTCCTCACTGACAGGTTGGCATATCTAAAAAACACATAATTCATTCTGTACTACAGTATTCTGTTAATATGGAAATAGAAAAAATTTAATTCACATGATTATTTATCATTACTTACTTTTTATTATATCACTTAAGTAAGGCCATAGCAGAGATTAAAATTTAATTCTTACAATCAGAATGTGATTTGTAAAGGCAGGATTTCAGTGACACACTGATGACCTGCTTCCTCAACTTGGGCAACATCGTGTTGAAGAGCAGGTGAGGCCGATGCTGCATCTGTATATGAGGTGCACAGACCTCATCATAAGTGAACTAACGATCATACACGGTTACAAAATTATATTATTGTCATTTTCAGTGGTGAAAAACGTAAGCTAGCGAATTATAGAGTGTGGGCTATGGAAGTAGCGCTAACATTACACTGCAAAGGAAGCTCCGTCCTCCGTGAATACACGAACCTTTATTTAAAAAAAATAACTTGTAAGTAATAGTCGGCCCTTCTTCTCTCTCTCTGCTTTGTCAAACTTTTCTTGTTGTTTCTGATGACCGGATTTATGCTTGGCTCACCACGAGGAGGTTGTTGCTTTAACCGTTGACGATCTGACGATCTCACTCAGCAGGTAACAGATAGGATCCAGGTGGACGGACCAAACCATGCGCCAAATGGGAGGAGGGTGTAATTTGACCGGAGAGGCAGAAATAAGCTGAAATTTGGATTTATTTGTAATTCTTTCATAGATACATTTATGATATCTCATACATTACTGCTAATAATGTTATTAAAAAAGCTAGTCTCTGTGGGCCCCCAGAATCATCCTAACCCCACCCACCCCCCCAAATGGCGACCGTGGTGTTAATAAGCATGGCACCAAAGGAGAAAAGGCTACATTGCAGCAATGTAAATGATGCCCTAAAATAGAGCAAATAAAAAAACGATTGAGGAATGTGTAAAAACAGATGAGACCAAAAAACATAAATGCATAGTACGAAGCAACAGCACCCTGACAGCAGAAACATGAAACTGTCAATCATGTAAGACACATCATGTAAGACACAGAAATGCTGGGTTAGGAATGTGAATAGAAACCTTCAGCTCAGGAGATTAACTCAGAGCACAAACTGTACTCAATTAGACAGAGAAAATGCATCTTTCTCAGCTGCGGCTTGATAACATTTTATCCTTTGTTATTTTTTGGGGGTTTTCTTTTTACTCGTGCTGATACATTTGCATGTCTTGGGCGTTTTTCCACAAAATCCTTTTACTTGTTACTGAAGATGCTAAAAGCTATTTGCAAACGCACAAGTTGTACAAGAACATTGCAGAAAGTGATCCAAAAAAAAAAAAAAAGGAAATATTGAAATTCAATTCAACAAAAATGTGTAAAAAGTAAAGGCTATAGACACAATTCTGTCAATATGCAGCCATACAGAAGATAAGCCAATTGTCAGAGGAAGAAGTTAAAATCCCTCGCTGAGGATAAAGCAAAAAGATCTCAAATAAAAGAAAGTTTGTTTGTCTGGATCTGCACACAGTTCCTCCAAAATGTGCAGGCTGAACTGGGATTTCGCACAGCAACAAATGTGCACAACAGCTGCAGTTGTCCAGCATTTTAAAAAAAACCAAGACGGTGATGCAACAAATGCAATTCACAAATGCTTCAAAATATACAAACGCTATCACATAGTTGTATTTCCTTTACCACAGTGTCACAAACTAATCTGCCAGCTATCAACGTGCGGGCCTCGGGGGCTTGTGACGATAGTCTGCCTGCCCTTTAGGACTCCTTTGTAAGGCTGCGCACAGACACAACAAGATGTAAGCATCTCTATAATAAAGCAATTGATGAGATTTTGGTCAGAATCGATCGGCAAGACGGATAAAGATGAGAAAGTAGAGCTCAGGTAAAAAAGAAAAAAGTAAAGACGAGACTTGTGCGTAAGTGCTGCAGACCTCTCCGTGTGAAAGCTGCAGGTCTGTGTACTCAGACAGAATCAATTCCAGTTTGCCTCCACTTTGCACTGTGGTGTGAATAATGGAGACTTGGTGGCAAATATGCAGCCTGTGATGGACCACGAACATAACGACATAATGACTGCGTGCAATAAAGTTACTTTGCCGCATTAGTTTTTCTACATTTTACAGTGGATTAGAGATTTTCAGGGTTATAGAGTCTTAAAAAAAATAAAAACAGCCAGCGTGCAGGTAAGTCAAAGCTGCATTTTTGGATGTGATAAACCAGCCTCACAGACTTCAACGTCCCCACCTGCAGCGTGGCACAGTGTAAAGATGACGGCAACTATATATGAATGCAAAGCTGGAGCTCTTTTCACCGAGTTTGTCGTCCCGTTCTAGTTCTTTGTTTTCTTAGTGTGTTGTAAAAGTAGAGAGCTGAGCTGTGATAATGAATCCATTAATGATCAATAAGTGGAAACAATTACTTTTTCACCACAAACACTGAATGTGTTGTAAAGAAATCTAACGGCAGCATCTTGATTAATTTTGTCCACTGCAGAGAAAGCTGTGCATGCAGTCGATGTAAAAATGTGTGAAAATCTGTTTCTGAATTTGGTACTTGTTTTTGAATATGGTGTCTACATGGGCATCTAAATATAAATTTGTAATTTATCTTAATGTTTGAATTTCACAGTTCAGTCCTTAAGCTTATGATCCTATTGCTCATTTACACTTTGTGCAGCAGCAGCTGCAGTTGCTGGATCATTAACATGAAAAACAACAAACATTAAGAAGATCAAGGTTCAGAGCTCTGCTATCTGGTTAAAATAAATATGGGGGGAAAAACTGACGTTAAGGACACGGTTGCGTTCCAAGCCCGAAGCGTTCACAGTACGTTTCTTCTTTGTCTCAGGCTCTGTTCAGACTGCGGCTGCTTCTTCATGACATAATCACATTTCTCCTCCTTTTAATTAGAGATTTAGATTAAATGCGCGCGCTGCGATGCAGTTCTTTGCCATTAAAAAGATACAGCATTGTAGCTGGCTCATGGATGTGTTCGGGAACAGGGACAAAATAGTCTATTATTAAAAGCACCTATGATGAACAACTCTAATGACTTCCCATACACACTGGGCACTTTAAAGTCTATCTAGCAACAGGTGTGGGCAATTTGTAACTGTCACATTAAAAATACATGACTAAGTATAGTGCATTATGCTCAGATGAATGCAACGTGGCAAAGAAATAAGCACGATAAAGCATAAATGAATGCCCAGTCCACTTTTGTTGCACTAAATCTATAAAAGATTATTTTTCCGAAGTTTTGCGGAGGTGCTAAAAGTTAGAATGAAACATAATGGCATAAAGACATATTTTTCAAAGGATGTCTGATGTTCAAAAATATAGAAAAATGTACAGACCTTACGTTTGAAAATCTGTTTAACTGTCAAACATGGACAGACACTTGCAAAGAGACCAACTTAACGCATTATTGTCAGAACTGATTATTTTGGGAGATGTGCGTCGACAACAGTCTTTGTTTTCTGGCCGAGCCTTAGCCGAGACCCCGTCATTTCAGCGTGCCAAGTATGGGATTAGTTTTAATGTCATGCAATAAGTCATTTTCAGCAGCAGGTTTTTGCCCGTTTTTTTAAATTGAGCTCTCTTATTGTTGTGAAATGCCTCTTTACATAAAGTAATTTCAACAGGCAGGTACTGCACACGGCCTAATACAGTAATCCGTGGTGGAACAGAAGGTGTTTGCGGTGTGTTTTTACTCTCAAATGTGTAAGAATTGCTAGAAGCTGTCCTTGATGACTCTCCAGGAGTGAGCTGTTTGAGTGATTGTCGGAGTCAGCTCGGCTTTAAAAAAAAAAAAACAGCCTGTGGTGCAACACAGAAACACATTCCTTCACAACAACAACAACAACAAAAAGAAATAAATCCCCCCACACCTCCACTTCTGCTGCATCCATCTATCTCATCTCCATGGCTTTCTTCTTTTTTTTTCCACATTGAAAAAAAAAAAACAGTTAGTCAATTACAAAACAAGCCATGAGCACCTGAATGCGGATCTGAAATTGTTAAAATTACATTTGTGTTTGAGCGTGGTGGGGTTCGTTACGTTACGTCCTTCTGGAAAGGCGTATGAGCTGACTGCTCCTGTCCTTGTACACCTACTCATTCATGCACTAATACACTTCAGCACACACACGTGCGATTATGCAGCCGCACCCGGCATGACTTCATTTGTTCCACCCTGACTATTTTATTCCCTTGTGATTTTCTCAATCTTTTAACTGTTCTCGTATCATCGCTGGTTATCTGATACACTCTGCTTTGCCGTGATCGCGTTTTCTTTTATGTTGTTTATTTATTCATTTATCTGTCTCTAGGTAAGACGTTTCATAAACCTCTAAGCGGTGTTGTCTTTTCAAGGCACATTAGCATTTGCTTCCTGATTATATTGTGTTGGTGTCTTTTTTATCTCTTCCCAGCTATGCTTTAGCTCTGTGCAAATACAGTAACTAAGTTGAGAGAATTGCATGTCTCTCTTGGCTCCCTCCCCCGCACTTCCCCCACACTCAACCACCCACCCACCACCATCCTCCGGAGGCAGAGCTGCGAGCGTCTCTGTGTTTAGTTTTGTTTGCCTATATAAAGCCTCATCAATAATGCAGAGGCCCCTGACTCCTCTTCCATACCGTGGAAGCTCAGCATGGGTTTTCTTTTTCCCCGGCTGCCGAGCAGCAGAGAATACAGCTGTACTGCTGTCAGGTTAAAACAGCCTCAGAATCATAAAAACTAAATTAATCAGAAACTTGGAAAAACAGCCGTACTCTCACTCCTACATGAACGGAGACTTGAGAAATGTTTAAAGGTGATGAAATGAGACGATTCAAGTGAAGACATGAAAATGATCAAAAGTGCAGATATGAGGTTTTTCCAACTAAGCAGCTACGGTAGAAGCGAGGCAGAACAAGGAAAAAAGAGAGTGCGTGTGTAAGAAAAGGTGAACGAGTACACGCTCAGATGTGGGTCAAGCCTGTACTTTGCCTATAATTATTTTAACCTAAATGGCACAATGTGCACTTAACATTAAAATGCCTGCATTTGTTCGCTCAATGCAACAAATTTGTTTTTCTTTTAATTTGCTTATGCTTTGTCTATGTGCGTGTTTCGCAATTTGCAGAGCATGGAGCTCTCAGGGCCACCCAGTCTGACACAATATCTCAGTTACATTCATCTCCTGACTCTCTAGTCTGCTGCATTTAAAGCGGGCCTGAGATGTGTTTGCTCTCATAGAGACTTGTGGAAAAAGAAACCAAACACAACCCGGGCTGCTGTTACCCTTCTATACAGCTCTGAAAGAAGAAACTGAAAAGCAATTATCCCAACGTAAACTCTCTGCGCGGCGTGCCCGTTCCGCCTGACCGTGGCTCTGTCCGTCTGCCGCAAGGGCCACGGAAAGCCAAGGCTGTTTCAGCCCACTGCAGAACTAGATCAGTGGTGAGGCTGAAGGTTGGTTAAAGAGAGAAGGCAGAGCAAAGCGCTCTTACTCTATCATACCGCAAAAGAGTCTTTTTAAAAAGGAGCAACTAATGAGAACTGACTCATTTAGGAAATAGGGATCAACAAAAATCGACCCAAGCTGAGTCAGACATTTTCTGTAATAAATTATCCAAGATTCCAGTTAACCTGCTTTCTGTATGTAGCACACTGTGCACGGCAATACTTCAGTGTGGTGTCACGCTGCATTTTACATGGGCAACTTCACTTTCGTGTTTGTTACCAAGCTGTTATGTTTGCCCTTACAGTGTTTTTCTTTTTCAGGGATGAAATAATTTGCCCTGTGGGAACTGATACGTTTCCTCTTTGTTGCATTTACCGGATGAAGCGGGCCGTAATGGTCACCACGGCTGAAGAGACAAAAACACCAACTCTAACTGCATCAACAGCAACTTTGAAGAAAGAGGACACCACAGCCTTTGAGCTCAGGTTTGACTGACAGCTGAAGTCTAGAAGGACACTAGAGCAATGAGTCTTTTGGACCAAAAATGAGGACAAGATGAAAAAACAAAAGAAAGGTCACACACATTGGACATTTTTTCAGAGGAGGAACGTGTAATCTGGTTTTCGCACTACATGACGGACTTACATGTGTGGGTACGAGTGCAGCCGGGTAAGCCAGTTTGTGGTGTCTCCACATCCAAAAAGAGAAGAGGACGACGGCAGCCAGGCCTATGATAGGAACCAGTGAGTACAGCAGAGTGCTGAAGAGCTGGGGCTTCTGGGAAAAAGGGTTGGAGGTGGCTGTGGGGAGAGAGAGAGAGAGAGAAAGAGAGGAAAAGCAGATAAGACTTGTAACTGGATGCTTCATCTTCACAGAAGCAAAGCAGTAAAATATCAAATATAATGAACATTTTTGAGAGAAAGCAGAAACAAATAAACGAAAAAAAAAAGTTAAAAGAAAAATTAAACAGCCTGCTCGATTGGCCTGACATTGTGCTACATCATCTCAAAGTGCAGTACTAACTCTGCTTACAGCTTACTGCCACTGTGCTTAGGGATCATATCAATGTGTGCGTACACACACACACACACACACAACATGCGCACGCAGCAGGATTAACAAATCCATCTCGTGACATAACGTAATCCGCCTGCCAAAAATAACAGAGCTCTGAACTGTGTCCGACCCCTGCAGAAGCCGCTGGGTGACGCCTGCTGGCTCAGCCTGTCCTCCCATCACAAGGTGCGACAGTCTGATTCGGCAGTGCTGTCAAAGCGTCGCCACACAAAGCCCGGCCACCACTGTCGCCCTTGGGGTGGGATGGAAGGGTGAAAAAAAAAAATCCAGGGAGGAAAAGGATGAGGCAGGGGCTGATGGGGCTGCACCAGCTGCATAGTGGGACACTCTGGGCGTTTGTCAGAGAGAGGTTTTTCTCTACAGGGTGTCTGCAGGTTTCAGAGAGTCAAATTTATAGGAATATGAACAGACAGACTGGCCTCTTGGACAACACAGCTGTAAAGTGAAAAGTGCAAGGATGCCCCGACTGCCATTAGCAATACAGAAAAATACTGACAAAAGTAACGTGCCGGTCAAGGCAGTGACATCTTTTCGCAACTAGCACCAGCATACATTCATACATGTATGCATACATACAGGAGACCAAGCAACACACTCTTCACATACACCAAGAGAGTCGTATTAGTGTAGATTCTGTGGTAGAGGAGTCCTTTGCTAATGATCTCTGTTCTCCTCCTATTTTATCTTTCTCAGTATTAGCATTAGCTGTCTTTTTACTGTTGCTCTGTAAAACTGAGTAACACCAGTCACTTAGTCTTTAGCTAGATTGCTGTTGATACTAGATGCAGTGCCTAGGGTGCACAAATCCCATTTCCAGAGCATTTGGATCATGTATGAAAGGCCAGTAGATAGAAAATTCTTTATATATATGCTCTATCTATATCTCCCTAACTCTGTGTATCTTTATCTAGCTTTATGGTTGGTGCTTGGCATGGCAGAGTTTCAAACTTACATTTGTGGTTGCAGCAACCAACAACAGTTTTCGGAGGTGTTCCTGAGCCCATGTGCCCGATTTCTACTTCAAATTGTGTGTTTTTACTCTAAAGGCTCCTGACAGCCTGAAGATCCCAGCAAGGTCTGGGTGACTTGGCCAAAAAATTTAACTCCAAATTTTATTTCAAGTATTGTGGTTGGTGTTATGAAGATGTTACACATTTGTTTCTACAGGAGCTCAAGACAAAACATAAATAAACATTTGATTTAAAACTTAAATAAATATATATATGCCAACATCACTAGCTAGGCTGCTTTCCTTTCTCGTAATTGAAGCATTATAGAGACTAACGCTAGGAGCAGCTATGCATCAACAAGAAAAAATGCCTTTCCGTAGCAATTGCGTAATGGCTCTAAACGCATGTGAAGCACAGACCTACAGTCTGCAACTGAACGCACCACTAGTGCAGCGTCACACATTAGCAGTTACCGACATTATTTTTTCCTAGTTCAGCTGTAATTGAGTGGTGTCAACATAAACGCACAACAATTAATTTTTTTTTTATCTGATTCCAAAGAAAAATTAAGTGAAAGAGGATCTGCAGTAAAATTGTGGTGTAGCCGCTGAATGTGTGCAGCTTTAGTGGAATATTGCTGTGTGTGTCTGTGTATGTTAGACTGTACATACTGTAGGCGGTTGAATGGTGCGGGTCGCCTTCTGGGGGCGCTTCAGGGGCGTACAAGAACCTCTCATTGCACAAGTTGCCTTCACAGCAGCAGAAGAAAACGTCGGGACTCTCCTTCCTCTCCACACACTCGTTACTGCAGAGGACACAAAGGTGGAAATTAAAAATAAATAAATAAACAAGGAACGCACACACTCACGAACCTCTCCTCTCGTACACCGCAAAGGTCATGGAAGCAATTTATTTTTTTCACAGTGTGAGCGAGTGCACACACGAACAAACACATCATCTGCATCCAGAAAAAAAAATGCAGAAGACGTGTTCTAAAAAGCAGGAACACACACAAACACACATCCTCTGCTTCCTCTCCATTCCCTCGCTGCCACAGAACACATGAAAGAAAAACATTTATAAAATAACTCCTACACACACCAGTATACAGACATGCAAACAAATACACACACACACACACACACACAAACACACACGTACGTACAATAACAATCAAACACACACACGTACAATAACAATCAAACACACACACGTACAATAACAATCAAACACACACACACACACACACACACTCGCTCACTCTCTCTTTCACACTAACACAGTCATCAGATAAAAGCCAAAGGAAGTGGCAGCCGCCCTCGACTTGCTCTGGACTCTCCAGGGAGGTGAGGCGGCGCCGTCTGAGGAGAGGTACCCCAACTATGAGGGCTGCACAATCTGCAGCAACTTTATCGCTCAGGAATCAAAGGAAAACACAGAGCGAACTGGCTCAAACCAGCATCTGATGCCAGGTTGATGTTCTAGCAACGATGAAACTATAATAATACCGTCTATTGTTATCTGTTTACTGTTCTGGGATTGGACGCTTGGTTGCATATATCAGACTGAATCCATGTTCAGCTGAGATTCACAAAGCAATTTAAATTCCATCCGTCTGTGGTAATTAAAAATGTAGCCTTGTGCAAGTCATTCAGATGGGGAAGCACGCAAGGGGACAAAAACCGCGCTCAAGGTGATTTTAAATGTCCTCAGAGTCAAAGCTCCCCTTTGATGGTTTGGCTTTGTCTAAGAGCTTACCTTCGTATTGGAAATTAAAATACAGTACAAGTTTTAGCAATGAAATGTGTCATAATTAAAAATAAAGTGTCAGAAGCTCTATTAGCTTACGCCCCAAGGTCCCTATGAATGCAGTGATAGTATTCAATAAACTCGGGCTATTTGTCTTAACACGCAAATGACCCAAATTCTCGATGCAGAATTATTTTTTTCAACTGGTCCAGAAGCACAACTTTTTATTGAACGCAATGGTAATCTATTTGGGATTTTTATTGCAAACGGGTTTCAAACGCCTGTCTCTGGAAACAAGCGTGGAGAACTTGGAAACAGAAAGTGTGCAACAGTCCAACAGTGTTTGCTAAATAAAATTTTTGAGAGGAACACAGCGTGAACAAAGACCAAACTCAAAGTGGCATATTCTCGGATGTTAGTCATGTACCTGTCGTAGCAGTTGACATCATCCAGCCAGCAGCCTTGCTTCACGATCTCCACCGTGCCGGACACGTTCTTCCACGTGGCGAAGCAGTGCCGCCGCTTGTCTTTCTCACCGTAGCAGGGCTCAATGCCGCTGCGATTAGTGCGCTCCTTTTCCCAGCTGGAATTGTAGTAGACGCACTCCTGAGTCTCTGAACGTCCCAGGATTGCACCTAGTGAGAACAAAGAGGTGAAATTATTAACTGCATTTAGGCAAAGGGCTTTTCGCGTATTGTGAGCGTTATTTTTTTTTTGCATCGGGGTTGTTGGGAGTTTAACAGCTTGGAAATGCTTTGGCAGGTAAACTTAAACTTTTTGCAACTGTGGATTTACAATCCACACTGGCTGGGAGATGAAAAAGTTACTTTCCTCCACTGTCATTGACAAAAATAATTTAGTTTTGTACCAATAACTGGTAGAAGGACATTTATTTACAGCCTAAAGTATGAGATATAGTGAAGTCATAAAACATCTAGTAATAATAAAATCTACTTCTGTGGTGCTTTTTTATCGGAGTTCCTAAATGCTTTTGAGTCAATACACCAATAAAAAAAATGAAAGGATTTTTAAGAAGAACAATAAAAAACAGCCCGGCACGACTGAAAAAAATAGGGTTATAGAGAAACACACAAAAAAGCAGGGAAAGCAAAATCCTCTTGACAAACGCAACCGAAGTGATCCAATCCCCGACCCATTCCTGCCCAAATACAGGAGACTCTGATTTCGTACAGATGAATGCAGGCAGCAGGATTTCGCAAACCGATATCCAGGGAAATGACTGCATGACAGCTTGTCAGTTTAGCGTTGCTGCAGCCTCTCATCACCTGTCGGTGAGTTAGTCCAGTTTAGACTGCTGACAAGCCTGATAGCCAGCCTCTGTTTGCTTGCTTCCTGGCACTGCGAAACCAAACAGTTCAGACACACAGGAAACCGGGACTGCTTCCTACGCATTCTCAAGGTGCAATAAGTATGTCTTTTACTGTTCCAAAATGCTAATGCAGACTCTCAGTCGTCTGTGAGCATTGTCTAAAGCACACTTCCATCCTTCCCCTCTCCTCTGTGAACATGTGACGGTTCTGAAAAGGGAAGGCAGTGCATGTACGGCTCCAAAGGTGATGAACATCCTCGGGCTGTTGACAGAAACACTTGCCCAAAGCCCTAATAAGTTGCAACGTATGTTTTATAATCAGCAAATATATAAATGGCACATGCACACGCAACATAATGCCCATCTCTTCTGCTTTGTGTACAAAACGGATTTAAAGTGTGTTAACTGAAGTTCACAGTATGTGTGTGTTGATTTCATTTTTGATTGTATCTGAGGGTCTAATGTGTTATCTGTTATAGTTAAATGCTGTGTTTTGAGCCCTAAAGTGTGATTACTCACGTTAGGGGCTTCCTGTGCCTCACACAGAGACATCTAAGAAGAGTTCAAATGAAAACGTCAAATAGGCTTTGGTGTTTTATTCATGTTAAAGTTCCATTTTTAATTTCCTCCACACTGCAGGGATTTACACAGATCTCACTAGCTTTTGTTTATTGTTGCTTTTAGCGTCTCCAACATGCTCTGTAATTTTATGCAAAAGTGAAGGGCAAATAAAGAATAATGCCCCAATTTATTTGATCATTACAACCTCTCTGCTGCCAGGGTAATAATACCGCAGAGAAAAGGTGTCCTGTCGGCTCTGACGGTGTCCAACGTTGCCGTAACTTCCAGAAATTAGGGCTTAGCTTGAGCGATTGGGGTTAACTTTAGGAAGATCATGTATTTTTCAATAAAATGGCTGCTTAAGTAAAGCCAACCTGGGCTCTGAAAGCACTGCAGGTCTCTTTTCAACGACATTAACAGCTGCAGATGGAAGAGCAAAGCCGAGATGGGCTACTTCGCTGGCAGACAAGGTCACCGTGCCTCTTAGCAGCACTGACGGCATTTTCTCCCGTCAAATACATTTCCTGTGAAGCCCCCAAACTGTTTCACAGCAACAGGTGCGACTGTTAACTGTTGCCTGAATGATCAAGAGCAAATGGCTGAAGCAAAGTGAGGGAAAAGAAAAAGAGTCTGGGCGGATGAAGGAGTCGCTTACAACCAAACACGAAGTGCGAAACACATGCAAACAGAAAACATTACCATATGGACCAAATTGCATCCATACATTTGATGTGAGGCCGACATGGCTTTAATATGTCTCCAGGCTCTCTGAAAATGTCTTTATTTGCTTTGAATCGTACATTTTGTTGATTCAAAGAAACCGACTTCATTGACTGCTCTGTAGAAAGACAAACAGGAGTTCTGAGCTGAAAGAAAGGTTTGTGAGTTCAAATCAGTGCTTGAAACAAGCCAAGCAGAAGGAAAATTAATTCTCCCCCCCCCTTCACATACTGCTGCCAAGACGCCCTTGAGCAAGACACTCAAAACTGAAGAGATTAGGTGTGAAGCATGCTTGTTGAAAAGGTAGGTCTTCCTGTCACAGCTATTAAGAAAAATACCCTTAAGAAAATAATGAAAACATTATCTACTGTATGGAACTCAAGCGCTTGGTGTGAAGATCAGGATCTTCCATCAGGCCTTAAGGGTGTAGAGGCCCGACCGCATACGTGGGGGTTTGGAAAATAAAGATGTTTGGGGGTTACCGATGATGAACAATGAATGAAAAAAAAAGTGGCTAAGCAGACAATATTTCTCTTTACAGAACAACTCAAGGCAAGAAAATGTACGAATTTGAAGTTTCCCTTGAAAGACTCTGTCCTGAAACAACCTACGCTTTGTAATAATGCTGTATGATGACGCGTGCTATGAATCGCCAAAAAAACGAGGCACAAAATCCCTGATTGCGTTTTGTGGGTTTATCCAGTCCATCAGGCCTTTTAGCAGTTTAAGTGCCCACTGTAGCCCGCGCTTTCTATTCTTTCGATGCTTCATGGATTGGGTGAATGTATTGTTCCCCTCACCGGTCCTCGTGGGAGCTGAAGGCGCTAATGATGGAGAGGTATGTGGAGGCAAAGCGGAAGGTTAGCTCATTAGCCGCTTCTGGTCTAACGGCATTAGCCATGCTAGCGCTGATCCCCATGGACGCTACGTTGAGGTGCTTGGCATACGTATTTCCATTTTACTTGGAGTGATTTACAATGAATGCAGCACCAGGGCACGTCTGAGTTCCTGTATCAACTTAATTACAAGCAACTCGTAATAATGACTGTGCAGTACACAGAAAACAGGTGAAACAAACACGGCATATTTGTGTCACCAGACAACTGAACTGAGGTAGAGTCAGCAAACACATCTAGATATTTTTTTAGGTTCGTATTAAAATATAACAGTTTCGAGTAAGATTTAAATTAACAATCATTTTTTACTGTTTCACTAATCTTCCACTAAACTTTCTGAAAGGGCTTTTACTTTGTCTTTATACAATGTCATAAGAATGGAAAATTATCACTATGACTTCCCACAGCTCAAATAAATGCACTATTAATTTGTCGCTTACTCCTGAAGAGGTTCAAATTACTGTACTATGACGCACAAACGCGTCACATTTTAGAAGCTGAAACCAGCAAATGTTTGGCTTTTCTATCTTACTATGGCATGCCTTGGTTTTGGTACTTGACATTTGAGCAAGGCCGTTCCTTGATGTCAAAGACCCAAGTTTCTCAGTTTTAGGTACACATTTAACCTTAAAGGATAGTGCTCAAATTTGCAAAGCAAAAAAAAAAAAAAACTTATTGTCTTTGTTCTTGAGCCAAGGCAAGCTGCAACACCTCAACAGCTCCACTGATAATGCCTCCATTCAGGTATTACACTGTGTGAGACAGAGCTGCAAGCCATGTGAACTGCAAATACACCGCCCCATTATAATATACAGCCGTTAAGAGCTCAAATCAATCACTTCTCTGAAATAAGGTGACAGTACAGGCAAGCTGCCTATAGGGCCGTGTGCCAAAGGTGGGCAAGAGCTGCCTGGCACTATGGTGGCTATGACGGATATAAAGCAGAGAAATCAATCATCTGACTAAGTCGCAGCTCAGAGTTCACTAAAGCGGATAATGTCACCAAGTGCAGAGCCTACACGAGTGATTGTGCAAGGACATACAATAGGGTTTCCACCCACAAGCACACATCCAGGCAATAAAGAGAGTAGTCTTTGTCTCCAAAGGATATTTCACGCATGGAAATGTCAAACTTGAGTGGCACGGGCTTACTTTGTTTGCTGTAATAAGGATCGCTCGAGAGAAAGATCACGTAAGAAAAAGGCCTTGGGCGACAGCCGCAGGCTATCAATGTAAGGTAGTTTTCTTAGTAGTGACGCTAGTAATGTATATTTAAATCATTACACGCTAAAAGGAAAGTGGCTTAGGTTTAATCAACATGTCTAGTTCAATGAATGATAACGCGTGGTGCTGGAACATGCTGAGAGGTCATCTCATACAGGGGTAAACGGGCAATGAAAACCGTATTTAAACTTTATATGGAAACCACGAAGAAAAGAGCCACTGTGAGGCCCCTTCTAAGAAACTGCGACAATAAACCAAAGAGCTTTTGTCATGCTGAACTGACTGTCTCTCACAAAAGGAAGACTTTATCTGTCCTGTACTTTGTCAAGATGAATATATGCTCACAGGGAACAAAACCAAAGTCTTCCAATAGAAGGACAATCAATCAAATCCTGGCAATACCTTAAAGACTATGCTTTCTCCTACACAATTTCCTTCCTTCCTTCCTTCTCCTGAAAAGAAATGACCACATAGCGTTTCATACAGGCTCCTTTCTCTCTTCCAGTCATACAAGCGATTTATCAAGGTTAACCGTGACCTACTTTAGCTGCGGACATTTCAGCAGTGCCTCCTCTGCGCAACGTCTAAACACCCGACCCACTTCTCAATCCACTGGGGCTTTTTGAAAAACTGCTTCTCACCCCTCCTCACTCCTTGCTAGCTGCACGGTGGCTTTGAAAATTCACTCTGACATTTAAAATTTTTACATTCGGGCATTTAGCTGATGCTCCTAGTCACAGTAATTAAGCTCCCAGTTTATGTGACACTAAACTAAAACTGTAAGTGTTCCAGATATTTGTGTGGCCAAAATGGTCATTATTCTGGATTTTTTAAATAACAATTCGACTGCAAACGGGCTCTATTATTCATTGGAGAGAGTGTAACATAAAAAAAGATGCGGCTGGAGGAGATTACTGATTATCAGCAGCCAGCTAAGAGAAAAGTCAATCTTTTGTATGGCGGCCAATAGGTCACGTTAGGCAGAGGCAATGTCAAGAACCTTAACGTGACAGCTACAGCGAAGGCCATGATACTAAGAGCCGGAAGATGCAGAGGGTTTCATCTTTGATAGTGAGGTGAACAGTGACAGGCCTAAAGTCTGACAAACAGCCAACCTACTGCCTGGCCAGAGTTCACCTGAAGCTTCAAAACGAAATCGTATCCATGAAATTGATTCAAGCTCTGAGAGCTTCAATGTTCAATCACGATGTGCTTCGAGCAAATTTGCAGCAATGCCATGTCTAACTAACCAAGTCACAGTTATGAAAGGAGCCACACAAGTTGCTGTTAAGCTACATTAAAACTGGCAGAATGTGGCAGCTTCAAAAAGTCATTCAAATAACCTTTTCATAGTTGTCTTTTATATTTGAGTTTCTGGATAAAATGAAGCCACTACAAAAATTTGAAAGTCCAAATTGTGGGGGTTGAGTCTGGTCCGTCAATCAGGGGGACAGAAACTGAAGAGAGCTGAAGAAAGTAGAAAAAGGATTGCCACTTATTATAGAACTTCTCAGAATTACCTCTTACTGAATATTTAATCTTCTCTAGCTTTAAAAAAGACATGACATCCCTGAGCCACTGAGTGCTAGGGGGTGCGTTAGTAGGCTTCCAGTGGAGAAAAAGGTGGCACGTTGCCAGTGAAGGAGAGAAAGCTGTGAGATTTAATTGTTTGGAGGTGTATAGGTTGTGCTCCTCTGGGAATCCAAAAATGGTGAGATGTGGGGAGACATTTATCTAATGCAATTTTAGAATATTGAATATAAACCCAGCAGGGAAGGGTGTGGGAGATAAATTTGCTTAACAGATGTGACAATGACGAATACCGTCCTTGTAAAAGGTCAATAAAACAACACACCTGTACCACGCCATAGAAAAGGTGAAATCAAAACATGGGTTGAAACAGATTATTCTTTATTATAGGAATCAAAACGGATGTTGGAATAAATCTATCTAAAAACACGCTGAATTGGTTCACAATTTAACACGTAAAACTTACTACAGCGTTAATTTTTAAGCCGGGGGGATGTTTTGGAATATAAGATTGGACGAGCAACTAGAGAAGACGAAATATGTCAGAACTTCAGAGAAGTTCTGATTCCACAGCCCTCATCTTCAAAAATATTGATTTTATAAGAGGAGAATGAGTCAGATAGACAGTACTAGTGTATGGAATAATTTGGTTGTGAGATGTACAACAGTTTATCATCTGTGTAAAGTGAGAACAGACATTTCATGCGCATGTCTGCTACTGCAGGAATTATGAAGTGTTTGACAAGGAAGGTAGGTACTTTCAAACAAAGAAGTGGTTTCACGAGAACAAAACTTTTCTGGGTAAAAAAATAGTAAAAATAATACAACACTGGTTATTTATATTACGTCTGACTAACCATATATCACCAAAGGTTAAATGTGAAAAGAAGTGATTTATTTTGTCTTAAGCAAGTAAGTAGCCCCAGCTGATTAATAGGACAAATTCACTACTGTGCTCAACTGACATGCACTCTCTTAATCACGGCTTCTAAAAACGAGCCAGACTTCCAATGAGGAAACAAAGATCACAAGGAGAGCTACACAAGATCCTGTGTACTGGCACATGTCTTTTTATTAACAAAGTGAGAAGGCCACTAGGTAGAGGCCACGCAGCCGAGATGATTCTAGTCTGATCCAAAGCCAGGCCAGTGAGGTTCGTGCTGGGCGGGAAATGACCACCAACCACCTGCCAAATGTTGGGAGAAATTTCGACTAAGCCACTTTGGCAGGTAGCCAAGCAACACCCTGGGGTTTTCTTCACTCTACTCCAAAAACTAAAGCTGCCTGGTGAAATAGATAAAGTGTCTGATTAATTTAAGAGTTCTTGAACATGTGCGACAGGAAGGCAAGAACAGTTTTTGTCCCTGAGTTTTAACAGTAACTGTACAGAGAGGAAAAAAAAAAAAAAAAAAACTGTATCTGGCAAACAGGCTACATTAAGCCTCACAGTTTCAAACAAACTATTTTGTAAAAATAGATGTATGTTTGGCTCCTCTCCATTTCCAGTTGTATTAACACCACAATTGTTCAGAAAGCTCTGAAAGTAGTTTCTTCCCCCTTTTTATTTTCAAGACATAGGAGACGATGCCTACACATTTACAGATTCACTGACAGGCAGTGTGTGGCTGGAACGCTTTGGAAACAGCACAGCAGTGGCAAGTGCTGAGCTCGAAAAATAAATAAAAATACAAAAACCGAAATGTAGCAAAGGTGAGCTCGCTTAATTGGTCAATAATCAAATTTAAATGTGACATTTCAGGTTTAGGACACTGTCCATCAGGCACACTTTGCTTGACAACTGCTGAGGAACACAGGAACTAATATCCAATTTCCTGTGTGCGGCTGGTCACAGGGATAGGCTGTGCTGCACTCTGCTCTGTAGTCTCATAATGAAGTGGCATTTTGGCGGGCCAGGCCTGCACTCGACACTGCGTGCACCCAAGTAGGTAAACAACTCATTCATCAAGGCTTTTTTTGTGTGGCTGCCAGGAGTGGGGATTGTTCGTTATGATGGAATTTGTTCTAAGGATCAACTTATCATTTACGTCTGGGTACAGATAAAATAGAACCGAAGTGATGTATGGTTGTTTGGGGCACAAGAGTGCATGAGATTGTGTGTGACTAGCGCTAAAAACAAATGTGAGTGATGATTTTTGAATAGTGTTGAATAAAGAAGTTAGACTGAGGCCAAGGGTCAAAATGCTGTCTGCAGAACTGGCCTCTCGGCTTGCCAGCAACGCTTGTTGTTGCTGCTGCAATTTGACACTCCTCCCCCACATAACTGACTCAAGACACAACTAAATACAGCTTATGCATGTGTGAATAAGCAGATGCATTGAGTACAAAACTACTAATAATAGTAGTGTTAACACCTTGCTGTACCCATTGAAAAAAATCTGATCGGTCAGATGTCCTCTATCAAACATTTTGGATATATTTCGCAAGCTGCCTGGTCTACATGGGGCAACAACCCCAAAGAAACTGTACAAAATAGGGCTGATTCATACATATGAAGTACTCTTCTTCCTCTAAAGGCACTTTATTACATAGGCAACTGCTGTTGCAGTAAAAAGAAGTGCTCACCAACACACACAACAAACTAAGTCGAGCTCTAGTTCTCCACATCCAAGCTCTCTGCTTTCACCACAGTCAACAATCCTTCTTCCTGACTTTAAAAATCACAAACCCTGTTGGTTAAATAAAAAAAAAAAAATACCACCAGCTGCCTTTAAGGCAGCTCCTGGCCATCTTAGATAAAGATTTGTTTATTTATTTATTTTTACACCATTTACAGCTGATTATTGCAGGCATTAGGCTCCAGGGACACAATGAGAGACCACTGGCCCATGGCAAGGTTACCACCAGTGTATATTATACACCATTTTGGAGCCTAGCAACAGTCCCATTGCAAACATTTGATAAGTAGTTAGACTTGGGGCTTAAGCAGTATTTGTGTAGGGTAAGAGAACTTTATTATCTTAAGTATATAACCGCAACTAAATGAAATATAAACAAAAGAGAGGAAAAATTATAGTTTTCTAGATTAAACTGAACACAAACAAATTTTAATCTTGCTGTGAAATTATTTGTTTTAAAAGGAAAATGTGACAAAGTTCTATTAATTGGATCTTTTCTCCAACAGCTGTGGTAACCTTGTTGCTGTAGCTGAATGAATGGAGAGGTAAAAGTCTCGTCTGTGCATAGAGACGCTCACAGACAGACACTATTTTTCAGCAGACAGTAATTTTACAGAGCAGCCTGGGTCTCACTGGAGTGCTACGTTAATGCTCAATCAGATGATGTCGTGACATGGCAGGGGTTGTCGGGTTGGCTCGGGTGAGCCGGTCACAAAGACTGCACTCTTTCCACAGGCGGTAGGAGGGGACTTGGTGGAGGGGGGCATTAAAAACCACTGCACTCAGCAACTGAACCCAATCCTTTTAATCCTCGCTGGTATGCCCAAGCGACAAATGCCCATTGGTCTTTGCCTCAATTAGCAGCAATGGGGCCAGTTGCTGGACAGGTCAGGGGACGCTTGGGTCTCTTGCCGTGAATCGCCGCCGACTGTACCGTTTGCACAACGAGCACATACCAACGAGCGCAATGGGCCAGAGTTTGCCATTGCATACCGTACATTCTTTACAGGACAAGCAATTTAAAACGTCTCGTTATCTCTCGCAGGGTACTGCAGAAGGTTCTGCAAAGCCCCCTCCCACCTCCCCCGATTCCCCCCTTTCCCCGTGTGCTTGAATTGTTTGGATTTATTTGAAGGGTGTGTTAAGTGCCACTTGGGCTTAAAGCTGAACTGTGTATTGAATTTGCAGTAACATTGCAATATCACAAAGCCTGCAGCATGGGCATTTCAATTCATTTTTATAAAACAAGCAATCAATGAGTGGAGGAGGGAGGAGAAACAGAGAGAGGGAGTATGGCGGACAAGCCATGTTTTTATATGTGTGTGTGTATATATCAGGAGATTGGCCCTTTGTGAGTACAGTCCAGTTCAGTCCAGTTCAGTGCGATTTCCCATAATCCACTGCTGTAATGCTACTTCAAGCACCCACAGCAAGGTAATGTGGTCTTACAATAAATCTTTTAAAAACTGTATCACAATACATGCTGCAAATGCCATTCCTGTCAAGGTAATCAAAATATGATATCATGTTCACCTTCTGCAGCTCTGCTTACACCACAAGCCAAAAGAGGAGAGAAATTCTTAGAGAACTCAAAGTGCACAGAAATACACTCTGTGGTCAAGGTTAGCCCACACTAGATCACAGGCTGCTGCTTATGTGTGTAACTAATACACCGCCCCCTTCTGAGTCATCTCACATGGCCCTCCAAGACATGTTGTCTGCCGTTCAATTATGTTCACTGTTTGCACTCCCTGGCTTCACATTTGTACAAGACAAACCAATAAACGTCGGGAGTCAATAAATCCCCCCTCTTTCATCCGTCCAGCCATCCGATGACCTCGCTGACTCCTGGCTCATCTTTATATTTAGTGTAAACTAATGACACATACCAGTCGCGAGGCACCACCGCCAAAATAAAACACCAACTCTCGTGTATTTTTAATTGAGATTGTATTACGGGTGCAGTAAGCTAAGAATTTGATTCCGCCGATGCAGAGAATAAACATCGTCGTTTCTGCACGGTTTATACTTTTGTTTATCACCAATGCAGATGATTCAGATTGCCAGGCACCGGTGCCAGGTAATTTCTCTTGCCCGTCAATACTGCTCAAAAGGAAAAACTTGTCAACCACTGAGAGTTTCAAGACTGAACAAATCCCCTCTCCACCTCACTGGCATTTCAGATGCAGTTTAGTGCTGAAAGTGAGCCACCAGTGTCAACAGTCGAGTCAGCTACAGGAGATAAAAAGCTTCACACTCCAGGCAATAAAAAAACAAAAAAAAAAAAGAAAAGAAAAAAGTACAAGACAAGTATTATCTTATTATTCTGTTCTTCAACGGACATGGCAGTTTAATTTGTGTTCTGATTAGCTTATTGCACTTTCAATTTCCGTAAATGCATTATTTGTGTGATTACAGGAAAATAAATGTGTAGCCAGAGACCTGTTGAGGTTTTGCAGTTGACATGATTGCAGCTTGGCGGATCCAAAATGACATCTGAGCTTTATTAGCAGAAACGCAAAGTGACAGCAACAATAAACGTAGGATGACAAACCCGCAATATCACAAGTGAAAAGTGTTCACCCCGCTATGCAGAGCCTCCGCGACACCATTACCCTTCAGTGGTTTTTGGTGATAAGAGGTTAGAGCGACCTTCATGACAGCGAGGAATCTTGGCAAGAGTCGAACGAAGACGGGGAGAAGAGAAGGAGGATGGAGGGAGCGTAAAGCGGGCGAGGACCCTTGAGAGAGCTTGAAACAAGAGCATGATGAATGTACAGCTCGCAGTTTTTAATCAAGGATCAAAGCAGGGCCTCTCCATCTGAGCAGCCAGCCTGTCTAGACTGAAACTCTCCCAAGCACATAAAGCAACATCTGCAGGATGCATTAATTACAGTAAAGGACCGTTCTGGACCGGTCTCTGGGGTACCAACACATCAAGAGGTCTAGACTAAGATTAAATAGTTTTGTATATGCGAATGGTTTCATCCAAAGAGCCATATAAGCATATCTAAATCTGCAATGGATTAACTTCATCACCAGAGAGCTAAAAAATAAATAAATAAATAAATACCGGCTCCAAACTGAAGGTGATGTTGTTTTTCCAACCTTGGACTTACCATCTTCCCGATCATTTGTTTTAATTTGAGTCAGTAATGGTTACAGGGGCAATTCATTGACTTCCCATTATAGAGGTGCGCTCAGTCTGCATTTACATTTCAGGCTTTTAGACGATGCTGTTATCCAGCACGACTTACAATGAGCGGAACAGGTAGGGCTTTGCTCAAGGACACGGTGACAAGATGAATGCCTGCAGTGGATGTCAAACATGTGACATTTTGGTTACAGGCTTAACTCTGTGGCCTCCTGTCAGCCCTCCACTAAACCACCTGTCTTGTACAAGTAGACAATTAATCAGACGCAGTCAGATCACAAGCATAACATTTTTAAGACACCGTTCCAGATAATTCCATGATATCACACGGTCGGCCGTGTTCTTTAAGCATCTTATGTAATTTAAACTCACTGAAGGCACAATAAACAAGGTGTAAAAAAAGTCATTGTGTGACTGCAAACTACTACAATAGCACAATGATCAGAATCGTCATTTCAGCCCGGGACGGCGCAGCTCAAACGTCTTGCTCCATCTTCTTCCAAGCCTTCACCTCTGCTTCCTCTAAGGAGGTGAAAGCTGAATTAAATATGTATGTTATTTTAGTCCCTTCACTGCCTCTACACTGCTGTTATAAAAAGACTTGGAGCTTTACAGCATTTGCAAATCATCCTTTGCGTTTGCTTTGACCTGTTTGCAGAATCCAAGGTTTACTGCATCAGACAGTGTCAGAACCACGACACTGGCTTTCACATGATTTCCTCTAATTAATCTGTGGTGCTTTTTAAGTGTATTGTCTTGTGTGGCAATGCTCAGTCGAACGATACAAGGGGCAGGTTATAACAAATCCCTGCTGCTGGAGAAAAATCCCCTCAATAGCAATTATAGTGTTTTGATGATTCTTAATTGTAGTGAAAGTTTAGATTAGTCATTTCGTGGCTTTAGGCCTCAGAAGCCAGTTGAACACCTCATTGTGTAATTTTTGCAAAAGGTTACCTGCCAAGGCTTACAAACACGACACATACAAGTCAATATATTTCACTGTAGTTCAGTGACCAGAGATAGCTGGCCAACATGTAAACAAGCAGAAAACTGCAACTGGAATACTTCTGTTTCTCCGTACCTTATTTAGCGTCACTAACGCATATCTCATGTGAAATAACGAAGCCGAAGCACATTTCACCAGTGCCCCACAACTTCTAGCTTTGGTTAATTAGCGGTTTGAGTGCTGGTGTGATCCACTCTTGATCACCAAAATGAAGACAAAAACCATCCATGCTGCTTGCAGTGAGTGCAGAACACCTGGCCGTGGTCTAATTTTAACCAGTGCTCTGACTGGTGGAGGGTCATAATTTCCCCAGCTGGACCCAGCAACATGCTGTCTTTGGTCACCATTTACCACATAAGCTGCTGCGGTGCTTTGTTTTCATGATGTTGAGGCACGGGATGATACACGGCCCTGGAAGGCAGCAGTATGGTTAGTTGGGCCCAATGGGAAAATCGAGGCTACATCTGGCCTTAACAAATACACCTGTGCTTTTGGAGCCTAATGCATAATGCAAAAGAACATATTAGAAATAGATAGGGGCAGAAAAATGGGACAGAGCTAGTAGCTGGCCCCTGACCACTGTAGAAAACACCCAAAACTCTGCAGCAGAAGGGCACAGGAGGCTTTGTATGAGTGGTTCAGTCAAATACTGAAAGGCCGGGACAAAGTACAAGCTTGGTGTACACAGCAAGGGCTTAATTTTACAGGAAACCAAAACGACAGCATTTCTATCATTTCCTTTAATTTATAGATAAATATTTCATCTCAAATGGGAGACATGTCTTTTGTTGCTGTTTGGTGAAACTAATAATTCAGTATTTTTAAGAACCTACAGTATAAATAATCTGGTTTTAACATTATAAAAACACTTGTGTGTTCACCCCTAATAAACTGGGAAAGACCATCACAAAACTCTCCAATGTATAATACTATTAATATATCTAATGTATAAAGTAAAAGTATTTTACTACCTTTCCTATTTTAATGCGAAGAAAATGCAACATTTTGTGGTACGGAGTAGAGGTCCAACGCTATGTGGTAAATGGCTAAAGCCGGCACAGTCAGGAAAATAATCTGATAATTAATTGCAGGCTGGAGGGAAAAGTCTCTTATCTCTTTCAATCCTGTTCAGTAAGGTCAGAGGTCATGGTCAACTAAAAAACACCAAGCCTGGAGCTACGGAAGCATCTTAGCTAAAAACAGAGTGCTGCTGTGGGGAGCGCTTGCTAACAGAGGGGCTTAATATGGTGCCAAAAAAGTTAAACTGTTCTCCCAGTTAAAGCGACTGGTAAATGTTAGCTTTCTCCAGTTCAGTGGGACAGAATGCAGAGGCCGCGGACTGATGGACTGAGTTCAAACACAGCTTCAAGCTGAGCTCGGTGCGTAGCAGAGCTGAAACTGAATCATCAGATCGGCTGTGCTGCTAAGGATTTTTATTTTTTTTTTTTTACCCAGAGCTGCTTCATCCGCACCATATTGATGTAACCATACACTGGTGTGCAAGAGGATCAGAGTCTGTGTGAAACTGCTGCAGTGTACAGAAGAGGATTCCAAATGTAAGAGCAGAGACGTATCCATCAGCCTCAGTGGTGGATCCATGCAGAAATCTAAACAACCATTTCCCCCTAATTACTACGCGCTGAAGTATGACCTCTACAGCCAGTGTCTGATAACACGGGTCGCATTCACATCATGTCAGGAGATGAAACGCAGGATGTGGTCTTGCTGTGTTCAAATTAGACCCATTTACATTTATTAACTTCTAAGAGAATCGTGACACCGGGGCGAACAGTAACATGACAGGCAAATGTTGACGTTATGAAGCATATATAAAGATACAGCAGATGTTGCTTGCTGTCACTATGCATAATTGACTGTTTTTTAATGCACGCAGTGAAATTCTTTCACAGTTTCTGACGGAAAGGGAAGCGACACACTTTTCACATTTTCAAAACAGTGCTAACTTTCTGTCAGTCCTCAGACCTCCTATTCCCTGTATGCGTGTTGCGATCTGAACATTATGAGGCGGCACAGTAAATATTTACCAGCTTGCAGCTAAAGTTCACATGCGATCTAAGGCAGAGGTCACCTTTCAAGCGGATGACCTGGGTTCAACATGTGCCTGCTGCAGCACCACCACCACATTATCACTTCCTTGGAAGTAGAAATGCCACTTTCCAGTTCAGCAGAGGGCTGTTTTCAAACCCTAGCCCAAGTAGCAAATCGTACACAAGAAACCCATTTACTATCGTGTCGCATCAACGCTTTGGCAGACAACCTTGACCCACCAAGTGTTACAGCACTATTTAGACACGGCGTGATGGATAAAAACACGGTGCAGCTGCTGAATGCAACATTAAACAGGTCACATTTCACACGTTTGCCTCTTTCCGTGAGCACAAAGCCCTTCACTTCTAAAATAATAACTTATCCCAAAACTAGTTATGTCTGCTTTCGTGAATTCCTGTCAATCAAACAGATGTTTAATCTCCACTCTTATCTGGGCTCCACTCCATCACAAACAAAATATACAGAGATCCCAAATGCTGAACAAGTGCTAACACGTTGCTGGTAAAATGTCATCACTTGCCGTCTGCTGAAATGCACATGAATGTCTCTGAAAGTGTAAATTAAAAAGACTGCAGTTTGTACACACATTTGTACTGTATTTAAAAGTCTCGGCATGACAATATAAAAGTTAACCTAAATTTTCTTTTTGGCATGTTGCAATAAGCCTCACTGAATAAAACCACTGCGGGCTAAGTGCCCTGCCCTTATCAGAGGTTTCTTGGTGTCTTCTTGAGCTGTGCCAATTCAACTTGGATTTCATGGAGGCTTATTATTCCACCTCAAGTAGGAACCATTCATTTCCCCACTTCAGACAGTAATGAGCAAGTGGAATAATCATCTGCTGCACTGTGAAATACAGACCTCACCTGATTTACGCTCTAACCGAACCCAACTATCGCCATATTTGAGCAGCCTTTTAATTTCTTCTCCAACGCTTTAAACACTCCAGGGTTCGCTGTTAAAGGATAATTCCGCTGTGCCTTGCGATTATATTGTACCATTTCCATTTCTTAGGTTTTAATTGCTTTTGTAAAAATACATGCTGGATATTTTAAAAACCCAGGACTGGCACTTACTTGCAAACAGCAATGAAAAGCACGCACACATGCTCTGAAAGGAACTTCATTCTCTGTTTAATATTAATGCACTCGTAAGCAAATGTAGAAAAGAAATTCTGCCTCCAGGTTCTAGGCTTGTTTTCTTTTTTACAAATAATTCTTTTAACCTCTGCCTCGTGTCAAGAAGCAATCAAAGCAACAGATAACACAAAGTGAAACTATTGCTGCGTGTATGTCCCCCCCCCCACGGACATGTCGTTTAGTGCGTAATGAAAAGTGGAAGTTAAAAAGCCAGTTTACCGTGTGTCTAATTCAGGTATTAGAACACCTGTCTCAGCTTCCCACACTTTGTTGACCCATTTAATGAACAGCATGGTCATAAGTGTGGAAATGACAACGTTATGTGAGGCCAGACTGTCTTTTTTTTTTAAGAAGCTGGAACAGATTTACTGCTGTATGATTAATTACAGACGGTATAATTAAACCCAAAACAGTGATTTTAACTTTACGAGCTTCAAGCTGATGCCACTTTTCTTTTCTTTTTATAACATTGCACATTATTAAAGTCCAAATATCTGCTGGCATGATGAAAGCGGGGTGAAACTGCCGTTCCATTTTTCAAACCAGTATCTTCCAATCGTATAACAAGTGACATTTAAAGTCCACCCACATCCAAGTAACCAATATGCTCTGCGAGAAAAATAGCACTCCTGGGTCCACCTTTTTCTCCTTATTATCACCTCACTGACCCCACTGACATTCATTATGCAGCCACCCTTGGGAAATGAGGACATATAATGGCTATTCACCAACGTGAGGACTGAAAATTGCTTTGCTGCTTTGAGTTTACCATTATAATGTTATAATATTGATTGAATGGGCGGTGAAAGAGGTTAAACACGTGTAAATTTAGTTTATTACCCCCTTTGTATGTCTGATTTCAACTTTCTATCTTACATTTACTGCCTTTACACGCTTTTGAAAAGGGGCCTTCCCTGTGTTGTAAATGCAATGATGATTATTTGTCTTGTGATGCTCCCAGCTTGGACCTTGGACCTACACAAGTTTAATTTCTGTGTGTTTACCCAATGATCTTTATGTCAATGACATAACAATTATTGGCAATGAATTACAGAGCTCCCACAGGTTTGCAGAGAATAATAATTCATAACTAAGCCCCTCATAAAATAAGATAATTTCCCTTCTAAACTCCAAATCAAGCTTAAATGTAAGGTATGCCCCACTAGGAGGCATTCAAGGTCCTGCTGAGGTCCCCAGGCCCCATCTTGGACTCACTACTAACAACTAAAACATGTCCAAGCCTCAGCCTCCACACATGGAGGATGCATAGACAGGGCACTACTAATAAGGCAGAATGGCAGATTAGGAACCCCCACCACCACCACCACCAGCAGCACCTTCCACAGCATTGCACTGCACTGCTTTCAGCAGCCATCACACCGAGCTTCATGCATTGCATTCTGCAGAGGGAACAACAAACATTGCTTTGAATTGTCCATGCATTACCCCCCCCCTCCCCTCCACACCCACCTGAAGAGCAGGAGATGAGGAAAACGGCGAAGGCCAGTTTGGTGGCGTCTCCCATTTTCCATCCGAGTCTGATCCTCTGACTAGGAAGAGAATAAAAACAAAAACAAAAAGCAAAAAATAAAAATTCCCAAAATCTATGAACGTCTGAGTCAAATTAAATGTCCTGCTGCTCCGAGGAGCACTGTCTCTGCAAAAATGCCATTTTGAAAATGTGGAAATCGAGTGTGAATCTTAGATATCCCAGGTAATGCGAGGCTCACTAGTCCAAAACACAAGCGGGGAGGAAGAGGAGCAGGATGAAGAGGAGGAGGGGATGGCTGCTGGTATTTCCAGGTTTACAGACAGGCAGTGGCATTCGAGCCGAGGCGGTTATGGATTTGCCATATGTGCAGCATTGTTATGAAGGGACGTGTTCACCTGTGCCCGCTGGGGCTTAACCTGCTATTCTGTGACGCGCGGAGCACAGAGCCGAGCCACAGCCGGGCAGGGCTAACATCCATCGGACTGGAAATCAAACGCACTCCGCTCGCCGATCAAACTTCTCCCCGATCAACTCCTTCGCGTAACTTTAAGCCGTCAAAGCGGCGTGTTGGAGGGCATCCCCGCTCCCCTCGTGTCGAAGCGGCCGGGTTCGAAGGTCCGCCGCGGTCGTTATACTCCGTGTGGAAGCTTCGGCTCCGTCCGACGGTCCGGCGGGGCTGCCCGGCCACAAGCACGGCTCCGTCGGCTCCAGCAGGGAAACGAGCGGTTACGAAGCTCCGTCCGACGCGTTCGCCGTCTCCAAAGTGGACGGAACGGGCTTCCCGGGTCGAGGTTTATCGACTGGGCGAGTGGAAACGCCGACAAACAACGGCAACAACCGCTGAACGCCGCCGTTAATCCGAGTAGCTAACGCGGCTATCGAGTTTAGGCTGAGCTGCTTTTCCCAAATCCGTCTCCTCCTCTGCTCGGGACAATTTCAAGATGGCGTCACTGACCTCCGTCAAGACTGGAGCGCTGATGTTAGGAGCTTCCGCTGCGGGACTTCAAAATAAAACAAAACCAATACTAAGAATACAATCTATTTAACATACATTTATGAAAATATAGATATGACAATGGAAACACTTTAACAAATGTAGAAATTTGTTACAGATTAAGTGTATGTTTTGTTTAAAACCGCTTTCTGGGCGGCATTTGCAGTGTAATTAATTGGGGTCAGGTGCTACCATTGGGGCTAAGGGCTGGAGCCAACAGACATGTTCACTCATTGACAATTAGTTAACAGTTCCTGTTATATTGGTGATGACTCCGAATGTAACGCATAACCGACAGTCTAAACTCATTTGTTCAGTTCAATATCATGGAAGACAAAGAAAAACATCAGATCTTTCAATTTGTGAAGCTTCCATCAAAGAAATCACATAATTTCTTACAAATATATTTTTAAACCAACTACCCAACCATTTATTTTTTGTTAACTAACAGAACCGAAGATCTAATAACGAGGTCTATTGTTTTTAATATGTTTTAGGTTAAATATGCTCTGTAGGTGACAGACATTCAAGAGATTTTCAAGGTTTTTTAATGCCCACTATAAATTGCATAGACAATTAGCCTAGGTGCTACATATTTTTACCTTATAAGGTGTTTGCTTACAAGAGGCTAAATAAGACTACAGAGGTTGTCGGGGATATTAAACGTCATCATGACGCAGAAACTCGTTATCTGCTCCATAGTCTTCTCGGTTATTCGTCTTTAATCCTCGTCCTGTCCACTAATCCCGATTACTAGCTTCATCGAGTCCCTGTAGAAAAAGATATAATGCTTAATAAAGCTATGAATGGGAATTCTGGCGATGATGACGTTTATGTCATGCGACCCTGGTGTAGTTCGGCTTTAGCGTACTAATACCGATTTATTTCTGGCGATTTAATTCAAATTTACAAAATCATAAAGTGGTGTTCGTCTGTGAAGATGTCCCCACTGAACGAAACTAGTATCATCAAACTTTTGTATGTTACAAAACTTATAATCGAAATGCCAGTGAAAGAAAAAAACAACAAGTTTTTCTTGGAGCTCACGCTTCCGGTCTGGCCTACGAAGCGACGTCATTGGTTGAGCGTTCTCACTTTGAAGGCGTTCTAACCACACTTCCGGTCCTGATGTGTCTCACCTCCGCCAACTTGACGAAATTGCTTCACGAGCCAGGGATTGTTTTTGTTCGGGAGGAGCGCTCGTTTTACACTCCCGTGTGTGCTGTTGCGAAACAGAGGGGCGGTCACACGCACATATATATTTCACAACCAGAAACAACCAAATCAACAATATCATGCGCTTTTAGGGAATGTATTAAACAACAATAGCTATTTTAAATAACTGTTGTGTGCTGAATTTGTGTGCACTGTATCTACTTGTACATATTATAGCCTCACAACAAGCCTAAAGAAATTCTATAGTACATGCTTACATATATAGCACCCATAGTAAATTATAGTGTTGTTTAATAATAATAAAGCCACAAAAATGTCTTATTTTAAATCAGCAGCATGCGTACAACATAAAAGCCACCACTTAATGTAGGTAGAGCGTCATCCTGTGGTATGTGCTACTATACGGTCACATATCCGATTTCAACATGGGTTGGGTGCTCGGTGATAAATGCTGAGAATACCATGAAGTACAGATATAGATTTGGCCCATCCCCAAATCTATGTGACACTAATCTCTCTAATAGCCTGGGGCAGATCTCCAACCATAAGCGCTGCTAAACGATTAGGAGGTCAAAGGTCTCAGGGGATTTCTCTGCCAAGCTGGAAGCTGAGTCACCTGTTCTATATCGGAGCGTTGGCTTTCATCTTCAGCAAAACACACAGTCCTGCACATAGCTTAATGCTTCGAGCTCGAGGCACTAACACGGCCTGGGTGTTCGGGAGTTCAGTTCCTGTAGATGTTATTCCCCTGGCAACGATTTCGAACTTTCATCACAAACGAATTTTGTCTGGAAAAGGCAGCTCTGTCCTGGAAATCTGGGGGATGTTTATCATTTCGCTGATTATTCACTGGAAAATATTAGAAGCATGTCTCCAATGACGTTGTGAACTTCATTGGTGGATTTCTTGGCCTTTGATCACAAACTCATTCGACAACTGTAACACTTTTATTTATTGAGCCATAAGACAAAAAGAGTTCTTCTTATTTATTAAGTTATTCCTAAAATTATATTGCACACAATCATGCGATTTCACAAAAATGTTGCTCAATTTTAGGTAAATCACAGTGTTTTATATTTCTTTCTCACACCTTGGAGTACATTGAGTACGTTGTCTTGTTTTATATGGAATCAGCCTTGTCTCCTTTGTGAAAAAGTCAGGATGATTACGACTCTAATTCTCCAACTTAAATTACACATTATCTCATTGCAGAAAATAAACGCGCTCACCTTGTTCCCTTTTCTAGTTGTTACATCTTTGTTGGTGCTTGCTGGTAATGCAGATGGTCTGGGTTTTTTTTTTAGGTACGTTTGTTGTGAATTCCCACCATCTTCGCTGATGTAGTTATTGCAGTTATTGTCATATGAAGGCACCATTTTCTTTGTTGAAGTATTTTATGATTACTATCTTTTTCCTACGAATGATTGTTGGTTGGAAATCTTCTTTTTGCCTTTCACTTTAATATAAAAAGACAGCTTCTCCAAGGAAAAGGAACTTAACAAATATAAACAAGAAACAACTTCTTTCAAAAATAAAAAATATATATATAATACTTCAAAATGTGACTTGTGCAGAGGTATACCATTACGGTACAGGAGGCCTCGATGGCGACAACTGTAACCCCCTAAAAAGCTCCTCCACAGGCTCCACACAGAGCACCACCTTCACCCCCAGTCGTTCCTGGGGGGCCTCCATGTGCCTTCTTGCCACGGATCTTTTGGACTCTAGGATCGCCCCTGGTCTCGTGGAAGTTAAGTTGCATTGAGGCGGAAACAGGCGTAACAATGATAAGAGTGAGGCTGTATTTGGTGTCCAGCACACGTGTTTAGCATTCTCACCTTGGGATGCGAGAGCATGTGCTAATTAGCACTCAACACCAAAGAAGCTGATCATTAGTTTTGCAGATATTGGGTCATAAAGCAAAAGACTGGACAGTCAGAACTTTTGGCCGGGTAATAAATAGTCAGAGGATGATGGGAGGGATCACAATTCATCCTGGGGGGAACATAATTGTTTGCAGCAAATTTCCTGGTAATTCATCTCACAGTTGTGGAGATATTTCAAGAAGACAACATAAATGTCAACTTGCTGAAGGTTCTAGACGTAGTCATGGGATTACCAAGGTCAGTGGGAGACACTGACGAGGAGGCAGTATTGTCTGTAGTGTATTGCAGCGGCAGTTCAATTAGAAGGTGTCAACATTTTTTTAATAAATATATTATTTATCCTAGGAGCTAAAAAGACCAAGAAAAAAATCACACCTCCCTCATTCAAAGAGTAGAAAGAATAGGAAGGATTATTATAGGACGACTTGCATTATGCTCACGTGGGAGAGGCAGGTCAGGCTGTGTGTCTATCTGTCTTCCTTTGAGTGGGGAAGACCTACAGTTCTGGTCCTGGAGATTTACCTTCAAGCTAATCCCATTACTCAACTATCAGATGCCAAATCCCCTCTAATGGTATTACACGTGCCAGAATTACGTATGATGATGCTTGCTAATGAGAGCTCAGCAGATATACCTTACTGGAACCAGTGGTCCTTGTGCACAGAGGAGCCCCATGGCTCTGCGGCTTAATGGACTCAGTATTGAGTGTCGAGGGAAGTCAAATTTATTGACAAAGTGCTTTTAACAAAAAGCAGGTTGCTCACAAAGTGCAGTGCAGAGAAACAAAGGATGTAAATACGTCTAAAAACTGCAAGCAAACTCATGGAAATGGTAATAGTTGAGGGGAAAATGAAGTGTGTTTGTAATGTGGGAGACCGGTCTGCACAAAACACCCACATGTCGCTGCTTTACTCTATGTATTTCAGCCAAAAATGTGCTTCAGTCATTTAGAAAAAGGCCATTCGCGAGTGCAACATATGATCTAAGCATGGATGTCAAAAGTTTTCAAGATGTCAAAAGGTGGAGGAGTAATTTACAGTAGGTACATGTGATCATCAGCAGTTTTGGAGCTGGAAAATACACACACGCAAAAAAAATTCCAAGTCACTCGAGATTTGCCTAGATAATCATTTATTTAATAACTACATAATTACTGCAGCTCGCGTGCAGGATCTTACTGTCCCCGGAGCGCGCTGGAACATTTATTATTGTGTTTTTTTTCCTTTACATACGTTTCAGCCATATTCAGTCTGCTGTTTTCATTTGAATTTCATAACACCCCAATGCTGAGGATTTCTGGGATTCTGGTTTCAAGCTTTTCACCGAGACCTTGGAACCGGGCTGCAGGGATTTGTACCCATTCAGCCACACGAGCTTTGGTGGGGTCCGACACTGATGTCGGGTGATAAGACCTGGCTCAAAGCCGCTGTTTCACTGCCTCCCAGAGGTGTCAGGGCTCTCAGAGGGAAACAGGAAATAGCTTTTCCCAATCTGCAGACACATGATTGTCTGAAATGTCTTTGCATGATGCTGTATAGAGATTTACCGTTCGGATAATGACGTGGCCCAAACACGTGCCATTTTCGCTGTGATAAATGGACACAACTGTCGAGTTTAAGAGGCTCTTTTGCAAACACAAACTCTGCAAAAGTGCAGAGGAAAATATGCAGCCGGGCGCCTGAGCAAAAATAGAAGCAAAGTCACACTAAAGACACGGAGAGAAGCAACATTTCCACCAGGCAGGAGTCCAGTGTGGCACCGGCAGCCTCCTCGTGGGCCGACGCGGTTTGGAGTCTGCTCACTTCGGCGGCGTCACAGCGCCTCTCGTCTAATTGAAGAGCCCGGATTAAACACACCGCCGCCAGCGTGAAGTTCAGTGGCCGGGCAGCTCGGTGGGTATCGCCTCCATCTCTACAGAGGCTCTCCGGCCCGAATCAAAGCCTCTGCTGCTGCTCTTCCAGCGCCCGGGAAAATGATTTATACACCTGCTTTTGGCTTGTCGCCGTGCCACTCAGAGCCATTTATCTTGTCCTGGCTCTGGCTCCGTGTCGCAGGAGCTGGCCAAGCCCCCCCACCCCCCCACTCCTTCCTTTCTGTTGTTTCAGCATGAATGATCTTTTCCATTGACAGCTTTGTTCATCCCTGCAGGCAGATCTGCACCTGTAACCAAAGCCCGGTGGATATCGGCCTAATTACCGTTCTCATCTGGCACCCAGCTGCCTCCCATGTCCTCGCACGAACCCGTACAGCAAACCACAGCACAGGAGGAGGCATTAGCGAGTTAAAAAATGAGCCTTCGCCGCTGTAGCTGTGCAAAGAAAGGGGTTTTTTAAGGTTTCAAGGTCAGGAGGACAGCGAGGAACCAGCTGAAGGAGCAAACGACCCCGTTACGTCACGGGTCACACTTGTGTCATGCGGGCAGGTGTCACCGTCCTCCTAATCCCCGGCACGCCTGCCCTCGTCTGTTTTTACAGCGAGACACGCAGGAGGCCGGCTGCTCCGAAGGGTCGTCGGGTTTAAAGTCAAAAGAGAAAATCAGAGGCAGGACAAAGGGATGCTGCCGGCTGAATAGCAGCACGGCCGCACGTAGCTGTATGTGAGGCGCGTGGGCGTAGAGAAATGAGCATGCATCCCTCTCCGCTTGAATAAAGGTCGGACGAAGCACATTTCCTGTACAGGAGTGAAAAGTTCTCTGCGTGATAGACGCATTGAAGGCGAGCAGATGATGACACACGGAGCAGAGATGCACATTGTGTGGCATCAGCTCGGCGAAGGACGAACTTATTGTGAGGCTTAAAGCTCCAGCATCGAACGCTTTTCATTAAGTGTGTTTGGAGCTCGGTGCTCCATGTACTCATATCAAGGCCCGCCGCCGCCGCCACCGCTGCTGCATTTATATGCAAATCTTGACCTTTGCCAAGCTGTTAGATGAATACTGTACTCCTCCTTGTTTTGCCTCCCTTTCTTATGCACTAAACAGTGTTTTGCAGTCAGATTTGCAGAAGTTCCTCCCGGATTATGTTTCCGTGTAGTCATTTCAAGTCAGCAAGCAGCGGCGGCGGCGACGGATCCTCTAAACCCTGATCAGTCGCTCGGAAAATGGAGTTTGATGTTTTGAGGTTGAGTTTGGGATCAGCATTGTTGAACCCAGTTACCTCTCCTCTTTATTTTCCTCCCTGGGGGGGGGGGGCTCTGAGGTGACGTGACGCTGACGGCTCTAAATTTAATATGCAGCGGCCCAAAAATACGCGTCGGCATGACCAGGCTAGTTTGAAAATAACACCCTGTTGGAGCTGAGGCGGCCGTTCTCCGAGCATGACGTGACTCTTATGCAATGGCACAATGAGGCCGAGATATTTGGCAAATGTAACTCGATAGCCCGAAACCTCTGAAACCTTTATAGACGAGTTGTTGCCGACGTTGAGGAAGGCAGGGAAAGGGACGGCTCCAAAAAAAAAAGGGTGGGGGGGTCCAGGGGATTAGTGATGTGTTTGTAACGAAGCACCTGGTGTTGGACGTTAAACTTAGAGTCATATGTGATTATTCAATTAAAGCAAGTAACATGAAGAGTCCAAACTACGGTCAAGAAACTTATCAAGACGGAGGCATTTGACAGTTCAGGTGACGCCATCCGGAGGACTTGCAGAGGTGTAGGTTAACGAAGCCTCCGTTGTTTGTCATCCAATCAGAAAACTCTTTTTTCAAATTAGATGATGTCACCCAGAGGAGTTCTGGACGAGCACGATAACAAACGCTACACTCCGTGTCGTGAGAAACACCAGTTGTCATCATCACCAAATCTGAAAATTCGCGTGGAAGGGGTTTGTCAGTTCATGTGGGGGGATTGTGGAGATCAGGCCGACCAAGATATCTGTAGTCAGGGCAACCAGGTCATGAAGCACTCGTCCAGATGACGTTGTAGTTCTTTAGTTCGGATGGTTCTGGGAGCTGGTTTACATTGAAGTTGGGGTGTCGCTCGGGGTCAGACTGGAACCACGTATGAAATCATCGTGACAAGAAGCGACTCTTGTTGTCGCCTCGTGTGCTCAGGCCGACCGAAGCTCTTCCCACGATTCTTATTTTTGCCCTCAGCGTTTTCTAAAAGCAGCCCGTGTGACGTGATGCGGCCCGCGGGTTTCCTTTCAGAGGTTAACACGTTCACGCTCTTGTCGCAGACGATATCGGTCTATAGTCTTCATGGGGATTGCTGCAGTGATGCTGCATTTTTAAAAACCCTGTGCAGTAGGTGTGAAAGAGGAATCCTCCAGTCACCAGAGGAGGCCTCATTGTGCACGCAAACACCGACAAGAAACTCTACCCCCTTAAGCTGCAGACGTTTCACGGTAAAACTTAATGCACGGCTCTGAAGCGCGGACAAGTGTGTGCAGTTGTTGTGCCGCTCGTCAGCGCCGGACTTCACGTCCACTCGTCACCGCAAAGTCCTGTTTACACAACTAAAAGGGGAAGAATTACAGCTTTGTGTTGGCCGTCCAATCAGAAAGCGTGGAGACCTATTCCGAGTGTCATCGCCGCCTTAATCCCTGCGCTGCGAGAGTGTGTGCGGTCGCAGATAATAGTTCTGGCCTTCCTGAACAGTTTGACGACTCTCAGCAGCTGTGCGAGGCCCTGCCAAGGACCTGCTGCCCCTCTCTCTGTCTCTTTCTGTTTTCTATTTTCTCCTCTCTGTTCGTTTGTTTCACCTCCCTTTATTTTTACCGTCATCTTTAAAGAGCCTGAAAATGAATCGGTGCATCATCTGACAGAGTTGGACTTTTTTGAAAGCTGCGGGCCCTCTGAACGGGGAGCCAGGGCCTGCGGGCACATTATTAACAACAATGGAAATCGTTCTGAAGAAAAGACAATGACACTTGAGGCCTGTGAGGACAAACCCGAGCTGAAATCCCACATTTGGATTGTTTTTCAGTCATCTGCAGCCACGCCAGCCTCTGAATGTGCACTGGAATCTAACTTTTGTTCAGAGCCTCAAGATTTGCTCGATAATTTCCGGGAATCCAGAGTGGGCCCGGGATCAGGAAACTGGGAAACTGGGAGCCGACAGACCGAACACGCAGCCACTTGCTCGGTGACATCAGTTTGCACTGCGGCAGAAGTCGCGTCAGGTCGATCGTGCAGCAGCTGAAATGCTTCGGTTTTATTCAGTCACGAACAAGCGCTCGGATAAAGACACAAATTAAATCGTCATTCATCACTCTAATGAATGCGAGCGAGGTTTGAACATGACCTCACAGACAAAAGTTCAAACTCGGCACAGCTGTTTCCCAACCTCCATATCATCCACTTGATCCTAACGTGCATGAATCCAAAAGTTGCCCTTGCGATTTCAGTTGTTGCATCACGTCCTTATCGACAACGCGCTTCTAAATATCATTTTTTATTCCTGCACGACGTTCGTGTGGAGCCTTTGTCTCTCCGTCGTTTTCTTTCTCTCCCTCCACGGAACATTGCTGATATCCTGCAGCAGATGGCTGTGCTCTGCCACCCCCACTCCCACAATGCACAGGGGCCTCATGTGGGAGTTGAACACGGGCAATAGCATGGCCTCCACACACACACACACACACACACACACACACACACACACACACACAGTGCACATCTCACCTGTACCGCTATATATAATTACATTTACATATTCATCCCTGCTGAGTCGAAACACACACGTTTGGTTTCACCCACGTCCAAAAATAAGCGATGTAAAGATTGTTAGTAACAACTTGTTGTGAATAAAAACACAGTCAAACCAGATTTGTATCATATAGATCCATCTTTAACCTCCTTCAGCGATGAGTTTTATCGGCGGTTTGATCGCCTCGTGCTGCCTTCACCGAACACGTTGTTCCAGGAGGCAAACAAGGGTCTGATGATAAGAAAGTAAAAAGAAGGAAATCAGACAAAACAACAACAACAAAAAAGTCCAAGATGAATGTGACAACAGTCGCCCGGTGCACGCACACTTTTCTGCACAGCGAAGGTCAAACATTACAGCAAAGCAATAAGAAGCTAAACAAAGTGTTGTGCGAGGGCAGCTCAAGTCATTCGTTTTGTCCGTGTCAAATAGTTCCATTGGAATTATTTCATCAATTTTGAGCTGATACAAGATAAAAGTCTGTTAATCGTGCCGTGACCCTCGCAGATTTTTTCCCTTGACCCTTTGTGACAGTAAATTAATTGAGTGATAAAAGTCGGATTGTTTGGGCAAAAGAATGACGCTTTTTCCTGTAGAGTCGGTGTCAAGCGTCGCTTGCTTTGTAATTGCGAGTCGAATGCCTTTAGGCTTTCTTAACGGGAATTGGATGTTTGGGAATAATCTGAATTATTCACAGGAAACAAAAAGATTCTGCCAGAAATGCGAAGAAATTCTCACTTTACTGCATTTGATGAGGCTCTACGTTGGCGTTTAAGCGACGTTTCAAGCGGAAAAAGCAGTCGACTGCTGCCGCATTTCGTGGCTGAGAGTCAGTTTCGCACTCGACTGCACGTCCATAAGGATTTCATTGTGCTCGGAGAAGCGGCTTCACCTTGTTTTGGAACCAAATGCCTCGCTTGGTATTTTTCTGTCGGAGCGAAGGAGGTGAAGGAAAGGGAGGGAGGAGAGCGTTCAGTCCAGAGACAGTGACATCAGCGGTGCCTTTGGCGCCACTTATCTCCGCAGGATCTCCCAGCTGCCCTGGCATTTCCTGAAACAGGCCACACACACACACTCACACACGCAGTCTAACTCAGAAGACTCAAGGAAGCTTTAAGGAGATTTTTCACACTGAAACCATAAAGGGACCCCGGGAAGTTTCTGTTGTGCACAACATGATTCCGAGTCCCGAGAAACAAAAAACGATCATAAATGATTCATGCGTGCCAGGAATAGTTGTGTTATTAGCGCGGAACCGTACAGCGAGCGTGTTTGCTTGTTTGGTATCCAAGGAAAGTGTTTCCCACACTCATTTCTTTATTCCCAGCAGGCCGTCACGCCGTAGTGGTCGGCTGAGGAGCTGTTAGCTCACACTCATCAGGTACACTGCATTCCTCATCCTGACTGTTTTCACATGTTCCGGAGCAAGTTTGCAGATAATTAATATCTGTTGTCTTTGAAATGGTGCTAGTGCAGTTGAATTTATGCAGCAAGGACGTGCATCTTCTAAATGGTGTTTAGCAGGAGAAACAAACACCGATCTTCTTTTCCTTTTTCTGCAAGAACAGCGATGAAACCGCCGCTTCCTTAATGCCGAGGTCAGGTTACATGATGTTTATATTTCTCAAAGAAAGTGAGATCACGGCGACTTCAGTTCCTGCTGCCGCTCGGCTGACACACACACACACACACGGCAGACACGTTGAAGGTGGGTCGACCATGACTTCCTCGTGCACGAGATGAAAAAGTGATGGTGCAGAACGGTTTTGAGAGGTTGTGCTTTCACGCACATTAAAAAAATGTTAGTGCAGCCTAGTCCTGACCTCAGGATCCGGTATTACCGGGCTCATGTGGTCTGATCCTGGTGGAAGTGCAGTAATGGAGGTCAGGAACCTTATTGTCTTTGTGCGTCTGTGTGTGTGAACCATTGCAGCAGTGAGATCCGCATTCTTTAGAAAACGGGCGCTGAGGCGCGAGTGTGTGAGGAGTCGTCACACGAGGAGACTGCAGCCGTGCGTTCTTCCCCTTTTATTCCTGTTTGTCGCCTTCCACTTGTTCACACGCCGACACTTTAAACGCACATTTTCAATCCGCCAACTTTTGATTAATGCAGCTCTGAGGCTCGGCACGCTTAAAGAGAAGCGTTTATCTCTTCATCAGCGTCACTCACACAAGCCCAAACCTTCAATAGCGTCACACACTCTGAACTTTGCTCACACACACACACACACACACACACACACAGCGCTGAACTTTAACAAGCCAGCTATGCACAGTAAGACAATTCCAACCCCTCACACACTTGCATGGCGCTGCCAGCACAGCTTGCCATTAGCCCAGGGTTGGCCAACTCCAGACGATGTTTCCAATCTCTCGCACCATCTGCTCCTCGCCTCGGCACTATCGAAAGGAGGAAGAGTGCAGCTTCCTCTTCCTCCTCGTCCTCCCTGCGAGGCTGGCCATCTTGTGTGGAGGTGTGAAAGCTCTGGGACTTAAACCCTTCCTGAAAGCATTAATGGTAGCGACGTGTTTGCATGTGTACACCGCTTTAGCATGTGTGCCGCTGCTCCCTGGAGAGTCGTCACCCTCGGAGATCAACTAGTTTTGGATTATTTCGTCTTTTTCAACATGTTCGTCTGCACGTTGTCGAGCTGTAGCAGCGGCCTCAGTCTGGTGCCCTTTCAAACCCGGAGCAGGCGACTCTCGCAATCAATAAAACACTAAAGACAGGGCACTAAAAACAAGGCACCATTAACATAATAGATATTTGCAGGTAATAACGCAATAGCATCAATAACAATTCCCATTAATTTCCTGGAAACAACGACTTTGATGGATTTTATTCCCCTTGCAGGAATGTTAAGAATAGCTTTCAAAGTGCCACCTCTTGCTAAGAGTACACATAGAGTATATGCGAAGAAGTGGCCTCGTTGCGAAGCTGAGGCCGACCGCAGCTGCGTAAGGCCGAATAAACAGATTTCTGTGTGTTTGCTCCATCAGTGAAAGGCCTTGGCATCCATCCTCCCCTCCTTCAAAGCTGAGGATTGAAAAATGAGACGGATTCCTTGTGCAGAATATAAAACAGAAGACGCGATGCATCACACCGAGAGCTGACAGAAATACTACATGAATCATGTGTGGTGATATTACACAATGTACTTCGGCTCCTTGTCTTTCTCTCCGCGGCAGCGCTGACGTAAGGCGCCTTTCATCTTAATAATTTCCTTTAACGTCGCCTTTTCCTCACTTTGCTGCATGCATTATTTTTGATGAGGCAAAGGGCTCGAAACACAAAGGCTCCACCTGTTTTAAATCACATTTTTGTGCACGCGTTCCCCGCTTTCTGCGGTGAAATGTCATGGATTTTGCTCCCGTTAAACATTTAATGCGCTTAGTGATTATTTTCTACAATGCCCCAAAGCAAACCTTACAAGGCTCGGACCTGTTTAAACATTTAAAGCCTCCACCTATCGTTGCATCACTCTGTTTTCCAGGCCAAATGTCCGGTTTCCCCAGAGCAACTTCCTCCACCTCCTGTGCGGGGATAAGCGGTTGCTCCCAGACCAGCTGGGAGACGTAATCCCTCCAGCAGGTCCTGGCTCTGCCCCGGACTTCTGATCCCTCCGCCCCCTCCCACAACCGCTCAGGACCACAACAAGCAGCCAGGAGACACGGAAACCAGTCAAGTGTTCGTAAATCGTTGGTCTGGTTTTAAATCCCGCAGTGCTGTACTTTGTTTACACGCTGTCAGAGGTAGAAATGGAAACTGAAAAGCCATGAAAGATTCAACGGCGAACTTCAGCGGCACACAGTATGTACCTGTCAGCACTAATGAAGAAGAAGAGACTGCTTTCAGGAGCATCAGTGGCATCTTTAGGGGCCAGGAAAAGAGTCTTCACTTCTTAAAATTCAAACTGGGGCTCTCCTTTTCTAGTTTCAGCGAGCTGCCGGGCTGCAAACCTCATCCCTATGGCTCCATTACGTGGAGCGGGCCTTGATGACTCCTTCAATTTACACAAAACCGCTTGACAAACGCTTTTTCCACATCAGTCTTTACTGTTGCCCCAGGATGAGCTGGAGGAGCCTTGAGTCCAGACCATCCCGTCTGCTATGAATCATCAATACGTGCATCTCATCAGGGTGAGAGTTAGCTACTAAACAAACGTGGTTAGGTGTTCTTCAAATCTCACGCGTTCGTTCGTGATTCTCCTCTGACTTGTTACAACAAGGCAACAAATGATTGTTTCACACTGGACTGGAAAGTCTTTTTGATGGAGCTGGATGCCAGTGAGAAGTGATATTAAAGTATTTTATCGTATTGATCGTATCGCTCTGTATTGCTCCGTATCGTATCGCATAGAGTTGTGTCGTATCGTATCGTATTGTATCGCAACAAATCGTATTGTATTGCATCGAGTTGTGTGTCATATTGTATTGCTCCGTATCGTATCGCATTGTGTGACTCACGTCATATCTCCTTAGGCAGTACTTGGCACGTTCTGTTACCTTTGTACAATTGATGAACTTAGCTGCAGTCACAGTCTGTCACATGCGCCACTTCTCCTTTCTTTCATATTCATAATCAACCTCACATTGTGCACATACTTGACGTAAAGAGTGTGACAACTGGGTGTGAACCAGAAACAAATCTGTGATGTGACGCTGAGACGTGCATGTTCAGGCTGCCTCTGAACTCAGAAGGAGGAGAGAGAGTCCGAGGAATGAAATTTGACATTCCCGGTTTTAAGCCTTTTCATTATGATGATTCATAGGAGTAAAGTCCTGACCTTCTAGTGAGATTAGGGGATAAATGATTACTTACGTGAAATCGCAGCGTAATACTGGGCCCATGCAAACGCCGAGAGACCCAGCAAACCCTTAGATGAACTGGAACTTCACTTTCTCATATGCTGATGTCTTTTTTTTCCAGGACAAAGTCAATCTAATCGTATCTGTATGCAGACGTCGTTTTTCTCTGCTCCGGCCTCATTTTTCTCCTTTTTTTTCTCCATACCATCTAGTTTGTTTCTCCATCAGCTCCCTTTTCAATCCATTTGTCTTTATTCCATTTTCATTTTCTTTGGATGGAAACATCTCCTTTCCCCCCCCTCTCTTTAAGTATTTACCTGTGTCTTAAAGCCATATATCAGCCACACATCTTCGTGAATAATTTACCAGACCTCTCTTTTTCTTCGCTCTCTCCCTTTTTTAAAAATAAATCCAGAACTCGCCGGCCTTTTCTGGCTTTCTTCTTCTTACGAGTTAATTATTGCTCGCTCTTCATGGATGTGGATCTCTTTCACGTTTCTCCTGCTTTTGTCGAACTCATTTTTCTCTTTTGTTGATGGATGCAGGCCTCCACCTCATTTCTCTTTCTGTGCAGCCCGGTCCCATTTTCCCTCTTTGAGGCTGATTTACTCTTTGTCTTCATGAATGTGCACTATTATTTTTTTCTCCTCACTCGTACTTTTAAATATAATGCAATGCAACACTTATTTTCTTATCCGGCAGCGGTATACTTCCTATATAAAAGTCTGCAGGAGAAAATCTAATAGTAAGTCCAAAGTTTATATGAGTCTGATGTGATTTTTGACAGTTCATGTCCGTCACAAGTTCAGCTTCAGACTTTGACACAAACTTCTATGTCTCGTATGGTTTCATTGCACTTTTTTTTGTGCCTTTAAAGATAAATCTGGATCTGTTGTGACTTATTTGTTACAAAAAAGTTGTACATGTCACTCGTAGGAGCACAAGATGCATTTGTTGGGGACTATTTTCTGTGGTGGATTAACACACAGATCTAAGAAGTAGTGTGTGGATTAGTGACGTGTTTTTAAAGGGTTTTGGACATTGAAGTTGGACATTAATAACCTTAGATCACCGGTCGTTGACCCCGAACAGGTTCGTTTGTGTATCTCCAGCACACAAGCGTCCAGCCCGTCTCTTCAGGTCACTCGGGCCCAGTGTGTTGGACCATCCTGGATCTCCGTCCCCGGGCGTCTCTTGCTCTCCTGCCCTTTATCTCCTTCTGATGGCTCGTTCCTTCTCCGGATTGCTGAGTGATGCTCGTCGCTGCTGCCGCGTGTCGTCTTTCCACTCTGCGGGTTTTAATGGTGGAGAGGAGGTCCTGTCCTTTTCCCTTCTGTTCATCTGTAGCTCTCCTCGTTAAAGGCCTTTGTTGACGCGTGTTTCCTTCTTTGTGTTTAGTCTGATGCCAGAAGGTGGTGAACAGACCCGATTTTGAGCTACATAAACAGAAGTTGTCCAGCAGCAGGTGTGTCAGACCTGTGTGAACACACGGTTGAAGTTGGGAAAAGTCGCATGTTTGGGTTAAAACAGTTTGTGAGAAAAACAGTAGTGGCCCATGGGAAAATGATCCATCATAATAACCACAGGTCAACTAACGATGCTCGTCTCTGAATCCTGGCCCGACCTCCACGCTGCAGCACCCTGTTCAGCCTGTTAAACTTGTGTGTGCGTGTGTGTGTTTCACGCACAGTTGCCCTGCAGACTTTACCAAGGTGCAGCACAGCATGGCAGAGCCACCGAAACCCAACAATTTATATAATCAGAGGAGTGATTACCAAACAATTAGCTTTTCAGCATCTCTTTTAGCTCACATAGAGCCCAGAACGTGTGACTCTCTGATGAAGACTCTGCCAACATATCAGCTTGTGCAACTCAAAACTTTCTTGGTGCTACGAATACATCTTTGCTAATTAGAAGTGCGTTCCTCTGCCCACAGTTTGAGCTGCAGCTTTCTGAACGTTTGCCACTCGCTCCGACACCAAAATATAACTGAAATGACATTTGCAGTTACTTTGCACCAGTCGAACCTGCACAAGTGCGACGCCACGAATCTTATGCTGCCGGTTTCGCTGCATGAAAGGACGCTGTGCACAAATCCCTGCGTTCTGGCTTTGTTGTGAGCAGATTTTACCAGGACAGGTGCCAGCACACATGCTGATCAACGTTTCTCAATATCGCTTCCAACCACAGTTAATGTGACAGTTTCTGTGTTTTATAATTCTCCAGCGAACAGATGATGTATTAATTAAAAAAACATTGTGGCTACGAGCTTTAAAGTGATGAAGAGGGAAGATTGAAGAGGCCGATTTGTGGGGGCTGGAAATCATTTTACAATATTGTACGTTAGTAAGAGCAACTTAATGAAAGCATGAAAGGTGTAATATCCAACAAAAATAGCTTATGACAGAATAGTGAATTGTGGAATTGAATGTTCTGCATGTGAAACATTTTATTGTCAGAATCAATGCAGTAAAATATTAAAAGGACATATAGAAAATACAAAACGCACATGCGTGTGTCAAAAAGTCACTCACTGGAGCTAAACTGACACATTTGGCCACAACTTTTCTCGTTATTTGTTATATTTTGAGCTGAGCACGTCATTTTAAACGTGCACGTGTGTGTGTGTTGTGGCTGCTGAAGGATCGCTTGTTAGTGGACGTCGTCCTCTAAGACATTCTCTCATCCATCCATCCCTCCATCCTCGATGCTCCTCTGCCGTAATTGCTGCACAGGGTGCTCCAGCAGGAGGCTTTCGCTTCCTCCGACTGGGAGAGAGGCGCCAGCCGGCCTGCAGGGCTTTAGGGTTCCCACAAATCTTTCTCCTCCATGAAATAGGACACCCTCCCTCGGCCGACTGCAGACCACCAGCAATCGCTCGCGGAGGTGTCGGGGACTCTTGCTGAGCAAATCGAGGGGGCAGAAGACCTTCAGGGTGTGGAGGGAGGATCTAGTTTCTTTGGAGTTTCAAGTTGGTGCAGGTGCACGTGGAGAGAAGATATTTAAAAGACGATGAAGTAGAGTAAAAATGTGGAAGCCTGAGCCAAGCTTTTGTATAAAGAGCTGCAAAATAATTCAAAAGAGACAAAAAATAACCAGAAAGCAAAGAAAACAATGGAAAAATGTGCAAAATTTAAATAAATGAGGCCAAAGAAGAGAGAATGACAAAATGAAGCACACAGAGAAAACAATGACTTGATGAGCAGAACCTCCAGAATCCAGAATATCCGAAAAGTCCTAACAAGCAGAAATGCACAAAACGCCAGAATAAAGACAGCAGGACAATATGATGACGACAAGTTGACAATGTGACCAAAACGAGGCACAAATTGACAAAAAAGAGCTACACAGAATTTTCATTATGGAATTTCCTTTTTCATTTGACGTGACAGCTCTGTTTAAAACAGGTCTTTTACCCCAAGGACCAAGCTCATGCAGATTCCATCCTGCTTTATTTGGTGAAGCAACAAGAGAATCAGGGTGAAGGAAAACTGCAGCTTCAGGACCAGAATGGAGAAGAAACTCTGTTTTCCTGCACAAACCTTCTAATCTGGCCCAAGACGGCATCAAAAGTCGAAAATAAAGCAGCGACAAACAGGTGACCGTTTTCCTACCGGGGTTTGAACTTCTCCTACAAAGTCAAAGATGAGCTTCAAAAAACCTTCAGAACTGGCCGCGAATCCCATGTGGGTTCCATGGTGAACTCACTCCTTCATGCTCCTCCGTGGATCTTTTCTGAACGGATCCCGACGTCTTTAGAAGCAATCTCCACGTCCCCGAGGACCAACGTTTGGCTCCGGCAGGAGACAGAGCGATTCCGCCCATTCGAGCCGCTCAGAGAGGAAATCGATTTGTCCTTTTTTTTGGCTTGTTTGGCAGCAGCAGCAGCGCAGGCCTCAGAGTTTGGGAGGTGTTGCAGTGATAATCAATTTCAGCGTTGTGTGGCAGAGCAGAGACTAATGAGCAACACATCAGCGGCATTATTAATGCTGGCTGGGCCTCACTGCTGACTCAGGTACAACAGCTTCAGAAATTCTACACGGGCCGAGTTCGTCTGCTCGGGAGATGGGCTGGGGACGGAGCCAAGCGTCGCTCGAATCCGGGACAGGCAGCTCAACTCTCCTTTTCACGAGTGTCCACTGTGAATGTGAAGCTCATGTCTTATGTCTTCCTCTGTCCAGTCGCTCCCTGGAAGCAGCACACGCCAGGTGGGATCACGTTCAACCACAGACGTTCTGACTTATGAAATAAGAATTTATTAGAGTAACAGCTGAATTTGATTTGTTTTTTTATCCCATGGGCTGTTGTAGTTTTATGTCTTTGATAATTACCCATTTTTGAAGTTGTTTTGCACGTCTTTTTAGTCCTTTGTCTACCTTTACTAGTTTTGTGTCTATATTTAGACCTCAAGCATCTCATTTTAGTTGTCCCTGTATCTTTTTTTAGTAGTTTTGCATCTCTTTTTATTCCCTTTGTATCTGCTTTTTATAGATTTGTATCTCTTTTTTGTGAATTTGCATGTTTTTCTACTTGTTTCGTATTTAATCCTTTGTTGGATTAGGTGAGTAAAGAGTTGATGTTGTAATTGGGTGCTGGACAAACGTAGACCGGCTCCCGGTTTTGCACCTTCCAGCCTGCTGGTAGCTGCAGTTTGCCCAGTGTGAAGCATATTGATGGCGGCTTCTTCTACCTTGAAAACTTTAGGCCTTGTACTCCTCGTATGCTATTTTTGTCCCTGTTTATGCAAATCCCTCGATCGCTTTACAGTATCCTGTGCTCATTATGGCGGCGGCGTGTGACCAACACGCCACCGAAGGCTGGGATGTTACTCAGGGATTCAGGAGGGGTGATCTGCCATCTTGCCTCAGCCACTGCCAGTTACTGTGGCCAAAACCCGAGGAGGAGAGGACGACGGCCTCCTGTCAGTCAAACTTCCATGAAAGAGAGATGTTCAAAGTCGGTTTGAGGCTCCTGCTGCCACTAACCAGTCCGGCACTGAAGATTTGTTTGTGTGTCTAGCGGTAAAAGAGTCTCTAAAAAACAGGTTTAAAGGCAAAAAACTACTTATAAGAACAATTTTTATACTTTGAAATACGTCGAACGTTGAGAAGCTCTCAAATAAACTTTCAAATATTCAGGTGGACAGTTGTTGGTTTTTGCCAAGATTTTCCCCAAAGTCTGAAAAAACAAGCAAAATAAACTTAGACTTTAGCATTAAATATGATTTCTGCAACAGTTTATGCATTTGGTTAGGGATTCATTCAGTGCTGCTGGGAACATGTAATAGAAAAAATGAGCATTGTCTTTTTTTTTTTACTGCAAACTCATCAGTGGCTTCAATCGTTCCCTGTCTGTTCTTGCTCAGTTTGCGTCTCTCGTTATTGCTTGTGTCTTTTCAGTTGTTTCACATCCGAGTGGTTCTGTGCTGCTTTAAGCCACGTTTACTCATTTTGGTGATTTTGAGCCTCTGCTTGTTCCTGTGAGTAAAGGCTTTGTAGTCATGCAATCAATTAACTCCCATCCTCAGCTCTTCTACTTCCTCCCTTTTCTTTCCCCAAACATCAAACTCCTTCCTCCCATCTCTCCATCTCCCTCTCCTCCTCGTGTTCTTTCACCTTTAAGTATATCTTTAATAACGCCTCAGTTCTCCCTCTCCCAGCGTGTTCATTATCGCGGCGGCTGCAACACCTACGCCGCTATAATCAATCCAAATTAAAAACTTACAGTCGGCTAAAAATAGAAGGAGTCAGGTGTCGGAGGAGTGTGGCAGGATCTGCTTCCCTCGGTGGCCTTTGCAGGAGAAACACCGGCTGTGTTTGGATTTTGTTGTTGTCCTCGTCTGTGTTTTCATTTACGTCTCTCACCTCCAACAGAAAGCAACAGTAATTGAAATTAATGTTGGAGTTTGCATCAAGCGGGCAGAGGCGTGTGTGAGTGTGAGTGAACGTACACAGGATTACGCTCGTCTTATTTAAGGTGTTTTTATGCTGATGTTTCAGCTTAGTCCAGTTTACAGGTGGGACCAACAGTTTGATTCAAACAATTCGTGCTTGTTTAAACAGTTTTAGGTTAAAATCTGATGTGACAAAGTCCTTAAAATGCTCTCCTATAAGAATGGAAGATATAAGGGGAAATCTAAAAACCATTAGCACGTAGCATGTGTTAAAGGAAGGAGAATGTGTGTGTGTCACAGAGAGACAGCGAGAAACAGAGATAAAATGAGAGAGACACATACTTAGACCAGGCAAACAGGAGGGTGAATGCATTATACTTAAATGTAATGTATGTGCATGTGCATGTGTGTGTGTGTGTGTGTGTGTGTGTGTGTGTGTGTAAACCCTTCCAGGAAAAGCCCGACTGAGTGCAGTGTGTGCGCTGTGTGTGCGTGTGCTCCTGCAGACAGATAATGTATTAGAGAGGTCCAGTCATGGTCCTGACTGGCTGCAGCTGTCAGCGTGGAGCCGACTGATGGAGGAAGTACCAGTAACGCGGTACTTTTACTCTTCTTTGCTCTAATCGAGTTATGCTGGAACATTTGCATTAACTTGCCACCCACCAGTGTGTTGCATTGTGATGAAACGGTTGCAATAAAGTTTTCAAAGGATGTGGGTAAATGTGCAGAGGTTTCCTCTGATGTCTGTTGTCCAGCAGAGGTGGATCCATCGCTGAGCAGCCACTGAGTCCGTCTCTTTATGCACACAAGCAGGAATCAAGCGTTGTTCTGAGAACTGGGATGTGGAGGAGACCCCCTGACTCCACCAGGAGGCAGCTTGATGAGAGACGTGAGTTACAGCACTTTACTTCAAAATGAGCCACAGTCACAACATCTGGCTGCAGGTGGAACGGCCGTCGTCTGCAGGCCTCGTCTGCCTGGAGAGCCCTCGGCGCTCGGCCAGCATTAATTGAGTTTGGAGTCGAGTCGGAGCATCGTCTCGGAGCTGCCTCGCAGGACCCAGACTTCTCCCTCTCTCCCTCTGTCTTTTTGTCTCTCTCATGTAATTAAACAAATGTGGTTACCACGAAATGACTCCCCGAGCTCCCAAAACAAGAAGGAGGTGTTAATGGAGGAAATGTGGAGAAGAACTCACGAACCCACGTGCACATGTTTGACATTCGCGTGTTCGGTGACGGGGAACGATGGCGCCTGCACGACAGTCGCGTGGTCTCAGATCCACGTAAGGTACTTTGGAAAAGGAGGTAAATGCAGATCTCGCTGCACGGCATTCAGTCGTGCACGCACATAAAGTACAGTATGTGTAAAAAACACAATGCAACATTCTCCCTTCATGGTGCACCAAACTTGCTGCGTTTGCGTTTTTGCATCAATTTGTTTGCATGTATTTACAGGCAGATCAGCTTGGATTGTTAAAAAACCTGCAGCTTTTTCCAGAAATCCAACCAGCAGAGAGAAGTGGGCACAGCTCATTCACTTTGTCACCTATATCATAACCACCGTGTTTGGAGAGATGCCAAATTCTTCAAAGTCCTTCAAGTAGTTTGTGAGAAAATAGAGAGAAGCTGAAAGGGCTTAAGTCCTGAGCGTGAAGCAAAAATATTGTAATCCTTTAAAAATCCTCCCAGTACAACAAACACTAATCACTTCTTGAGGCCGAGAGCACGTTTGTGGTGCCTGAAGCAGCAGTTCTGCAGTGGCACAGCCTCCGTAGGAAAAGTGCCTGTCATTTGCTGGTTTTAGTCTTCATTTGAGCCCTGTGTGTTTCTGTAAAGTTGCTGGAGTCCACGTTACACAAAAAATACAAGCAATTATGTCATTAGGAGCAGTGGTGTAATCAGGTCGGAAGGAAGAAGGTGGTCACGTCAGCAATCACTAGTCACAATAGTCCATTCGAGCATTTACAGTAAGTAACCGTTTTTCTGCCGCACCCTGAGTTCTTAAAAGAAGCGGAAGAACGATGTTTTTCTAATCAGGCCAAGAGTCGTCGTGTTAGCTCTCAAACGGCGACGATTTACGAGTGATTGCAGCTGCAACGGGGAGCCACGTACGGCAGAACAAACTCACCCGCTTCACCGAGGTCGCACTTTTATGTGCGCGAGGCCTTGACTCGTCGTGAAATGTCGCACACAGTCTCTCCTTCCTCCGTGCTGTGAGGAAACACGTCTCACATCCTCTGTTATCGAGGACGACGCACAAACCTTCTTGTGTTTGACACGTTGCGTATTTGACTCAAATTTAAACTTTCATTTTCAGGAAAGTGTTCTGGTCACCTTGCATTTACATTTTTCAGAACGTCGCTGAACTCTCGAACTTGCCTGTAACGTGACTCAGCCGTGCAGCACGTCCAGCATTTGTGTAGTCAGCGGTTTCATTTTTAATATGATGGTGATGATGGAATCAAAGTCAATATTAAACAGAAGAGGAAAAGAAAACCATGCAAACAATGACGTGCAGCAAACTCCAACCTCAGATGTGACCTTAGGCCAATGCCTTTATTTGTTTCATGATGATTAGTTGTATGTTACACCGTTTTCTTCAAAGCAGTCCACGTAAACGTAATAAAAGTCGAGGTATTATAGTATGAGTGAGGCAGAGGGAAATTTTACACAACTTGGTTCATTCTACATCAGTACTGGGTTATTCCGCTGTTTCGCGGTATAAATGTACCGTTTGTGCCCCCGAAATGTAGTGAAAAGTGTCGAAAAAAGTAAAAAAAACTTCCTTTAAAGTTCTCTTTGAAATTGAACCTATGGCGGCCGCAGTGTTTGGTGGTTGAATGCTAATCGACTCACACAGAACACAAGCAAAAGTATTTTTTCGGTACTTTTACGATCGATGAGCATTAACAAAAGTCGCGACAAAAGAACAAACGAATTTGAGCAGGAAACGATGAATAAAACATGCGACTTGAGGCGGTTCGTGTGTTCGACCAGGTCCATTTGTGGAGGCGCTGATCGATGTTTGTCTGAGAGCACGCTGATCCTTTTGTTGGCTGAAAAAGTTGCTCGCGCTTTCTGGGCCTTTCATCTTTCATTTGGGCTTCGGGACATTGATCGAGCGAGGGGCAGCCACTGACATCAAACCGGGCCACTGTCTTTTATTCCTTCCACTTTCATTGAAGAGAGGATTTATAGGTACTCCAGTCATCAGGTTACCATGCTACAATGCCGGATTTACTTCAAAAGGCAGGATTATCCATCATATGTGTCAGAGAGAGAACGTCCTTCAGCAAATGTGAAAGGAGGGTTTACAGCTGAAAACATCAATGAGCTGATTCTAAGAATGAAGATTCAGCGGGAGCCTGTGAGACCAGTCGCTGGTTCAGATCCTTGAATGAAGTTTCCGAACGGTGCCCTCAGGACCTGGGGTGGAGGGAAACCGTTACTGCCGGCCCTAAAGTTCACGGGGCTCTGGTGTGAAAGTAGCAGAGCTCAGTTCGTAGATGCAAGAATGAAACTGGTAAATTAATACCACAAATAAAACCAAAATGAATCAAAAAAGGCAAAAATAATGAAACACTGAAACCCTAAACGTAAAGCAAACATCACGTGATCCACCGTAGTGATTTTCTGGTCACACCTTTGCCCATGATACCGTCTAAACTCGCACAACACAAGGTTTCCTTCATCTGCCTGCACTACGTCTGAATTTCATGCATCATAATAGTCAGAAAATTTAAAATAAATTCCAACAGAAGCCATGAGTGCTCAAAAATAGATTTTTTGCAAAAGCAGTTGTCTAGGAATTCAGATCTATTTCTTACAATTAATGTATTTCAATGCATTTATAAATGTGTACACATACACAAAATCTTTTGTATTGTACCTATTATTGACTCAATGCTCCTTCTGCCTCCTCACAAACTCCTCGAAAACACAATTTCATCACAATGACTGAAAAACCCTGTTACTCTGTTTGTGTTGTGCGTCTCGGTGTGGTTGAAACACGTAAAGCACATTTAAATCAACAAGCACGTGTCCCACTGCCGTGTTGTGTCTGGCTGGTGTGTTTTTAATATTTTTTTGGCCAACAACATTGATGAATGTTGGTGAACCCAGGATGTAGATTGACGGACACAAGTTAACTAAAGTCGTCAGCAAAGTGGGACTGTCCTACTCTACACGAACAACGGGCTTCAAGTTCTAATACACCTGCTAACAATAATTCCAATATTACTGAGCGGTAATACTAATAACTGCATAATAAATCATGATAAATAGGAGCTTCATCTTCAAGGTCACTGTGGTTCAGAATCAAAAATCCTCCAGATGTTTCCTGTGACACTCTATCAACGTGATGGATTTGTTTGTGTGCACGTCTTCATCGAGCTCGGGGCTTCACCTTAAACCAATTAAATTGGCCTCTTAATTGTGCATCTTATTGGAGGATTGATCATAATTAGACCTGCTTGATGGGAAGTTAATATGCGTTAATTATGGCAGAAATGGCGGGATAACAACGCGGGAACGCGGCTCCTCGTCTTTACCCTGCTGATGGTTTGTGTGCAGGATGACAGAGACTCCAGTCTGGCCTCAATCTGTCTCCAGCAAGAAATAGATTTGAATATTAAACACTTTTTAAAGAACTGCGTCTCTCTAAGGAGGCCTGCTGTAACAGTGTGTACTCTTTCTTTTTTACAGTATGAGCTGCCGAGAACAGCACCACGACAGGTTGCTGCGTGTCCTTCACTGTTCGTAGACATGTGAAATTAGAACAGTTCTACGCTTCACCTGAACTCAAACTGTATTATTGACATTTTTTCTTGAGAGTTGCTGCGCGTTTGTCTCACTGACAGACCAGTACAAGACTCCTGTATGTCTTTGTGCTCATTTGTGTCTTTTGCTGTAGTTTTTTGTCTCTTTTGGGTACTTTTGTGTTTCCATGGCCATTTTTGACCCGTTCAAAGTAGATTTAAGTCGGTATATATGGTCATTTCTCACCTTTTGTGTTGTAGTTCGGCATCTTTTCCCGACTAATTTGTCTTTTCTTTTGGACATTTTGCACATTTTCAAAGTTGTTTCCGTGCGGTGGTTCTGTGTTTCTCACAGGAAAAAAAGTTGAAGGGCCATCAAGAGTCACTTGCTGATATGTGGATGTTAATTGTGCATCATTAGAAAATAAGTGACAAGTAGGGACACAGTAAATAACGGACAAACAGACAAGACAATCGAACTCCACCAACAACTGAGTCCAGAACGGCTCACTCAGATGTCGGAAGAAACAGATTTGGACCAGTGAAAGTAATGTCGACCACAGGGCCACAGGTGAAGGCAGGCGAACGTGAGAAAGCCACAGTGTGAAAACGCCTGTGGTCCACTTAACACACTGCAAAATATGGCGATAAGCAGGGGGCATTCGCAGCGAGCGGGCGGGTCGGGCCGATTACACCCCGCAGACCACAAGACAACAAGAGCAGCAGATAATCTCCGCTGCAAACACACACTTCACATTAGACCGGTCTCTGCAGCAGGACCGGCGATACTGTTACTGCGTGACCAACACAACGGTGTCAGGGAGCAAGGTCAAAGGTCATCACAGCAGCGACACGGAGACAGCTGAAAAATGAGGTGAGACGGACACACACACACCAGGGTAGGAGTGTGAATAAAGGCGACTGAGTTTAGGGATTGTGCACTGAAGGTACAGAAGCTTTCTTACCTAATTCTTACATAAGCCAAACTATGAACCCATTTGACCGCTTTCTTGTTTTGTCATCGCTGCCTTTCGTGCTGTTTGTGCATGTGTTGTCGCTCGTCCAATTGAAGGTGGAGGTTTTTGCGCTTTTATTTTGCATGAATAGAGTGACAAATGATGAGTAATGAGTCTTCTGCCGTTCGGGGAAGTGCTTCAGCTCGGAAGAAGACAAATAAATTACACTAGTTATAAAAAATAAAAAAGTTAATTGAAGCTGGAGCCTGAATGCTGCTAATATTCCATAGGTTTACATGTATTTACATATTTTGTAAATACATGTAATTTTTTGGGTTGTTGTTTTGTAACTACACGGGAAGAAACACTCCTAATTAAGAGTGTGACGCCCTGTAAGTCACTTTCTGCACTTAACCTTCATCATGCGTGTTTGTATGTAAATCTATCCCCCCTCCTCCTCCTCCAGCTGTCAGTCATATTGATGAGCTGTCACCTGTAATGTGTCTGAGGTAACTGGTGTCCTCAAAGCCTCTACATTTAATCAGATCAGTCATTGTGTCTCCCAACATTGTGCTCCTTTGTCCTTGTTTTGCCTCCTCGGTTGCTGTTGGCAGTCCCCGCATGACACGTCCACGGGAGCTGATTTACACCCCGAAACACCAGAACAGGACGAAAGGGCTAAATTCGAGAGAGCGGGGCGCCGTGGCTCGCACACGAGCTGATAAGACAAATACAGTGGAATCACACTTTGCACGAGTTTCATCGAAGATGCATGTTGCAGATTTGAGCTACAGCAGTGTTTTGTTCCCCCACAGTGGATATATAGTTGTCCACTTTTGGCTACTGCACATACATTTTCCTGATTCCAACAGGCTTCAACCTTGAGCTGCAGCCAAAATCCAGACAGGCGCCACACACCAACACATACACACTCAACGCCGCTGGTCTGAGGCCAGCTTCCAGCACTCCCTGTTTGTGCCAGCGCTGTCATCGCCGCTCCAAACACGCTGCTTGATAACGCTGGAGAGAGACACGGGGAGCTGCTGCCAGCACAGTATCTGATCTAACTATTGCTTCATGCTATTAAACCACAGTGATGGTCTTATGTAGAAACCTGGCACGGACGTCGTGGAGAAGGTGAGGGAGGGCATGTATGTCATTGGGTTATTGGATTAGGCTCCGCCCACCGCAGATGCTTCATTGATTTAGGCCTGCAGCACCTCCAGAAGGCTCAGCTGTGATTTTTTTATTATTTCAGTTAATAATCTGTGACACTTTCGTGCAAGACGAGCGGCACGACCAGCTCCAAACTGTGACAATATTTCATTGTGTTTATTTAAGTTTTATTTGATGAAAAAACCTGGAATAATTCAGCAGACATTTTGGGAAAATGACTGTAACATCTCCCTAACTCGTCATCTCAATTGTTGATTTAAAGCCTTATCCAGCCAGCCAGGTTGTAATTCTGAAAAAAAAGATTTAATTCTTACATTGTGTTCGGATGTTTTTAGCAAGAGATGGAAAGAGGTTTCAGAGTGTTTCATGACAATGTCTGTAAAAAGCATCCAATTCTCAGAAACAGCACCAAGGACGTGAACTTGGAGTCCTTGGCGGTATAGACACATTGTTAATTGTACAGCACGAACTTTGAAGGATTTCAAGGAAGTAAACATCTTTTGACTCTGCTCTCTTGTGAATGTGTTAATACTCCATCTCAGTTCATTTACAAAGTTTCTTTTTCATTGCATTATTCAGATTATGTGTTTCAAGAAACCTGAAGGAAAGTGGTAGCAGTTCGACCCACACTGTTTGACTGACAGCTGAGCCCCAATGTGAGAGAACTGTCCCTGATATTCCTTTTTTCTTAGATTTCTTTCACTTCTTGCCACCACAATCTGGGTGTAACCTCCAGTTGTGCTTCTATTATTCCTTAAATTGTCCTTCTGCCACTTCACCAAGCATCATCAAAGTTTCATTTCTCCGATATGTGGCGGAGTTTGAGCCCCGAGTTCAGTTGAGTTCAGTATGTGCAAACAGAGACAGGTATCTCGCTACAGTGCTCTTGAAGTCCCAACAGGGTCGACTCAGAGTGAGGCCGGCAGCTTTACAGCCTCCTCTGAGCACCGGTGACCTCCAGAGATGGGTCTCAGTACTTTGATATAGTTGCCACGGTTGCTTCAGATCAAATGGAGACTACACTTCCCATGAACCCCGCTGCCTGTTTTCCCTGCACGTCTGCAGAAGGCAGACATGTTTAAAACTTTTTGAATCAGCGATTGCGTCCTCGACATGCACTTCTGTAGGTTGCAGTCACTGTCAACCACGAGCATCATGTTATATCAAGCGTCAAGACTTTGCAGCTTCTCAGTCATATTTCCACCTGTTTGCAATGTCTTCTAAGGACGTGTAGTGTGTGATGGACTTTTTTCGCTGTCGTTTTTTAGAGGCAGCTTCGACACTTGCAGGCGAGGCTGAAGTGGAGCGGTGGATGTAGACATGTTGTTCGTAAGACAGCTGACTCTAAATAAACTGGGTATGATGAAGATGCTTCTAGTAAAACCAGTGAGAGGAGCCCAGTTGTTTTAAATGTACTAAAGAAGCTCTTTTGTCATTTCTACTGTAGACAGACAGCTAATGCAAGCAGACAGTGTTTGAAACTAAAAACACTGGACGGATAAAAAAACTGATTTTAGAGACAATGATGTTTTTTAATCATTAAAACTGCTTGTTCCTTCAGCTGAAAACTTTGTCTTTTTTTTTACAGACGATATTAACCGTCCTTTTTGTTTCACAACTGACAAATGCCATCAGCTACTTTATATAAAATACATTAAGCTACGAAGTGATTCTCCTCCAATCACACACACAGCACAGCAGCACAGTGGAGCGTCGACCTTGTGACCCCCGTGTTTGAGCTCCATCCCGTGTCGGCCTGAGCCAATTCCCACAGAATAAACTCAGTGACAGCCATTACTCTGAAAGCTCATCATCAGGGGATTGGCCTGTGGTGATGTAATGCACCTGATGAATGCATCCGGTTCCTCCTTCTCCTCCTCCTCTTCCTCCTCCTCTTCCTCCTCACTCAGGCAGCCGGCCAGGCAGCATGAGCTCATACGTCCTTGGGAGGGAAAAAAAAAGGGCGGGGGGCATCTTTCATTCTTAAGTACCCCCTTGACAAATGAAATGGGACTGAGCCATTTTTTTTTCATAACACTTCAGAGAATAAGAGTGCTGCTCTGTTGGGCTGCATTTACATCTATGTGCTTAGTGAGGCTCTTATCGAGGGCAGAAAGAAAGCCACAACATCTTCATCGAAATCATCTGCAAGGAGACAGTGAAACAGGAAAATCGAACCAGAAAATCTCTCGCCTACCTGTTGTCCTCACCTGTTACTTCTTAAAATCATCACATTTAAACATAAGGGTGAAATATTTTTCTATTTTTTTTAATTAATTTGTTTGGAGTTTTCTGCTGTAAGGTCTTAATTTAATTTGATAGATAAGTATCATCGCACTCCTCTGCTCATTTAACCACTTTAATTCCAGTTGATTTTGTTCCTGAAAACACATACAACATGATATTATTGAAAACATTTTCCCAAATAAGGTTGATTAATAATAACTTGCCCAAACACAATGCACGCTTGCAACATGCACATAACGCACAATACATTCGTAAAGCTGTTTGTACTGAATTTGATCATTTGGTAAACACTGATCTCTAGTGGCTGAATATTTTAACTACACAGAAAACAGCCAGCATGTGGCAAACAAATGCATATTCCAGATCAGAAAAATCCACTGATATTAAAGCATAACATTAACCTTCCACTGTGGATAAAAATGTTTGCAGCACTGTGTCATTTGATGTTCCACAAACACTTTCTGCGGAGAGGAGATTCTGAGAGGTGTAATACTGACACCTAGTGGCAGGTAATTGTTATCGACGTTTGCCTCAAATAACCTAGACATGGAAAAAAATAGTTAAAAGAGGAAGAAACTGTTTTTTAAATATGATGCTTTAGTTGAGATTAAAAGATTACAGAAGTGGTCACTTTCTAACTTATGTCAGAACACACAACACAACATATGTATGTGTGGATTCACTTAACAGGCACAATATCATGAGGACATGTACAATTTCCTACGATCCGATACAGTGGCTCTGCAATGAATTTTACTTTTTCAACGTTATAATTTCTCAGTTTTTAACTTGAATATGTCAGAAACATGCTAATTCGTCTATATGTTTATTATTATGGTCGAAGCGGGTAGTGGAGTCACAGCAGAGTGTGTTATAGGAAGAGGTGGTTCTAATGTTTTGGCCACCTCATTCATTTTTATTAGGGTGGCTAAAACATTAATGCCATAACAAAGACATAGTAGAATTATAATCTTTCTGTCAGTTTTAACTTAAAAACTGAGAAAGTAGAACAGTTTAAAAGCAGAATTCATGGCAGAGTTGCAGTATTAAATTGTTACAGGTGTACCTAATAATGTGGCCAGAGAGTGTATGTGAATATTCATATTGTTGGACCCAAAAAAAAGTTCTAAAAGTTTGTTGAAGTTTCAGTAAACGGAAGTCCGTGCAGCGCAGTCATTGGCTAATTGCTTAACCAATCAGGAACCTTCGACCGACCTTCGACCGACTAGTGGCGCGTGCCAAAGGTGTTTCCTGTTAACAATTAGCCAGGCACGTTCACTAGCACTACGGGGGATTATTTGTTGCTAATAACAACTTTCGCAAACAAGATAATATTATTAACCGTCGAAGAGCGACCTCTGTCGTCGGAGGAGTCGCAACCTGGAGTTAGTGAGTTAGATGAATTTTAAATGTCTGTTTACGGTCAAAAAAGGTGAACATGTTAACTCGTTTATTGCTCGTGCTAATGCTAATGCGTTCTGTGCTAATTTGTCCAAGCGCTGTATAACGATACCGGTCGGTGCCTCTAAAAAATAGGAGCTGGGCAAAAAAAAAATATTAATGATTAATGTTACTACCGGAACAGTAAAGTACCGACACCACAGTAAAAATAAGTAACAAAGTCACAAATTATTTTTAATAAAAAATATGGCTCCTGTTCATGTTAGCATGTTATACGTAGCCTCATTGGTGCTTTAGCAATAGGTGAGTTAAGCTAAATTTCAGTGATGTATTACAGTGTATGTACTTTTTTGTAGGTTATTCTTTTAAACCTGTAATTCTTCAAAACTTAACTATTATTATTCCCAGTTAATGGTCAAATTACTTATATATATTACACTAATACTGTAGCGTTTCATCAAGCAATTCAGCCATATACACATATAAAATAATTATTTTTTCGTCCGTTAATGCTACATTTATACTTACTACATTGTTTCTCTGTCATGTACATTTTATATTGACTGAAAATATTTGATATTGGTTAATACAGGTGCTACAGCTGCGATTCATTGTCCAGCTCTGTTTTCTATAGGACTAGTAAAATTTAAATATTCAAATGCATGTTTGAAATGAATGAATTTGCAGTAAGTGATTAGTGACTTAAAGTCACACTGTGCAACATCTTCCCCATATTTTTCCTAGCAGACTTATGTTCCAGCACTAATGCTAATGTGTACAGGTTTGGGGAAAGCCTTCGTTGACACACACTCAATGGCAGCAGTGCAGAGACAATCACTTCCCTGACCCAACTGACCCGTCGGAGAGGAGCAACGATATCCTTCAGATTAAACCAGTAAGAAAACTACTGCAAGATTTATAGTCTTAATTATCCTAGTTTGAAATCTAGGACTAGGCTGCGCGGAGCATGGATAAGCCGAACAAGCAAAACAAATCTGTTTTAGAGATGAGAGGACTGATTCAGAGTCACACTTTAGTGCTAGCTTCAGTTGCACACTGCTGCTTTATACTGTAATAGTCACTCTAACCTAAGCTCCCTTTGTTTTTTGTATTTAGATTTTGTACTAGTTGGGTATTTATGCTGCTTGGTGACTCAAAGCTTATTAGAAATACCTTATGTTGTGTAAAACTCACGACAAGGCCAGTGCTTGATGGGGCATGCAAAGTAATTGACTGAGGATTCTGCAGTTGTATTGTGGTGAAAGTGAGACCTGATACAATATGTTGCTGCCTTGCTCCACTGCACAAACCATTTTTATCTCCACAGAAAAACCCTGAACAGGTAAGCCCTAGAACTGCCGACATGTTATTGCACTTAATGAAAAATAAATATAGCAGTGTGTTTTCAAAAGGAAAAAAATTAATCAATGGGTGATGTCACTAAAACTGTCTCATATGGACGTCTTCACGAGGAATGCAAAAGCTATAATCAAATTATGTTTTCTCCTTTATTTGTATTGAAGGATGACTCTCTTTCATATTCCACAGCCTAAACTCTGATGCCCTTGACAAGAAGACACAATATTTAGAAACTTTGGATTTTCTTAACTTATAGACTGCTATTTCTGTAGCATGTTCTCCCAAATTGAATGCACATTTTAATCAAAATTAGAGAAGATTAATGCAAATTTGTAACATTGCGAATATTACATGTGAATTTAGCACTGTTATAAGCCTGATAAAAGCATAGTGTAAAACATGATGCAAATAAATAATGTACAGTTTGTGTATTTTCTGTATTAATTTGTGGGAGTTGACAGACCTCTAATTGCTCCTTACTTAACTGATGCTTTCTGTTAGTCTCTCCAGTATAGCGGCATCTGACACAGTTTTATTTTTACCTCTTGAACTGTATTCATATGAAACTCAAACAATTTTAAATTCAAAATGTTGCAGCTTAAAAACTGGATATTGCATTAGTCACACCTACTAAAATAACAGAGGTGAGATAAGTACACCTGACTTTATAATTTCATTAATGCAAGGCTTGCAAATACTATCAAGCTCTCTTTATTATTCTGCATGTAACTGATGCGGTATCTATTTGTTTAAGGGGGGAAACCCACACTAAGTGAGATCTCAGATTTGAGTGCCACATTATACATGTAATAACAGTTTAGGGATATAATCCATCACTGCTATCCGGTGTCAAATCAGCCGGTGCAGGAAGGAAAAAAAAGTTGATCTGTCTCCCTGGGTCATCGTTTTTTAGCGTATTAGATGACAAATAATTGGTCATTCATCAATAACAATAGATGAAAGCTGAAATGATTTATTACCGTTATAACAAAAATTGGGCTGAGCGGTGATGATGATGATGGAGCTCACTGGTCAATCAAGCAGAGAGAGGGAAGGGAGGGAGGCGCTTATAATCTTAGAATGGAAAGAACCGGGGTGAGGAAAGAGTGTAGAAATAGAAAGAAAATGTGGAGCATGAGGGAGGAGGGGGGAAAAGAGCTAAGTTTTGGAAAAGTAACGCCAAAAGTAAATAATACAGACAAGAACAAAATATACAAGAGGACTAGAAGCAGTACACGGTGGACAAGAATAAATTGAGTCAAATGAAAAGAGAGAGGGGGGAAATCGGGAACAAAATGGTCGATATTGCTGCTTTCCTTTTGAGAGTTGGTCATGTGCAGGGTGAAAATGGAAGAGTGGCGTGACAGTGGATTACTTGCAACAAGCTTGCTGTGTGTCTTGTACTGAAGTTACACTGCTGAAACATATTAAAGAAACAATGAAAGTAGAAAAAATTTCTTCACTTAAGGAACGATTTGAAATATTTAAATGGAATTATTTTGCTTCCTTATGTGTTCAGATAAAAAAAAAAGGAGTTTTATCTTGTAAATCTTGTTTGCAGGTGTTTTTTACCTTATGACGTCACTGTAAACACTGCAAACCTGCAGAGAATGATCCAGTATCTTCCTGTGTCCATTTTCTTGCCCACAACACAAAGAACTCCGCAGCAACACGATCAGGAGGAAAGTGGACACAAGCTACATATAACTTTTCCAATTATTTAGTTCAGTCTAGTCTGGCATTGACCACCTATCAAGTCATGATGGATTGCTTTGACTTGATAATCCTGCACAGTTGCTAGTTGCAATCCTTGTATTGATCACTGCAGTGAAACCTCCCTGCCTGATTACCACCTTGCTGTAATACTGACAGAGGCATCTTTATCTTATGCTATCAGAACTTGTCTTGTTCTGGATGAGTGTTGGGTTTGAGTTGCTGATAAGCTGAAAATCCCTGGTTAACTTATTTATTATGAGTTGTTATCGACATATTTCTTTGTCTTCCTTTTTTATTGTTCTTCAAAAGCAGCATTAAACGTTGTTTATGTCTACTGTTAGCATATATTCTGTATTTTGTAAAATGACCATAACAAAAGAAATTCATGGGAACATCGGATTTGTGGAAAAAATGCTATTTGAAAGGTCGGGAACCACACCATTCAGTTATTAACCATGCAAATCTATGTTACATATTAAAGGCCGGAAGAACATGCTGTACTTGGAGAATACTAGCGAACAAAATGTCACCTGCCAAATGCTGGCAAATAATTGGCTGTGGATGCCCAGTGTGTTTGTTCTTTGGCCAGTAACCAGCTGTCATTTGATCACTTTGGGACGGCTGTAGCTCAGTTGGTAAGGTTTGGTCAAGTTGTTTTATTGGTAAACCGCTGAAGGTAGTAATTTTGAATGTGTTTTCATTGTAGCTGTGATGCACAGACTTCTGCGTGCGTGTGCGGGTGGGTGCTGATGGACAGAAGTGCCCAGCATGAGGTAAGTAACATGACAATTTTTTGAACAGATAGAATAGCAGGCCTGATACACAGGTCTGCTTTGCTGACCTCCAAATGACACCGGGGGCAGAGGAGGCAAGGACATAGGAGGGAAGGGTGGAGGGAGGGAGCAAAGGTAGTGATTGAGAGAAAGACGGAGACAAGACGAGAAATAAAAACTATCAAATGTTGTCAGATGTAAAGACTTTATAGGATTGCCAGATGCATTTTGGAAATAACGTTACGTACCTTACATTTGATTTGCTTGTATTCACTGGTAGTATGTAATAATGGCCTCTATGTAGTTGTTTTCCAAATTGAATTTGGCAATCTGCCTGGTAAATCTCTTTTTTTGTTCTTTTCTCCATAATACAGGTTTGTATCTTAGACTTAATGGTATAAGGTGATATCGGCATTTGAAAATATTTCCTTTTCTCTTTTAACATCTTGCATCTGCAGTGGTTCCTTTTACTGGGTACATGTTGTCATCTTTGGAGAAAACTTTGAAAGCATAACTTTTTAAAATGAATAGTATTTTTAGCACTTCCCATACAGACACTAATGATCAGCCTTTACTCGCATATCTGCAACCTGGATTAGCTTGTTTGTTTGTGCTGTAGACCTCAGTTGTCGTCCAAAAACACAAAATTTTTACTCATAAAAACTAAAGTTGTAGTAAATGTTGAGCGCAGTTTGACTTTTCAGGAACAAATGCTCTAATGCTTGCTGTTACTGGGGGCACGTTCTTGTTATTGTAGTGGATTCTATGACCGTCTTTCCCCCTGCAAGTCTGTGATATGCATTTTGTTAGACTGTTAATTTGTCAAAGTATTTAATAAATTACTAGTGGGACAGTGAAAGCTTTTCCTCATCACAATAGTAACAGCTGCTTCATCTGAGCTGAGCACTGAGCCAGCCGGTGTGTCGCAGTTATCAAAAGTCATAATCTCTGTATTTATCTGGCCGCAGGCCGAGCTGGCAGGTCTTCAGTCACTGTACAAACTGGATCCACAACCTGCCAAAGCATCGCCCCAATCAATAGATCCAGTTACAGTAAGAGGCTGTTTATCTCGTCATCTCGGGAGGAGTTATAGCTGAGCTTGCTCTGTCGCTCTCTTGATACTCCTCTACTTGTGTTCAGTGTAGTAAAGTGGACCTTTTAATTGCTGTCGTAAGAGATACAAAACCAATACGACAGGAGAGATCCACCGGAGCTACTGCCAAATTCAATTTGGAAAACAACTACATAGAGGCCATTATTACATACTACCAGTGAATACAAGCAAATCAAATGTAAGGTACGTAACGTTATTTCCGAAATGCATCTGGCAATCCTATAAAGTCTTTACATCTGACAACATTTGATAGTTTATATTTCTCGCCGTGTCTCCATCTGTCTCTCAATCACTACCTTTGCTCTCTCCCTCCATCCTTCCCTCCTATGTCCTTGCCTCCTCTGCCCCCGGTGTCATTTGGACTTCCTTGCAGATCACGGACTCTTCTCTTCTGCTTCTCTGACTCCTGTAATTCTGTTCACTCTCCCCTTCCTGAGTAATTGAAGTAATTTCCCACCTTGGCTATGATGAATGTGTCCTGCACTCCCTCCGTGCCCTTCTACTTTAGCCGGCCTAATTAAAGAAAACATTCCATGATTGCCTATTTTTCCTCGAGCGTGACAACCTATTATTCTCCCTAGCACCTGATTAGAGAGTTATTATGCTTAGATTTAGATTGATTTAACCGGTCAGCCTAATAAAAGACTACTTGGGGTTTGATTTAAAGTGGGGGAATTGCAGGTTTTGGAGCCAGTCACGGTGTGTAATTGTTATTACTGGCTCATGATATGAGTGAAGGCGGGGAAGGGAGTTGGCGAAATTGAATTAGAAAATTAGAAGGTCACTCTGTGTACAACAGGTGACATTTTGGGACATTTGTGCCACGATAGAGCTGTCAGGAGGAGGGACGTTCAGGCACAGATTTGTCGGGAGTGATAAATCACATCCATCACAGCCTGCAGAAACTGACATATTTCTATCAACACAAGATTAATCTCTCCATCAACTGCAGCACTGTGCCTCATAATCATTGGCAAGAATTGGATGCAAAATGGGTAAATTGACTGTGGTTGGGGTTGTGGTGATCAGCTATGGGTTGTTACTGTCTCAATTAAAGCCAAATACAAGGATGCAGTCACATAACCCAGCTGCTTAAGTGCTTTGGTGCAAAAAAAGGGAAGAAACCTTGGGCACAAACAATAAAATGAGCCGAGGATTTTGTAGTTTGCTAGAACCTTTTAATAGACGGTTTATTGTTCTTCCAAGAGTCAGTGTGGTAACCGACAAAATGCAGCTAGACACTGAAAGCTGCATCCCTGCCTCTTAATCAAAATCCGTGCAGCTGGGATACATCTTTTATTTTAAGGTATGAGGTTAAATTGTTAGACTGGTGATAGTAAATGTAATTATCCTGTACGGTTTAATGTAAAATTCAGCAAATGATATATATTTTATTTGAAGATCTAATGTCCTTATAAAATATTGCTGCTTTGTCTGAGAATATGTTTGTCCTTTTACTACTGCCCCCACCATTACACTTGGCTCAGAGGTCACAATCAGTCGGACGTTACATAAACATCTTGCACAGAGTTGAACAGCATTACGTCGCATTTATTGCCTGAACCTCAGTGACTACATTAAAACTTGATTTAATCTCGTATATGCCAAAAGTGACATAATACTGGAAGTGGCATTGAAAATATTTACTACTCTACCTAACATCTGTTTTGCTGAATGATGACTAGTCCTCTCTGCAGCCTCACTCAGATCTAGTTAGCATAACTGCACTCGCTGACGCGGCTGAACAGCGTTTTGATAAATGGCACAATTTAGAGGTAAAATGAACAATTTGACTCAGGCCACGCCATGAAAGCACAGAGGCTTTGCACTCGCTGTCAGACGGGTGAATCAAGTCCATCTTTCATGTATGAAATCCAGCAGCGTCAGAGTGAGCTTGGTGTAAGTTGTCTTTGACATGTATTCACTGATGGGATTATTGGCAGTCACTTCTTCACTGTCACTGTGAGTAATTGCTACATACTGTACTGTACTTTGTAACTACATGGGTAGGTTGATACATTAATAGATAAAGGATGAAGGCATGCTGCGTGCTGCTGCAGGTGAGTGAGTACTGTAGATTATAGGTAATAAGTCGGTAATTGATTAAATTGTGGGGAAACCATGTAGTCAAACAATATCATTCGTTAGTTTTTAAAGTGTCACGTTAATTGGCGATTGAAAACTCTTTTGCAAGACAGACAAGGGAATAAATTACATAGAAACATCTGTGTTAGTGTTGCATTTTAGTGGACAGCCAGTTGAAGGCTAACTCACCCTTTGGCTTTGGTCATTTTGAATCAATTTATGGTCATTTTATTTAGGGTAATTAGTTTTTGAAAGTTTTGAGTCGTTATGTGTGTTTCTTGTCATTAGATTTGTTTTTTGGGGTATTTAAAAAAAAATCTGTAGACATTTTATCCGTTTTGGTCATTTTATGTCTGTTTTTGAAAGCGTGGATGGTTGTTTATCCTTTTTAAGTGTTTGTGCCTCTCTTTGTGATAATTTTTTGTCGTCTTTAACTTAGCTGTTGCATATAAGGAATAAGAACAGCAACCTCAGAGACCTTGGGCCATAGGCACCTTGACCTCTGCGGCCCCCTCTGCTTGTTCAGTAATCATCCATGGACCTGATACCTTTTTTTGGGTTTGCTTCATTCAAGTGTAAACAGATTTCGACAGGCTGCAATTCCCACTCCACAGCAATGTACCCTTACTAAACTATTTACCACAGGATTCAGTTTAATATAGTACTAGTAACAAAATGTAGTATTCAATTTATGTTAAGTTGGAGTTGAAGTAAAAATGCAAGACACAAGGTATAGTACATATTCATTTCTTGTAGCTTGAATGTTCAATGTACAGTTTACACCTACTTTACAACATTGTCAATCATCAGAATACGACAATTTTACTGAACAAGGTGGCCTCTCAGATATTTTGAACACTGCACATTCAACACAGCTTTGTAAACCTAAACATTTTGTTTTGTGTTGATCCAGATCTTAGCAATATGTGTGTGTAAAAAAAAAAAATGTGGTCACGTCCCCCCACAGTTTATCTGTTACATTGGTTATTAAAGCTGTCTGCTGCCTGGCAATAGATTGAATTTGAAGAGTTGGCGACCAGTAAATTGTGCACATATAGATCCTCTATTTGTGCAGTCAAGCAGCAAATATAGACCTGAAGTGGCACAGCATGAGTGGAGTGAGATATGGTAGGATGGAAAGGAACGTGAGAGGAGAGGGAGTGGAAAAGTAAGGAGCAGAGAGGAAAGAGGGGGGATGGAAGAGATTAATTAATTAAAGTACAGTGTGAATGAACTGTAAGGTTCAATTTTGCTACTGAAAATAGAACTTTAAATCTATTTATAGGGATGCTAAGTATCTTTGGGGAGTTTGTTTCAGATCCAGTATGCTTAACAACTAACTGCTGCTTCTTCTGGTTTAGTTTGCATCTGGGAACAGTTTGCAAAATTATGGATGTAAGACACAGAGATGCAGTTTTGGTCCTAAAAGTGATGCCAAAAGAAACAGTGGTGCTTTAAACTCTTTTAAAAACTGCTTGTTAAAGACTATCTACTTGATACGGAAACAAAGAACGGAGGATGTGAATACAGGAGAGGGTGAGGGAGATCATGAAACTGAGAAAAGGATTGCAGATTAGGGGAAAGAGGGAGAGTTTTCAGTGAGTATAACATTAAAGGAGTGAGGAAAAGGAGGCCTGAGATGCTGGGGCAGGAAAGAAAATGAAAATGTAAGAAAAAAATAAGGCAGAAAGTGCAGCGAGAAGCATAAGAACAAGTTAAATGGTATAGAAAGAAATTCAGGAAAGAAATTAGAGTAATTGTCATTGCAGTGAAAAAAAGAGAAAAATTATGTATGCGTGATGTTTATTAAATCTTGGATAAATGAGATGTTGCAGCAGCCAGCTGGACGATAAAGCTAAACATTAAAAAGAAAGAGATGATTTCTTTAAAGGATTAATGGCGCTCTGAAGTCATTGATGATCACTCACTGAAGACTTCATTATTCCAATTAATGGGCCCCTCCACTGCTTGACCCGACTGTCAGATTTAGTGGCAAGGATCCTTTAAGTCAGATGGATGAACTGCCACAGCACCGTCGGCTAATTGGCAGCCACAATCAAGAGCGAATATGTATCAGGAGAAGAAGAGGAGGCTGAATATATTAGTAGGAATAACAGACGAAGAAGAAGAAAAATGAGGCAGCATGCAACATGGCAGCACCAACTGTCTAGATGTCAGTGGTGGAGAAATGGTGATGGGGAGGAGAGATGGAAAAGAGAAATTATGATGGTTTCAGGGGTTGATCAGAGCATTACATAAACATCATCAGTGTTGGAGGGTGAATAATTTTGTTACAACTGACCAGATCCAGTCGGTTGATGCACTCTGACTTAATGGATAGGATGCACTTTGTGTAATTAGGTGACATTTTAGATTTATTTTCCATAAAAATAAGTTTAACTATAAACTATAAAAAATTAAAATTTAAATGCACCATCAGGAGAATTTAGTTTGGAAGGTTCAGTGTGTTAAAGATTGTCTTCTTACAGTATTGACATCCTTATATTTACAGTATGGCTACATTGGCACCTGTTCATCAAACGCACAGAAATATGCAACCCCGAAAATGATAAGACTTTTGATTGACCCGCTTGTTATGTTCTCTATAAATTAAAGGAATGGTTGGGGCTTAAGGATGTCAGTACTGCAGTAACAGCAGCAGGCTTACAGGTTTGAGGATATTGTGTATTTTTAAATGTGTTTCTGGGCATTTTTTGCATTACTAACATTTGAGCCTGGGATGCTGTGGTAACATTGCATGGGCCTAACCATATCATATGTAATGTGTGTGTAATGTAGCTCACAAATCCACCTTTTTCTCGTCTGTAAAGTACCTGGTACCCTTTGCAAACCATTAAAACTGAGAATACACGTTGCGTGCTTACATATACTCACCTCGTTAGAGCTGGTCATATTTGTTCATATTTGAAGACAAGCTTTTTGTGACGTACAAAAGCATGAAATAAAAATGTGTAGAGATATAATAAAAAGGAAACAAAAGCGAAACAAATTAAACTATGACTGAAGTGATATAAGGCAGTCAAATAGTGTCAGATAATATTAGATTATGGCTCATTTCAGCACCATAGTTTACTTTTATGAATATTCTAAACACAACTACTTTGCTCTCGACCAGGGTGGGTGGCGCATTCAGGGCCCTCGCAGGCTCTGCAGTACAGAGATTAACGGGACCCAGGTGAGTTTTGCTCCGTGCAGACACAAGCTTGCTTCTTTGCGAACCACACATAAGCAATGGCCTCTCCGTGTACACCCATCGATTTCCTTCTTCAGGAGAGGAGTGGAAAGAAAAGGGATAAAATATGGTGGCGCACTCTTCCCCTCATGCATCAGGCTAGTCGGGCATAAAATAGTCAGTTTGGATGGGTGATCATGAACTGGCAGCAATGGGGAAGTTTACCAGAGTTAAATGGATGCCCTGACTCTTCTTTTACTCTGCCTCCCACCTCGCATTACAGCTGTAATTTATGCTAATAATATCCCTTGAAACGGTGGCGGGAAAAGAAGCAGATGAGAAATGGGCATCCCCGCAGCGTATTTACATTGCCTATAGGATTGTGGCGGAAACACAAGTTTGAGCGCTGTAGGGGGGCGGGGGCGAAAGGTTTTTCAGTTTCACTGAGCTTTAGTTTTCATTAGAGGCATCGCTGAACTAAATTCAAATGCTCATAGACCTTGTTTGCTGTCCTCTCATTCTTCTCGGTGTACATTGACTTGTATACCATGTTGTTAACATCGCTTCCTGTGTGCTGTTTCTTTATAACTTTATATCATGTTTAGTACGCACAGTATACACGCTCGTGTGTTCTTCTTTCTCCTCCACTGCGTGCTGTTTTTGTAGAATAGTGGTAGATGTCCTCTTATCTTATTTCCCTATGGGATCAATAAAGTTGTTTGAATCTTGAACCTTGAATTGAAAAGACCTACAATTTCCCTTAGTCCTTGGGTTTTAGGTTAAAAATAACAGTGCGTATCATGTGTGTAGTGTGCACTGTGTGCAAGATGTTCGGGGACCTTAGAGTATGTGGCTCATCTGTGTGTTGGAAACCTACACAGGAAGCCTACAAAGTTAGTGTCAATGCCAGGTGGTCTTACTTTTGTGGTGGACAGTGGTCAGCATGGGAGAACGGCTTACCCTGAGCAACAGGTGCCAGAACGCACGGCCATTGCAGCTTGCTGTGGATGGGGGGGTATGTAGCCGCAGACTGAGCAGAGAGCCCATTCATATCCCTGTCCACTACACAGGTAACCCACAGGTAGTTTTCATTTTGTGGTTGATTGGTGTATTCTAGGGTAAATGCCTGGCTAATTCGGTATGGGAATGTTATCCCTTAATATGTATTTGCCTTGTTCTAAGGATTTTGCATTTTATTCTGTGACTGGAAAACATTGGAGTTCTTCCTTTATTCTTCCAATCATGACCCTGCAACTAGAGAAAGCAGACAGAGAGCTGGTGAAGATCATTTACATCCTGGCCAATAAGAGATTAAGAAAGCTCATTAGTTTCTAGCATGTAGATAAAGCTCCAAATTGACAAGAGCAGCATATGGGCTGCTTCTTCAATTTGGGAAGAAAAGCAGGAGCTGAATCTCAGGAGATTAATGGTCCCACATCTACTTAGCTCTACCTTTGCACTTGCTGAAGTCCTGGGGCTCGCTCTGGTTGTTCGTTGGCCAAGTGACTGGCGGCACGAATGGACTGCTAGCATCCAGACAGCGGGCCAAATGTGCTGAAACTGTAACTGCTCCATTACCATGGTGATTAATGAGCTTGTCAGAAACTTAATTCCAACACCTCTCCTTTTTTCGAGTTTAAATTTTTCTTTAACCTACACCCACTAAAAAAAAAAAAAAAAAACTTTTTCCAAAATGTGCCATCAGAGTAATTTATTCTAATTATGCACACTGCCTATTTCTGTGGTGTGTTCCCCAACACCCAGACCTCCCCCATTCTGCTCTCCTTAAACCTTTTGGTGCAGATTAATGGAACAAAAAGTCTATTAATTAATGTTTTGTGGCTCTTAATTTCTGGCAAGGATTGCGCCTTGATGCAGCTGCCTGTTGCAGCCCGTCACTGTTGAACCTATGCCAAGGAAGTGCAGATGTAATTCTGTTATCTCTTGCTTAGTCGTTTACGCAAATTAAATTGAACAATTAGCCCTCTACCGGCCTTTCATGAATCACGCAAGAGAAGCTGCCAAAAATTAATACCTAAAGATTTCCATTTCAAAATAAGATGGTTCCCATTTTGGGAATGTGATGTTACACCTGCCTTGATACAAAATTAAATAAATGGAGGGATTTAATAAAATCCCATCCCGTCCTTGATAGGTGCAGCGAGAATATGTCAAGACTGAACTGGGTTTAAATTAAAACATAAGTCAGAGGTGATATACACTGTGTGTTAAAGGTCAGAGGCTGATGGTCTTTTGAAATGCTTTGAGAGATGAGAGTCACCAGGTGCCCTACAGATACCAAAGCAAATAAATACTAAAAAATAATTAGAAGTAGGCAACAGTGAATCCCAGAGTTTCCATTTGACTAATTAAAATAGCTGCTAACCCTAAAGGATGTTCATTACTCTGGGTTTTAGTGGAGTTTTACTGTCCCACAATGGTCTTAATGCTTTATCAGAATAATTGTTTGGCAGCAGTGAAGGCAGCCGATTTTAGCAAGCAAATCAAACGTAAAGATGGAGCGTTATTGTTATTAAAATAGTTTCCAATACCTTTTCTGTCTATAGGACATGAATGCTAATTTCTCAAATGTGTACCTCTCTGCTCTTCCTCTTTACTCTGCTACACCTTTTCTAGAAAAGATTTAAGAAATATGAATGTTCAAACTTACTACTTAAACAGAAATAAGTTGAGTCTAATAATTGAGTCTGTTTTACAGGAGACTGGACCAGACTCAGCAGCCCTCCATATTAGGAGCTCTGGCACTTGCTTAAGTGAATTAAGAGAATCATATTTCTAGTAAAAGTAGTAAAAGGAAAAATAATTTCCAGAAAGCTAAAAGCTAGCAGAAAAGATGACTTTTACATATTAGAAAAAAACTGTAATTTACAGATTAACCCGTAGTCACTAAATTTTCAGGCAAAAGCAAAGAAAATCTTTCTTTTTTTGATACTGCCCATAGCTTCATACATACATAGTTCAAGCTAGATTCAATTAGTAGATTACATTATGACATTAGATGTCAGATCCTGGAAACAAAACAGTAAAAAAACATAAGGGAACATTGTCCATTGGCAAACTGCATTACAGATTACGGGTGCTCGAACATTTTCTTTCTCAAGAACACAAGCTCATGTTTTATTGTGAAGACAACCCCTTGATGCTTTCCCTCGGAATGCCAGCAGAGGGCGTTTCCCTCCTACTTCTGAACTGTTGCTGCAATCAGCAGCTTTTTCTCAGATATGCAGCCACAGTGTGTGTGTGTGTGTGTGTGTGTGTGTGTGTGTGTGTGTGTCATTAATGTCTGTATATGGAAACTGAGGTTTGTAATGTAACCGAATAAGCATATTGCTCCTTTCACTGGAAGGGGCACAGGAGGGTGGGCAAGATGACACCGCAGCATCCTCTGCATTATCTTTAAACAGTGGGTTAACCACGTTTTTAAAAAAAAATAAGAGATCAATAAGCAACAATAAATGAAATCTGTACAATCTGCTCAGTAATGACCTGTAGGTTTGTGACAGTTATGTGTTGTTACACAAATGTATGGGCAAAGCTTCTCCCCTGTAAGTGCCCCCTAACTCAATTATGCTACTGTTTCTCTTCAGCTGTGTATTTCTTCAGTGTTTAACGTCCATTAAGAGTTGAGAGACGGTGACTGAGGAATGTTCTGGTGTCCTGTAGCACTGCATGAGCCTGTTATGTTTATGAAAGGACAGTTTACTAAAAAACCTTCACTTGTTAATAGTATCATCAATTACATGACATTAGCTTAACTTTTTAAGGGTTATTCAATTAATAATTAAGTGGATTTGTTTTGCAGAACAGCAAGCAAATTGTTTAGGTAAGATTGATAACTTGAGTAAAATGCCCTTTTTAAATGCCCAAACAAGTGACCTGCACACTGAAAAGCAAGTTTAATTATTAAATTATGCTTAACTATGGAGCCTGGATTTTAAGGAAATGTTCTACATGGAACGGGGGGCATGCTCAGAATGGGCTAGTACATTTAGTAAATCCTTTTCAGTTATAAAAGACTGTATATTAGTGATACAGTGTTTGGAAAGTGTTTGCTCAGTGTTTTAATGTTATATAGTCCGTACCATTACTGTACCATTTTAAACTTCAAATACTCATAAACATACTCAGTTGAGGTGAGGTAAAAAGGATGGAAGTATCATCTGCCTGGTTGCGACTGCTACAAAAGTCAGTATGACGAAATAGAGGAAAACACTTTAAATAATAATTTGCATAACAGTACAGTAATACTTTATTTATATTAATGACTTATTTCAACCTTAGACTCGTGGTGAATGTCCTACATCAGGTGGCAGGGCCTGGAACTATGTGAAGCTAATCAGCCCTGATGTTGTAGAAGATTTCCCGTACTTACCCGTGAATCATTTACATCGCCTGAATTTGATAATATTTCTGACAAGTAACACAATAAATCAGCTCTTTTGGCCAGAAATAATTGTCTTTTGATGGTACTAATTTGATACAGGGATACAGTTTGTCTGGGTAATATCATTTGCGTTTTGACCAAGCAATTTTTGAGCCAGAGTGCCAAAGCTCAGAGGTGACTAAAAATTTCATTGGCTGTTCAGTTTTATTTCTGTCCAGTTCACACACTCGAAACATGGAACCTGCTGTGCATTCAGTCACACGAGGAACAAAGAGCCTGTTCACTCAAACACTGTGTTGTTTATGCTACTGGAAACAACAAAAAAGTCATAAGGTGAAAAAATAGCATTACTGGAAAGTAGATGTGTATCCTGACAAGCTTATTAAACCAATATGTGCTAATGAGTGATACTTTATATCTACTATAGCTAAATTACTTTCACGTTGCGTTTTGTTACACATTTAAAAATTACATAAGTAGCTGGAAAATTAAAAAAAATGAAGATGAATAATCAGCACAGATGAACACTATACAGAGAACTTTTTTTAAACCCCGACAGTGTTAGTCCTTTGTTAAAAAAGCTAAAAAGGCTCCACAGGGAGTTCAGCTACAGGGCTGACACTAATAAAGTGTAGCTGATATCAACCTTTTACTGAATATCAACTATAACCAGGAATTTCAATATTCTTATTTCAGTGGAAACTCCTTGTGGCCCCTGATGGTTTAAACTTCCAGATGATGCTGAAACCAAGACTTTCACCAAGCGAAACTGGTTTCTTTGCAGATTTTAACAGTACTGACGCTCTCAACATTTCTCTTTTCACTAATGACAACAAGGACGCACAGATTGTTTGTGATACAAGAAACTTCACCCTGTTGACACCAAATAGTTTCAGAAAACTCAGTCCATGGATGCAGTCTTCCAGTTATGCCTTCATTTGTTATTTTTTGTAAAGATATACTTACTTAACTTGTTTTCTTTGAGGCAGACCTCCAGTATTTGCTCTTGAGAAAAATTATGTTTTCAATATGTCAGCTGTAATTTTATTATGTGTCTTTTAGCATTAAGTCAGAATTTGTATCGGCACATCATTTTAAAAGGATTGGCTCTGTATCAAGGCCCAAAAACTGGAGCATGACCCCCCCATTTGTAGGCACACGTTAGACTAAGGAGCAGTCGGGAAAAGTGCAGTGGCACTTAATGGCATCAAGTTATACAGTGGATTTATCAGAAAGTAACAAAGCCTTTTAAGAATATAAATCAGCACCGGGTCGAGCCGATGACGGAAACACTTTTACCGTGCCAAGAAAAGTGGAAGAACAAGACGAACGCAAATAAATGTGCTTTTCTTGCAGACGTGAACGTTTCAGATAGCTGTAAGAGAATCCCCTCTCACCAGCTACACCTCCAGTCCAGGTAGAGCAGCTGTTACCGCATCATCTCATTATTAACACACCAAACACGGCTCAGGCTCCTCTTATTGACTGTAATCACCTTAATGCAAAAAGCTGATGAAGTTGCCAAGGCGCAGAGTACTCTGTCTGAGACCTTTTCTCTTTTTGTGTGTGTGTGTTTTTTTGTAATGGCGCTGTCATAACCGCTCTGCTCCGTCTGGGCTTAAGTGAATCTGAGGCGCCATCTTTTAAACGAGGCTAACAAATGAACACGTTTTCCCCCCATCAAACGGCTCCTGACATTGATGCATGGGCTTCCAGATGAGCTCTGAAAAACTGATGGATCTGCGACGGTACACGCGCTTAGATAAACTAATGCATGTAATTACGTTTTCCATTCCCACTACATTGCGAGGCATCTTATTACAATATCATTAGTTGAAATGGTCGACAAAAAATGATACAGCTTGCAAATTTCTTTCTTTTTGTATCTATCTTTATCTTTTTGTCTCTATCCTGTTTTTTGCCATGTGGGGTAATTACTGGAAGTAGATTTCTTTGACTAGAATAAAAACAAATTCCATTTGTTTACTTCTCAGGAAGACATTATCGGGCATCTCTAAGTGTTGGTAATAGTGGGAAGTCTTATTCACCGGAGTTGTGGATAAGGAGACCATCGAGATGGTTAAAGATATGCCGTGTGGGACGAGCAGTATACTTTTTAAATGATTGGGCATATTTTAGATGCATCAGGTCTTATTCTGACAATACAGCTGAAAAATTTCCGGTACTCTTGCAGCTGCATCCTGCGTGTTGGCTTTATTTTTATCTTTGTGCTTTATTTGTGTCTGTTTGCGTCATCCTTTTTTTTTTTTTTTTGCATCCTTGCGTTCGTTTGGACCAGGTTTCTTCATCCTCTCTAAATTATATTTTGGATCCAACCCTTTAAGACCAAAGAAAGGTTATAGTTCATAGTTGAATTCAAACACCATGCTTGTTAAAAGAACCCCAGCCCTTATGCATAAAATATTTTTATTGATTTTATTTCTTAATTGATTCCAGTTCACTTGTAAGGGTACTCAGCACCTTATCCGAATGGTAGTGCATGCTTGATGTTGGTTGCTGCATGTGTTTATGTACAGTTCATCTACATGTTTAAATCTCCCACACTCAGAGGTATGTGATGTTCTTGACTTGCAGTTCATCACTGTCCATGCTACAGCTGTAGCCACACGTGTGTGTGTGTGTGTCTGGCTCGTGTGTTTATACATGCATAGTGCATCTCTCAGTTGCTGTCTCACTCTCTCGCTCCATTAAATACACACTCTCTCCTTGTTGGAGTGGGCTGTGCAACATCTGTGAGGCGTGTATAAGTGGAGAGACTATTTTTGCATCCATGTACATACGACTGTATGTTTAAACATGCATATTTCTGCTCTGTGTGTAATGTTCTTGCTCCAGCTGCAGCTGTAAGCGATTGCGTGTGTGTGTGTGTGTGTGTGTGTGTGTGCGCGTGTCTGTGAGATATCGTGGAGGAGCGAGGGCTCATGTTGGGAGCAGCAGTGGAGCTCATTAGGGGGAGTACCAGGGGAACTTGGCCGCTCAACCCCCCAGCTCCCAGCGCTCCTCTCCGGGCCACTGTGCCGCCTGGCCGGGCCTTCAGCCACAGCCCTTCATCTGCGCACATCGCACTGCCGGCTTCTGCACAGCACAGTGGCAATATGCTGTCATATGCTGCGTGATGGCTGCACTTCACACCAGTGTCGGACCAGATTCTGGCAAGGTTTTGTATTTCAGAAGAAAATAATTCTAGGCATTTTTTGATCAATGAGCTAGATGAATAGCAAAATTATGTATGGATCATTTTTGTTTGTGAGAAGGTCAGGATGAATCCCAAACCTAAAACTATTATTTTTATTGTTAGGCAGGTTGCATTAGAAAGTAAGGGTGGATGTTCTTTAAATGTTTTGCCCTGGAACCAGAAATTATTATTATTATCATTATTATTATCATTATTATTATTATTATTATTATTATTATTATTATTATTATTATTCAGGCTCAGGTTCACCAGATTGTTCTCCCTTTGCATTTAGGATGTAGCTTGTTTGATTGATAGTCTTATATCTGGTTTTCACTTTATTCTGGCAATTATTTTAATAATTTGCAAATATAGTGAATATAAGCGGAAAAATAGGTCACCACAGCAGTGGGTACGGCAATTACAAGAACCAAACAAAACTGAATAGAAATGCAACCACCACAGTGTGTTCACGTGATATTTTAGAGCAATGAGAATTAGACGCTCTGCATGGTTTGCTCATGTAGCTCATGAGCCGGTGCCTGATGCCGATTTGGTGATGTTATGCGATACTATTGGCTGTGACAAGTACTTGTATTGTATTGCATTCTTGTATTCAACTTTACAAATCCACACATACTTATCTTTTTTCAGCTTTACGTTCCTGAGTGTCCCCGTTGTAAGCTGGTCATGGGCATTGGAGTATTTGCTGGGCACTAATGGGGTAAAGGAAATAATAGTGTTTTTTTTTCCTTCAAATAACCCATGATGGGCACTTGAGGAAAGAGAAACCAGCAAACTAATCAATATTCTGGAGTTCATTTCTGTCGGTCTGTAAGGTTTCCAGCCTGGCAGCAGTTGTTTGACATGCTTCATATATGCTCTCGGAAAATTACTAAAGCATAGCCAGGACAACAATATTGATCAGAATATGTAGATCAGAATATGGTACAGATTTGCATGCAGCAATAACAAGGGTCAAATGGTGACATAAAACGACATAAAATGCCTTGTTTGGGACATGAGTTTTTCAACCAAATTTTTTTTGTGTAAAACAAATTGAGTTTAAAAGGTAATAGAATAAGGAAATGACTTTATTTGAAAGATCTGAAAAGTGGACTCTTACAAATAAAAACAACAGTGTTGTATTATGAACTGAACTGGAAGCTCTGCCTCTCTCTCTCTGTTTGACAAATGAGACTTTCATTGGACAATTATCGTTTTCGGGATCGCAAACGTGCGAACAGAATTTGTCACTGTCACTTTGTGTGTTTAAGGGCATATTAATCAAGTGATTAATTGCCAGATATTACCCACTGAACACGGCCTGTGTTTCCATTCAAGTGCTACTTTGCCTTTGAGCGTGATTGGTTAATGACTGCGTTCCGCTTTTGTTTGCAGAAGCATAAATAGATTTGTCTATTGTTTATTGGCATGTCTAAAGGCAGCTCTATGTACATTTTGACAATTTCTGATATTAAGATGAAGACTGGAGGATAATTATTTTATTTCCTGGACTGACAGTAGTTTTCAGTAGCGTAAAGATTAGGGTACTTTGGGTTAAATTCCCTGTCAACGCAGCTTCATCTTTTGTGGTTTCAGTTAAGGACAGTTTTGGTCAGTTCAAGCCTTATGTCAATTATGGTATAAAAATTGTCTGTGCAACATGCATTTCGCTATGGTTTCTTCAAAGCTTGAACATCACGGGCCTTTAAATTTAGCAGCTACTGATAGAAAAGCACGCTGCTATGGTCATTTTAGATGGTGTCAGTCACAGTTTTGCCTTCCAGTTTGATGCTTTGTATTCCAGGGAAAATCTCCGTTGTCTTGGGCTTAAAACGTACATCTATCTACATCTATAGAAGGAGCTCTGTGACGGTAGTAACATTTAGTACGTGAAAATCACAGTGAAGTTAAAGCATGCATTTTGTCTTTAATGAAAACCTTGCTGTAAGAGGAAATTAAGCTCTTCCTCTTAGTTACATTAGTTTAGTCGTGAATCATCCCTGGCTCCTACAAAATGTTTACATTTTTCTTATGTAAGAATGCACATTAACACATGCACCGCTGTAGAAAATGCATACATTAACATGCATGCATTTTGATGTGCTCTCTCTGGTTATAAGGCTGGAGATTGCAAATGCGCCAGTGCTCTAATTATCCACTAGAGGGAGCTAAGCTAATGTAGGATGTGAGCGTTTGCAGCAGCACTTGCTGAGCACACAGGCATACGCTCTCTCTTTCTTTCACACATACATCAACACACATACTTTGTTTTTTCTGCTCCAGTTCAAAAAACAATTCTAATTGGGCTTTTTGCTCTTCTGCTCTTCCAACTCTGTGAAAGACACCGAGTCTTCGCTCAACCTCCAGTCTTAGATGCACCAATTTAGTTATGACAAATGTGATGTTTCAGTTAAATTGTTAATGGTGCTACAGGACTCTGCAAGCCAGACATCAAAGGGCATACATTAATACACACTGCTCATGTTATTTCTTGTTCTGTTTAGTCTCCCGGGGAGAGGAATACTCTGCGTAAGAGATGCTCCTGTTTTTCCTACCGTTAATAAACCCTGATGCTTCTTTTCCTAAAGGTAAAGCACCTCGGCACGCAAATGAGGAATTGAGCTGAGAAAATGAGGGATCTGGAAACGAGGGGGCCGAGCCGGATGATCCGCCAACGTTAAGAGGCGTGCTTTGAAGAAAATTCCATCAAAGGAAAAAACAATAAGTGAAGCGATGTGTGTTTGTGAGTGGAAAGCTGGTGTTGAATACCTCGTGTTGTTCAAAAATGCTTAAAATCTCAATTGGCTCCGTTAACTGGCATCTGGAGAACAATGAGTTGAATCTGTTAGGGGTTTATAAAGGGCTTTTAGTGTTTCCGTCTCCTTCCATATGCCGTTGCATGATTGCTTTGCATCTTCATATTAGGCTGCACACCTTGTTTCCTCCTGCCACGGCTGGATAATAAACGTTGGGGGGAAAACGCGTTTTGAGTGTGGTTTCTGATGTTTGAGCAGAACAAGGCGTGCTTGATTTACAGTGCGGCTGGCAGCTTCAAGAGAGGACGCGTGCCTTACGAGATAGGGAATTAAGTGCTTCTCACATCTGATATCTAGACAAATTCTTAAACAGTTTTTGTAAGATACAGTAGGTACAAAATGGAACAATAAAAAGGTACTAAAAGTTGCCAAGTTACTTTTGTGGGGCCCTAAGGGACATGCTGCGTTACCAAGGTTTTTTTTTGCTTCAACATTTTGAGCTAGCTTTGGTGATAGTGCAAACCTTTGCTTTTGCTTGTTAAGCTTAAACATCTTAATGAGAAAATGCGTCTGATTTTTTGTTAGTCTTTTTGCATGAAGCTACTCATCAGCACTGTTGAGGGGAAAAGGCTTCCTGCCTCTTATCTAGCAGATGTGTGGAGGAGCTGAAGACATGTTCATTTCTGACATTTCCCCAACCTGCTGCGACACAAATAGACTCACTGTCACATGATGTATAGTCAACGATACATCAGGGACCAGAGCAAAGTGTTGTCTAAGAAAAGGAGTAGGCTTTTATAAGCTTGAGAAATTGTTGGGTATGATTTGATATTTTTTGCCAAAAACAACAAAACCAAAATGAATACAATTTTTACATTTACCGTAGCTGCTTTTCAAGACAAGCGTCTTTAATTGCTTTTGAAAGTGAATGAAGACCTTTAGTGAAATGATAAAAAATGTGTAAAAAAAAATTAACGGTCTTTATATTACCACAGCTATTTATTTTATTATTTTATTATTATTATGATTTTATTTGACCCAGCTTATTTATGGTAAAAAGGCCCATCCTTGTCTGTATTGTTTTCATCTTCAGAGGTCAGTGGCAACCTCAAGGCTATATCACCTCCTCCGCTCGCTGTTGTGCTTACAGACGTCTCACCAATGAGCCCGTCAGCTGCCTTAAGCATCTCTTAAGCAGGTGAGACATGGTCGAACTCCGCTTGCAACCTCTGCATCCTCCTCGTGACAGGGAAAGGGCTTTGTGTGTTTGCGTCGATCGCGTTTGGCATTTTGGCTGTGAAGTCCCGGACCTCACTGCGATGCCGTGGGCCGTTACCTGTCAGGTCCGAGACACCGTATATGTTGATGGGAGCAGGAAGGGGCCAGGTAGAGGTGGATCTGTCAGTGCTGATTTGTAAGGCCTTCAGTCACTGTCTCAGAGGTGCCAACAGAGGTATAGCTGTAGTTTTGTGTGAAGGCTCCGCTTAGTCATATGCACGTTGACAGTCATTTGTCTCCTCTGTGCTGTCCAAACAAGCGGTAGTATCTTGAAGAGTTAATTCATTGCTGTCTAGGTGGATCACATTCAGAAGACAAATAGGAGATGATGGTGAGATGGACCTATTGCGGCTGTTACAGGAATGTTGTGATAGATGTATCTCTTGACATTATTTGTCATGTTGAACTGTTTGATAGTTATGGTCTTTTGAAAGAAATTCACTGAGTTTATTAGGTACACCTAGCTAACGACAAAGAACAAATCTTGCATTCTTTGTGATAATGGCTAGTTTTTGATGTATTGATTTGTGTCATAATTTATTTTAAAAATATGCTGTTGAACTGCCCAGACTAAATGGTTTGGCAGCGATATACAGTATGTTTATAAACCCTGAAGCAGCAAAAGATCCCTTAAATTTGAACATGTGAGTATCTAGAAATATAGTTCAGCAAACTGCGCACCAACATCAGCCAATGAGATGAGAGCGAGTAAAAAAGACTTGTATTTTGGATTGCATTCAAATTGTGATTTGACTTGAGCAAATTTGGGCAAACTGAGTGAATTTGTAGGGTCTCATGGGAATGGGATGCTCTTGTGTTGCTGCAGAGACGAGAGAGACGAGGCTGTTGGATGAGCTGAGAAACTCGATCATGAGACAAATGAAAAGCAAAAAGTTTCATCTGTGGCACATCTTTGAAAACAAACGTCTAGGCTGGCATGAATCTGCATTTTTGTTTTTATTTTTTTAAATAAAATGTTGCGGTCTGTTTAAAGTACTTTGAGATCTGTGCTGTAGCCTTTTTTAGCCAGTCGGCCCTCGCCTCACTCTCCCGCCTCTTGATTTCCCCAAAGTGCTCTGTTTCATGTGTGCTTTTCTTTGGAAGCGGGGAGCTGGCAGGGTCGAGAGGAGCAGAGACGACCGTCCGAGACGTGGGAGAATGAAATGAGGTGGCTGTTTATTCTCCTCGATGAAGCCACATACCTTTTTGGAGTGGCTTTGGAGTGCGGCCTAAAACAACACCAGAGGCCATGTACACAAATTACATGTCGTGCACTGACAAGAAGGCTGGATGGGAGGATGGAAGAGTGTAGTTCCCAGTAAAATATTACAGTGGTTAGATATATATTTGATACTTACAGTAGATAGGCACTAAGATCTGCTTGGAACAGCTATGAAATTAATGTTTTCTTAAAAATGCCCTTAAATCTTTTTTTTTTTCGTTCACATCCCTTTTTTACTATCTCCGGGCTGAGTTCATCTGGAGGCCGCACAAGATTATACAACATCAAGTTAAGGGCTCGTGTTTCATTTTACAGAGGAAACTAACGGTGACTATGATAGATTACAGCTAGGGAGAATTGTCCTAATTGAAATGAATATCATCATTTTTCTCTCATGGTATTTTTCTTGTCTGCCCTCGAAACCAGACAAATACGAGTAGACCCTCGTTGTGTTCACACTGCAGTAATAACAGGGGTATTAGTAATAAATGCTGTTCTGTGGTTTTGAGATCTTGGGGGAAAAATAACAGCCAGCATGAAATGATAGGGGTAACCGATCCAACAGAAATATTTAACAATCAATTTCAAGGTACCTTTAAATCTGTTAACACATTCTGTATTTACATGTATTTCATTAAGTTGTTACCTGCTACCAAGGAAGGGTCTGCACTCGCTTCGTCTCCTCCTACCTCTGATATGTGCAGAATAATCTGCATAGAAATCTTGCATCATGATTCTTATCACTGCAGAGTCATAAATATTCAGCTAGTACCAGACACCTTGTGGGGTTTTCTGTTTGGGAACTTCCTCAAAAATGCTTTGCTATGTTTGCTTATGTCAAGGAAATGCAGACATCCTGTAGTGTTTACTTACCCTGGGCTGTGTATGAGGCCGTCCTTTTTCTTCGGTAACCCTGTTATTAATTTGTGTCTGGCTTATTTATTATTAGGCTTGTCTAAGCACTTTATCTCTGCTGTGAAAACTGCTGTACCAATAAAAATGTATTATTATTGTGATTATTCTTATTTACTTTGCGCTTAAGTAACCTCCAGAAAAGTGACAATTCCTGGAGTGTTTACCCACATTAATCTGCTGCAGTCTGCTGTGTGAGCCGTGATCCGGCTTGCTACCCATCCTCCCCCACCATGTGACTGAATGCCTGGACCTGTCCCGGGGCTGATGGGGGCAGGAAGGGGTCACTGTGAAGCAGGAAATGGGGGGAGGGGGGGCCTTCCTCAGCGCCAAGTTGATGATGACCAGCGGCCTGGAAAGTGTACGCCCATCCATCATGACAGTCGCTATCTTCCACGCCGAGGCGACCCGGCTCAGGGTGTGAATCGATGTCCACAGTGTGTGAGCGGAAGTGTAGCTTGTGTTGGGGTGTTGTGAAGTCAGTACTGCTGATTGCTGTAATTATAGCCTTTGCTATTCCAGTTCAGAGAGAGAAAAGGGAAGCGAGTCCTTTGCTTGTTGGTAATTGTGTGCGAAAAGGTGGAAGAGAAGGGTGATATCATCCTGCCTTGGAGAGATGAGACTCAATATTCCCTGTGTGTAAGAGTGTGTAGGCTCAGTATTGTTTGGCAGTCAAACATTACATTAGTGGTGCTGTGGGCTTTGACACACCCCAGCTGTACTTTGTGTGGGAATGCAGGTTTGTGACTATTTTGGATTTTCCATCTAGTCTGTGGAGCACTGAGACGTAACCACACAGTCATAGCAGAGCCCTGGTTATTTATTCTTTTCACCGACAAAAACACACACAATCACACACAGGAACGTTCAGAGTTTTACAAAGATGGAGAAACATGAAGCTGCAAGAATAACAAGGATATATTAAAAAAACAAGCCGAAAACCATGCGCAACTGCCCATAGGCCGTGCAGAGGTGGCCACAGCTGCTGGCTGGTCGAGCAGGCCGGATGCTCTCCGAGGCTATGCAGATGTTGGGACCCTGCAGCTACATTAATGCACCTCTGAGCCTCGCTCCCATCCTGCACTCGTACACACTCTGGTCTCTAAGTAGCTATGCCGTAATAGGTTCTGTTCTCTGAAAAGCACCCTGTGTTTGAAGGTAAAATTAATATCTCTCTCAATGTGCTATGACCCCTGCTCTCCTCTGTCTTTGTTTCGTAGGCCTACACCTATACACTGGTTCTGATCTTTGCTTTTTGTATTTGAGACACTGGGCACAAATAAGGTTCTAAGGACAGTATTGCAAATGTCCACATCTTCAACTAAAGGATTGAATTAATTATCTGTCCATTTTATTTTAAGTTTTCGCTCCCTCCGGCATTTCAGGATGTTGTCAATTGCAACTTAAGTTTAACCAATCACATTTTTTTTTGTGAGCCCGGGTTCAATGGAAGGAGCAAAATTGTGTCACTTAGTTTTCCAACACACGAAGCATTAAGAAACTTCTGCTTCTCCGGTGCTTTTAAATGAATACAGCATTTGAGATATTTCCAACGTTGAAATGAAATATTAATCTACAAATAAAACTTTCAATGTTGAGTGGTTGAAGAGAAAACTTGAGGCATGGTGATTGGGTGTTTGTATTCTGTATTCTTCATTTAAACAAGTGAATGCAGAAGTTCAAGTTTCCCACTACTGGTAGATTTAAACACATAATGCCAGAGCATTATGCTTTATGGTGTTATTTTCTTAAAAAACCTGCACACAGAGAGGATATGTCTACCTTTGATAAAAAGGGTAAAAATATCTGTTTTCTGCCACTGCAGGAGCCTGTTGTACCTTCTCGGAGAGGCCTGAAACCAGCTACTCTTGAAAATTACTGCCAAAGACGATCCAAAGTAATTCGATGATGTTCTGCACAAAAGGTGGGAGTAAACTGCTTTGCATCTTGTACAACAAACAGTTCTACTGTTATAGAATATAGTGTTTTTCAGTATTCAGGACAAAAACTGTCACGCAAGCTGTCAATTTGGTGCAATTTAACAGACGCCTGCTGGCTTTGGGGCGTTCTTAACAAATGCTCCTGTGGGTGGTATAAAAGGGTTGGGACAAACAACACATATGGACGCTTAGGTTGGGGGACTTGTTGACTAATGCAGAGAATAAATATACAATAGATCCACCAATTCTCCAATTCCCAAACCAACACAATCACAAAGCCTCAGTGGGCTTTACAGTCAGTAGAAAGACGACATCCTATGCACTTACACACCAGAACAGGACGCTGAAAAACTTAGAAAAACACCTCTGTGGTTCACCAAATTATTTGCATAATCGTCTAAGCTCTAAGTGTGTATACTAGAATGTGGTAATTGAAATTGGAAAAACGATCGTACTTTGATACGAGTTCAGGGGCAGAAACAATCAAAGAAAAGCAGGTATTGCTTTTAAGCGTAGTGAAGTAATCTAATGGCAGCTTTGAAGTGACTTTGAAAGAGCGATTTTATTAGTTTCTTTGTTTCTCCTGCTCAGAGGTCAAATATTTGCAGGCAGGCAAATGTGTAGATTTCTTTGTGAACCAAATGAAGGCAACTCAAGCTGCAGAGGAAAAAATAAAAACTGTGCCCAAGTGGGGCGCGAGGCAGAGGAAAAGCACCAGGGCAGGCAAACAGCCATGAAATCCCTGATGCTTCCTGCCAGTGTGGAGATAGGCCCAGCCAACTGCCCAAATCCAGAGCAAGTCCTCATTCCTCCAAAGCAGGGGGGGGACATGGCTAAAGCCTGTCCCAATGTCAAGTGGCATTTATTAAATACACGCAGAGGAGAATGTTTTCATGCGAGGGTCCCCAGTGATCTGTGTGGTCCAAGCTGCAGTGCCAAACCCAGAGCTGCTGTCTTTCTCCTTCGTCTTAGTCGCTTCTTATTGCTGGTTTGGACGCCATTCCAGATTACCGGTAATCCCTCGCAGGCCTGCCTGAATCTCAGGTACACCTTGCAAGCGAACAAAACGTCTGATAACGCACGGGGCTGACGGCAGTGATAAATAAGCCATTAGAAGACACGGCACCACGGGGACATCCATTCAGTTCTTCCAAAGAGACATTTAATGCCACACTCTGAGGACGATGAGGATTTGGGTGTAAATCACATTTTTGTTATTTTTCTTTTCTCTTTTGTGCGCTGTGCTGTTTCGGTGAGGGGGTAGAGCAGGGTGCCATCTTCCACACCCGCCCAGTGGAATCATGGGTGGTAAATCTTCCCTGTTAGAAATGTGGCAGTTGAAAACGAGTCAATGGGTCTCCTCGGGGGCCTGAGATTATTTCTATTTTTTACATGGAAGGGCCGTGTGGTGTTATGACGGCCCTGTGAAGTTACCAGATCTTATTTTCTGTTCGGCTGCAATCTGTGAGTGCAGATGATACTGGCTGCAGACAGTTTATTGTTCGTTTTGGCTACAGCTGTCCAGCACTCCCAAGAACACGAGGGTTCATATCCAAGGATGGCTTTTTTTTTCTTTTTTTTTCATTTGCCGGTCATGTTTAAAGCCTTGTCTCGAGTGTATCGTAGCTTTTAGTCCAAGAATAGCACTGGTGGAAAAACAGGGAGGGGTGCAGTGAGAGAACAGAGAAAGTGAGCTTAGTTACACAGCAACTCTCTAATCCTTGGGTGACCACTGGCAAGGCCCAGATGAGCGCTCACATTAAGGCGACTGGAATAGTTTTCGAAACTATGGGGGCTGTCCTTTTGTCTTTTCAATGCGCTGAAGCACATTAAGCAAAGAGCTGGAGACGAGGCGGGGCGACATGAGAAGCTACATTTATCAGTTCACAGTTTCAGAGGATATTGCAAATCAATTTATTAGATTATGAAGGCTGCTTTGAGCTCTGCTTTTTCTCTCCCCCACTCTATCCTCTGCCTTCAAACGTAATATTTTAAAGGAAACTCTGTTTCCAGATTATAAAACACTTTATCGCAGAACAAGGAAGTATAAATTCTGGCCCAGACATCCTAAATCCTATTTTCTCTTTCCCTAACAGTAACGTATCTTCATCCTCTCAAGGACATTGATATAATGGAGTTGGTTATGCTTTGGTCTGCGTTGCCCAGTGTTAACCTTTCAGATGTAACAACACAAATTAGCCACTACAGCAAATGTCATCATGCAGTATATATCTTAAAACGTCCGAGAACCTCACCGCATCTGTCTGTGGGACATTACACATTTGCTGGGTGCATGAACACAGTGAGACAGTCAGAGCTGCTTTGTCCGGCAGTACAGTCCACTTGAAGTGTAAAATGTAATAACACGCAGCCACAATTAATCTTTCAGTAAGTCATCTAATTATCCAGTTGAAGCTGAAATTTATGAACACTGTGTTTGTTATGTGCTACGATAAAGCTCAGACTTCTCCAAGAGCAGTGAGAAGAATTCTTGAATGGCATTAAAGATGTTTGGAGAATGTGTCTCTTAGTGGGGATTTTTCTCACAGTGCGTTTCGAAGATAATTCACAATCATTGCTCTTTAATTCTGTGCCTCTCGTGTTGGGCTGATTTAGGAGAAAATCCTTGAGGGGAAGCCCCCTTCACTCCACTGATGGATGGCCCGTTTTCTTGGGATCACGATTCATCTAATGCTGTGCATTAATAGAAGTGATGGTTTAAGATGACTTGAAGGTTTGAGGTGTCGTATGAAGTGCCAGACCATTTTAAAATGTTAGTCTCCGGGGCCGGCCACATACAATCAATGATCTTTCTGAACTAAAATACAGAAGTTTTGTTTTTTTCCGGTATGATACCATATAACAATATCTTACTCTGTAATTTAGCTATAGGAGAGTGGCAGTTAGCACATGTGGATTTTGTCCTGTTTCTTTTTTTTTTTTTTAAATATAAATATTAAAATAGTTATGTCTGCCCTAGTATATTTGCAAATTTATGATTATACAATAAAGAAAATGTGGCAGCAGTGTAGTATCAGAAAAAGTCAAATCTGTTCTAAAGCTCATGCACAGTGGTAAGCCTTACGCAACTGACTTTGTCGAGTTGTTGGTAAATGATTATAGAAATTGTTAATTAGGCCTGTTTTGTTTTTTATTCTTGTTCTTTTACTCGTAAAGTTAGAAACAACAAGTGGATCATGGACCACACAGTACCACTGAATAATCAATGAATTTACTACGGATAGATTTCTCTTAATCTTGCCAGCAGGAAATACATCCTACCTTAAGTGCATCATATTTTAAGAGCTTAGTCATAATGCAAATCAATAGTAAAAAGAACGTCCAGCTAATTTGCATAACTGACAGATTAAATCAAATGTTTAAAAGCTTTAACAAGAAAATAATCTTACCATCTATGTCAATTTGTAACCCTAAGATGGCATTTCAAGGACAACTAGTATGATCCAAAGTGTTTTTTCTTTTTACATGAGCTCACTCAAAGATCTCTCACCTTTTTTAAAATTTGGGTCATTTCTTAAATTTCTCAGTTAAGGAGCACGAACTTTTAGAAACACAACTTGAATAAGAAAAGACTTTTTTATATAATTGACAGTAACAGTCATTAGCATAAGTCTGCATTGTTGCCATATCAGTCACTGTGGGACGATTGCAACGTGTCCAGATCAGCTCTTTGGGTGGGGATTTTATCTGTCCAAAATAATGATAACTTACACACCTATTAACACTGTAGCATCTGCAGTGTTATTAGTTTCGCAGCCCAGCCTCATTGCACAGCAGCTGGCTTGTGTGTACCTGTCACATTTTGTCCTATTAAAAACCAAAAGACCTGCAGAAGAAAGACACTTCCTGTCTGCAAAAAGCAGTCCCCTGCTGCTACTGTTTATCCAAAACACTGGCATTTTACTTCTACTAATGGACTGGGACTCAAATCAAATCTGACCCCTAGAATGAGAGCAAGCATTACCAAAAACAATATGATAATTCTTTTTTTAATCTCCTGCAAAATTGCAGCACGAAGCCAGACCGCATTTGATTTATTTTTTTTATTTAAGAAACACAAGAGATAGAATGAAACAAAAGAGATGTGGATGAAATTAATTGAAATGCCTTCGAACTACAGGACATTTGCACACTTTGAGGTGGATTGTGTTGATACATTCTGTAACCTGATGGGAATACTGAATAAAAAGGTTTTTAAATGTCACTGATGCACCTTCCACTTTTAGTGTGAAAAATTACATTTTTCATGTAAAATTCTGGAAAAGATGAGTAATTTTAAATTAAAGACCCATCGATGCACACTAATGTTTTACCTCTGAATAGTAAATATGCAGATTTACTTTGTACTAATAATAGTTATCGTGTGGAACAAAAACTAATGTTTTTTTTTCGTGAAATTTATTTTGGTTGTTTTTTTATAAACGTGACTGCTGTTTCCCCCTGCCATAAAATAGGATCGCTGATAATTGATGACTTTGAACAGATTTTTGCCAGGCATGCTCTTTCTGACACATTCCTTTAAGTAAAAAGGAAGGAAATTACAGTTTAAGATTTACCAAGATACTAATCACAAAAGAACTAGGACTTTCACAATTTAATAAGAAAAACACACAGTACATTTCCTATTTTGTGGTAACATCACAGTTATGCAAAGTGAAAATATCTTTACGCTTTGCATAATAACATTAACAGACGCTGTGCTTTGCGTTACCGTACTATCTAACGGACAGTCTGTTTTTTAACTTCACACATTTAAAAAAATCATTAATGATGTGGACGTAAGCCACAGCCTGCGAGTTAGTCCTGACCATGGCTCTGACACTTGTTCCGCTAAGGTTAGTCACTTCCTGTTTAATTAGTGGTAATCTTGTTGTTGCCGTTTTAGGCATCAAACAGCAGATCTGATCAGCTCTTGCTAACTAATGTTATTTAGATTTTTATTAGTAAGTTTTGAGGTGAGATGCTTCACTCCACTGAACAAGGCCATTGCACACTAGAGGCAACTTCCCCCGGCAAGGTTATCACATATTACACATAGTTCTGGAACAAATAACCTGTCAGGGAGCAGTTTCACATCATAATGGATTTTGCTGTGCATTGTGACCAGCTTGATTCCTCCAACGTTTCGCTGGTGACACGAACACCTCTGACCAATCACGATGCAGCTTGCTTTGTTAAAACATTTAACGTGGTATAATGTTTGGTGGTAAATATGCTTACAAGTGAGTGCACGGTTAAAATATGCCAAATTGGGTTTACATACCATATTACATTAATTATTATTAAGACAAACAGCTTACATTGTTAGCTCGGTTGATTTACTCTCACTTTAGTCACATGAGCACTGCTTCACCTATTAGTTTAACCTGCTGATTTATTTAGTAGTAGTGCCTCAGACGCAGTGTCAGAAGTTGTTCTGGGACAGTCAGCTCTCCGAAAAACCTACTTGCTTGGTGGCACATTTAATTTCCCTCCAAAGTTTTAGCTTTCACATATTGTTTATTTGTGTCAAATGTGTAAACACATTTAAGGTGGACTGTCTCTGCAGTTGCCAAGCAAACAGAGTTAGATTCAGCCGTATCATCATCAGCTGCCGTATCATTTTTCAGGACGTTCAGTATTTGAAGCAAGCAATTGTGGGAAAATAGAGTGTGTTAAAGAAAGTGTGAATGCATGTTTAGGCAAAATTTGGTCCTCTGCTGCTATTTATAAAATATTTTAAAAAATATGTAATTTTTTGGTAGACATTTGATTTGACAAAAACATTTATTACTGAGTTCAGTTTAGATAAATATATGCCCCTATATTTCTTTTCCTTTAGTAAAATGTGGTGTTTCTGCTGCTGCAAAATTAAACCCCGTATGTTTTTTGATTTAGCACATGCTTGTAATTGTATGGGACTTAAAAAAGTAGTGAGGCTGTATGTGCACATTTCTTTTCTTTGCTTCTCATGTAGACGAGTGTCCTCCTGTTTTACCTGAGAGAACATGAGGTGCAGAGTTTATTCTTCTTGTTCAAATGGATAGAAACACCAGACAAACATAACTCTTGCATTTCTTCATCAACCTGTTAAATTTAGAATTATTTAAAATGGATGAATTTAAAGTGCAGATTTTTTCTTGTGTCGGGCAGAATTTACTGTCGTTATATCTATTAGTTATGTTTTAATCCTGTTACTGTCTGTTCAACTTTATGTTTATGTTCTCACAGCTATTTCAAATGTATAAGAAACCACCGCAAGTAGAAACTGTGCTCTCAACCATCCACCTTAAGAGAAGCTGTAGGGAAAAAATGCAGGAGAAGATGGGGATTGGGGGGGGGGGACACAGAGGAGAGTAAAAAGAAAAAACAAAAAGGAAGCAAAGCTGATGAAAAGGACGTTATTAGCTTGGTCGCGGTCGGAGCCCATTTGCGTCCATTTGCATCTGGGCTGAAACCTGCAGCTGAGAGCATCTCAGCGATGTATAATGACCGGTTGTCACAACAACACGGGAGGTGGCCCCGCCGGCAAAATGACGGCCCTGTCACTCCTCCGCAAAGACGAAACGCTGGCAACCTGTAATTCCCCTCCCAGTGCTGCTTCCTTCCTGCCTGCCGCCTGGTTAAATGGCACTTTTGAAGGAAGTAAATCTACAAAGTTGTGTTTAATAACATTGCCAGAGCCAAATGTTTGACGGGGTGAGGTGTGTTTGTGGGGGGCGTAGAGCGAGAGGCTCACAGGGTTAAGAGGGATTTGTCATTTGTTTGTGCTCGCAGGCCCTAATCTGCTCATTGAAACGGCCCATCTTTTCAGCTAGCCGTGCTCAAAGTAAATGACAAACAATTATACAGTGCGTGAAGAGGAAGCAAGGCAAGGTGGGATGCCGCCGGCTCAGTGCTATCGATTCTGCATTCTGATAATGTTTGTCTTTTGATGTCTAATTTTTTTTTTCAAACCACTCAGACTTTTTAGTATGTGCTACATGGTTATTGAAAGTCACTTTTTTGCATTTCCTTAATTCACTATTTAAGAGACTGAAAGAGTTGGCATTGTAGGTTGAGAAGTAGTTTCTGTGAGTCATTTGCAAACTCTGCCTTTGACCTTGAGTCCAGGCAACTCTGTTATTCAGGTACTCTATCACGTATGGCTTTTCGAATGGATCTATTCACCCCCCTCACCCTTCCATCTGTGGGCTTGGAAGTCACTCAACAGTTCTCTGAAAGAAAAGTGAAACTCTAAAATAGATTTTACATCGTCTGTAATGAGTCAAACACCATAGTTGACTCGCTTGGTTTGCAGCCTCCTGTCTCTGCAAATGTGAAGTGAAGTGACACATTGATATGCAGGGAGAAAAAAACCACTAAACACTAAAACTCACAACCAAAGGGCTCCCCAAAAGGCAAACACATAACTAAACCTGTGCGAAGAAGAAGCAGTGGGGAAATTAGCGACAAAGCATTATAATTTGTCACTGATGCATAAATCTTGCTGACGTGCTCAGTCACTTTAATGGTGCCACGGCTGCTCGGTGGAAGGCTGTGCAAACTTGCGCAGTTGCAGAAAAACAGAAAAACTATATGTTCGAACATCACCTTATTTGCATAATTTACCAAAAGCCAATGAGGCAGCTCAAGGAGTGCGGGTGATAGTAATAAGTGTTTGGGAAAGGCAGAAAGATCACTAATGGTTTGCCTATGGGGATTTCTCCACGCCATGGGGGAGGAAAATGAGAAATATTTTTCAAACAGCGGGGGTAAAGGTTTTAAAACTAGGAGCACATGGGGAGATAAAGATGTTCCTGCCACGGGGTGCTACGCGGGAAAAATGCAACGGCGAGGATGACAAAAAGAATGCCCCCGTAATTTCGGCATTAAGAGGTAATAATCATGTTTCACCGATGATATTAAAAACGGTAACCCGCAAAGCCGGGGTAAAATAGATAAATATATAAATAAAAGTGGAGAGGGAGAGAGGGGGAGGAAAGAGGAGTGGGCCCATCAGGTAGAGGAGGTAATGAGGTGGTGGGTGGGTAGGTGGTGGGGGGGAGGAGAAGGAGGGGCTGGGCTCTCATCACCAACTCTGTGTGAGGGTAAACAAAGAGTGAGTGGAGTGGTGAAGAGGGTTCGGGGATCACGACCGAGCTCGCAGATCTGTGGCTCCCTGCTGGGCCCGCTGCAGAAAAGGAAGGCCTCATCTGGTTGAAATATGTGCATGTGAGATATGTATTACCAGGCGAGATGAGCACCCAGACGTGTGGGGAGAGAGAGCTTCACAGTGTATATACTGTAGCTGTGCGCGAAGTTCTCCTGTGACGAGGGTGATGCAGTGTTGGCCAGAGGCCTGTTGGAAAAAGCTCATAGAGTGGATGGCGGTGGAAGTGTTTTGTGATGTGAAGCCATGATGAAAGGGCAAAATCACGACGGCCTGTAATGCTTTCACACTTGTGTGTGCAGCCTGAGCATCATGTGCGTTCACATCAATATACATTTACAAATACAGGGGCGACTTGTTTGGCAGAGGAATTAGGCTGCTGGGCCCAGGGCAAAGAAGGTCAGGGGCCCCCCAGGTCAGAGCCTTTGTATGAGGTGAACGATATTTCAAAGCCAGTTAAAAGCTTCAACGTGACCACAAAGGGAAGAAAATGTACAAAAATTACAATGACAAAAACACAAAAGTGGGAAAGTGCCCACACAAAAGGACACAATAATCCTGAAGAGAAAAAGAACCAAAAATGGACACAAAATAACTACATTCAATTGTGGTGAGACACAAATTAGGAGCATAAAACAGTTTCTAAAGCCGTGCAGTGTTTGCAGGAGCTCTGTTGCCTAGGGAATTTTGCAGTGGACCAAATGTGGAAGAACTGCGAGCTCTAACTCTAACAAAGCATTAGGAGTCCTCTGCAGAGATGGTAGCATGACCACCTCAGCCGCACCCAAAACTTAAGCCGACTTCAAACATTCTCACTAAAACCAGCGTTGAATTGCCTTTACCCGTGTGTGGTGCATTTATATTTAAAGATTTATCATATGTTTTTCCTTAGCTTAATACGCTCAAAATGCACATAGTCAGCAGGAACTAGCCTAGATCATAAACCTACTGCATTCGCTGTAGTGCAGTGCTGGGTTAGTAGAAACTTTGAAGAAATTGTCACATGAAAACCTTTGTCTCCCTGATTACGTCATGTTTCTTACTAATAAAATTCAACAGTTAACCAGCACACAGAAGTATTTATATTCCAGATTATAATATGTATATATGATGTACCTGTGCGGCATAAAGTAGGGTTTTTGCTTTTAATATACAGTGAAACGGTGACACACATGTACTGCAGACGTTGCATTTATGCATAAGTGTAATTTAGAGGTATTCCTACTTGAGTATTTTCATTTTAATGTGCTTTAAATGTAAACTGAACTGTATTTTATAGGGAAACGTACTTTTACTCTCATTTATTAAGTTAATTTACTAGTTAGGATTACAGATTAATAAAATAAAATAAAAACAATTATAGCCTTGGGACTCTATTGATCCCTGGTAAAATTCAAGCAGTGCTACCCAGCAGTTAGTACAATATTTCACATTATAATTATTAGATCCAAAACATGTGATCATCAAAACACTGTATAAGGTCGTTAAAGTCAGTTCATCATTACCAGTTGCAACATTAAAGTGATGAACACATTATGCCTGAGTAATTTAAAATCCAGTAATATCCTATTCATTCATGTGGACTTCTGCATAAAAAAGTACTTTTACATTTTAAGTCTTTTAATAAAAGTATGAAATTATTAGTTTAATAAACATTTTGAACGCAGGAATTTTAAGTTGAATTTCTATAGTGTAGGATTGCTACTTAAGTAAAGTACTTAAAGTACTTTTATCCTGCTTGTATGTGTTTGCATGCGTGTGTGCATGTGTTGTATTAGTTTCAAAGAGTAAATATGTTAACACTTAAATAGTTAAATTATGAATTCCTGAAACATCACACATCAGACTTTTAGACTTCTGGTGCACAACCGCATCACCACAGCGAACTATAGAAGACACTGTGTGGAGGCATGTTCACCCTTGAATTATATCGGTATTTTCACCATCGATGTCGTGTTTCCATCAGGCCTGACACTAGACATCGACGCTGCGCTCAGTGTGCAACAAACACCAAACAGAGACACATAAGCTGCAAAACTACAGAACTGACTTCTGAATAATGTTCTCCAAATGTGTTTGTCTGATGTGCTAAGGACAAGAGCTGCAGCGAGAGCTCGGTGAATGTCAGCGGACGTCTGCCTCCAACTTCCCATGAAGAAAACGATAAGCAGGGAGCTGGTTGAGACGGTCGGTTGGCGCGGTACATTGTGATAATGACATTTGGGGAGGGATAGTGTTGCAAAGCTGTTAAGCTCTTTCATCGCACCAAGAAGATTAGTCGACGAGATGGGGCTGAATGACAGCGAAGGTAGCGTCCCCAGCCTCGCCTGCCGAGGACTTGGCATGCAGAGGTCCGTTAAAAGCCAAGCGCTCACTTTACACTGAGGACCAATTGTCCTTCACTCGCAAAGTATTACAAACCCCCACAAAGCAAGGGCATTCTGTTGTTTGCGTCTCTTTCATCTGACTGTTGGTAGAGCTGGATTTACTAGCGATTTCTACTTTTGTGCTTGTTTTTTACCTTTTATTTACCGTATTCCTGCCCTTTTGTGGTTGACTTTCACTCAATTATCCGAGTTTGTTGCCTTTGTCAAGCTAATGTGTTCCCATCATGCCACTGTGCAGAGGTTTATATACAGCTGGTGTCTGGTGAGGCTCTATTTAGTTTATCTACTCACCCAACCCTCTCTCAAACCCCACTTGGTTACAAAGTCACCACATTAGGCCTTGTTTGACCGCACCAAAGCAAGAAGCGGGAACTCTGGACAGCTTGTCCTATTATCTGGGACACTGGCCTGCCATGCTTTTAACTCTTTGTCACATTGCCTATTCCCATTATAAGCTTCAGGGGAGCAGGGGCCGCCTGCCTGCATCCTCAGTGTGTGTGTGCGTGTGGGTTGGTTTGCAGTTTTAACCTAAGTTTCCCTACAGGCTTCTGGAAACGCTTTGTCCATCTCTTGATGTTTTGCGTCCCGGCCCTTCTCCCTCCGCCCACGCAGGAGTCATTTTTATTTATTATCTCTTCTGACAGCAGCGGGAATGACGGGGAGTCTGAGAAAGCGTTTGTCAGTTCTTAAGTGTCTGACAGTCCGAATGAAGTTTAGCACGTGAAAGAACACGAAGGCTTCCTATTTTTTATTTATTTTCCTGCTGATGGAAAGATGGCAAGGGGCGCAGAGAGGGAGAGACAGACAAAAATGACAGAAGGAGTGCCGGGCACTGAAGCCACCAGTGTAATGCAGAAGTCTCCGCTCTGTCATCGAGAGAGATCGGTGCTGTGGTGAAAGACAGGGTGGCGAGGTGAGGGCCTGAAGCGTCGCACACACTGACCTCTGGCCTCTGGTGGTGCAGAGTGAAAGAGGAAGAATTTTCACTCAAACGTGGCATCTCCTGGCCTGTTAGCTTTGGGTGTGACACCACCACCTTTTGTTTCGATTGTCTGGTCTCGTCATCATTTTTGCCAAACGAGGTTGTACAGTCAGACTGCCTGAGTGAGAGATTTCGAAGTCCGACTGTGTTTATTTATCTGGCTTTGGCAGGAGCTGTATAGGTGGTTGTGTTTGTTTGTCTTGAGGAGATGTTTTGATGTGAGGACACATCTGTCCCGGCCGGCGTTTGGTCCAAATCTGCCTGAATTCCCAGGTGTGAGGCCGAAGCATGTGCATCTTCAAAACAGCACATTGTTTTTCAAGCTTGTAGGGTGCAACGCGAGAGACGAGGCTTCTCAGTGCTGTTTTTCCATACATGCATGTTGACATTTAACTTCGTGCTCCACTTTTGAAAATGTCCTGATGTCTCCTTGTTCTATCTCAGATTTTCTGTTAAATCACAGTGTGCACACTTGCCTGTGCGCAAGCATTTTGTTGGAATAAAATTTCTCAAACATTAGCTGTACAGTCCAACATTTATTTGGTGCGGGAATGTTTTGGAAGGATTTTATGGGTTTCCTCCAAAACTAGAGGTACTGCCTTATAGCAACGATATGTGAGCTCACGTGGAGCACATACATGCACGGAGTCACACAAGCAGACTCGGCTTCATTCGGCTCAGCAGTTACATAAATGCAGTCTTCTCTGTTGTAATTTGTGGCCTCAGTGGGTTTTTTGTGTTTTTTTTTATGTGATGTTTATCCCTGCAAACACAGCAAACAGATTCTGTGAGAGCAATGACAGCCGTGAAAAGCATCGGCGAGCACAGCAGGTACTCCTGAGCTCCGCTGTAACAAATACCTCTTAAAGACTCTTATTTAAATGCCCCATCTGCTTTGACAGGTGCTGTTTGAAATCTAACCCCACGGGGGACAACCTTGTAACTTTTTATGCGCCTCTTTGTAACCGCGCAAGGAAAAACAACGGGGAGCGATCTCTTTTGTCAGCTCGACGCACTTTGAAAAAAAATATACTGTAGAAAAGGAATGTGTGTGTTTGTGTGGTGAGGGGAGGAGGATGAGGAGGGAGGGGGCGGGGGTGACGCTGATGGCTTCGAAAACTTTAACTCAAAGATTTCTCTCCATGTGGTGACTTTCCACTCTCTCCATCACTACCACACACACACAAACACACGAGCATAAAAGTGAAGATTATTTCTGTTTGTTTGCGTGTTTGTCATTTCTCCTGTAAAACCCTGATTTGATAAACGTGACCCGCCCGTTGGATTATGACTAATAAACCGGCCCTACCTGCTTTCCTCTGCTCTCCCGCTGAAGATGAATTACCAGTTTAATAAATGATGACATGCAGTGCACAATGACAATTACCTGACTTATTTTTCATTTGGGGTGGAGGTGGAGGGGGGCGTGGTGGGTGCTGGATGGAAGACACCTTACGCTGTCACGGATGGCAGAGCGTAAACTGCACGCTCTAAGCTTTAATTACCTTGTTGTTTTTGTCCCTCCGTCACACTGGCCCCTGCACTCAATCATACTGCTGCCAAAGCTCCACTCCAGAGAGACCCCTCGTGCACCCCCTTCCCCCTCCATTCACTGTAGCACATTAAGAATAGATTAATAAACAACATTAATATCTTTTTTTCGCTTTTGTCCCTCTCTTGTCCTCATTTTTCCCTCCTTTTGTTTTCCAAAGTGATGGCTTTTCTTTATTAAATCTCCTTGTCGTCAGGCTTTGTTCGCTGTTAAAGGTTCACCAAAAAGCATTGAACTTAATTGCCCACAACCCTTGATTGCAAGGTTGTCAGTGTGTGTGTGTGTGTGTGTGTGTGTGTGTGTGTGTGTGTGTGTGCATGTGTGTGCAAGAGAGGCCACCACCATTAGAGCCTCCTGAAGGATAATTGCTATCAGTGTAATGATCACAGCGCTTTCATGTATCGGGCTCCTCCATCTCCTAGATATGTGCCATTAAGAGCAAGGTTGTCTTTGTTGCATCTCTTGCTTGGACATAGGCCAACACACACAGACACACACACACACAATCTGAAGCTTAGACATATTTCTAGAATGCCAAGATATTCTCTTTGGGTGGGGGTAGAGGGGGGCAGAGATAACAGACTACAGTTCTGTGGAACAGGCCTACATCATCAAGGTAAATAATTTATGGCGTCACTGTCGTGCCGTCATCTGCAGCTGGAAACCTATTACCACAGTAAATTGAAATCAATTAAATGATGGCACAGACTCCTCTGCCAGGTACGTCTGATTTCTCCAGAGAGACTCTGGTGTTGCGACGCTGCAGTGGGGAAGACGTGGCATCATTTTACACGAAAGAAGGACGTCTTATAATTTCCCAACATTAAGAATGCAAGGGCTCTCCGAGAAAACAAAAGCAAGCAAGGAGGAGAAAAATTACTAGCCAGACATCTTGGCATCTGTTACCATTAATTTACTGCTCACTGCTTTCAACGTGATTTCCACCCATATGTCTCATGTGTCTTTGCCTTCACCCCCTGAAAACAAGCTGCTTTTTTCTTTGCCTCTGAAATGTTCACTCCAGCCATTCAGCCCCCTTCAAACAACACACCCAGTACACGCCTACACCTACCATGATAACAGCACCATAAACATTTCTTCTGCAGCTTTATCATTAAAAGACGCGGCTGACTTTCATAAAAGGGACTCAGTTGGGGTCCCCATGTTTAACAACAGCAAAGACGTAAATACCGTATCACACAAACACAAAGCTCATTCACATTTAGCATTTTGACGAGCGCGCACTAAAAAAAACCCCTAAGCCCAGTGTGCAGGAACACATCGTCATCGTCCAAAATGATGACGAGGCAGGATGTTTGTTTTTTTCCTACGCATTGTAACCAGTTCCATTTCCCATCAGATAAGCCTCAGGTGTGTCTTCTCACGCCCTAATATGTTTAGTCTGAAGTAGCTCCTGAACACAATCTCCTCTGATGGCTCACAATGAGGCAGGAACTGTCCCTGTAAGTCCCTGGCTGATAACAGTCTCCACTGTAATGGTTCTCTATTGTTGAGGAAACACAATACTGTTTCTGCCGAACTATTCTGACAGTGTCGCAGGCTAAGTCCGACCTGACTTTGAAGTTTCCTCTCGGTCTCAGATGCCCTCTCGTGCCACCAGCTCTGACTGAATGATTGATGATGCGGGGCAGGAGTGGCCACCAAGAGTGAAATGTAGAGTTTAGAGTTCATTACATGGCGGGCACGATGTGGTACACTCAATATTTCATTGGTACACAAGTTTATTACAGTAACATTGTTGCCGTTCCTTTTCAAGCATACAATCTTGCTTTAAACAGTTACAACCAAATTTCCTATATTTTGTGTTTCAAAACACTAATGATGTGTAAGGCAGATTTATGATGTGGTGTTATTCTTTGCACCACAATACTGCTCATAAATGTATTTCAGTCATTAGCAATAATTTCTCGTATTAGCATTAGTTTTACTTTACGTATCTAAAGAAATGACTTGCATTGCTGTTGTTTTTCAGTCTCTGAGTCCAAATCCCACGAGTGTCGCAGTCAGACTGAAACCTCCCACTGTGTGACTTGCTACAGGTTTCCTCAGAGTCACACACCCCTGCTTGTTTCAAAAACGCATTAGAAAAAAGCTCAGAGAAACACGGCCTTACAGCCTGACAGCTGTCAGCTGATAGCTAATGAGCTCGGCCATCATCGCCACGTCTCGGGAAAATTGTGTGGCTGCACTGACTCCACACTTCCACTTTTCTGCCGCTCACATTTTTTGCAACTTTAAGTAATTGTGTAGTGAGATGAAATAGATCCACGCACAGGAAATCATGTTTTAATAAATTTGCAGCACAAAAATCACAGTTATTCATGAAAAGAGATGTCATCCAGCTACGGTTTGCAATTCCAAGTGTTCTAATGTAATAGATGTAAATGTGTTATTATGTTTGATGTTGTTTAAGAAATCAGTGGCAATGCCTTATGAGCGGTAACTTTAGAGAACCTCTGTATTTGTTTAATATATACTTTAAGATTACATTTTTAGCTTGAACCCAACGCTTAATGGGACGTGGATGATGCAACGGATTTTGGGGCAAAATTTAAACACAACACACCAGCATCTTTGTTGTTAAAGGGAATTTCCAAGTTCGCCTGCCCTGGCAGTTGTTAGGTCACCGAGTCAGTTCAGCCAGTCAGGAAATATGGTCAGTAATAACAGGCTGAGCTGGTGTGCAGCTTTACGTTAAAAAAAAAGTCAAAAGATAAGTGTCGACAACAGCAGACATTTTTTTTATTTTAGTTCCAACTTCTCTAATCAAAATGGCCACTGTGTGATGCTAACTAGTTATTCAAGTAGTGTCCATTCAAGCTGGGTGGAAATATGACAACTTTATTGTTTTTAGAGTCCTCGCTTTCCCTTGTCAATTGTTGGTTTGCACAGACACACCGTCCTCTGTGTCTGACTCCAGTGTTCCTCCAGACAGCCCTAATGGGAAAAATAGACATTTCTTTTTTTCTTCATATTTGTCTCTCTTTTTTTTTAAGTCCGAGTGCGACCAATGTGACAGGCGGAGAGATGTCTGGGGGGCAGATGATGTCATTTATTGATAAGCTGACGGCCTATTCGCCAACAGAAGGACCATGGCACCGTTTTTGCCTATCCACCCATTTACCGTCAGTGCTCCCGGCCTTATCAGACGAATAGAGATGTAAGAAGAAATGAACAGAGTACAGATCTGATTTCCTTGGATTGGAAACAGAGTGTTTTTGGTGCAGTGAGTCATCGTGCACAGCCCACTTCCTTTTGATGCGCGGCATAGAAATGATACAAATTGCATTTTGCCCCTGTGAAATACAATAAGTGCTTGGTGTGATGGGGAGCATATTCATTTATTAGCATGGAGCTTTAAGCGAAGGGCTCCCATCTTTATCAGAACGGACCGATCAGCTTCCTTTTTGATAAAAACCACAAAGGGGGAGATGCACAGGCAGCAGCGGTGCCTCTGCCGCTCCGACTTGAAGTGGTCTGATTTACAGACTCGCCGATGCCATCAAGACATGGATTAACTCTGGAAATAAGATTGCAAAAAATGGGATTATATATATTTTTCAGGCGTTTCCTATTGAGCATAACTGATATGATTCCCGTTTTTATTTAGTGTGTCTGAACTTTGGCTGTAACTTACTTATTTCTTTGCTTTTCACTGTTGTTTTTACGTTTTAAACTGTAGTAACACGATACCATGATACAAGATTATCCTTGTTTCATTTGAAGAAATCAAATGAATAACGTGATTATTAGTTGCGTTAGCCATAAAGGAGCAAACATCCCATGGGTAACTATTAACACAAAGACTAGTTTTATTTTGCACAGCAGCAGCAGCAGACGAGCTGCTGTCTCACATTAAGTCTCCCCAACTTTTCTGTGTGTGCCAGGCACTTTGAATGTTTCCCAGTGACTAAGATCAAATCAATTATTTCCCCTACTTTTTATCGCTTTGTTTGTTTGAGATCATTAATTCCAAACAAATCGCAGAAAACCCCTCACTGACCTGGAACGGCTTTCCTCCACGCCACGGTCAGTGAGTTGTGGCTGCAACAGGAGAGAGGGTTTTGGCCTGAACCTCTGACCCCTGTGACTGCAATTTGATCCGCAATACGTCTGGATGCCAGAGGTTGTTTAAGGGTCACAGCCCTCAGTAAACCGCTGTGACCTTTGGGCCTTTATGCCTGAAACTCAGTTTGTTAATGAGGCTTCATTGTAGCTGTAAGACGAATGGTAATTCGTTGTGGACTTACTCCCAAGAGTGAAGTTAGTTAAAGAGAATTAGTGCAGTCAGTCAGTTTTGGTGCCTCTGTCAATATATTTTTTATATATATATTTACTTGCATGCGGTCATCAAGTCCAGAGCCAGTGCGGTTCATTCACATGCAGTACAATTGTAGTGAAAATGTACAGATGAAGTGAAAAGTGAACGTGTTTTGACTCAGGAAAAACTTGGACATTGTGTTATTGTGTTGTAACATTGTGGTGTCAAAGTAGCCTGTCCTGAAGAGAGCTGGACACAAACTGAAGGGCCGTGCTGCTTATTATAAAAGTGCAGATAATATAATCTTGTAACTCATTAGTGTTTTCCCTGCTACCCTGGTAAGCTCTGTAAATGTTTGCTCTGTGTGTCAGACAACCTGTTGCTGAGCCAGCCTTAACACAGTCTGGGGTCCAGCACTTCAGCACTCTTAAAAATTGCAGTAGATATCATTAATTTAATATATTTATACCATTGCTAGAACTCATTTGCAGGTTAACATCAGTTTTTGCAGAAAATGGGAGTGATTTTTCTGACTGAAGTGCAATTGGAGACACTCAACTAGAAACTAGTGTTGCTCCAAAATGTTTTGCAATGCACATAGAATAGGACATATACACACAGCTGAATGCAACAACATTTCAATATTCTGCCACTGTAAGGCTCGTGTGTGTGTGTGTGTGATCATCTGACAGGAAGCTACAGCTGTGAGCTGCGTCGACCTAAGGCCAATCTTAGCACAATGCCAGCTATTTTACTGCGGCCTTTATCATACATTCAACTTATTTGATTTATTTATCCTACTTTTTTAACATTTTTTGTTCCCATTTTGGAAGTGGTCTGAAGGGAATCCATTTTGACAGAAAACCCTGTAATTAAGTGTACTGGTTTGCCCCCTCACTAAGCTAATGGCTTTATTTTGACAGTGTTAATTGTCATAATTGTCAGAATTGTACCTCTGACACTCAGCTCGGAGATGTCGGCGAGGAATTGTTGCTCGTTGATGAAAGCGTTGTCATACATACTTCATCTCAACGAGCTAATGCGGCCTGCGTCTTGCCTCTCCCCGTCGAGCCTTATGGGACGCTGCAGCATCGGCTTTCTAATTGCCTCTAATGAAACGCCAACGAGGGAGGTGATCTGCTCCTATTTAGATCTCAGTCTTTAAAGACGGACAGAGAGACACATGGAAACGAATAGATGGAGAGAAAAGAGGTGGAGAGAGTGAGTGCTGAGCACAGCCTGATGTTAAAGCAGAGGGGAAAATGGACAGAGTAAAGCAAAAGAAATGAAGGGAGAATGGTTGAGAGGTATCAAGGGGGACTGAGGCCTTTTAAGATACGTCTTCATAATGAATGCATACTAATTAAGGCTAAATCCCCTCTCAAACTAGTGCCGTGGAACTTGACACAGTGATATGCTTTTGCCGGGAACTGCTGCAGGGCTGCCTAGCTGTTTGTGCGTGTTGTTAGTTTGGGAAGCGAGTTCTCCCTGTAGTAGAGCTCTTCCCACAGCAGATGGTGCTGTGCATGGGCCTGTCAGGCCGCAGCACTGCACATCCACGTCCACGCCAGAGACACGTTTCTGCTTCACAAGGTCTCCTTTTGAAATGAGCCACCTTCTCTTGCAAAATGTTTTTCAAGCAATTAAAAGACTGGGAAGAAAGTATGATGAAAGCAGCAGCGTAACAGAGAAATAGGATTGTTTTTTTCCTCTTAACAAGGAGAAAGTCAAGAAGGTGTGAATGTTAAGATTGGGTTTTGCTGCACAAAATCTAACTCATTACAAAAGTGTTTGGTTAAATCATAGAAACATCTAAAAAGTCATTTATTAAGATCTGAATTAAAGTGTGAAACAACGTGGGTACAACACAGATGACTGCTAAGGTGACATGTTAACAAAAGAACAACCTTTTCAGACCTTTATCATCAGAGAAATGTCTACTGGCGGCGTTGTGTTTTGGACTGCATGCCTGAGATATGAGCAATTCAAGCGAAATCGGAGTTTCCCCACTACTATTTGTCGAAACCTAAAAACACGAGAAAGTATAGTATTTCACTAGGAGAGAAGTAAATGACTGATAATAATTGCATGTAATAATGTTTTGTTCTGATCTTTGCTCTGATGCAACTCTGAGGCACTGAAATAGTTCCACAAGCACACAGAGAGGTGGAAACCAGAAGCCAGAGGAGGAGTCATCTCTGTCTCCACTGCAATAATCCAAGTGCAATTATTGCAGCAGCCACAACAACAACAGCAACAACAACAACAGGGTCACAGAACAGATAATATGCGCTGGAAGTTCAAAGGCAACGATTTAGATGAAACCGCATGCGTGTTGGTAAACAGCGCCCGGATTATCCGGAGGAGGGAAATGGAAGGAGCGGCGAAAACGAGACGTAGATGGAGAGTAGTTCCTCGGAGAGCTCCTCTCTCCTCAGCTCAGGTCCAGATAAGAGAATTATGGCATGACAAGGAGGGTTGACAGAGCTTGCTAAGTCTGTTTATTAGCAAGCACACTTCATTAGAAAACCAAGATCAGGTTGATAACCAGCCCTCCCCTTCCTCCTCGTAGTGAGTAAATAAGCATCAGTCCCCCATCACGGCTTTTGTTTTTGGAAACCTTTTTCCTCCAACCTGGGTGAGATTCATAATCGCTCTGTAAACGGCAACAAATTGTTAAGAACAGCAGGAGAAAGGCTAAAGGGAACAAAAAAGCACCACTAATTTTTTTATTTTTGGAAAGATTGATAAATATGGTGGAATCTCAATTAGGTGTCGGGCACGCACGCAGATATTAAAAATTTGGTCAAGAATCTAATTAGCTGGAGGTAATTAAACAGTCTCACACAGGGTCATTAATCTTTCCTGTGGACCTTTGATGTTTTGCATACTGTCTTGCAAGTCATTAATAAAATTCATAACGTTTTTCTTTGTGGTGTTTTATCATGACCACCCCCTCTTTTTTTTTTTTTTACCCCCCTCTTGTATTCTCCCTCCCCCTCCTCCTTCCACTCCCTGTAAGAGAGCCCAGTGCAAGTGTCAACACATCACAAGGGCCTCTCCTCTTGAGTTAATTTACTTTTTGTGCATATTACATTTTAAAGTTGCACGCACTGCGACCCCTCCCACCGCAGCATGCCTCACCCCCTCCCACCACCATCACTACCACTCTTTCTTTTTTTTTGTCTTTCTTTTTTTTTTTTTTTGAGAGCACAATTACAGCGGCAGATCAAATTAAATTCTTCTGCAAGCACAGCTCATTTGGAGTGTAAAACATTCCTCGGCAGTGTGCAGCAGAGTGTGCGGCGTGTCAGCTCCTCGCAAGAAGGGAAGAGAAGAAAACAGAATTGTGTGGCCATTGTGTCCCCCGTAATTAAATCCCCACAATCAGTCCATCTTAAATCAGTCACGCCGTAAATATGAAAAGGGGCTGGGATGAGCTTGAGTACTTACTTGGCCGTCAACACAGCAGCGTAATATATGTTATGTAAATGTGTCTGAGATTATAACTGACTGACACGGCAACATTACCGACGTAAATATGCTTTTAAAAAAATGTCGTCTGAATAGGTTCAAATGTGTTTTGAAAGCATGCCTGTACTGACAAAACAATGTGTGTACAGCGCTGCGCTTTATTATATTATCCTCAATATATCATGATAATTCCTCCCGACAATAAGGAATTTTCCCGTTCAGATCGTGACAATACAGATGTGTGATGACGTGTATGCAATGTGGACCCCTCACGTGTCACAGAGCAAACATGTCGGAAGGTCGAGCTCACACGCTGGAAAAGTGTGCTCACAAAAAATTAACTTTTCTTTTGTGGTTTGGAAATGCCTCAAATCACACGTGTGATTTGCATGTTGTGTCAGAAACGGCAATCAATGGAAACGTGCACCAAATTTGTTCCTTTACCCCAAGCACAGACACCGCTATTACAAGGGGGAGATTGTGGCAGGTGTCGGGCCAGGAACCAGTTTCAACAGCATTTGTGAGCACGTTTGTGTGGACAGACATCCAAAGACAAGAAACCAGGGCAAACTGTTACATTCAGGTGAATGAATGAATGTGTCAAAGACTGGGCAGAGCAGGCTAATGGAACTATAGCCTCAAACCCATAATCGAAATATCATTTGTATAGTTACTGCAAGTTAAGAAAAATATTGTGTAATCTAATCTTTTGTAAAAAAAAAAAATATGTTCGTGTGTGAGAAAGGAAGTGTGATAAAACTGTGTGTGTGCAAAGGCGAAGATGATGTCAAGTGTTTAGTGTCTGTGTGTATGAGCCTGGCTATTTGTGTTTCTGCTTCCTGCAGCTTCCTGTGCATTTGCCAACATGCGTGTGTGACAAAAATAGTCTGCGTACTATGTTTGTGTGCGCATGCATGCGTATTGGAACGTATACAGGCGTGTGTGTGTGTGTGTGTGTGTGTGTGTGTGTGTGTGCAGAAGCCAGTGAGTGACATTAATGCACAGCTATCATGGTGAGCGTGTAAGTGTTGCTGAACCCCAGTAGGACATGTTTCAAGCGCTGACAGCTCAGTGTTTTCATCAAAACTAAATGCATTAGTTAGCCCTCCCAGTTAAACAAAGCCAAACACCAACGTGAAGTGTTTTTATGCGCAGTATGAAAATGCCCCACTCGTTTATTAGTAAAGGCGTAAAGATTTCTCTGTAAAGTAAGTCCATATTTGAAACCGAATGATTGTCACAGCTTTGCTTTTGATGCTTACCCTTAAAAGTTCCGACACTGATGATAGAGTAAGCTCATCCTTAGCAAGAAGGCCGTGTGCACTACAGATGAATAAGACATAAGGTGACGAGCAATCCCCTATAACTGAATAGTTTTAGAGTAATTCTTTAACAGATGGATGCTGTCTAGGGGTTTTTCCCCTTATGTTATTGCCATAAGTTTTCAAATTAAGACTGCACAAATAAAGACTGGTCCCTAATGTCATGTCATACTCACCAATCTGCTGCTTTTAAGTTTCTCTTCTCAGAAGAATGCTCTTGACACTAGGTAATTAATGAGCGCTCAGTGTTAGCTGCTCAATCAGCTCACTGTTTCCTGCTAGTGTTTCACATTAAAAGCCGGTCAGGAAATGTCAGGGTTTATTGTGAAAAGGTGTGGTTGAAAACGATGGATTTCACTCAGAGCTGCATGCTGTTGCAGAAATATACTTTAGTTATTTTTTGAAATCATAGAAAGAGGAGGATTTTTTTTTTCGTCTGTGTATTGTAAATCCAGGGTACACCTAGCTAAAAGTTTAGGCTCGAAGAGGTTTTCTTTCAAATGTAGTCTTCGTGGAGGCTGCCGCTTGTGGTGCTGTCGAAATTTCATTGTGTTAGGCTGAGAGGTGTTAAGACTGGATAATTTTCAAAACAGGAATGAAGCATTAGTTTGTTAAAAGTTTGGACCCCTTTGGTGATCTCCTCTTCGCATACACCAAACTAATAGTGGATGTTCACTAGACGACGCTTTGACAAGATTTGGCCCCAATTAAGCCTCTGTGCACAAATTTAGCAGATGGAGGGGGGCAAAACTTTCATATTATACTTTGGCTCAGAGGTTTCTCTCTCATTGCCCCAGTCAAGAGAAATTTGGATGAGATGGCAAACTGTGCGCCTAATTAGCTGAGGACTTGTTTGAAAACAGCTCTGCGTCCATCCCTCATGTCCAAACACAGGAGAGGATTCACATGATATTTATTATGTTTATCTACAGACGCGTTAGAAAAAGTTTTTCTACACCGTGTATTTGAGTTCTGTCAGCTGAGGATATTTAGTAGGCAAATCTGTTTGATATTTCTCCTCCTCAACAATTGCAACACTTTTTAATATAGAGCTAGAGATGATTCTTTTTAATTTAAGGAGAAAAAACTAATGCTGCTTCCTGTCTTTCCTAATGGATATTTTTAGTTCTGACAGAAGGAAAAAATATGTGCACACACATACTTTTGACGTTATTGTCCAGCACTGGATACCATGCCTTGCAACATTAGCACCTTGTTGATGTTTCTGTGTGTTGTTTCTTGAAAAACCAGAATCAAGTCTGTGATTAATCAGAAAATCAAATGCCATGGGAGATACAGAAATGTGCAGGTAAAACTAGTGGCCCCACAGTCAGACACACATGGACGACTATTAAATCTTGAAGCCTCCAATCTTTCGAGTGGACGGTGATGCCAGCTCCTCCTTTCCTGCTCCTAGATCCTCGTTTCAAAGGCCAATCGAAGGAGCAGCTGGACATGGGAGAAGCAAGTGTGCAAATGTTATATCATTCCCTGCTCTGTTTCCTGTCTCAGCTGCCAAGGGAGGCAAAACATCCCTTTAATGGGCAATTTGCATAGGGTAAAGGCAAACTGAGAAGAAGCAAGTTCCTGTTTACTGAAGGAACAAAACAGGACAACAACGAGTGACAATCTGTCCGAATAAACGCAGGTACACACAGGCAGTTTTCCTGGGGTGGGATGCTCTGAATAGTCGCCTTTCATTCTCACTCTTGAACCAGCTAGCGTTTACGTGGGGAACACAGTCCCTGCATCCCTCCCCACCCGGGGCCGTCTCCGTGTCATCCTCCCTCCTTTCCTTTTCGATGGGAAAATGAAGCGGTTTGCTGCTAAATATAAACTGGCAAACACAGTGGCGGTTGCAGCGGTCCTCAAAGGCACATTTCACACAGTAACGGGGGTTGAGGGAGGTATTCGCTTACCTGATAAAACCACGATTGTGTCCCCTGAGAGCGCAGGCAGATAAAATTATTTTGAGTGGGAGCACAATGGCGGAGGTGCTTATGTTAATCCTGACACTTATTTAAAAAAAGCGGCAAATAAGATAAGCTCCCGCCTCAAGGTGAAGAGCAAAGAGCTGGGGAGGAAGGAGGGAGGCCCCTGCCTCTGCCGTCGCCACCACCACGTGAACGATTCCTCCTTCAGCCAATTTCTCCTTCGCTGAATCCCCATCCAAGTTTGTGTCAGAGCACTTATTTGCATAATTCACACCTACTCCCCCCACATTCCCCCCTCTGACAGACAATACCGTCCCTCTGTCCCTGCAGGAACGAGCGGCACATTGGACCTGTAGTTTTGAAAACATTTCTGCGAGGAAGGATTTACCTCATGGGTTGAGGTAAACGTCAGCGGGCAGAGCTTAAAGCCAGTCATTAAAGTCTTAGATTAAAGCTCTTATGGATGGAACAAAACCAAACTGCTTGAACTAAATCAGCTGGCGACCGCAGCTAGTTAAAGCAGCTGGCCAGGTGCAGAAATTTGACTCACACACTCACATGGGTCAGACTCTATGCAGAGTCCAGTGTGACCCCGACTGTGGCACACTGTGCTACGTGGACGCCTTCCCTACTGTCATCCCATTTCTTCCTTAAGAATGAAACCTGTGAGTTTTCTAAATTTGCGTTTGATTCAAAAGCGAACAAACACTTGAAAGACCGTGGCATTCATGTGATATTCTCCTTGCCTTGTTTTGTGGGACTTTTCAATAGGTTATGTAACAGCTGGGAATTATTTGTTTTGTGCTTTGAGACTCCTGATGCCTGCTTTGTTCCCTCCTTTGCTGTCATGTTTCAGGGAACCCAGGAGAGCTGCTCTCTGGGGATCGACGGTAACTAACTGCGTCGGTGGCAGCAGCGGCAGCGGCGGCCCGGCAGGTATTTTCCCACACAAAGAGAGTTTGTTTTGTTTCACATGGACTATTTTTGTCTGTCTATCTTTGTTTCTTTCCACTTTCATTTTTCCGCTGTTTTAATGGCAGCTTTTTCCCACTTGTTATTCCTGTTTGCTTGCTTGTGTCACAATTTTCTTTTTACTCTTTAATTTTTTTTGTCTTTCTCGCCCCTCTCTCTTCCTCCCATTTTAATAGGGTGGGTTGGAGGGGAATTTTATTATTATTTTGTTTTTAGCTGCGCCAACAGTCTTGTAACTAGCATAATTAAACGTGCTTGTTAACAATGGCAGCTAATGAGGAATACAACGGTATTAACAATAGGCGCTGATTAAACAAAGACAGGCTGATAAAGCTTAGCGGAGAGCTCACAGTTGGAGTTTCTCTACCTGAAGACACCTGTCTTCTGACGTCTTTACCACACAGAGGGAAGAAAGTACTTGGAGCATAATTGCTATAATTGTGGCAAAGTCATCACATCTTTTATCTCCCCGAGGTAGGAATCAAGGCAAGGTGCTTTTTTGTTTTGCAGCTTTGTGGCAGTTAATCACAGTTTAATCTAAATTATTCTTATTTGTGTAGCACACAGTCACAACTGCAATGCAATGATGCAGTAAAACAAGTTTTTATCCAGACTGAATAATTAATGATGTTGGTGTCAGACACGACTAACTGGAATATGCTGTATACAGACATCTACTCAGATGTTGTTCTCCGTGTGTCACACACAGACATATCGTCATAGTCAAAGTGAATCCGGGTTATTTTACATCTTTTTTCGCATTGCCTCAATATTTACACCTGGGAAATGCCCAATTCAACATCAGGCCTCGGCTGCCAGTCACCGGGAGATGAACTGCTGCAGCATAAGAGCGGTTAAGCAGTTAAAAGCAACCCTTTAATGTTTTAGTATGTGTGGCATGGACAGGATTTTGCCCTATGAAGAGGAAGAGCAGGAGGTCCACATGTAGTAAAACGGCAAAACACCTCGTGCTTGTACGCAAGTTAATCCTAGAGGACATGTACAGGAAGCACAAAGCTGTGGCTAGGCCATGTACAATGGCCTACCTACCTACATATACATGCCGAGTGTACACAATGGCATGAACAAGAATCTACAGACCACGAAGAATACACTTTTCAACACTGTACGTCTGAAAGACATTATACACGATATTTATTCCAGACTGGCAAAGCCTGTTTTTACACATAGTCTACTCACAACAGCAAGACAGTGATTGAATATTTAAACCATTTGCTCAAGGAAACTTTAAGCACTGGTATCAACAATATGAGGGGTTGTTTTATATCAACCTTGTTTTTAATAAAAAATGTTATAAACAGAAGGATGATCTGAGTTGCAGTAGCATTGCAATATTTAATTGATGTGTACAGTCTCTGGACTTTTGAATTTCAGATCAAGTGCAGCATTAAATTCTTAGAAAGCTTGACTGTAATCTGGCTGCTACATTATTGTCAGTGAATATATTAGTGTGTGTGTTCTGTTGGATGCTGACATTTCCCACATCGCTATTTTCTCTCTCCTCATCTTTTTCCGTCAACATGAGTTTTCTTCCATGTTGATTTTAAAAATGAACTTTTGGTGGTTTTTTTCTTCTTCTGATTTCTAAACCACAGACGGAAACATACAGATTGCATTTTATTTCAGTTTTACACTTGTAAAAGTTTATGATAACAACCTTGGTGCCAATAATGCCAGTTAATGTGACTGACTGCTGTTCAGACTTGTGCTGTGCAAACCTTAACGTGGCTGTCATTCAGACATAAAGTTGGCATCAGAATCAGGGGCTTAAGTACTCCAACATGATATACAGTTTAGATAATGATAAGATATTCCGAATTTTTCAGTTCTACTTAGCACCTGATAAATTATTTGACTTCTGTGACTTTCAGCTGAAGCCAGTTGATGCTAGACTAGAATAAGACAAATTTGTGCAAGTGCAAAAGCAGTAAGGAAATAGTTTTTTTTGTGCCATTGTTTTTTTAAATCCATAATTCTGTCCATAAATTGAACCCACACACTGAAATGTGTCTCGTGCCAATCTTCTGTCACGTGGACTCAGGATTTCCAGGATAAAAACTCTGATCAAATTTCCACATAGTCAGTGTAGTTTCACAACATAATGACATAGTAACCCATAGTAAAGAAAAAGAAACCCGTTTCCCGTGTATTAATCATAGAAAGTATTATTGTGGATTAGAATTCAAGAGCTGTGTTGAAGCAAAGTGAGAAAACCCGCTTAAATTCTATTATGTGGCCGTCAGCGCTGCGTAAGTTCGACTTACAAGGAGTAAAGTGCACTGTAGGTTATTTACACCATGTTTTTTTCGGCCTGATAGTGAGCGTCGAGACCTTTTGCGTGATACAATAGTGCATTTACACAGAGGAACAGCAACCTGATACACTGTAAAGTACTTCTGAAAAGCCCTCAAAATACGGCGAGAGTCTGGGGCAAAATGAAGGAGGCTACAGATAAGAGTCGACTTGTAAAACATAATTATATTTCCGTCGCCGCGGTGCGCAGCCATTGAAAGGAATGCATTTAACCTGTGATTCATGCATGGCAAGACGATGTCGAGGGGGAAAAAGAACACCAGTTAAATTGTGGAGGTAAGAAGCCTTGAATAAAGTGTAGCTAAGGTCATACCATCTTATGAGAATAATTTGATTCGGGGCTAGTCTTCTCTCCTGCAGGCGTTTTCTACAGGGAAAAGGATTATATCTTTCCACTTTTTCTGCTCCCAGAGGAATATGAAAAGGTCCAGCGGTATTCAAATCGTGTGAGCAGGTTTGGGCCTGACTAACTCCACAAGTAAAAGGAAAAGGTTGAAGTGTCGACTTTGTTTCGTGCCATAACTCTCAAAACCCCTTCCTGCGTTTTTTTTTTTTTTTAAAACAATATAGTGGATTGAAAGTGGACTCATTCTCTTGAAATTGCCTTCCCAAAGTAGGTCAATTTCCTGTTGGCTTTTGTTTAAATTAATTTACAAAGGCTTCATTTAACTTGGGGCAAAAGTACATGAGTATCAACACTTTTGTATATTAAGGAAAATTGTGTTTATTTTCCAGACATTGCAAACAGTAAAAACAAGTGCGTGTTTTATCGGATTGAAAAAAAAAAGCGTTGGTCACGCACATTTGAATAGTATCTCCTCCTCGCTGTATGCATTGCTTACCTCCTCGGTTTCCGTCTATTTTAGTGCAGCAGTAAACAGAAGTCTTGTTTGGCTGGCAGTGCAGGGAGAGGTTTCCCAGGCACCGACTGATATTCTGTTGCTGAGTGGGAAATCACATCCGGTTCCTCTCGCACTGGCAGCTTTTCAAAGCAGCAGCAGGGGTCATTAAAATCTAAATTTGGTTTGAATCCCGAGATTTTTATTTGTAGTCATTTCTGTCACAAGGGATCAAAAAGTGGAGAGCAGTGGAAATACGCGTGGAAAATATGGAATTTTACTGTAGATTTGTTAATTTCCTAAGACTCGTTGCAAGTTTATTTTCAGGTAATGCATCACAGCTGGACTTGAGATTGAGTCGCCCCTCCCCAACAAATGTCTGAGCCCTTCCAATCAGGCAGATTTACAGTACTTGAACTGATACTCCATCTGGATCGCCTCCACTAAGCAGGTTGGCATCATTTGAATCAGGGAAGCTGCCACTGTCTGCCAGTCTTCATACGTACGGAGAACTTGTTATTCAAATTTATTCAAGACTTATTTTATTATCTAAAATGTACATACAGCAGAAATAAGCGAATTGTTCTGCGGGGCCAAGTTATTAGAACAGGGTAAAGAAGTGAAAATTAGAAGGGGGTCTGCTGAAGTACATTTTGGGTCTGTCAGTGTGTCCTGAGGAGATATTATTGGCACTGTCTGGTACAATATCTGTGAGCTAGATGTGAAAGATCAGAGTAATATATAGCCTTGTGGGATTTTTAAGGCCCTGTGGGGCTTCAAATCGAGGTTAACCTCTATAGCTGTCACCTTCATCTGTCCCCCCTCCTCCACACACTTCCTCCACACTCCTCCCCTTTCCAGTGCTCTGAACTTCTCCTGCCAGAGTTTCTGCTTAAACTGCACTGTGCCGCCCAAGTTGGCCAAAGTGTACTTGCAGTCAGACGAAAGTTGTTTTTTTCCTTGGCTCGGTGGCGTGCAAAAGGTGATAACATTGCTTTGCGAGTCCTCGGGCGCTTTGCTCTGTGCTCTGGGCAGCACCGTTTGCCCCACACCAGCTTCCGTGTCTGGAGACCGGGGATGCATCCCAAGCCCGAGCTCTGCATTTCTTTCTCAAATTGTAATTAAAAGGGAATAATTATTTCTCTGCCGCTGCAGTCCAAACAAACAGACTGACAGCTCCTTTCTTTTTTTTTTTTCCATTCGGCTGAGGCCCACAGTTGATATCTCCCTCGTGTCTTTTTTTTCAGCTTCTGAAGCTGCCACTTCTTGGTTTTATTATCTTTGTCTCCAGCCCTGGCCCTTCGTCCCTGTGCTGGCGCTGTTGGCTCTGGCCTTGCCCCTGCCTTCCCTCTGTTCACGCTCAACTTTTTCTCACCACATGAAAGTGGCTGCCCGCTGAGAGACCCGAACACGTGGCCTGGACCGTACCTTTCGCTCCCAAACTTTCCTGACCTAATTAGTGCCGAATTAAATCGGACAGGATGCATTCATTATTAATTTCCCAGGTTGGAGGGGGTGGGGTCTTGAAATAGACATTGGCCATAGAGAGAGTGTTTCAGACATGTGAGGATGAATTGGAGACTCTCTGGTGTCAGCCCTCCCTCCCTCCCTGCCTTGGACTTCATTTGAATGCAGTGCACAGTATAAGCAAAGCAACACTGAAAGACAATGCAAGTTAATCAACGCACTTTGCATGCGACTGTGTTCTCTTTCTCTGTGTCTCTGTGCAGCTTCGGTTGTGCAGCCTGCCAACAAACTCTCTCTTATCTCCATGTGAAACTGCACGTTCTGTTTCATGTTTGTCCTCTCCTGCTGCTGCTAACCTAAAACCTTTGTTTGATGGTGTGTCTCTCAACTACGAGGTCTGTCTAGTTGAGTTGGGTTACAGATACTGTACATAAATTCAGTTCAAATAATCTTTTTAAAAATGTGCATTTGTCAAATACTGTGAGTTGAGCCAAGCTGATTAATTATGACAGTGGCTGCAGTGCCGCTTAAAACTCCTCAAATCAACGGACCTCTTGACTGTCAGTGAAAAAGATGAGATATTGTCCATCTCTGCAGTTCTCCGCTCTTTCAGATTGTTTTCTAAGGCGTTGGAGAAGAAAACGGCTAAAATGAACTTAACGTAAATGTTTAAGTAATTTACTGGACTTAATGGATTTACTTGCGTCAACATGAGCAGGTATCCAAGGTAATAAATTAACCCTATATACACTGGGTGTGTAAATGAGTAGACACCAGATGCATCTCAAGCGATCGAATCCACACCAAGACGGGTCGTGATCGCAGAGATGGTCTGGGCTGCAGAAACAGTCTGAACACAATTGGTCAATTAGACACGTTGGCTGTCTGCTTTTGATCCAACTATTCAAAATGCATTTTGCAACCAAGTCAGTGTCGGTGTTGTGTGTACAACTTCATTCGCAAGGCCTATAAATGTATTAATGCCAGTTTTAGAGAGTGTCCCCGCATTGAAACGATGTGATGGCTTTACACTTCTGTTGACTTCTGTTATGATAGTCATGAAAACACTTTGGCAAGTCGCTGTTATAGATGGTGCTTTTAAAATTCAGGAAAATACAGTTGCAAACAGTGACAGGATATTTAGCTGAAGATGTCCCTGATTCAGGGATGTAAGCCAGTAATTCTTCTCAAAATAGTTCTGATCTACCTGTGACCGTTATCTAAAATTTGAAATTGGGCCGATGTCCTAAAGTGTGCAGTTTTGTCTTTGATCTTTGTATATAAATCAGTTTTAACAGAAAAATGCTGATCAAATAAACTTGGCTCCCCTTTTTTCATTCTCGTGGTGTGAGTCTGGGCTGTGGTGGGGCCTTTGAGTTAAACTCTGGGTTTTGACAGTGCTGCAGACTCTGCTGAGCTGCAGGTCCTTCGTCTGAAGTCAGTGGTGGTGTGGTGAAATGCCGCTTGCGGCTACCTCCTGTGGTTGACGAGAAGAGAGCTGTTGACTTCCCAAGTGGTGTTTCTCTGTGATCCTTAGGGGTGGGAGGTGGTGGGTGGTGAGGGGTTATCTTTTCGTGCAGAAGGTAGAAACAGAGGCATCAAGTGTCTCTGCGCCAATAAATGCTCTGTTATAGAAGAATTAACAATTTTAAGAGCTGTGGTCAGACTGGGAGTCTGTAAGCGTGTGAGTCTTTTGAGGAAATTTGACGAACAAAAATACAAACCAGACGTCAAGCAGAGGAGGAGAGCGAAGGTCAGGGGAGCTTTGGCAGACTGTAGGCTAAACTAATTAAAAGCTTTTGAGTTTGGACTGAAATACAAATGTAAATGACTGCACACTGGGGTACATTTGGACTTTGGAGATGTGTATAATTGATTGGATTTGACTTTATAGTGCTTGGTGCACCCTGTGACTTGGACAACGAAAACAATTCTCTAAAGTGATAATCAGCAAGACAAGATCCTTGTTTTATGCATCCAGTCGTCTTTTTTTATAAGCTACATCCTAATTGCTGCGGTGTCCTTCCGTCAGTCAAACCTTACATATACGGGAGTCTTTGCAGCATTCTTAATGGTAATGCTGAGAACGAAGCTTCCACTCGTCATCTCCTTCTTTCTACTTTCTTCTCCATCACACTCGCTACATACCAGAGCAAATATTGTGGCGCTATTTTACTGCTGTATTTTTGCTGCTTCTTTGTGGCACCGACTTCAAATCATTTTATATCATTCCATTAAAACATGTCAGTCTGCACTGAGCAATCATCATCCTCAGTAATGCAAAACGTATGTCTTTATAGCTTATTCTCTCAAACATTATTGCTGAAATAGAAATAGTAAAGTATAAACCATAACTATTTCGTAAAAACGAGATGCCGAAACACAAACAGACTTTCAGTTGGTTCTGTCTGCAAATGATGTACAGTATTCAATTTGTGTGAAATGTTTTGTGTTTTTCAGAATATGTTAAATTATTACTTCTTTCCTTGACATGAATTAAAGGTTTAATGTCTTATGTTTTTGCAACTAGTGGGCACCACGTGTGACAAAGCGTTTCTCGGAGCAGAGTTCGTAACATTTTTCAAAAATGGTTCTGCCTTGATTTGACTAAATCGTGACTTATTTGACTATTTCACTCACCAGGGCTTATGTAGCCTGAGAAATGGTGTGAGGAAAAAGCAACTGGACAAGGCAAACCTGCGTGCTAACGTGTCAAACATCAATGCACATTTTTGCCTGACTGTAGCAAGAGTTATTATCTGGAAAACTGCCGAACAGATCAAAGCAGCAGAAGTGTCACACAGGCTGAGAGGTAAAAGATTTTCCAAGTCGTCAAATCAGAGTTGGATTCAAATATGGTACACAGTCTTGAGTAGAGAAAAACAGAGAGAAAGGGAGACACAGGGAGCGATATGTAAAAGAGAAGAGATCAACCGTAGTCATGTCATAGCCCAAGGCAAAGAGCTGCAGATGTAACAAAGACAGGGCCTGCGATTGTCAAGAGGCATGGATAATGATAGCTTTGCATGTAGGGTACAAGGCAAACATCAAGGCCATGCACATCGCAGTGCAGGACTTTAAAGGCTGTGGCGAGAAAGGGGGCCAAGGGAGTGAAGATGGCGCCAGTATGGCCCCCAGTGGCTCCCCTGCTGATGGCAGGGGCAGGTAACTGGGAACAAAGCAAATTGGACGGGTACAGCGTGGAGCCAGTGTCAGGGCTTGTCTCGTCCTCTTTCTATTTTTAAGGCGGTTTTTGTTGAAAGTTCTCTTCTTCTTCTTTTGCTCATTGTTTGTCTGATCCACCCTGTCCCCTAGCGTGTATCACGCCAAATCCTTGTGTGTGGACACGTGAGAGCTGCTCTGCTATATGCAACGCTGGAAATCAGTGTATACTGTATACAGTTTAATGTAGAATCTGTACGTCATTTTAATGGTCCACACAGCCCGCAGCTAACTTGAAATAATACACAGTTGTAAGATGACACAAATCTGAGACTGCAGTAGTTAAGACCAGTGGCACATTTTGGGCAGTACTCTTATAATAATGAGCTCTTGAGACTTTAAATTAATGTCACAATTTGAGTACTGAGACAGTTGTAGTAGTACTTTAGACATGCTAATTGAATCATTTTAAAAATAAGATTTTTTTTGTCTAATAACTGCCATCTTTCTGTTGGTTGCGATGACAGGATACAATATGACTGGATTTATTGAAAATAATATTATTTTTCCTCACACATTTGGCCCACGAAATATGTTTGCTCTCTTCACAGTTGGTGCCTTGCTCGCTATATCATAGACTTCAGGAGCAATTAATGAAATTATGATAGAGAGCTGGAGTTAGTTCAGGCAAGCGTGCAGCATTTCCCCTCTGAGTATTTATGTCTTGATTTCATGTGTATTTTGGTAAAGAGTGCAACTTTTCACTTGGCGGGACTCCTCTTAATGACCGTTGGCTGCCAAATGTTTCTTCAGAAGCCATAAACATCATTTTTTCCACAGCCTGTTCCTTGAATATGCACAACAAAAATAACCATCTAAACTTTATTCTGTGTCCAATCCAATTATGAATACTTTGAAAAGTTCATCAGTAATTGCCAGGCGCTGCACTCTTCAGTCAGGGCTGCTGAAGGGCAAACAACAACGGCTCTTTAAACACTTACAGGCAGAAAAATAGGATTTGCTTGGGAGGTCTGGGGATGATGCAGAGCAGAATATGACCCCCAACAAAAAAAACAATACAATTACATTGTTGTTGGACACTGCTTTACAGATCTGGTCAATGGCCTCCAGCAATTTTGTTGTATTGTGTTTTACTCAACAGAGGGATCATCTGATGATACTGAGCCTAAATCAGCCACACTCCCTCACGTCAGTTTTATTTGTGTCTTTTTTCTTCTTGCCACCCATTTTTCATCTAGAAGCATTATGTTGTAATTCGTTGGGGGAGGACTGGAATGCGTTAATGAACACGACGGGTTGGTGTAGGTGTTAATTCAACTAGCAAAAGCAACTTGTCAAAGCCTGCTCTTTGACAAGACGAGATAGGCATGAATGGTATAAGCAAATTGCAAATTAGCACTCTGATAGCAAAGTAGAAGTATTAAAAAGTTGACCTCAGTAGTCTCCAAACTAGTGATTTTTAAACTCAGAAAAGTGAGATTTTTTTTAGATCTTAGATACACATAGAGAAATCTGTTGTATTTCGACGTGTAGGTTGGACCTGGCTAATATTTAGGCAGAAGTAGCCTAGATGTGTGACGTGTTGATTCTGAATCAAACACGGTCCAGTTTAAAAGCAGATGTGCAGACATTTTTCGAACCTGCATATCTTTTAGTCAGTGATTACTGTTGTTTTGATGTCTCCAACTAAGTGAAGAGGCTGTAGAGCAGCAGCATGGTGGACCTGGGTGTCTTCTGCTGCTTGAGTTTGAGCTTCAGGAGAAGCACACCCTGTGTTCTCAAGCTGAACGTCTTTATAAGAGGTTGTTGCTGGAGGGTGGCGTAAACTCCCCCAGAGACCGCAGTGGTCACGACAAAGGAGTCTTCGCCCATTGACACTACAAACCGCTGCTCCTGTCCTCCCTCATCAGTAGGGGGATGAAGGCCCCAGCCAGTAGGAGGGGGTCCAGTGTAACGCCCGGTAGGGATGCCTGTTCCCCCAGAGGCCTGTGGTTGATCTGGCTATTGATGGTTCAAGCGGCGGCAGAGGCCTTGGCGGGTACACGGGACCCTGACGAGACGTCTGGTTCGACAGCAGTGGCCTCACACGTCTCATTCAAAGGTTAAGCGCGCTATTATGGGCGTCTCGTTGAATTCAGCAACTGCGAGCTGGGGCCGATGGCCTGTGGTGTTTTCTTCATGATTAGACTTCAGACTGGCTCGTCTGACTGGTCCACTCATGAATCTTTGAGAGCTGAATGCCAACGAGGTTGTTAGTGGGGATCAGATCTCGCAGTACAGTACTGTATTTTTCAGTCTGTGTAAGAAGTAGCACGTGTCTCCAGTTTGTGGTGATTCCTTTATCGTTTGACATCATTTATGAGCAATAAACAGCTGACCCTTAGAGTATTTTTGTGTTATTGTCAATAATTGTGGAATTTTTATACAAATGTTAAGTTTGCAGTGAACTGTTGTTCTTTTTCTATAACCGCTGTGGCTTTCTGCTGACCCGGAGGGGCCATGCTGGTGCTTTTCCTGAGGCTCTGTGCTTGTCCACAGCAAGGAGCCACTGTTCATCGTTTCCGTTAAACAAGTGTTTAGGGTTCTTGTGTCCTCATACTTGGTGCACAAGAAAATGCCAGAAAAGATTTAAAGGTTTGAAGAAACCAGCAGACGTGATGTGATGTTTGGGCCCTGACTGGAATGGTGTTGTTTAAGCTAAAAAGGGTTGTTTCAAATGGTCTGAAACTCACTTGTTAACCTTATCTATTGCTGTAGACAGTTGCTGTCATTGGGCCAATATCGCCAAAAATATAAAAGGACCAAAAATATCCCCTCCAAAAACAGGAATTAAGTTTGTAAATCTAACTTTAAAGACTTAAACTCACTCTCTTTTTAGCTATGGCTTCTAATACGAGTGTCATGCTGATTAAGTCTGCAATTTATTACATGGCAAATTTTATTTGTTCCTGAAACAAAACTCCTCAGATAACAAATTAAATTACAACTGTGCTAGTAGAAATAACATTACTAATGAAATTATGATAAGCAAATTTGGCTGACAACTTTCACACTTTAGGTCCAAAACGGTTTCCCATCTTACACTGGCATTATCATCTACACATCGTCTAAGCTGTGATGTTGACTCATGTTGGCCTCTGCATTCAGATCGGCAGCAGTCGGCTTCGTTCACCTCAGCCCTGGGCCAAATTAAAATCGAAACACTTAATTACTCAGAGCGTTTGCTTCAGGCTGTCTGGATACCCCAATGGTTTGCATCTCTGACACATTACTACTCAAGTCAGGCAGTCTTACTAAATATCTCTGGAGTCTTTTTAGATTGTATTTGGAGCCAGGTTTGGCATATAACTTATGCCTATCCGTAAAGTTGGCATTGTTTTGCCCGTACGCTTCTCCATATTGGTCACATTTTATGTCTTTGTGAAATGACAGGATGAGCTTTCTCTGATTTAAATATCCCGTAGCTCCCCAAGTACGTGCTTTATATTCGCCATTATTGTTCAGGTGTGTCTGTCTGCTAATCAGGTTCTTATATTGCCCCAACACTGGGAATAATATAACTCATAAAACAAATTTTGATATTGTCAGAATGACGCATTTTATACACCATATTAAAGCAAATTATTTCTTGTTTTATAATTTCAAAGCAGCCCCAGGTTCTGGACTTTCACCGTCTCCAAAGCACACATCATCATGCTCATAAACCTCTCAGTTTTCGTCCGTTTCTGAAGGGGCACGGAGAATCATTTTCTACAAGAGCCTCAATTTCTTGCATTTCCAAGCTAGTGCAAATATTTGAAAAGGTGACTGGCTGCAGCTATGAAGTGCCTGCCCGGAGCCAGCGAGACCTTTTTGATTTGAGACAAAAACGCCATGTAATAATGAGCGGCATCAGAACAAGGAAAGTTGTGCGGTAGCTAAGCGAGAGTTTACTCATGTGGGACTCCTTCGCTGATGAAAGTAAAAAGCCTCTACACCCTGAATTTGTGACAGGACCCCTTGAAAGCGAGAGCCCTTGTTTATCAATTTGCTTTTAACATCACAAAGATGAGATGACGTGCGTTGCAGAGGAGCGGTTTGTTTTATCTCACTTCAAAGCTCCCCCCATCACAGCCCACTGCACGCATTCTTTTTTCGCTTTTCTTCTTCTTACATTTCAAGTGCGAAGTAAAGGTTTGCGTAAACATATGCAGAGCATCGCCCCCTTTAAGATGAACAAGTCGCTGGTTTCACGTCTGTACGTCTGATTCTTCCTCCTGTCTTTCCCTCTCTTTTGAAAGAAACATCCCTCAAGGCTTGTGTACACACTGAATAAGCCTGTTTTGACAAAGCAAGGTGGAAAGCAACCTATGTAATCATCTCGTTCTCTCCGTCTCTTCTTTTTCTCCAGCATCTCTGTCCTTTTTGAGAGGCCTTTCTTCCTCTGTCTTGACAGGGACAGCTCCCTGCCCATTTGATGTCGGCTTGACGGTCAAGGATAATGGTGCGTCGTGGGACCGTTGTCATCCCTGTCAATAAGATGGTCGAGGGGGAGGGGAGGGCCCCTGTGAAGCCACCTTTTTTTTATTAGCCGTGCAAGAAAAGCTGCATTGTCTTTTCTGGACATACATGTTGGTCACTTAAGTCGCTTTCAGCTTGATTATTTGCCGCGGCGGCGTCATGTACACATCTGATGTTCTGGCACGCCACCCATGAATGACTTGTCGTCCGTCTTTTGATAATCCCCACTCGTTTCTTCTTCTGAGCCTCTCTGCACGACAAACTTCCTCACTCCTTTTCTGTAACCTCCACACACACTCGCACATACACTTTTTCTTCTTAGTTTTGCATTCATGTCTTCTCAATGTCAAACAAAGCCTTGAAAACTACTGATCATTTTTTCTTTTTTTCTTTCTTTTTTTTTTTTTTGTTTGGATTGAATCTAACAAGGATCCTTTTCTCTTTGATGTAATTAAGCTCCTGAGGCTTGATCTGGGCGTCAGAGTTAATTTTTTCCCGAGCATCGCGGGGAGCTATCAGAAGACTTCAGATGTCAGGCGCTCTTTCAAGCTTCACGGCACCTCGTTTTTCCTCCACCTCGCATAAAAGATGGGGGGAGGAGGGAGTGTGGAAAAACAAACTGACTGGCCTGACGTGGTTAACTGCCCCCCTTGCTGCCCAGCACCTCTACGATTACACTTCCCTGGCCTAATAGTCCCTCTTATCTTGACGCCAGGTTCCCCTAGGCCCCTTTTTGTGCAGCCATCAAAATTACCCACCTGTAGCCTGACGACAGGAGGGAGAGGGGGACTCAAGGATGGTCTTTGCTGTTGTCTTTTAACAGCAACCTGTGTCGCTTCCACCTCCTCGATCACTAATGATGTGTCAGAGGACACCCAGGGTGAGGCGCCCTCGTTGTTATCTTTCAACGAGGCAAGGCTGTCCGTTGCCACCACTAAAATTATTGACAGCAATTTGTATGTACGGTTCGGTAGTCACAGGGAAGGAAGTGGCCTTCGGGGAGGTGTGCAGCCCTCACAGGAGTTGGTAAAAAATGAAGGCGAGACTCAGTGTTTCCTCGCCTAAAGCTCCCTGCATGTGCAGGCCAAGCAGCAGAATAATCAGCCCGGGTCAGTTTCATGTGAGCAAAAGGAGCTGTCTGCCCATTTGAAGGACTGATCTGCACTTGCTACCGTGACTGGCCATTGTCCTCTGTAAATTGAGTCAAAGTTCAGTGGGGTGGATTACAGTTGTGAGAAGGGAGAGACAGGAAAAGGCTTAGAGACAACGCCATGATTTGTCCTCTAGTTTCAGTGTTTAAAGTCATCTCCTCGCTCTCTTTCTCGCTCTCTCAACTTAGCTGAGCACGACCCTTGGCTGACAGACACTCAGCCTGTGTTCAAAGCGTAATCTTCAACCTCTAGGTAGCGCCGCTCAAGCTTGAAAACAAAATCTCCATAAGAGAGAGAGGAAGTGGAGGAAGAGTGAGGAGGAGGGGTTGGAATAAAGGCACATTAGACAGACAGTTCCTCTCAATTGCTGAAACAATAAGCCCTATTTATCGCCCATTTGAAAAAGGTTTGACGTGGCGCCGAAACAGAGGGGGCTTTCATCTCCCTGGCATATTAAACTGTCACAGTGCTTAACTTTAAATTAAGGTGACATGCCAGTGACTTGGGGATGTCACTAATAGTGCAATGGCGACCTGCTAATAGAAGTACAATATGACACGTTTGCTTTAACTAAAACCTCTGCTGTCAGATTACGCCAGTGACATCTTAAACTTTTCATACATTAACATGACACTTGGAACAAATGCAATTTGGTGTTGAGAGTGGGACAAAAGGAGGCGTGCGATTCAAAGCGTCTTGAATGGTGTTGTCACGAGGTGTCTCGGTATGAAAGCACGTTTTCTCGTATTAGGTGAATGTAATAAATCACACGTGTGGTAAGCATCGTGTGAGAAGCATGTCCTCTGGTTGTTTGCAGAATGCCTTAGGGGACCGTTAAGAAACCTGACCTAAGAGGTTTACAGCATTGCTGGTGCACATTTTGTGCCCAGTGACTGGCTAGGTGGCTAAAAGTATGTAGGTTTTCACATATATACAGGCCTATTTCATATTTGTGAAATATGAAGGGGATGAACTGCGCATTGTTCTGTTGATTTTATTCGTGAAAGACCTCTACTGCAAAAGTACGATAGCCGGGTCTAGAGTCGGGATTAGCTTACTCACTGTAATATGTTCACATTGTTCAAAATGTCACACAACAATTTGTGCACACGCAGCAACACATGGCAGTACTGTCAAGACATTGTGGATAGCATTGTGCTGCATGCAATCTTTCATGTATGTTATAATTTCATATTTTTGCTCTAATGTATGTAAAAAGTTATTTTAAATGCTATTTATATCCATGCTAACCATGGATGGATTACTGAATGGGCCTGCTGGACACATGCAGCACAAGGGACCTCCAGAAATCAGAGCTTCTCTAGTCTGAGCCTCAGACTGTTACTACAGAAAGTGACAAATGGAACAGAGAGACAAAGGGTGACCGTAATAACACAAGAATTGACCAGGAAGAGATTGGAAATTAACAAATGAGACCACAATGATCAAAAAGTGAGAAAGTGGGAAAAATGACAAATTTGACAAAAGTTACCAAAAAGACTCATTTGTTGTGGCTTTTCCAGTCGGTAAGGTTGGTGTTTGGGGCCTTGTACCTCCGTGTGCCTGAGGGCCATTTGTTTGGGGACTCACTCGGCTTTGAGCAGAAAACGTAGCGTGTGTGTGGAATTGTGCCCAATTGTGCTCACTCATCTTTGACTGGTGGACAAATAGTTCCTATTCTTGATGCCTCTGTTTGATGCAGTGTTTCTTCCACCAAAGGTGAAAGTCATTGAATAGCCACCGTAGGACTCATCTAATAGCAAACTAATACACTTGAAGCACTCAACTACATTCCGTTCTCTGACCTGACTCGTGTCCTTCACAAAGCATGTACTCTCTTTTAAATGATCTTCACAAACAGTGACAATTTGGGCTGCCTGTGATTTAAATTTGCCTCACTAAAGTCCCCTTAGTTTCAGCGGCTGGCCCCTGATTAGAGCCTTGACGCTGACTCAACAATCTATGTTTCCAATTAACCGAATGAGGTCTGGGACGACATGGACTGTTGCTTTGTTCCCCCCCACACACACACACAAAATGCAGTTTTTTCTTCTCTTTCTTTGGAACAAGCACACAAAACCATACACACAGTTTGTTTTACATCCACGTGAGCCACACTCAAACACACCCTTTATCCACCTAAGCTAGTCACGAAACTTCAGCCACACATCCACAATGCCTGGGGTCTCTGAAACAATCAGAAGAAAAGATTTCAGCGCAGTCAGTTTATTGCAGAACGTTACAGCTTAGCGCCTTCCATTGACCTAAATAAACAGGAAGCATCCACAAATACCAAGAAGTCAAAAATCAGTGAAGATAATCACCTCACTGCAACAATGGAGACTTTGTGAAATGCACAATTTAATACGTAAATATTTTACAGAGTACAGGGCGTGTGTGCTTTAGGCCTATGTGGAAAGAAACACAACAGCACATACAGTGAGTGTACAGTATGATCCCATGGATGAGGTAAATTCAGGTGAAAGGCTCCGTTTTTTGAAATTGTCCTTTTTAGCAGTAAGTAGAGGTTGAGAGGAATAAGGCGACAATGGCTTCAAAGCTGTCCTTCAACGTTGTTCTTGAATCATGTAGTTCTGTAGATGACATATTGTTCATTCTGTTTAATACACCTCCATTCAAAATGACATGTATTTCTAGGTGGCTACATGTGTAAAAACCTCAGCGGGCTCATCCTACTGCTTAACGTCAGGGCTAATTGGAGAGAGGGGGAGGTTAGTGGAAAAAAAAAAAAACAGTAAAATCCCCTAATTCCTGGATTATAATTTAAAATATTCCAAAATGCTAATCAGGGAATTGCAACCAACAAAGGGATAATAAGACGGTCATCCAATTACTGGCATTTTCTCCCCCTGTTTGGAGGAGTCTGAGCAGACCTGGAGCCTGAACGCGCCTCTGTTTCCTTTTTAACTGAAGACAGAGCGACGCTCGCTCAAGCTGTGAGCAAACACGGGAGCTCCGGCTAGGCCCTCCCTGCATCTGCCTGTCTCACAAATATGTTAATTAGGGTCCAGATATTCACACACTTAATTAGCTGAGGCCTAGTTGTTTCATTTTGATTGGGGGAAGAAAAAAGAGAGAGAAAGACGGGGTGAGAAAGAGAGAAAAAAAATAAAGGGAAAGAGGGTTCACTTTTCAATGGCGAATTAAAATATGGCCCCAAGGTGATGAGGAGGTATTGTTAACTACTGTACTCAAATGAACTTTTCTCCCCCTTTTCCTACGGCAGGAAGGAGAATGCAGCGTGGCTGAGATTAGGCTGTCATTTGCCAGCGAGCGTTTCCATTTGGAACATGAAGTGATTGCGCTAATTGAAGTGGCATTCATTACATTAACATATTATACGTCGAAAATGAGATGAGGCCGTCCCCTGTACCTACATACTGCACCGAGGAAGAAGCCGGAGCTGGGGTTAGTGGAAGGACGGAAGGGGGGTGAGCGTTGTTCAGCGTTCTAAGAAAATTGCTCGCCAGCTGCCACAATAGGCATCATTAGACATGAAATTAGAAATTTTTCGGGATGAACTGTTCACATAAAAGGGTGCAGGGATTTGACACAAGCACTTTGACGCGTTAGCTTTAGCAGACGTCTCCATGCCAAGTGTGAGCTCAGGCGTAATGGAGCAAAATATCAACTTTTTGGCCCGAGTTCAGTGGGGTTACTGTATGGCAGCAACAGGGGGAAATAAGGAATCCAAACAATGTCCTGAGAAGATAAGCATTTATGAGAATAGGAAGGAAAAAGTTTGCCCTGTGCAGGCCGCTCTGCAGCCCTGACTCTAAAATAGGCTTTCAGAAAAACAAAATTCAGTTAGACAAAATGCTTAACAGCAAATCTGTGTTCCACCCACTCTTAGCCGAAAATGCCAGAGAGAAGAAATTAATTTCTGCAGTTGTACTTTCAATTTTCTTATTTAGCTTCAATAGGGGGCAGTCCATTATTGAAGTCATCTCAAAGGCATTTACTTTCACACTCGGCCCAAATATCACTTACACACAAGAATATTATATTGCTCATGTAAATCTCGCTTTTCTTCCTTTCAAAAAAAAAAAGAAGCAGCTTGGCATATTTATTGGTGAGTCGTGCTGAGCCTCTACCCCCCTCCGAGATACCACCATCACCACCAAGCCCCCGAATCCCTCACGCAAATACAATGACCCAAATACAGTAGGAGGGATGGAGGGTCTAGACGGGGTTTTCTAAAGGGGATCCTCTCTGCCCTGTGGCTCGATATCAGCCTCAGGTATTTATCATAAACATATTCCCACTGCTTTTCCAGATATGGGGTGTGTTCCGTGTCAGAGTCACTCACTCGCTGTCCTTAAGCTTTTTTGTTCAGATCGTCGTAAGCCGAATGAGGTTTGGGATATAAAAACGTGCACAGTTGAAACCTCAGGGGAAAGGTGAAATTTGTTTATTATAAATAATACATGTCTGCTTTTGACCCACGAGGACCTCCCGTACACCTGTAGCCAAACCTATTTACATTTGTAGAGGTATCAGAGATGCGGAATTGTGCATTACTGCTTGCTGCTGAAACTTGCAGCGCGGCTACTGTACAAACCCTTTTAATGTGCAGCTGAACCAGTACAATATGCGCCGTACCGCTGCTCTGCACTCCGAGCTGTATCTGACCCTGTGGCAAACATCCACCACCATCCAAGTTGCGAGGCGCACTCAGATTCCCTGAATTTTCGGAGAAATTTGACATCGGTCCAAAACCAATCCCCTGGCTTTGAGACTATGTAAAACATGTTCTTTTTCCCCCTCTTTTCTTTACCTACAGCTGACTGGAGCACCAGCTGGTGGCGAGCAGCCAAGACTGCAAGGCATTTGCTTTTACTTGTAGGCTAACTGCACTGCTGAACTGCTCTGGGATTTACCCGGCATTATAGGAATGGGCTGCACTATAGATTATTAACGGGACGAGTGTGTGGGCGCACAAGCTAGGGTCTTTCCTTATCGGAGTTTCGTTCCTTTTCATCTATTTTTGTTTTAATTTCAAATCTTATCGCCTATTTGGTAAGAATTTATTGTCAAATTGGGCTGTTCAAAGAACACTGAACTTCTTTCAGTCGTGTTGAAAGTTTGCATAAAAGAACAACATCTGGAAGACACTAAATTAGACATACTCTCACGTCTGTGAAGCATTCAAGCCCAGGAAATATTCCGCTTTGTTTGGCACTGCAAATGAAGGGAAAACAACAAAAAGACATTAATGTAAATGTTTAAAACATAGGGTGTTCATTTTTTAGCGCAGAAACGTGGAATTGGTGACATGCATTTAATATCTGAAATGTCTGCACGTTATTTACGGATTTTTTTCCCAGATTGTTTTTTTTTTTTTTTTTTTATATCTACACAATCACAGAATTTTCCGAGCACATTTTTAACATTTCATCCATAAAGCAGTGGGAAAATAAAATAACGAAATGTTTTAGTTTAGTCAGTGTGTTTTGGCATCATTTAACTTTTCTTGAAATCTTGACTTGGATCATAATAAGGAGGAGTGTTTGAATCAGTTTCCACTTACAACTGCATCTGTAGTGTGAGCTTAAGAGCTCAACCGTAATGCATTCATGAGCGAAAACACCAGGAATCACAGCAGAAGATACGGCAGCTGCTGTACTTTTAGTTAGACCTCGGATTGTACAACTTGGCAGAAGGGAAAAAAACAGAGTGTAAGATGCCAGCAGACAGCGAATGTAGATGCATATTGAAAAGGTTTATACCTTCTTTAATGTGGGGTAGAGACGTGAGAGAACGCACCTCTTTTTCTCCAGCTGTGGAATATGCGTGTGATGTGACTGGGTGGGATTTGTGTCCGTCAGTGCCCGTCAGGAATGAGCATACTCGTCTCCCCTCTTGTCAAACCACAAGTGTATTTATACTTTGATAGGGCAAAATAGAGCAAGAGTGGAGGAAGAAAAAAATCTCCTGTCAGCTATTCTTACATAAAATATTAGAATTCTCATTGTTATGAAGACTTGCGCTCAGAAAGCCTAAGCCTCTTGACTTATGAATTTTAAAACTATCCAAAGCACTGAGAGAGGAGCCTTTTTTCCCCACTGACCTTAATCTTAAATAGGTCTCAGAGACAGGTAGAATGATAAATGGACTAAAGTGATTCGCATTGAAAGAATAGGAGCTAAGCCCACTTCTTTTTCTCCAGACGGCTTGCACGGACTCTTATCGCTGGCGGGTGACAAACTGCTCCAAACTCCAGGTTCCAGAGGAGCGTTTGGGCGCACAGTGCCAGCCAGGCTAATGCATAGATTAGTTTACAAGTTTGGCTCCAGTGCCAATTGGATTAAGCCTCATCATGCTGGGGGTATTTCCACATTGTTTGACAGTCTACAAAGGGTCAGCATCAGGAACAGAGCTGTGGTGGACTTAGGCTAAATCCTTTTTTTTTGTGTGTGTGTGTGTGTGTGTGTTTATCTAAATGCTTTGTGACCGACAGTGTCAGCAGGGTTGAGCAGGTTTTATTCGTGATGTGTTGTGCTTACTGTATAAGGCTTTAGAGCCCTTCACCTTCAGCTCCCGTTGTCAGTGCCAGGAAGTGATTGTAACTTTTTATTCCAAAGATAGAACTCATCTTTTGCCCTCGGGCTATGTCTTTAATATCAGGGCTCTTGTCACCCTGAATCCTCCTGTTCAAAAAAAGACCCGTGTCAAGATCAAAATATCACTGACAGAGACCGTATCTAATGCCTCTACACTGGGCTATAATCAGAGTAATCACTTTGAACTAGTTCACAGAAAGGCGCTTTATTTTCTAAAGCAAATTGGTTGGGTTTCCTTTAAGATTCTGGAGTTTATTTGATTAAGACTGGAGCGGAGCATGAGAAATCCAGGAGGGGGACTTCAGTGGCATTCCTCAGTAATATTTATACGAATCCCTCGGCTTCTAAATCATTTATGCACTTTCCCACTCACGTTTGACTCCAAAACCTCAGAGTCAAGCACGAATTAGGACTCATAATAATAAACTAACCTCCTGCTTTTGCATTGTCTCGTGTCACATCAGAGGAAGAGGGTCAAGAGCAACTGGACCTCAAGGGCACCCCGGGGACTTCCCCCAAACCCCTTACAGCTCTGCGGGTACCGACGTCGCCGAGGCCTTTAATTGTTATTTTATCCAGCATCCCCCACCCAATCTTCACCCCTCCTCTCCCCTCGACGGTGTCCAGGCAAACAGAATGGTCCTGATAGCTTTGTAATTAGAGGCAGCGTCCAGGGGGAGCTGGCTAGTGACTTCCAAATACATTGCCCTTGTTAGCAATGTTTGGCGCACTGCTCCGTTGTTACAGATGTCGGTAATAGAGCGCTAATAGAGATCCATTACCCTTAGTTTTGTGTGCGTTTGTGTGTGTGTGTGTGTGTGTGTGTGTCTGGGGAGGGCAAAGAGCCTCATAAGATTACTACACTCGTGGCTGACCTCTGCCTCCCTCGAAAACTGATTATTTCATTTGATCAAGCCCAAAGGTGGGGACGGGTCCGGCACCAGGGTTGATGAAGACGGCAATTTGATTATCCCCCACCGTCGTTTGCGATTCAGAGTTATAAGTCAGCTTTGTAATGGAAAATATTAGTAGAGAGCAAGCAGGGAAGGAGTGGAGAACAATAGAATAACAAATTGCGTGTTGCCCTCAGGACAGAAGGTAGACAGAAACATTAAATTAATGAGCCCAGAAGAACTTTGTCACAAATGAATCGTGTAAATACATTGATCTTCTCTCCTCTTGAGTCTATTTCCTCCTTTTCCTTTGCTGTTTTTCCCCTCCCTTCTCTGCAGCCTAATGATTTCTTCCCCTACCATTTTTACATTGCACAGCAAAGGAAAAAACCTGTTCTGTTTTTCACCGGCGCTGCCTCTCGGTAAACACTCTTCCTTCTTATCTGCACGCTGCCTTCTCCCTAGGCTATGGAGCAGATTTTTCATTTAGCTAAAAGCTCGGTAAGAGGTCTATGAGAATGATAATCCTACCATGGGCCGCAGCTGGCGCTTCCACGGCGCGGATGATTAGTCGGGAACATTTTGCATTCGACCTGGAGAAATTCTCTCAGTGGGAAGTTAGCATCCGCTTACTGTCTTTTTCGGCGGGGCCCCACTCATGGCCCTCACCCCTCCCTTTCCGTCTGCACACACACACACACTATCTCCGTCTCTCCAGAGGAGACGTTTGTAATGGATGATGAGGGAAAAATCTAGCATTTACCTCCCTCTCTTCCTCATCTCCAAATACTGTCACTCCTGTCACTTTGCATGAAGCTCGGTGACCTTCGTCAAATATATTTCTAATTGCTTTTGACGGTGAATTGGCATCCCGCTGGTCCAAGGGGCCCCTTTTCGAGCAGTCACAACGTGATGCAGGATTTCTCACTTTCAGGTATGCAGAAGGATCCCCTCAGACAGAATTAAGGCGGTGAACAGGAGGAACAGGTCATGAATGCACTTATCTCATTTGTCTGACAGGTTTAAACGTTTATTAAAGGCCTCGGCCCTAATTCCCTCAAGCAGGTGTAAGCTTCCGTTGAGGTGTGAATTATATCCGTTCGAGCAGATACGCTCATAATATGATGAAGGCGAGCTAAGCTTTTCCAGGTGGAAATTGAATAACTCATGGTTTCTGGGCGTAATCCATCCTCGCATTGTCAAAGACAAATAGAAGGGAAGCATCGTTTCCTCTGTCTTCGGCTTGCACAGAAACACTTACCACAGTAAACTGTATTAATGGCATTACACGCCTGTTAAATAACACAAATACAAGAGCAGGAAATCCAAACTCTATGGATTTGTGTGCAACATGCCCTCGTGAGGGAATCCTTTTAAAAGAGCACCTCTGTCGGAGGGAAAGCCTAAATGCTGTTTGGCCTCAAACCGTTCAAACCCAGTCTGCTCCAGAGGCTTTTAAAGATGCGCTGAGGGGGGACACATGGCGCTTTGTGCACTTTTGGTGCCTCAGGTCCTATTACAGCGGGCCCACAGTGGATGGACAATGTTCACCGATGCAACAAACACAAAGGGGTTTTTTCTTACCTCCAAGCATCATCTGCCTTGGCTTTAGTCATGAATACAGCCATAATTATTCTTTAGGGCATTCACATACTGCACCTTAAAAAAAAAATCACATTCAAATAATAAGTCTTTATCTGGACTTTTATCATTTCAATGAATCTCATTCTAAAATCTGATGCGATTTTACAGTTTGTTTATGGAAAGGAAAACCACTGTAGCCAGTGGTAAAATGATAATTAGTATAAATAATATTTGATTCTGTCACCACTTAGTGTAGGCCAATGGACAGTCAAACCTCCACAGTAAATACACAATGCCTCCATTCTGCCTTTGCTGCCTCCTTGAGGTCCTATTCTCCTCTTGCCTACAAATATACATATCATGAAAAACAGATTAATAGCTGCATTTACATATCTTAGTCATCATCTGACATCCCTCAATTTCTGGACTTAAAACAAAAGTTCTGTGAAGGAGGTTTGTGTGGATGGTCAGACGTTTTGAAAGCACGCAGCTTAAACTCTGGCGGTGTGCGTTTCCATCATTGCGAGCTACAACAATAAAGTGCATACATGGGTAATTATAATCAGGTAATATTGATATGCAGTAAGCCATCATTTATGTAACATTTAGACACTGCTAATTATACTTTTATTCATGCAAATAATTTAAAACGTTTTTTTCACCTGGTGATCACTTATTTTAAATCAGTCACGTTTTGTTGGCTTATTATGCAATGTCCTTTGTTTGGAAAGGCGTCAAACTAAATGTACGACATTTTCAGTTACTTGTTAAATATCGAAATTAGTGTAAAAATATTAAGCTATGTATTAATGTATTTTTGGGGGTAAATGCCAATAACAAGATAGTGTTTTCCTCGAAATGCACTTTTATTTTTAAACCAACACTGTGAGTTTTTGACCTCGTGTCAGTGCTATTTATTCCTTTGAATTAATATGACTTGTGACCGTGTAACAAATGTTTAACTTCAGGGGGAAATTCGGAGGAGTTTCCCCCAGTACTGAAGCTCCATTGTTATCCCGGGTTTCCAAAAAGAAAAAGGATAAAAACATGTTGGCTGAATACAGTCATGTGACCAAAAGTAATGACAACCGTGACCCATTTGCACGATGGTAATTAGCCACCACAGCCACAGGGCACTGACCTCCAAGCAGGGATGAGAACAGTCCCACACATTTAAAGCTGTCTTTGTCTGACATTTCTACCACATTCTTTATGTGCAACGTATTTATTTCTAAATGGAATTACTTTGTCTCTATTGTAGCACATGAATAGTGTCCAGCATGTGAGTTGGAGTGTATTTTTATCCGTCTGCATGATGTTTGACCTTGACTAATTTCATATTTTTCGATTGACACATTTCCATCAGTTGCAACAAAGTCAACCTTAAGGGTCTTTAGTGATTTAACAGCAACGCGCTGGTGATCCACTAACACAACATAAAACGTGGATAAAGTCTTCCTTCTGCTCTGATTAGGTCTTACCTGCAGATGTATAATCGGTTAATTTTCATATGTAAATTATTTCTGTTGTATAAAGTCTCATGAACTAACCGGATTTTAAAATAATTTTACCACTATATGACAGAAACCTTAACAGACTTGTTTGATCCTTGATTTTCATCAAATATTAATCATGATGTTTGAATTTTATCATAGTAGATCGAAACAGCAGAAAAAAAATAATAATTTCAGCATCTCTTCGAACCTTGAGGCAACATCTGATAAGTGTTCACAGAGATGTCATTTTTATTTATATGCGCTCATAATCTAAAAAATGCAATGCTTTATTAGATTTTTTATTTTAAGACTTTTTTGTGAAGTTGAACCTTCTTTCCTGCAGGCGGACAAAGTTTATCTAAATTTGCTCTAATATCATAGGTTTCACATTGTGAACATAGTTCTTGAGCTGAGCTGCCATGTGTTTCAGAACAAAATCAGCAAAGTCTTAAAAATGGACTGTCATAAATTAGGACTGAATAAACTGGCAGAAAGTCGAAACAACCTAGTGGAAACACAGCTCCTCTGGTTTCCCGTCTCGAGCGAGAAGGAGAAGAGAAATGAGATTAGAAGCGGAGAACCTGGCGCTGCATCGGTGAGCTGTAAGCACCCGATCTCGGCTTCCTCTGCCGCTGTCTGCGCTGTAAGTCGGTTGAGTATCGCACCTACCAGGCAGATCGAAAATTCAAACACCGAGTGCCAAGATCTTTATGTGGATTCCCTGCTTCCAAATAGCTTAGGATTATTCTCTGTCTAAGCTAATACCTGGTGAGGAAGTAAAGCCTGAAGGATGGGATTATTTAATATGGCATTTTTAATGTGTGACACACTAATCACATCTCAGAACAGGAATACTTCAACCATTTAACTTTCGTCAAGGAAGGAGAGACGGTTTTTGGGGGAGTAAGCCTTCAAAAGAGGACCCTCCTTCCATCTTTCGCTCCACCACCACCACCTCGCGCCACGGAAACCTGCTGCAAAACCGAGATGACAATGACACATTGTCGTGCCTTAGAGGGGGGAAATGCGGGAGGGAGGATGACAGAGACAGAGTAACCTCGAGTGCATGAATGAGGGAAGTTTTTATTCTGACTGTTGTGGAGAAACAGGGCCGACACTGCGACACGGGGAGTCTTTCCTAAGCATTACACATCAATCCCAGGCCTAGACGGCAGACAGAATTACTCCACTGTGGACCGATAATGATTTCCCAATCCTTGCATACCGGCGTCTGAATCTCCCACGGATTTTCGGATAAAGCCGAGTTTTCTCCCGGATTCCAAAGTTTAACAAGGTGAAGTCGCTCCGGTCTGACCGCTCTGAGCCAGCGAGGTAATTTCAAGCGTGCTCAAACGGCTGCCGCGCGCTTGACAGTCGACATCAGAAACAGAAGTCGAAGAAGCGGGATTTGACAAGGGTGGAATGGGTGAGGAGGGTTCAGATGCACTCGTCTCTCTATCTCCATCATCTGTCTGTGATCATTAATGGTTAAACATCTGAAGCGTTGCTATTATATCAGCATGGAAAGTTATTAAAACACACGCACACACACACACACACACACACACACTCCCTACCCTCGTGTCTCTCTGTCTTTAAGGATTGTGCTCTGATAGTGATGAGGAAATCAATGAAGGGCCTGAGAGCAGCCGGTCTGGCAGACTTGACACGCAACAGAGGAAGGTAAATTATTGGAACTTTAATTACTTTGATCCGTCATGCATTGTAGCATTGTGTCAGAGAAGTCAATGCCATGACAGACACTGAACAAAGGCCAGCGCCACATTTTCATAACATCTTCACTCCCTTTTCCTAATGCCTGATTAAAGCCGGGGTGTCGAGGACCAAAAGCCCCCAGCCCCTGTTTTTATTTTTTCTTTCCTTCCTCTCCTCTGCCTGTATGCGCTGATTTAGAAACTCATTTTGAAAGCTCTGTTTACCCAACTCATTACTGAAGTCAGGGATTGAATGCTGGTCTATTATGGGCCTGTGCACCATGGCTTTACAAACAAGCACAATGCACTGCGCTATCACCATTATCACATTGTATGACCGTAATGTATCGCGCTGTTTTCAACCCATAAATACAAGTCCATGTTTTCAGCTAAATTAAGAAGGATTTGCCTCCACAATGAAGCCTGTCCTCTTCTGAGTGGCCACACAAGAAAACAATGACAAAAAACCCACAAAGTAAATGAGGGAGAGTGAGAAATTCCTTTTTTTAATCATCAAAGGGTGTACAAAATTACTCCTTTTTTCCCCATTTCATGAATATTCTGCCACTTAGCGTTGGGATGAATCTGCAGGATTGTTCTCAGAGCTGATAAATGGCCGGCATGTGTGGTAATTTAGAAGCTCGCATTAATCTCCAGTCGTGGCCTAAGAAGGGAATAAATAGGAAGCAGAGAAAAGGTAATTGATATCTAGCAAACGGGCAGACCCCCTAAAAAAAGTTATGCAGATATTACTAAGGCGATCATCTGCGTTATTAATTGCAGGAACTGCAGCATGTGAGCTGGTCAGGAAAGGAAAGTGCTTTGTTTTAATTTTTCATTCATGCGTTAAGTACGATTAAGCAAAAGTGTTGTTTGTGTAAAAACTGAAGGGAATAGCTCAGAGAAATTGTCAGCTGTCATCAAGAAAGGAATGCTGCTCTTGACTGGAGTCTTAATTCATTAGCGGATCAGGGATTTGGTAACTTCAGTCCTAATCGTCCACCAACTGATGGTTTATATTTCTGTCTCTGAGCGATTTGTATTTTATTGTATTCTGCAGTTCGGGATAATCCTGCACAATGTGACCAATTGGGCTTTGAGACACTTTCTCAGTCATAGAGGACATAGAGGACGTTAGCTGTCGCCTGTGCTGGTGTTATGTTCCGTGTTGATTTACTGTGGAAGACAGGCTCTGACATTGGCTGACTGCCACAGACCTGCATGTATTTGTACATAGATGCACATAAACAGAGCACATGCAGCTTTTGTTGCATATTTAATGTTCAGCAAAGGGTTTTCACAACTAACCTAAATGCAGATTGTTTCGGTTGACAACTGGACCGTCACCTTGACTAAGTGGAACAGTTTTTAATCACAAACACGGCGGCAGATAATTACCACAGACACCTAAATGCGCAGCACTACAGAGAAAAATAAACAGCCGTCTGTCTGTCCCTGGAGGCGGGGGAGTCACTTTTCCTGTTCCGAAAGTTTCGAAACCAAACCGTTGCTGTAGTGCGAAGTGAACATTAGCTCTCTGTGCAAAACTTCAAATGTTAAGACCCTCAGAAAGAGGAAGAAAATCATAGTTCCCTCTTAATTTGTATTGATGGCCTGGAAGAATCCAGCATGCTTTGCAGTTCTGTAAGGGGGAAGATGTTTAAGTGGAGATTAATTCAAATTTCTGCTTGCTCAGTACTTGTAAAACTAAAGCAATTTATATTCCTTCTCTTAACGATCCCCCCTTTCTCTGATTGCGGTAATGTAATCTAATTGTAATTATGATACTATCTGAATCATGCAGACCTTAACATGATTGGAGCTACTCATTGCATTAAAAACTAATTTTTGAATAATGATGAAAGGAGCACTGGAAAATGTGGAAGTATTACATTTTTTCTTTATCTCTGTTTTGTGGGGGGATCTTGTTCTCTTCCACCCTCACCTCCCCTCCCTTCACTCCCTGCCTACAGTCATAGTTCTGGTATAAATGACAAGGAGGAGTGGATTCAAAGAGTGGTGGGAGGAGGTGAGAGGGGGGAGGCTGTATGGGAAATGGACCACCCCAATTAAACATATCAGGCTCATCAGTGGCTGCAGGATAGCAGCGTACTGCTGCGAACAAGTTCACTGTCGTCCCATGAGGTTTGGCTTATCATTGCATGCACCTCCTACGCCGTGCATCACTCCCCCCACCCAACACCCTGTTCACCTCAACCAAGGGGGGTGGGTCATGTTGGGATGATGATGAGATTGGAATTGTACAGGCCACGGGGACGGCATTGCCCAATACAGGCCCAGTGTCACACAGACACTGGTTTATTTCAAAAGCTCTGAATTCTATTTAAATATAAATACTAGCATAATTGTAACAGGCAAAAACATGACGACTTTATTTTAATGTTGTCGTTTTTTTTAGTGTGATGGTTTGGATACAAATGTTTAACAAACAGGAAGAGGAAATGAATCTCTAACCTGTTAACATGTTCTTTTAGTTTTTTCAATTTCTTAGTGATATTCGGAAATCAGTGCACTTGAACAGTGTTGACTGTTTGTATTTGTCTGTAAATTGTGTGTCAGGATTGTAGATGGATCACTGAGCGGGTCTACCAGGCACAGGCCCACGGGCCCAAAAGGTCAGGGTGAGTCTGTGAATTCACTGTTTGTATTGTTTTTGCTTGAAAGAGCTCAGTTAAAAGGCACAAAGTCACACAAAGAGATGCCCGACAACCACAAAGATGAATAATCAAGAAACTATCCAAAATGACCACAAAGATAAAACGATGTCCACAGCCTGAGCTTAGATGCAAAGAGACCGGACCCTGATTACAGTATATAAGGACTGTTTGTTGGCAAAATATAGTCAGACATTTGATTTATTTTAGAAAACCAAAAAAAGAGAATCATAAGAAGACTTCACTGTATGTTACAAATGTTTTCAGTGGAACTATTTCTGCCATTGAGCATCATTTTTACCAGACCTACATTGAGCATTTTACAGTAAATCACATTTTTTCTGACCAATCTGCCACACAGAAATGATGTTTTTGAGAACATTTAGTAAATCAGCGAAAAGCACTTTTGTTATCAAAAGATAATGTTGTTTGGACAGTGTCGTATGTGTTGCACTGGCTTCACCTACGTGTGGTGAATGTCTGCAGAGCGAGTGCTGATGGCAGCACTGCAGCACTTTGCCACGGCTTTAGCCCTAAAGGGATAAGGAAGGTGCTGCACCTGCCAGCCATGTTAACTGGAAACGCCAGGGTTAAGGATCATTTTATCAGAATGTGACTCTTGTACAATCTCATTTTGAGGGGCCAAAAACCCCACGACTGGGACTGGCAGCCCATTCACTGTGGTGAAAAGCAGACATGAGGCTGAGGTGAAGGAGCAGGAAGGAGGCTGGGGAGGGACAGATAAACAGACTCTTGTCACACTCCTGATGGAAAAGCACTTAATGTATGAAATGAGGTGCTAATGCAGAGGTGGCTGGCCGAGCCGTGGGGGCTAATGGGCATCAAGACTCTGTGAAAGACTCCTTGAATCACACAGGAAGATTATTTACCTGCAACTTGTCCTCGTCACAGGTGGAGCTGGTAGTTCTGGGCCAGATTAAACTGTCGGACATGGAAGAAAACGGTTGTGTCGATATTAAAACCTTAAAAACCCAAATAATCACAGATCAGAGTAGAGGAGGTGGAAATGCATACCAAACTGGACAAACAGCGGAGAAATCTGAACTGCTGGCAGTGTGAAACTATTAATAAAGTCAAATGGGTCAAGGCAACACTTTCCCCTTAGACAGACCTTAATGCCTTTGAAACGAAATTTCAAAGCGCTGCTATGCGATTGCAGAGAACGTTTTCTGACCTCAGACAGCTCAGGTGCCCTGTATGTCTGGCTAAAGAAACCAGAACGAACCCAGAAATGATCCCAGCTTTTGAATACCTTGTGCTTTTAGAAATGATACGCACTGTGTTTTGTCGTGTAGCGTGAGCAAAGTTCAGGGTAATGAGTTGAGCAGGCAGTGGAGATAGTATTACTTCCAACAGTGCTGTGCTGTCCATCCTTTCCACGCAGTCACTTGTTAAATCTCTGTCCTTTGAAAGCTTGGTACCTGCAGTGGCTCTATTATCTAGTGTTTTAGAAGGAAACATTGCATATTGTATCTGTAGAGGGTGTGTAAAATAATAAGATAATAAGGGTGTCTGAAATAATAAGATCTAAGGGAAATAATAATAATAATAAGGGAAATAAAATCAGAAAAAGTAAGACAAAGAACTTTTTTCCACTAGCTACAAATGTTTCCATGTATCACCTGAGTGGCACCTGACTGCTGCAGCTTTGGCATGTATATAGTCACAAATCTTCACATTGACTATCTTTGATGTCGCTGAAGGATATGTTACCCCCTTACAACCCTCCTCCCCCAAGCCTTAAAATCCATCTGTGCATGTGTATATATTTTGTCCTTCTGTTAACGCACAGCCACACTCAGTTTGTTCAGCCATGGCAAACATGCACAGATCCCCTTCTCCTGATGCCCTGCTTCGCCTCCTCGGTGCCACCTGGGTGCCGCAGTGGCTCTGAGGCAAAGATGTGCAGAGCAGAGTTTGTCTTCTCAGGGCATGAGACATATTTTCATCGAAATATGGAAAGGCTTGAAGCGAACACACAGACCGCCCTCTGTTTTATTCTCTATACTCGCATCGACAGTGTGTCAAATTATTAGGCACTGACAGCATTTAATACTCAAGTAGTAATTATATTAAAAACAGCAGAAGTCTATTTCCTTCCTGCTGCAGGAAGAAAATGGTGATGTTAAACACACACCAGCAAACTCCAATGAAAAGAAAGTTAGGAATCAAACTAGTTCTACATGGTGATTTACAATTTCATTTCATTTCCCATTTTACTTTGTCGTAATGTAATACAAAACTAAAAACTAAAAACAACCTTGACCAGCATGAAAATTGATCACATTTGAAGATGTTGTTTTTTCCTCTAATATAAGATAATTTAGCAAAGATTAAAATGCACATTTCCTGTAAGCCACAAAATGTCACATTTTGCAGGAAAAAAAAAAACTAATTCTAATAAAAACTAATATTCTTGACCATCTTTATAGTTGCTGCCCAGTTTAACTCCTTGCTATTCAAAGAATTAAACTGTGAAGCTCTTGTGGCCACGTTGGAGAAAAAAAGTCTAAATGTCCAATTTCATAATGATTGGAGGTGTTTCATTACCCTCTAACATATGGACTTTAACATTATCTCCTGCCATTTCTTGAATGAGTCGAGCTCAGACAGCCGTCCCTGAGCCGTAGGTGTAATTTACTGATGATACTAATCTGAGCTCATTGTATTTCCTTAAGTACCTGGGAATTAGTTTGCGAGGAGCTGCGCATGGAGGTTTTATTCAGTGTGGAAGGGTCACAAGAGAGCCAGAGCCTTGATGAGACGGGATGATCAGGTTCTGTCTCTTAAGTCTCAAGGGTTTCCTCTCTACTCAGTATTAAAGACTCCCTGATTGGACTCTGGACACCCTGCAGAATCTACCAGCTGCTGCAGAGGGTAGTCACGTGAGCCTTCATCGTGCCTCGCTAGTTACTTTTAAAACTGCTAATAAGTGCGGGCGTGCACATACAGTGACATATGTTGAGCAAGACAGATGCAAAGGAATCCACATATGCGCAACCCAATCGCTCACCAAGAGTACAAAGACTGAAAGATTTTAAACATCACTTGTGCAAATGGAGGACGATGATATGAGGAAACATGTTTGTTAAAAAAAAAAAGCCAGTGATGAAATGAAAACAATTAAAAGTGAGTTTGGGAGGCTTGTGAGTCAATTAATTTCACCCTGGCATAGCAGTCAGGAGGCCACGCAGAAAGAAGTACCCCACCGGTCTCCTAGCAACAACATCCTCCCCCGTCTTCCAGACCCTCCACCTCCTCCTCTTCAACATGTCAGAAACCTTTGCCCCCTCCAGCGACAGGAGGCGCAGAGTAAGTTTCCCTAGGTGTCTTTTACACCGCTGCTGTCTTGTGATTGGCTGAGGGCCTCCACTGGCTGTCAACTGGCTCCCTTAAGGGAACCTGGCAGATCTCGAGGAGAAGAAAAAAAAAACAGAAGGGGGGGTGGAGGGAAGAAAAAAAATCAATTTTAAGCTCCCATGCCCCACTGGGTGCCAAAGCCACTTCGGGGATACTGAAGGATGCCTGAGTTGACAGGATTTGACTTCCAGAGGTAGAGAGGTGACATACTCTATCACGGATAGAGGGCAGTGCGGAGGCCTGGGAGGGCTAACCTGTTCCTGGGGATGGCTGACCTGCCATCGTATTGAACCTATCTATCTCTCAACACTGCTATAGGTACCACAGGGGAATCTGAAAGCAAAGGGGAGGGGAGGTGAAGAAAGTTGTTACTGAAAAGAGAGACAGCAGTGTGGCTAGGGGAAAAAAAAAAGGAAAAAAAGTGGCAGAATTCAGGGGTGTAAATGATGAATTACTTTTCATCAAGTGAAGGGAAACATACTCCGGAACAATCCAGAAAACGGAGCAGGGAGACTCTGACCTCGTGCTTCAGAGCAGCCAATATCTTCATTCAAGAAGACAACCATGAAATTACACAGAAAATGGGATTGTCATGAGCAGGCCCTTGAAAATCTTGGTGTACAGTCATTATGGCACAGGAAAGAGCCTTCATCCACACATCATACCCCGTAAGAGAAGGGAAGCAGGGTGTGTATCCGCAGGGACAGCTGCTAGAAATGAGAGGGTCGGGGTTAGTTTAATGAAAAGAATGATTCTATGTTTCAACGTTTCGTTCTTGGAAGTGTTCTACATACCGTGGTGTTAAGTGTGCATCCAGACACACTGTCCTGTAAACTGCCCTGTTTTATATTTGTAGACATCCACATGCATCCTTGAAGGAGTGTTAACAAATGTTGGCGAGGCGATGTAATTAAAGGGAGACTGTTGTTTCTCTCACATATGAGAAATCACACTCACGCTCACACACACACACACACACAAAGGTTTCATGAGCAGATGCACGCACGGCGTACACCGTGCCTAATGAGCAATCAAATAATAATTTGGAAAACCAAAGCAGAGGAAAAAGAACAAGGCGTTGAATACAAAGCGTTCAGAGTAACCTCTGAAATAACTTGAAAAATGAAGTTTGGAACATACTGTAATGCTTTACAGTGTTTTAAATTCGGTTATTGTGAGCTGCACTATGTAAAATGCTGTTTGCTCAGACACTATGTAGTGTGATTAAACATAAACCAGCACAGTTCATTTGACACTCAATAAATGTGAATTATGTGCATCTACACAGTTGTACACATTTATGCTAAAACCTAAAATCTGCACAAAACCCATTTAACTTCTAATTAATTTCACAGGATAGGTAACTTTTAGATAACTCAATGTTTTCATTTCTTGTGTTTCTGTCGTTTTGCTAATGGCGGCTGGAACCTTGTGGTTTATAGTCATCTTTACTAGGTTGAGGTCACTATTCCTTAGTAAGGAGCACTTGTTTGTATTAGTAATGATTCCAGTGCGTAACTTTATTTTAATATTTAATTAATAGAAATATTAAAAACGTATAATTTTGTGCAATGGTGCTGTCCACACTTCTGATTGTTTTTTATACTGTCAATGGTAATGGCAAATACGGAGAGGCCGTGCAGTGTGTGGCAGAGTGGAGCAGGGAGAGGGGAAGCAGAGTGATTGCATATTATATTTTTGAAGTGAGAATGCCACATGCTCACTCTGATGTTATGGTATATTCCTGCTGTAAAACAATCTTTTCTCTATTAGATGAGTGTACAACAATACCGTTAGTCTGGCTCAGGTTCAGCGGCCTGAAAAATCATGATCTTTCGCTGCACCGTGTGTCTTGGAACAACAGTGAGACTTAAGTCTGGTTTGGTTCTGGCAGCTCCAGTACAGACCAGCAGTCTCAGCTTCGACAGCTCTTATCAGTCGTTATCAATTTTAAGTTGCTGCACAGGAACTTCCCACAGGCTTCTTACAAACAGTATGACTACATGAAAAGCTGCAGTATATGAATTTCACAGTGAAGCTGTACACTGAGAACAGGCGATGCACTGTGTCCAGCGTCAGTGTCGTTTTTCACAGTGGGAAGGAGTGTAGGAGAATCCTGTTTACCATAGAAAAGGGGGTGGCTATCTCCAAATTCTTGTCTCTGAATGCTGGCTGTACTCTCAAAGCACAGAATTAACGAGACGAAGAAAAAATAGGACTGTGGCACAGCAGCGATGTGTCCATGGAAAGTATTTTGAAGAATCTGTAATTTTCAAAGTGCTCTGCATTTAAATGTCCCTTTTATTCCTAAACAGCCTTAAGACACTTTTCAAACTGCTCGATTCACATAATTAGATGGGGCCGACAGATGACTCTCTCACTGTGCCACACAGCCATTAGAAAAGGGGTCATTCTCTTTGCAGAATGGCTACTGTTCTCACTTGTCATTAATTTGCCACTTCAAAGCAGCGAGAGCATGTGACACAACCGACAAATGAAATAAGTTACACTTATCTCAAACAGGCGCCATTACAGCTGCAAACTTTTCAACTCCAATCACACTCTTACTTTTTAACAGTCTTTACAAACTGTGCTTATGTCCTCCAGTTTAGGAGAAATCTCCTATCGTCTTGTCTGCTAGATTCTCACCAGTCCTATCCGCACACTTTAGATCTAACATCTCCGTGCGACATTAGACTTAGACTTTGCTTACCAAGGTGGGTTTTTGTTGGGTCAACTGAGAACGTTTAATAAAAGATAAATAAGGTTATTAGAATTTTGAAAAATCATAACAAGGGGAGGTTTATGCATAAAATATGCCGCATGGGTGTTTTTGTCAAGCTGATGTTGGATATTGGGGTTAATGGGGGCACAGTAGCATTCACAATACATTTACCCCTGTACAGAACATTGATTAATATAGTAAATATATGAATACATGTTATAGCAGGGAATGAATACCTTTTCATTTCGACAAAGTACACTCATGCCATGCTTTGCTTCACTTTACTTTATTGTCCCTTTAGGGGAATCTCGCCTCGCAGCAGCCATTAAAAATACAACAGAAGACGTGCTTCAAACAACTTGTATGATGAGATGAAGCTGCCCACGAACACTATTACACATTTATTAAAATAGTTCATAAGCAACATAGATGGGGCGCGCATTTGCATACATTGCTTTCGGAGTATTTTTAAAGAGGTGCAGCGTCTAGAAAACATTTAAACTTGTTTTGTTAGCAGTCTGAAGAGTCGATGCGCTACAGTTCACTATATTGTGAATTTTGGGCACCCAAGGAGTTATAGTTTGCAAAATTCACGCTCAGTGCAGTGTGTTTCAGTCGTGAAAAGCAGGATCTGTCTTCACACGGCTCTTTGTCAGTGGACCACTGCACCACCGTGGCCCAAGTTTCAATCCCGCCAAGGTTTCCTCTTTACTCTCGAAATGTTTGAAACGCTATCAAAGAGTTGGCGTCTTCATCAAAGAGGTAAACTTTAAAGGGTTCCACCTTTGCGGTTGCCTCCCCCCCGCCTCTTCTTCCTTTAATCTGGCAGGGGTTTGGCAGTCAAAGGTAAATAAGTGTGAAATGGGACATGTGTTTTCCATCCTTTCCCTTTGTCACACATGTTCTCTTCTCTCCATGATTAACATTCCACCTACTCCAGGTCCCCTTTCTTGGCGATGTGCGGGCCTCGCGCAGGTCGGCCTGCCAAAACACTCCCTGGCCACCTGGAATTGCACAGCTTTCAAAGCCTACACTTCCTGTCCATCTGAAATCCATTGAGCCTATCAGCAGCCCCCCCAAGTGTAGGATGACAAGATTCTGGCATATGTATTTATTCTGGAAGTCTTTGCTCTTTCTGATCGACTGTTTATTGGTCTTTGTTAGACAGTGGTAATTATTTGAATAATAGGCCAACAAAGATGAATCCTCCTCAGATTCAAAGCTGAAGCTCTGATCGCTGCCAGCAGCAACGTCTTGAGAACATCACAAGACAGGAAATAAAACGGGCAGTAAGATAAACAAAATGTAAAAAAATGCCCAGTGTTTGAGTCACACGGAGAGAAATTTCTTTGGTTCTAAAATAAGCAATGTTCCTTCACCCTGTGTTCAGGCGCAGGATGGAATATCTGAAATTTCTCACCATGTGAGTACAGGCCTGCAGTACCTTGGGGCACGCACAACGCTCAAAGACACGTTTCCGATGTCGGAAACAAAACGTCATGCCGATGGTGCCAGTGTTTACCGTAAAAATAATAGAGGAGCATCTGACTGACGTGGGTTTCATGATGAGAAGCTGCCGCGCAGGGTATTACTGAACTTCTTGCCACTCGGCTGACAGCAGCAGAGCAATGGTTTGACCCCTCCTTGCTGTAAGAGTGATGCATTTTTGTTTGACAGTGTTTTCGGGTGTGCTGTACATCATCTGACACGAGTGAATGTTTTTCACACAGGCATTTGAATAAGCCCCGTTTCTTTTTCCTGATAAATACTTACAGTGCATCATTATGTTCGATTCAAAACACAGGAAAGCACGTGATCATTTTGGGCTATCGTCCTTTTCATCATGTTTTTCTTCAGTGAAGATCTCAGTTTGGAACAAAGCAACTTGCATGTCCTTGAAAGGGATTCAAGAGTCGCTCAGGTCATTATTTTAAATCACAGCCATGTTCTCTTTCATTCATTTGGAAGCGAGCTGCAGTTCTACCGTCCCGAGAGCTTACCTCCATATTTTGAGTCCTTGTACCTTGGCAGGCGGGTCCAGCCATATGGCAGAGCTAAGTGTCGATTATCAACCAATCTCATATATCACACACATATCCGATAAAGCCGGATATTCATCACTCATGTAGCACTTTTTTTCCCTTTCCTGCATTCACTGTTAAGTAATGACAGATGAACAGCCTACCTACAGCTTCACTGATCCAGAAATATCAAATGTGTTTCAGGAGTGCGCCAATAGTCTGTCTTTTTGTCATTGAACCACAAATGTTACATGCTGGTTTGCGGAAGTATTGCGTTTGGCACATTTTTCATAATGTTCAGTTCATTATTTCGATCTTTGGGTGTAACAGTACTCCTCAGTGTAATCTCTGAAACACACGAGCTTAGGGAAGATGCTGCGCGCGGAGAAGCAAAAGGCGCCCCCCCATCCCTCGAATATGGCACGCCCAGATTGATAGAGACACAGTTATACTGTATTTTTAATTTTGGTGTCATTTTTGTTTTCATGGGTCACTCATTCGTGAATTTCATCATGAAAGACATACATTAGCATACAGTGAGTAAAATTATAATTTTGCTTAAACAAGAAAAAAAAACATAATTGTACATGATGGATTACTAGTGTAGGAGCGAGTAGGTGCTGCTGTTTTTTTAGATGTTAGTCATCTCACATTCCCAGATGAAATCTAAAATATGCAAGAACCTCAGCATGTAGATTAGAGCATATATTATCATGTGTCATGATGATCAAAAAGCTTAATGAGTGACATAGATATGATGATTACCTATGTGCCTGTCTTTGTACGGCAGCAGAAAGGCTGCCATTGCACTTCAGTTATTAATGCAGCACTTAATTAGTCATAATTTTATACAACTAATTTACTCAGAGCGCATTAAATAAACATAGATGTCTAATTAGAATATTGTGTTAAACTTGTTGGATGGAGCACGGGCATGTACACACTCACAAACACACACTCGCAGACATGCTCCGTTCATTAACAGGCGAATACCTTAGCAACTGATTCCGCCTTCAGCATAAGTGAAGGCAGTATCACTTGAAGGTGAGAGTGATTTGCATACATAAATACTCCTGTGCTGCGTATGTATGCTTTTCATACATACAGCAACTGTAGAATAAGCTTCACGTTCCTGGATCTGCACCAACATCAGCAGGACCATGGAGGTGAAGGTTAAAGCCACAGTAGCAGCAGCAGATGTTTTTACTGGTGAATAAGTTTGTCGTTTCCATGTTGTCGCTTTTGTTTTAGTCACTGTATGTCTGCAGCCGCGCATTATTATGGAAGTGCCAATATACTGGCAGATACTGCATTGTCAGCTCAAGTGATGCATATTATCATCAACAATAAGTCAGGTTATAATTAACACAAATTGCACAATGCCTATTTCTTAGCTTTAAAATACCACAGCACATTTTGTGATCACAAAATGCACTTTTAAACCATAAATAATATGGTATCTGTGATCTAAGTGTTCTAAGATATGCATGCAGTTCAGTGTGTTTTGTGGTCCAAAAGTGTCAGTCGATGACTTTTAATTTGTAGTACACGACACCTGTGGATTTTTCTTCAGGAAAGTACGTCATGAGGCACGAGCAGCTCTCGTTCGCTGTGTGTGGTGCATTCAGGGACAGGGCAGAGTATAGGTCAAATATGTGGAAAATTTGCAATCATTGCAACATTGCACATTTTTGGAGGGACTGATATTTGACAGACTTTATCAGAGAACATTCAAAAGTGGAATCCAGTTTTAAAGTGTTGTTTTATTATTGTTTGTTATTATTATTGTTTGCGTGATGTTGGAGCACGTTTAATGGTTTGGGCTGCTGCAATGTTAATCCCAATTAGCTATTGTGACAAGAAGCTATGTTTCCTGAGGCCCTGATTAATGTATTTATAATACTAAATGAAAATGTGACACTTGACAGCACAATTAACAAACACTGACACAATTAATCTGTTTCCTATGTAAACAAACATGAACATACATTAAAGCATGTTGTATTAATCTTTACTTTCAAAAATCTGAAAAATTGGGCTTAAAAGGATTGTGTCATTTCTGCGTGTAAACAGCTGTGAAGGTGCGTACTCACTAACATATACATACAGGGTCTTATCTACCTTAAGTGACCGTGGTGTTTCGCAGCCTGCAGCATCCATCAGCAGGCAGCAGCCGGCAGGCCGCGGCGCAGGCGAGCAGTAGGATGTTGCATTAATGAAATGTTAATGGCTGAATTAAGACCGAAATAACCAGTGTAGCCTGGACTCCTGCACGAGCCCATTAGCATCAGCGCGCCACGGTGGGGCAAACGACAAAGCTGCCCTCCTGCCACCAACACAACTTCCATCCAGAGCAGGGACCAAGGGGCTGGGGGCCCATGCAGGTAGATGACATTTGAGGGTGTGAGGGAGGCGGAGACGGCTCTCCATCTGCCTGACCTCTGCATGGAGGCTGCTGGGAGAGCGTCAACAAACGATTTACAAATGAAACAGGGTGGGCAGAGCACAATCGGGGGACTCTGTGTGATTGATGAATGACATCAAGGACAATTTCAGCCATTTTCTTTGTTGTTTGGGAGGTGGACTTTGTGGGCATTTTCTTGACAACATTGTTTCTACTTTATCTGCAGGGTTTCTAACTTAACAAGCTGAGCTGATTTTCACCAAAAATTGAGAGTTTACCAGAGACAAGTGTGATGTTCTCAAGTAGTTCTTGTTCTCGCTAATTTTGAATTTACAAATGGAAAATCATTACATGTGACACGCTGAACCATTTTGCTTGATTTGTCACTTAACAATTTTCAAAATCAAAATGATTTTTCTTTTCTGTTGATAATTTTAGTACAATTGTAGTTTTATATTTGAAATCCACTGACATGGGGGGTGATGGACTGTGTTGCTTAATTATAGCAACAGGGTATGACTGAACATAAACATAAACTCATCTTAGCAGTTTGTTAATATGTTATTTAAATTGAACAGATTTGTGTTGCAGCTAGGGAGGCAGATTCCTTACAAATCCAAGTTTAGCAACTAGCTTATAGTTTTAAAATTTTCCATTAAAAATTAAAAACAGTAGGCCCAGGTGCCCGGTGGTGCTGTTTAGGTTTATTATGTTAAATAGCTCATTTCGAAAATGACTAAATGACCACAAAAAGATGCCAAAAGGCTCAAAAATGATGATCAAAGAATTGAAACTGTCCAAAACTGGCACAAAATAGCTAGAAACACATAATAAAGGATCAAAAGCAAACACAGAATTTGAAATTTGACACAGAATTACTGGAAAAACTAAAACTCAAATGGAGCACAAAAGAAAGCTGGTGGGAAATATGCCCATTTTCTTTTAGTCAACGCATTGATTTGCTGCTCCCATTTGAAGGTTTACAGAGAATTATTACTGGGTTTCGGAATAACTGACTTTGTTTGTGTTGACAAAAAGAAGACTTGAACAACTCTATTAGAGACATCTGTAGTCATAAAACTTGCCTCCTAAAGTGGAGCCTAAATTGAAAAATCTGCCTTAAAGGCTTGAAAAATCTATTTACAGTGACAGCGACCTTTGGATTCTGCCTCTTTTAAGTATCAACCAAGAGGTCAGTGCTGTCTCCCATCCGTCTAAATGAATGTAGCTCAAGATCACTCGGGTCTGATCTTGATTTGGATTTTATTTAATTACAAGTATATGAATGCATGTCTTGCTTTGCTCTAATGCTGTTATTCTACATCATGGAAAGTGTAATTGAGACCACACAGGGCATTACAGGGCAGCATTATGGCTGAGGAGCTGAGTGATGTGTCTGTGCTTGACGCGCTGCTCTCTGTTTCTTAATTAGAAACTTAGATCAAAATGTCGGACCAGGAATCACACTAGCATGTTTTCATATACATCTCGTAAGGGGGGGTTGACATGGATGGCCCTCAAGCTCCCACAAAGTACGTCAGTAAATCTGCTGACAAACATCCACAGATACTTCATGAAAAAAATCTGAGGAAGATAAATTAGAGCTCTTAACCTGGTAATGTCCTCTAATTGGGGGAAGCTGTAATTGCTTTAAGCATTAATCAGATTTGAGCAGGCCGTGGTTAAGTGTTGTGCAAATGCGATGTTTCCTGTTGAAGTATGAAAAGAGTTTTTGTTGGAAATAAATGTGTTTGTGCCGCTGGGAGCCCCTGGAGCACATTATGTGATCATGATGACCCTTCGATTCGATGACCAAATATGCACTTAGTGGTTGTAATGCTTGTACGGTGTGCTTTGTGGGAAATTTGTCTCTCTAAACATGCCCAGGGAGGGGACTTCATTCTTGTGAGTGGTTGTTCCACCTTATATGTTATGCTGATTTTATTGACATTGTATTCGGTAATTTGAATAATTACCTAATGTACTGGCAGATTTGAATATCTGTTGCAGTAATCTGTTTAGACTGTATTGGCAGGCCCAGATAACCCCACTTTGACATAAAAGTAGGTTGGGTTAAACGGCAATTGGGTTATGTAGTGAGCACGGTGCAGTTTTCAGGTGCGCATGTGGTACTTGAAAGGGAAACTAAAACTCTGTGGCAGGAGCACAAGCACAAGTTCCTGAGAGGTCAGAGGACTCGTGGACCAGTGCTTCTGAAGCTGCTCTCTATAGCTGTGCTTTGAAAGGCTCCTTTAAATGTTACAAAATGGCCATAAAGAGATGCACAACAACCACAAATAGATGCAAAATGACTCCAATAAGCTGAGCAATGACCTGAAAGTACCCAAAAGAGCTGAAACACAGAATGACCCAAAACTAATGCAGTGTGTGAAAAAAATACACAGACACAGTGCCCCAAAATACACTCAATAACCAAAAACACACGCACAGTGCCCAAAGATAGAAACACAACAACCAAAAACAATTTCACAATGTCTTAAAATAGACACACAGTGTGCCGAAAAAGGCACAAAATGACCGAAAACAGACGCACAGTTAAAATTGACATCACGTGGCTAAAACAACATGAGCAGACACACAACTGCTTAAAATACCACAAAGTGACTCAAACTGGCAAAAAGATAGTCTGGGGCCCCTTCCCCTGTCTGTACCTAGGGGCCCATTTTCTCATAATCTCTCCATAAGAGACTGTATATGTAACATTTCCACCCAAAGCCTGGAAACACACTCAGTTCAAACAATTCTTCAGTGCTAGAAATTACCCGTGAACTTTTAGCTCCCCTCAAAACTGTGACTCTGCTCACTGAGGTTTGAGTCAATGAATGAGATAATGTCATCCTGCAGAGCATCTCTGCCTCTGAGGGATGTTTCCATAATTAAAACTCGGATGTACAGTGTCTTGTCTTGGCTGCATAGTGACACACAGTACAGTACGCTCTTGTGTGGATCAGACTTGTGAAAGACGTGTCTCTAGCTACAACCCGATCCCCTGCTATCTCAAAATATTCTCGGAGATTGTCTTAAAGTAAATGTCATTTAGAACAAAGGCGGGTCGTTTTTTTGCATTATGCAGAAAGCATGCAGATTTGAAGGCACCTTCCACTGTTGTTGAAATTGTCAGCAGCGAGCGGCAGCGATGCACAGTGGTGTAATAGATGTAACATCAGCATGTCTTTCAGAAAACACGACCTGGGGAGGGATAAGGGAGTTGGCAGGGGAAAAAATCATATAGATGGAATAAAAGGTTGTCACCTTCACCTTGTGTACTTGTCATTTGCCCAGCGTCAGGTCATTAAATTCACATTAGGCCTCTCTGAGGGACCTTCGGATGCTGTTAGTGCACCTAGAGCTGCGTGGCAGTAAAAAGAATCACAACTTCCTCCTCTCCACGATGGGGGAAAACACACACATAAAAGCAGCAATGCAGCACTTTGCATTCTGACACTGGATCATTATGGTCTGTCATGTCTGTCTTTCCCCCCCCTCCTTTTTCTGGGGTTGATAATGGCACTGGAGAGACATTGGCCATGTCCATTTGTCCATCCCCTGGAGGACAGTGCTGGATCTGAGTCAAAGTTTTAGATCGTTGCCACTGAGATGGCATTAACTCCAGGTCTCCTGGGCTGACTGCGTGAATCATTTATTAACAGGAACCTGCAACGGCCGTTTCAAATGTCAGATCACATTAGGCCCATGTCCCCAGATTATTCAAGGCAAAAAAAAAGGTAAAAAAGGTTTTGTCATATGGAGGGCTTACCTCATGCCACGAAAGACCAAAAAAATCAAACAGATTTCTATCAATGCTGTGCTGCTCTTTCAAGGTGCACAACAATCCAGGAAATCAGACATTTGGAAACCAATCAGCCAATAGGCCGTGCCAGAGTTTGTACAGTACAGGGTCAACTTGATTATGTGTTGTTGTCAGTGTGCGCCAGAACAAACCATATGTGCTCCAGGTTTTACGTGAATTTAGCACATTCAGCGGCAGTAAAGTACAAATACATCTGTGGCTCTGGAACAGTGTTGCAACGCCCGAGAAAACCACCCTGGCAATGTCATTAGGGTTATGTTATCTTGGGCTTAGCTGAAGGCGATACAGCATTAATGAAGATATTATAAGACTATAGACGCCAAAACACGTGTCAAACTAAACTTAAATGACAGCTTGGGCAGTGTCAGTAATTTAACTTTTAAAATAAAGAATGTTTTTTCACCAACAGAGGATTTAGTGCATGTTGAGTTAGTACAAATGTTCAGCCATTGTCAGAAGTAACAAAGGTGGTACTGTAAATACTATGTATGTGAAGAAAGTTAGAGCCGATATAATGCCTGCGTAACCTTCTCCTTTCCCTCATTCTTCCTTCAACTTTACATGGAGCTCCTTGTTTTGGTTGAGACTGCCCCTGGAGATCGACCCACTCCCGAAATTTAAAGTGCAAGCCCCATTTAACACACCTGGTGCCACTCATCAACTCTAAAGATCAAAGATGATTGTACGTGTTAAAGTTAATTACCTAGAGGTTTATAGGGAGGTATGCAAACTTTTGCACTGGTGTAATTTCATTATTTTACTATAACCCTTTTTTATGAACTTTTTGACCAATATTGTCACTTTAGACGATGACGGGACATTCGTTCAGGGAGGAAACTTTTCACTGCAAAGTGATTGTTGCAGTATGAAACCAAGACATGTGAGCTAACGAGTTACTGATTACTATAAGAAGCAATTCACTGTCGTCAGATAAAAAAAAAAAAGAGTTTAGCATTTACCTGTGTTTAAAATGTTGAGGAAGGTCCGGTCAACAGTTTTATGTTTTGAGAGACACGGATTCCATAATTCTTTAGGGGAAGTGATTGGGTGGCAAAGATGACCTTCGACGTGTTTGTCTGGCCACGTATGACATTGGCCACCCCATTTGCCTGCCATTATTGTTTATGAACAGGAGCCAGTGGGGGTGTTTATAGGTTGGTGTTGGACAGACAGCTGCTGTGTTTGGCTGTTGACCAGAGGCCTAATAACTACAGCATGACAGGGACATTGCCTGTGAGCAGCTGCCATGCAGTTGCATGATACTGTGCCCAACAATAACTGTTCAAATGTGAATAGAGTCACTAATAATGATTTGAGCTACTCAGTGTCCACAAAGTTGGTTGAACGTCACCTTTGTTTGAGTGTAACCTCTGGGATCTATGGATGGACAAAAGCTCAGATACGCAGATAAATAGACACAAGACATTTTCCTTTACGCCGTAGTCAGAAGTGATGTCAGAAAAGTCGCAACTTTGCCGGAGTTTTTGACTCCTGACAGATAATACTCGATGCGGTTACTTTTCTTTTTAAACGGTTCTCTCCGCCGCTGCTTGTGTCAAATGCTCAGTGTATTGGTTTATCCCTTTTGCTTCTCATTTCTCATCTTTACACATGAGTTAATCGCAGCAGCTCAGCTACCCCCGTCCCCCCCCAAACCTTCCCCCACCACCTTCAGCCTCGTCCTGCAAGCGAGACAGCTGTGAAAACAGTGTGGAATCTGTGCAGCCGGCAGAGAAACCGTCTCGTTGCTGTATCTTCCAATTTTAACCAGATTTTCCAGGGATATTAGAGGAAACAAAAGATGTGACATCCCAGACTTCCACTGTTCAAAGCTCCACCCGATAACTTTGATGCGAGATTGTCTCTGAATAAAAGGAGAAGGGGGGACATCTTGGATTGCGTCCTTACATTTAAAGGGAGGTGACACTTAAACTGCTCCATAAATTTGCATTTGTTATTTCTGTCTTTACCAAACGTGATGCAAACCCCTTCTCTTAAGATGTGGAGATTTGAAACTGAAAAGGATCGTGTTCTTGTTTTGATTACTAATTCCACATGTCTGTGAAAGAAAAAAAGCAACACAAGTCTCTCAACAGTTTTTGATCCTACCTCTATGACTAAAAGACACACAACATCTGTAAAAACAAATGTTGTGCATTTGTTATGGTGACGTTGATACACGGGCAGCACAGATAAGATTGAGAACAGAAAATGACAAACGCAGGATCTTGTGCACAGTAGATTTACGTATAATTAGAACAGTTAATTTCTGATAGAAGTACAAGAAACTTCCTATTTGATGAAGTGAAAGTAGAACGCACTTGCATCTACAAGGTACGGTATCAGTTGCCTACATGTTAATTATCATTAGCGGCGGTAAAATCTAGTGGGGAAGAGATTATTCTGTGATCACAAGTTGCGAAGGTGTTGCTTGGTAGTCATTTCAAATACTGCAATTAGGCGCGTTGCTGTTGGTTTTCAAGGTAACTTGTCCTGTCTAGTGTGTAGAAAGTATTACAGTTTTTACAAGTACATCAATTAAGACAAACGTCACTGTACAGTAAATACTTTTTTATTATTCTGCCCTTATTTGTGGTTGTAAACACAATTGGTAAAAAAGTTACAAAGCATGTGATGAATGTTCTGTATGTAGAAAAGTTGGCAACCAACACAACATCATCAGCGAGATAAATTCCTTTAAATTTATGGCAGAAGGTGAATAATGTGATTTAGTCAAAAACTTACAGTAAACTAATAGCCCCTCACGGTTAAGAACTCACCTTAAATCAGCAAGAATTAAAAAGAAAAAAAAGATTTCCGAATACAGCGCTCCTTTCTCACTGCTAGATGGGCATCGGCTTCAATTTATTCCAGCCCATGTATAAAACACAATGTGGGAATAGGTTGACTGATCTATCCCATCTAATATGCGACTTTCTCTCCTTTTTTTTTTGCTCATAAGTTGCAAATGGCTTCATTAAAACAAAAGCACGACCATAGGGAGCGCATAAAACATGCCGCTGCTACCTAATATGGTATTTATGACCAGGGCTAAATGTAGAGTGAATTAAACTTTAAAGGATTGCAGTCAGGTAGACTCGCCGACGTTTGTGGAGGAATGTCCATTAACAAGATGAAAGAAGAGGGCCGTGTGCATGTGTGTGCGTCTGTTATTCCCCCGTGGCCACCGGCGGAACGTCAGCTAGACAACGGGCTGGACCCAGACACCTTACGTCCGCACGCGAAATGAAAAACAACTGACGGGATCACCCAGGAGCCCCAGCTCTCCTGTATTTACGGAAATAATTAAAGCGTAAAATCACCGAGCGACTTCTCTCACCTCCCTCCATCCCTCTTCCAGCCTTTCTTCACCAGCTCTCGTTTCTCTCACTGTGAAAGAAGTTTCATCTGCTGGAGAAAAACAAGCACTTACCAAATGGATACAGATGTAGAATTTTTTTTTTTTTTTTTTGGGCCAACCAAGGCCATGATGCAGAATGCTTATGAGAGAAGTGGTTCAGGTCTAAATAATCACTAGACACGCTTGGAACCAGTTCTTCATCCATCAGCATCAGATTTCCTGGTGAGAAAATACACGAGCAAAGGTTTTGTCAGCCACGCTGGATGCCTCGCTATCTACCTGATGACCTGCTCTGAGCGACACACAAACACGTTGGGTTCGAGGTGCTTGCTGTTCACATTACTGTAAAGTTTTCCATCATTTTCACTATGCATGGCGCTTAAATCTTGGGAAGCGAAATGCTATGTGCTCTGAAACACTGATCATTACAGCAGAAGTCGAACACGCATCCAGCAGCTGCGGGCTCCTTTGCTGATTTTCTAACTTTCACGGCTCTGTTGATGCAGGAATCAAATCTGTGGTTCAGCAGATCTGTGCTAATGCAGCACTTAGATGAAAACAGATGGAGTTATCATTGTTTCATTTTTAGTACTTGACTGTTTTCGACTCTTCCTTTTGTTTCTCTTTGCTTTTCTTTCTGCAGCGACACAGCGTTTTGATGTGCTTGACAGAAAGTCATCGATTCTAAAAAGCTGCGCCAAGATCGTGATTTGTCATGAAATCTCATAATGTGACGTGAGTGAACGGCACGCAGCGCGCTCACTTTTCCAAAACTGGGGGCTCTGTGCGTCATTTAGACTTAAAGACACCAAATAAACAAAACCTGAAGGGAAGAGATCAGAATAGAGATTTACGTATGTTCAGCAGGAAAACGGTGTGAGCATTTTTATTTGGCAGAAAGAAACGACAAACGTTTTAGTATTCAGTTACCTCGCCTTCTTTTTCTTTATGATGATATGATAATCGGGGCGAACAGGACGTCTTAATTTAAATACAGCTTATGTTTAAAGTGAGTTTATGAGACAGGTGCATTTTTCAAGTATGCAAATATGTTTCCCAGAACAGTTATTAAATAATGTATGATTGGTGTATTTTTGTGTTCATACAGTGCCAGGCTGATATAGGGTGAGTCAAATAAACAACTTATTCCCCTAAAAGCACATCCTTACCTCATATTCTTCTTCTTTTGACTCCAGCTCAAAGTTGACCCAGTTTCTGATGCACCAGTACAGATGTGATCGGTGCAGAGACGCTGCCGCTTGTGTCCTGATTCACAAACGAAGGCGGAATCAACTCGTAGTTGTTATTTGTTAGTTGTTAGTGCAATGACCTGATGAGTGCTTGGCCCGGTTTTGGACTTTTGTACGCGGTTCTCTGTTTGTTAAGAACTTTCTGCACTAACAATGGAACATGATTACAAGGTGAATGCTTGATTGCTTGACCTTGGCTACCACTGCATCATGTGACAACTCCATTTTGTCCCCTCGCTCTTGTCAGAGGCTTCATATATTATAGATTGAAGCCACATCTTGTGATTCTGCGTTTGGGAAACACAGGTAAGAGTGTAAATATTTGAAATGGCCACGGGGATCATACATCTTAGATAGCTGTGTGATAGGAACAGCTGTAATGGCTTACATCCACACTCCCTCTCTTTCTCTCTCTGCTCTCTCCGTGTGAGGCTCGCCCACCTTTTTAACGTTTTAGCTCACAGATGGGCGAAAAAAGGTTCCCTTGCTTTTCACATGACCTCTGTTGAATGTAAAAATTTGTGACACAAAGTGGCATGGTTTCATATTTGTTTAGCGGTGACTGCCTCGATGCGCCAGCGTAATGGCACGGCTATGGTAGCCAGATCACCGGAGGCGCTGCGCCGGGGGACAACCTGGGATCACCGTGCTGCTGATTTATGCATGAACCATGTGCTCGCCTCGCCGAGACAGACGGTGCCGACGTTAACAGAGGAGACATTCGGACAGGAAGACATCCTCTTTCTCTTGATGTAGCGGGAGTGGAACAACGGGGATGGGTGGAGGGTTTCACAAAGACATTACATATTCCAATGATGTATTCATACCAGCTACCTGTCTGTTTGAGCCATCTGTCATATGAAATGAGGAACATGGGGACAACAGAAGGGACAACAACCCATTAAAGCAGAGTTAACATCTAGCCGCATAAAATTGTCACCCAGTGGAAAACCCGACGTACATAAATGTCACTTTTTTGGAGTTTGCGGGGGCAATAGCTCACATTGCAGTTGTAATTTAAAAAACAGCCGAATAGTTTAGTGCCGCAACAGTGCTGACATGTGTCCACATGAGGTGTGACATACATGCACATTTTCTTCCTCTCAAACAAGAGTTTAGGTTTTGTCAACTCCTTGAATTTAGTTTTTTTGTTTATTTACCAGGATTAGTGTAGTCTTTGAGTTCTGTTTGCCTGAGCCTGTTGTTTAGATGGTTTAGGCAAGTGTTTCACATGGGTTTGGCTGCAAGTTAGGTTTGTTTTTTCCTCTGATAGCCGTGACATGTTCATGTTAGCAGCCAGCGTCCTCATATTTAATGTATGAGCTATCAGCTGAGTGTCTCTCCCAGGTGACCATTACATGCTGTGACATGTTGACAGCAGAAATAGAGTGAGGCTCTTGAATCTTACTGTGTTATTGCCGTGCGCGTGACGTTTTAGGTCGTGATTCAGGTTGCACATCACTGGGTTTGGGGTTACAACACAAACTCCAGGGGATCAGAGAAAGTGACCACAGTGAGCAATCTCTGTTCTAAATACGTTCACTAACATAATGTACAGGTTGGACTTTTGCCAGCTGTACGTCTCAATTTGTGTTAATTTTTTTAATCTAAACAAACAATAGACAGCAATAAAATCCCAACCCTGTCATTTACTTGGGTGTCTTAGTACCATGTTAACATCTGGATTACAGATTTTACCTTTAGAGTAATAATTGGGGCAGATGTAGCATTACCTAAATCATATCCCACACCATGAGTATTAACTTTCACAGCTCTTTAAACGTGAACTAAAATATTTTCCACAGTGTGCTCATCAAAATGCCAAGTCTCACTGTTTCTCCTCTGTGTCAGACAGGTTCCTCTAGAACTTTATTTCTATAGGAAACAGGCCTTCACTACCTCTTCAGAGCAAACCCTGCTTTTTTTTTTTTTCAAACACGCTCGCTCGTGCAGGATTAATTCAAACATAAGAAATCTGCCTGGAAATCTAACCCCTGTGAGCATCCCTATCCCTGTTTATCTTGACAGCGCTCTCCTTAAGCAGGCTGTATATCCATATTTGAAGGCGCCACCGGCTGCGTAGGTATAGATGTGAATTTGTAGTGACAAGGGGAGGGCATCAGCACAACAGAGGTACCTAAGGAAAGAGACAACCTCTTCCAGCGAAGGCAAATGAGCCTTGGCAGCCGGCAGTTGGTGCAGTAATTATAAAGGGTGCGTTGAATTTCCAAGGGATTCCAGGAGAACGGCATAATGGAGAAAGCACTAAGAATTTTATAAGCCACGCTGAGGGCAAATAAAGGAAAATCTAACATCCACTGAAGTCTGCCTTTACAAAAGAATCATTAAAGCTGTTTGTAATATTTAGGCGCTTAATGTCTGAGGACGTGGCGCTCGTAATAAAACAGAGGTGGTGATTCTGTGATTCAGCAGGAGGAATTGCTGGTGTAGCTTATTCAGTTAAGCACATGCACCTGCACGTCCGACCCTCGTGCTTTCCAGTGATCTGGCAAGAACAGAAACACCAGTAGGAGCAGCTAGTGTGGTGATAACTGCTATATTTAATTTTGACAAACAGATCCCGCATGTATTCTCAAGGAGATGTGCATGTTGGTGTTATCCATCATTAGAAATGCAATTTGCAGAGTTTTGCTAATATTGTAACTTTGGATTTTCTAAATGTGTAAAACTGTAGGTGGCACACCTACAGTAGAACACCGAAAATAAATAGGCACATTTGGAACAAGGTGTGGATATTTTATCGATTAAGATTAAGTGTGTGCATAGAACACGTCATGCTGCAAGTTTTTGGCTGCTTGATACAAAAGGAACAGTTAAAACAAACGCACCCTCACTTAAAGTCTGCTACTGCTGGCAGATTTTCTTTTATTTTTTTCATTTTGCAGGACAAAAAAAAAAAAAAAAAAAAAACTAATGTCAGTTTTTCCCAGTGTCATGCAGCCCCACTCTGAATAGATTATAGTTTAGAGGAGCTTTGATTGGGCCGGGAAGCTCAACTGTTAACGAGCATGACATTAATTTACATTAATGTAAATTAATGCAAATGCTTTTACAAAAGCAGCAAGTGCATTCACCCCCAACCAGGAAGTGTGGGCTGTGACTGACTAACTGAAGCAGTTTTAGTACAGTGAGCCGGTGGCCGACAGGACAAGAGAACTTTGGTTGTGCTTTCACTCTAAACCTCCTCTGTAAAACCGGACGTGAAGCCGCATCGCTGAGCTGCTGAATAAATGGATAAATACTGGAATGAATACCCCCATTTGTTGGAGAGCTTTAGTGTCTCGCAGTGATCTTAAGGCTTTTCCACCTTGACATTTGATCTGGGGGGAAATAACCCAATGCTTGGAGTTTATAAATCTGCAAATTTAAAAGGTACAGCACATCAGAACACGGCGTCTCTTATCAGTAGTTTCACTTCCCAACAAACTCTGTAAGCTGTGTTTGCTTTGAACCCCATGAACAGGGTAAACACAGATCGAACACAAGGTATCCTCCAGCTCCAGCCTCCTGGTACACATATTTCTCCAGGCCATCACTGTGTGAACGCCTGTTTTTACACTAATGCACCTTGTTACACATAGTTAAAAATGAATTAAAAGGAAGCTGGTTGTTTACCTACAGTAGTAGATCTAAAGGCTTTTCTTCTGGGATTTCGCTTTTCTGTATATTGATGCGGAGCTGTTTATTTACCCTGCAGAAACATTCATACATATTTGAGTCTGACAGCTACATCTGTTCAGGTATGCACCGCCTCCAGCAGCACTGGCGAAACCGCCGCCGACTCGCTTTGCATCCCATCGGTGCTCCGCGAACCTCTTGCATTTCCAGCGTCTCTCCGTTCACCTCTGGACCTCGCTGCTGCTCCTCCCTGATGTGATCCTGGCGACCTCCATCACTTCAGAGAGAACAGATGTAAACCTCATCCTCCCCGTCTGTGTCTTGGGGACACACGGGAGCTCACCGCAGACTCAGAGGTCCCTCAGCGACAACTGTCCTGATTTCAAGTGACATCAGAGTCAGTGCTCAGTCACTCTGATCCTGTCAAGGAGTCGTCGGAGATGAACTGATGGCGGATGGCCTATTTATACCCGAGTCACCTGATCCCTCACTTTGTCACAGGCCAGGAATATTAAATTGACAGCAGCATATTCTGAAATGTGATTGCCCGGAGCCTGCAGATACTTCAGATTTTTCTATTTCTTTAGCATAACGGTAAATTTATTTAGCATAATCTACCATCCATTCATTCAGTGATGTGATTCACTGTAATTCACTGTGACACACCTCACACCTCCGTTATCCTTCACCACCATCATTCCTTCCCTTCTACGTCACAGGCAGAAGGTTATTAAACTTTTATTTGGCTTCTTTCCTTTATTCTATCCTTCCTTCCTCTGCCAAACCATTTACCCAGGCAGTGTCTCACTCATTCTGTCATCCGATTAATTATCTTGTCACTGATTAATTCCTCTAATTATTCATTCAGCAGTTGATGGCAAACAGTCGTATGTCGTAAGCCTTCACTTATTGCATTTTATTGCGCTTTTACCTTTTACCTTTTCGATACACGCATGATGCTAATGAAGAATGGGATTAGTTTTCATATATTTTTAACAAATTTGCAAAATTAAAAACCTGTTTTCAGTTTGCAGTGCTTGCAGTGCGTAGATTGATGTGCAAAAGGTGCACACTTGTCCACTTTAAACATTATACATTTACAATATGGGCAAAAAAGTGAATCATTTCTCAAGCAAATTTCCGTGCTTTATATTTACTCCTCCTCTTCTACATTCCTCATCTGCACTTTAATGCACTCACTCTTTCATTCATCAGTTAACTAACCCTCTCTCTTTTATTTATTTTCATGCTAACAGCTTCACCAGCAGATGATGCTGTTTAATGTTCTATCATTACAGATCTGTCATCTATCCACTCATTCTGTCATTCTTTGATTCATTAACTCAGTCACTCATTCACCATTCATCACTCTGACTAGTTTCCTTTTATCCATCCGTGCTTCCTCGCATGGCCCCTTGCAGACATATTTCCATTCACCTACTCACTCACGACAGGTTAATCAACTTTGTATGAGACCTGTACCCCCTCCTTTTCATTTCTTTCAGCATATTAGTCATCTATTTATTCATCCATCCATCTATTTTGCTTTAACCAGTGGGTGGCTTTCAGGAAGGCCCGCAGCCTTGGATCTCTCCCTCCAAACACATAGGATGTGTTGACCAACGTTGGAGTGCAGAACCTGAATTGCAGTAATCACATTTACTTGGCCCTTATCTACGTGTTTGACATTTAGTCTCAGCGGGCCGACGACCAAAGTGTAGGTTGAGCTGAACCGCGAACTGTCAAAACTCGCTGCTAGGCCCGTGCCATGTTAAACACCCAACATCTGGGTCCACCATAAACACTCAGCCCCTTTTAATCAGCCCCACATGTGGTTACGTTCAAGCTGCACATGCTCCCGTCCAGCGCCTGGACGTAAGAAAAAAACTGTCAGGTCCATCAAGCGTGCGTCACGCGTGAAACGGATACAGCGTCAGGATTACAGTTTGATAAATATTTAAACTTCAGCTCTCCTTCTATTATAATGAGCACAGGTTTCCAATGCGTCCCCCCCTGTGTTTGAGCTGCACACTATCCTGATACGGAGCTTAAGATGAGACATCCATTTAATAACAGCTGCACCGCAAACCTCCAGCAGCTGGCAGTTAAAAGAAAACCCCTCCCTCGGATAGTGTTGCAATTGCAGATATCATCAACGTGCGATTTCACAGCATTCCAGGAGTTAATCTGTGATCAAGTGCTTTGACTTGCTGCTGTCCCTCAAACTGCCTCGTACTTCCTGGACACAGCTAGCCTATTATAAAAGTGTAGCTGCTGGCATAGGACAGAGATAGATTGGAAAAAACAAACAAATATTAAAAGAAGAAGAACCGCCTTTACTCGCCACTTTACCACATTTACATGTACATGTTAAAGATCCTAACCACACAAACTTTATTTTAATTGAATATAGAGCCATCATATCATTTGTTAGCTCCTCTTAATGTGGTGGTCTGTGTAAATAGTGTTAGTTGCTGTAAACCCGTGACTTTTACGCGGGAGAATAACAAACAGTTGAAATGCGATGACTCGGCCTGTTACGACCTGTTAATATGTGTGCTGCACAGACGGCTTGAAGGAGGTCAGAAGAGTTTTTGTTGTGTTTGCAGACACCTGCTCACTAAATGCACCCGATTACCTGACTAACTGTGCTGCTTGGTATGCATGCAACTTCCTACAACTCTGAGTCTCCCCTCCAAGCCCCTCAGGTTTGGGGCAGATGTTCTGAATACGGAGATCAATGAGGGGTTCATTTCACTGTCTTTGTTCCCTTCTGTTCGCTACGACACCCATGCTACCCGCAATAATTCAACAAAGCATCACAAATGGCGTGTGTAAGACCATGTGGTGCTGTGATGCGGAGCTCACAGAGTAGAAAGTGATCCAGATAAGAATACAAAATCACACACTGGTTGTAACTCTATCTATAAATGTTTCTCTTTACCGTTTCATAATCTGCCATCTAATGTACATCAAGTTAAACCAGGTGGATGAAGCTCCATTAAGCAACATTTGTTTTTGTTTCTTTACTTTTTAATATTGTTTATGGTATTTGAAGCCATTTAGTAGCTCAGTTCAACAGTTCAATGCAACCAGGTGATATATATATAAATAATTTCTGCACACAAATTATTACCATAGGTTTAACACACCCTGGAGGAAGAAAGTGTGCACTTCATACAAACCTTTTAGCCCTTAGAACCTTGTAGGGGAGGCTTAAAAATGAGTTGCGTTCCCACAGTATTTATATGAACATAACTACACATTTCAGTCCCATGTATAGGCTTAATGTGAGTAAACTGAACATGAGTGATTCACTTTTTTGTTTTTTACAGCTGCTGTTTCCCCATCAGTGATGTTATTTCAATGTTACCCTGAATTGTGAAGTAGCCAATGTGTAAATGCCTGCTTCACTATGAGCACTGCACAGTAAGTCGATCATTTGACAGATGTATGACAGCTAAGATGTCAAAGTGATGCTGGTTTACAGTCGCATGTGATTAATCTGTATTAGAGGAGCTATATGGCCTCAGCTGTGCAATACAGTCATGTATGATAACAGTTTCCATAGTGCACATTCAACACAAACGCTAACAAGCTAGCCGGCTTGTATTGACATGCAAACGGATGTTCAAAGTAATTTCTACTTCTATTTATGGTGAATGGTGGGAGAAATGGGGCTGTTGCACGTGTGTTCATTTCTTGTATGATTGAGCTTCATAAAACAGAACCAGACCCCCAAAAATGTGTGTGAATCTTTCTGACTCTGTGCATACACAGCGTTCTAGTGAATCTGCAGAGTTTTATACATTTGGCCCCAGGTGTTGAGAACATGGCAAATTGTAACGCTTCCACGTCTTTATGTTGAATTATTGCCGTGTAACATATCACATTTTACTCTATAACACTGTTTTAGTTACAGAAATAATACGTTTCACTTGAAGTGAATTGATGTTTTCCTTCTCCCCACTGCATCAGCTGAGAATAAGCAATGCCGCTGCTCTACTGCAGCCCCCACCTTTCCATACTCCTATTGGGATTATCTGCGTTGTACTATTTGACCCTGTCCTTAATCTCATTCATTGTATTTCATTGTTTTGTTTGTGTCACTCTGCTTTGCGTTGAGCTTCAAAGCACTGACGCACACGTGGACATGTATCGATGTGTGTGTGAGGGTCCCCTAGCTCAGCTCAGACCTATACATCATCCCCAGTGACGACGTCTCCGAGGCCAGACTGACTCGAGCGGCCCTGGGGGGTCAATCTCCTAAATGAGATTTCAGCACCACTGACCCGTCCTCTGGTCCTCTCACCTTTTTGGCAGGAGAACAGGAATGACCTCTGACCTTGGGATCTGTGAGCAGCCACCATCTTCCTCCAAGTGGCGACCTCTCAGCTGCAGCCGACCATGCCTAAGCCGGGGAGACAGAGTGAGGAGGTGAGGCCTTGGTGTGTGGAAGACTACGGAGGTGTGAAATGAGGAGTTCACGTCCAAAAAGAGATATCCAATTTTTTTTTTTAAGGACACTTTCTCTTTCTAAAGTTGCAGAACTTAGTTGTGGGGGGATGAAAATGTTTCGATTAATGATACTTAGCGGGAGACTTTTAAATGGTTTGGCCTCTGTTATAGAGATCCTAAGCCCCTTGTTGACCTTCTCTTTCAGACAAACCTACTGGCCTTGGTTCTGGTCAAGAGCTGCTACAGAGGTAAGAGTACCATTTACGTACAGTACTGTTGGTCTCAGTCAGCAGCTTTTCTGCATTTTTCTCCCATTTTCTCTTCATTTTTTTCAAACTAAAAGACTTTCTGAGAGTTATTACTGCAAACACAACTATGTAATGAGGGGGGCGTAATATCCAGTAGACACCATTCTACTTTAAAATGAGTGTTTTCCACCGTAAAAATATGTGAAAGCAATGACCCCAAAGCAGTCACATTGACTGCAGAGATAGACACCCATCTCTTAAACAAACCACATGTCATACTTCAATATTTACTCACAAGTGCCACCATCTGTGGCTGTACACTGTACTTGTGTTTGCTTTAAATCAAATGTATTTGGTTTGAAACGGGTTGCAGTGTGTTACAGCGTGTTGCTTATGTTAAAGCGCCAAAGCGGAGAGGGCAGGAGGATGTTTTCTCAAAGTCTTTTCCAGAGGCTGCTGTTATAGCCGGCATACTGAACTATTTGCCTGTTAGTCCAAGAGCTGCACACACACACCAGACTGTATAGAGTGGTTTAATGTGCATATATGCAGTTGTGTGTTTCTTTGCGCCTGATATCTTGCAAGTGCTGTATGTATGTCATTAATTGAGTCTCCAGCTCCCTGGAGTGGTTAGCTCTACTTGCACTGAGAAGATAGAGGGGGAGATGTGTGTTGCGTCTGTATCAGTGTATGCTTTACACACACACACACACACACGGGAGCCTTGATCGCCTGATGATTATGCTTGATCAGTGTCAAACACAAACTACTGCATCGGGTGCTTTGAAAAGGAATATATTGTGTACTCTGGCTTCTTCACACCCTTAGTGGTGTTTTTACAGAGCATGGTGATTTCTACAATTCACCCAGATGTGAGAATTACGGTCTTTTTCTTTCTTCCATTGGGGAAACAGGCAGCACAGACTGCATATCCATCGTCAACGAACCAGAAGAAAAAGAAATGTAATTTCGTTTGCAGAAAAGGTTAGAGCGAATAATAAAACACACAGCACACACACCACCTGGGAAACATAAGCCATTAAGACCAGACGGGGAGTCAATATTTTGTTATGGGGCAATAAACAATCATTCACAAGTGCAAATTTACTATAGGTAAGTACTATATGAACTATAATTAGGAGGACTGTAATATCCACATGCACTCCTAATTGTGTTGAGGTACATTTTGTGTTAATTATGTTAGAGACCTGAACTTCATGGGGATAAATATCTGATATCGAGCTGTGCAAAGTTTAACTCGGCTTCGCAAAGAGACTGAAAGCCAAAGGAGCTTTGACAAACTACTTAGAGTCTGATTACCTTTGTCAATTCGTTATTTCTGTTGAGAAATTACAACGTTACACATTTTTAAATAAACCTGAAGAAAAATATCAAAGCACTGCAATAAATGTTTCTGACGTCTTGCTCAGTTTCAAGCTGGAGCTAAACACATTCAGTGTATCAATCAATCAGTCTCTTGATGCATTAATAAGTTAACCAGTTTTTTACATGGCTTTATTTTGACACACTCGTGCCAGCCATGTTCGTCTGCATTTCAGTCAAAGTGGGCTGTCTCTAAGCTGGATACTGGCTACAGTGGCAGCCAAGAAAACAGTTCAGAGAAACTATAGTTATCTGTTGGAAACAACTGGTGGGTGTGCAATTATTTTGGACAAAAAAAAAGTTGGACAGATGGACAAACGCTCAAGTCATTTGCAAAAAACGCCAGTAGGAACTGAAATACTTTGTGTTGATTCTAGTGTTGAAGAGCGGAGTCACAATCACAACAGACGGCTGGACATCAGGCACGACGGTAGCCTATGTAACTGTTACACTCCTACTATTCTGTTTTCAGTGCACATCAGAAGTGATGCCCATATTCCAGGTTGACTGAGTCATTTCCAGTAGTATGTTCTCAGTCATTCTTATCCTAGTTGGACATGTCCAGAGTCTAGGCATCCTTATCACATGCATCAAACACATAAGGTTGGTGTGGCTGCCCAGAGGTCACGATCTGAGAAAATGGGCAAATTGGCATGTGCAAAAAGAAAAAATCATAACCATGGGATTAATAACTAAATTTATCTGTCACTCAAGCAAAATGGCCGCTAAAGAATAGTATGACAAGGTGACACTGATATGAGCTTTGACTCCATTTCACTCAGACAAAGTTTTTTTTTTGTACTGACATGTGTGTCTTCAGGTGAAGGTAAAGGAAAAGAGACAAAGAGACCTAGTGCTGTGTGTTTTCTAGGGGCACTCAGGGAAGCGTTTGTCGTGGCGGGGCGGCACACACTGCTGAGCTGAACATGATAGGGGTAAATATTTGTATCTCAGCAGTGGACGCACAGCGCTGAGGTCAGTCGTCTGGAATCCTCGGGTTGTTTAGAGACACTGTTGTTACAGTTGGGCTTTTTAGGGTAAAAAAGAAGGCATGAGAGAGACAGAGAGAGAGGACCAGACTCCCAGAGGGAGAAAGCTGAGCACTAACACTAAAACAAAAGGAGAGTGAAGGAAAGAAGTGTGAAGTTGGTTCAGAGAAATGTGTGTCTGCTTCGTGCCAGAGAAACCTCTGGAGTGGTCTTTGGACAAATGACTCCATTATACACTCGTGTCATTTATTCTAACATTGATCGTAATTATGACGATAAAGACGAAAACATTTAACTCTTTCCTTTAAATGGAAAGCTCCCTTGGTTATAACTGAGTTTTCACATTGAAATTGTTGCTTTGCATTCAGCCTGTCGTCCCGGGAGGAGCAGTGGGCAGCCGCGGGCGGCATCCGGGGAGTGTGTCACTCACGGACACAGCGGGCGCAGAGGCTGGGACAGTGACCTCTGCGTCCCAGCTTGGTCCTCTACCCTTCGGGTCACCAGGCTAATAAATATGCACAAACAAGCTTCTTAGCAGCCACTGTCTCTAAGAATCTTATGTGTAAGTGCAGTGGGGAGTTTAGGGCCTCGGTGCTGTTCTGATCCAAGCACAATAAAGCTCATAAGTAAACACTGATCTCTGTCTAACCAGTGACTCAGCATGCTGCTGTGATCATAAGGTGAGCTGAGGCTGAGACCTGTGAAAAAACCATCCACCTACTCTTCCCGGCTCGCAGCGAATGCAGCTGGAGCGGGGCCCTTTGATGAAAACGAATCGGTGCGACTGGTTCTGCCTTGTAGGGACAGAGAAGTGAGCGGCATTAGCGGGGGTGTCATGTTTGATTGGGGTTTATTACAGCTGCTTGTATTGTTCCTGTTCGTCAACAGACTCCCAGGTAATGTGGTGATAATCGTTGCAGAGGCCTCCATCTGCTCATTTGGGGGAGGGCGGGTGGGGAGCTGCCCTCGTTTTAAATCCATTTTCCCAGGTGCTGATGGGAGGCCGCAGGGTGGAGGGGGTGGATGTTAGGGGAGGGGGGAGTAGTGTAGAGCCCTCTGTTTCATTTACCCAGGAGTGTTGGTGCGCACGGCAACCAGGTTGTCTCTGCTTGTACCGGCTAATGGTTCAAACCCAGCTGGCTTCAATTGGGAGCTGGGCTCTTGAGTAATGCATTTTGCACTTTGGCTCACTACCAAGTGTACGGCATTTTAGTTCTGCATGCTACACTGAGTTCATCGCTCAGGTGTTTGGAGCGAGCGCCATAAAATCCATAAACAACCCGGTCGTTGCAGTTCCGGGATGTCGCGCGTAGCGGCGGGGTCAAGGTGCAGCGCGTTGAGGAGCGAGCGTGGAGCCAGCCAGCGGTGAAGGGCCGTCTCTGGCTTGACTGTTTGTGAGAGGCAATTCTCCACGCTTGTAATTACACGTCTTTAATTGATAACGCGGAAAAACTGCATTGATTTGGTGTCAGCCGAAGGAGCGCGGCGGCCCCTCCTCTAATTACTTTTCAGTTCTGCAATGTCAGGTTCGGTTTCCGCTGTGGCATCTGCAGCGAGGACGCAGCTGATGTGATCACACCTGAGCAGTTTGCTCCTCTGTCCACTGTGCTTAGCTTAGTGGAATGAGAAAATCAGCAACGTGCAGCTGCCTGTTGGAGATCGACAGGAATTCAGGGCGATACTGCGACTAGGAGCCAAAGTTGAGCTCCCGTTTAAAAGTGTGTGCCCTGCTGAAGTGTCCTTGAGCAAAATGCTGATTTCCTACCAGCTCCAGGAGTTCCTGTTGTTTTTCTGACCTGTGACCTCAGTGTGGAGGAGGGGAAGAGAAGAGGCTTCCTCACCAAAATCGATACTATCTCACAATATTTGTTATTAATAATGACAATTGTAGCAGGGGAGTAGATGTTTATCACGGGACTGCTTCATTTTCATCTGAAAAACTTAATGCAGTTAGCATTTCATTTTTGACAAAAATTAAAGAAAACAAGTTTCAAATAGAGGCTGGGGTTTTGATGCTACCGCTCCACTGTGTGTGCTGTGTTTTCCCAACAAAGGTACAATAACGTCACCTCGCCCTGACGAAGGAGATCGTTTATTAAAGGATTTGTGGGGTCCTGACTTTTTGTGCTTCGAGGGAGAAAGATTTGATCCATGTGTTCCTGCATATTTCTGCAAAGTTGCTGAAAAATTAGGATTAAATCCAAACAATTCATGGTGAGGAACACAGTAGAATAAGCCGGTTCACGTCAGAATTTTTCTCATTTAGTTCTCGGTCGAGTTCAGGGATAGGTTGTAGAGTCCAGACAGAGGGATGTAAAAAGAAATAAAGCAAACACACAAACGAACCGAACAGGAAGTGAGCTATGCTTCATGGCATGTTGATCTCTCCTCTTCCCTCCTGCCTGACAGCCTCTTAGTCAAGCTATCACGGTAAATTTCCTCTTGGGCTAAATCACAGCTAGAGGAACCCAAGACTTGTTACCTGATTCTGCATAATGAGTAACGTCTCCAAGTGTGAGAGTGCCCTATCGCTGAGGCGATGACAGAGCAGGACCAACTGGCTTCCCACTAGACTCCCTGAACAGTGGGACTGATTTGAGGTTGAGGAAAGATTCTTTAAATGCTGGGAAAATTAGTGGACCTGCTTTGCAGAAACGTTTGTGGACTTGTAACTTTTTGCTGCGAGACAGTTCAGACTTTATAACATAGCGTATCTACATATTGACCATCATCGTTTGCCGGACTTCTAGTTAGCCACGGGGCCCTGTACAACCTCCTAGTTCGACCATGCCATGGGCTACTGGCTCCCACAAATAAGGTCCAGTACACCAGACACCTTTATAGTGCCAGTACAACAGATGCCTGCTGCTACAACATCTGTCAGCTGTTTCACTAGATGATTCTGTAAGTGTCACGTTAGGCTAGGGACACGTCATCTTTAGGTGTGTTTAGAATTAACTTAAGAAGAAACAACTTAAAACAGTTTGAGATCTCTAAATCTTTATGTGGGAGTCCACTCCTGGAAGACTGAATGATCTGATTATAAATAAAAATAAATAAATTATAAATTTATATGTAGGGAGATACAGTCGGTCACTTCCCGTTAACAGTGTCAGTAAATGGTGTTTACATATGGCATCCAACAAATGCAATTTGTGAAAATATTCCCCTTACAAATTGTAAAAGCCATTTTAAAAACCTATTTGTGTGCTCTTGTCGTGTACCTAGGTACAATGTTTTTCTAATGTTTTTTGTGTTTGCGTGAGCGCGCTAATAGAATGCTTAAAAGCAATTTAATGTGGTTTTAATTAGACCTTAATTGCATTACCTGATCTTAACGAACCTCAAGAGGGGAGCAGGATGATACTGTAATTTTAATGTTGTTGTTTTATTCTCTTGTAAACTGTAATCTTCATTAAAATGATATTTAACAGAATTCAAAAGATGTGAACAAAGAGCTCTGTCCATCTTCTGCAGAGAGTCATCATTTGTTGCAGAGGCTGGAGAAGAAATAATGTGTGTTTCCCAGCAAAAAAAGCGGTGGAATTTGTGAGGCTGTGCTGTATGTGCACGTGTAAATTTGAAAGTGTGTGTATCAGTATGTTGTGAGTGGAAAAAAACTGGGGTGGAGGTTGTAAAGGATGAAAAGTGTGTTTTCGTGCAGAACACAATGTGGCTGTAAAGTGTTTGTGTGTGTGATGAATGTAAGACTGCATCGCTGCGCGAGTGTGCGTGTGTGAGAACATGCATGTTTTGAAGCAAATCAGCATTTGTGGGCGTGTGTGTGTGTGTGTGTGTGATGGGGAGGAGTGTGTGTTTTCCCCAGTGTGTGTTTGTTTGAGGGGGGGAGGAAGTGTGTGTCTGTGATCTCTCGGCCTGTAGATGGAGCTACATGCTACACTTCTCTCTCTCTCGACATCCATCTGCACACAATGAATGCATTGTTCTTCCCTCTCTTACTCACACACACACACACACACACACTTCTCTCTCGTCTAACAGATTTGGTATTTATGTTAATGTACACCTCTGTGGATCTCTTGCCTCCCAGTGGTTAGATACCCTGTTGATATGTGGCTTTGGTTTTTGTGTGTGTGTGTGTGTGTGTGTGTTGTGGGTGGATATGAAGCTGGAGGGATTGAGGAGGGTTTAGGGAGTCAAAGAACAACTTTTTTTTCCCTTTCCCTCCAGAAAGTAAAATAAAAAAAATTTTAAAAACCCTGGCACTAGATGGACAACCGAGCCGTCCACAAGAAGCCCAAACGCTTTCAGTTTCAGTTGGTGTTTCCGTCTCTCGGAGGCAGGGACGATGGAGGGAAATAAGTTAAACAAGGCTGCAGAGCAGTTATGAAGTGCTTAATGATGCGAGTCTGCAAACTCAGCCTGACCAGTGAGCCAACATATCTGAAGACACAGAATGTTTGACCTAATATAAGCCGCAGTTTTTCTTTCCTGTCAAGTTTTTCAGTGGGCAAGTCCAGTCGCTTGATATTACATTCAGTTTAATTGGGGGTCAATATGTCTGACCCTAAAATGGATCTGAGCACATTTGGAAATGTCCCAATACGTCAGTGTTTTGTTTTGTTTTTGAGGGGACACATAGAAAGGGATTTCCATTGATGTATGATAAATGCATATGTACACACTGTCCATAATAACGTGACATCTCTGTACTGCTATGTGTGCTATGTGCTCGCGCTATTAAAATTTGACATGTGATCTTAGCTGTCAGATTATCAGGCACACCTAAATAAAACTAATAGTCACAACCGTCCTGCACTTCATCAATTTTCAATTTGCTTTTGAACTTCCCCCTGACTTCACTGTATTAACATATTTCTCTGCTTCTAGCTGAAAAACTCCTCCCGATGACATCACCCGGAATAGTTTTTCATCATTAGTAGTTCACATGATTTCTTCTGGGGGAGCTCTGAAAATGCAGGTTGACCGTCATTACAAACTCCATAGTCTGAACAACAAGAGGACATATTGGCAACTGAAGGTTGCTCCAAGTGATGTCATCTGGAGGCATTTTTCAGCTAGAAGCAGGGAGATGTTTTGATATAGGTATATCAAGGGGATGTTTAATGGCATTTATATATTATTTTCATTTTGGAGTTCATGTGGTGTTGCCCAGTATTGCATTATTCAGAGAGATGCTCAGCGCTCTGCAGCTCAAGGAAACACAATAAATTAGGAAAATAACTTCATCAATTTGACAACATCCTTTTGTCCCCGTCTTCCACGAGTGTGTAAGAAGCTACTGAGCATTAGTAAAAGCACAGTGAATTACAGGAGCCATAATTCTTGCTGCTTAGCGCGTGAAATGGAGCTAGTCAGGTCACTGTTGATCCCCACCTCTAATACAGTAATCATTCTTGCTTTTGGCAAGTCTGTTGGATTAATTATGAGGGGCTAAACATTTAGCAGCTAAGCACAGCGCCGCCCTCCCGTCTACCTGCCGCACTTTGCGCAGTCGCTAGTGAAACTGCTCATCCCGACGTGAATGGATTATCCACACAGTTATCTCCCCTGCATCGTTCTGTATCCACGCACCTTTAAAACAATAGTATCTTTCCAGTTTGTCAGTCATAGATTTGTTTCATGTAGAACACTCACAGAAGGAGGATTAACCGTATCTACTTATACGCTTGTGATAAACTCTTATCTCCTGCCTTTCCCCAGAGCACTCTGTGGGTGCACGTTGACCTGTTTTCCTTCTCCTCCTCTTCTTTTCCCCTTTCTCTCCCCTTTCTCTGCTCTGTACCTCAGCGATTTAATCATTTAACCATGCATAATCTGGGCCCTCTCCCAATTTGTTAAATCCTCTTGCAGCGGGCACGTTCCTCTTGGAGCAGTCGGGGCTTTTTAAAGACCTGCAGAAGGTTGTGTGTATGTAAAAAAGGTAAGAGGGAGGTGAGGCGGTAATGGATGGGTTTCATTAAGAAATGAGTTTGAAAGGACAGCCACGCTGACAATGAACGGTGGCGTAATTAGGCCTCAGTTTATAAATGTGTCAACAAAGAGGTTTTTACATTTTAGCAGGTACAACACACCCCAGTGCAGAGTGAGGCAAAGGCTATAAACACGTCCTGTATGCGTGTTTATGAGTGTGTGTGAATATCTGCGTGTGCGCACAGCTGAACGCGGCACATGTGCGCTCCTGCTCACACTATTAGTGCGTGTGTTTACATCCACCAGGTAAACTCGAGGCAGCTGCGGCATCCTGTGCGCTCGGCGGAGGTTTACACAGCGTAAACGCATCACTTCCTTCTCATTTAGCGTGATGTAAACCGAGCGTATACCCACCAGGACACCAGCCTTCATCCTGTGAAAGCAGGAAACGCGACGCCACCTTTGGCCCGCCGCTCTCTGGGTGGCACTGCCATGACGTGGCCTGGGGATTAGGCCGATGACAGTTTGTATCCATTAGGTTTACGGGTTGGCCATAATGTAAAGTATCCACATCCTCTCACAGGCTCTTAAAGGGACATTTTTTCTTGTCACATGTTCACCTGGGCGAAATATTTAGAACTCTTTCTAAATATTCACAGCGTTTGCTTACTCCTGCTTAGAGTGGGTGGTTCTGCCGTTCCAGGAGAATATTGCTGTCATGTAGAGTTACAGACCATTTACTTCTGTTTATGTCTCATTTACATTTCCTGCAGTGTTTTCGTAATGCTTGCTGTATGTAATTAGATTTTTAACGTATACATGTTTTTGTCTTTTTTTGTGAGCCAAAAGAAAAAAAAATCATCAAGCAGAAGTGAGACAAGGGCTGAAGAAAATGCCTGTCAGAGGAAGTGGAGAACTTTACATTAGGCAGCTGGCACAGGACAAAGACATCAGCAGTGCTGTCATTTATTCCACGACAAAGCTGATATCTAAAGGCACAATAGGCTCTGTCAGCGCCTACTGTTACACAGAGGGACGCCCATTCAGATTCACTTAGGTACTAAAGAACCCGTCTGAATCAGGTAACAGTCAGCTTTGTGTCTGGACATAGACAGCTACTGCTCTGCTGTGCGGGTTTGAGACAGGCTCATTTTGGACGGTGTCTTTTCAATCCCCAGCACAGATTAAAAAGAGCAACGCAATCAGGAACCAGAAATTCTTTCTACAAATGTTTATTGCACCGGCGGTTTTATGAATACGCTTTAGTTTTAGTTTGTAGTGAAGCAAAAGCGTGTTGTAAATTGCCATTTTTACATTTACTTTTTAGGTTTAGGAACTTCCTGTTGTGCAAGTTTGTTGAAATAATCCACTATTCCGAGTGCACTTTCGGTACGTTACAGGGATTTTCGGACTGTTCTTGTGACTTTTTTGTCTTTAGGACTTTTTTGCAACTTTATCCTTTTCGACCAAGTTTATACGTAGAACTCAGTATGTACTGAAAATATAATACTTGTTGAGCAAGTGCCAACTTTTAGTGCTTGCAAAATGGGCTTTGACCTCAGAGAGGTCACTCTGTAAATGCTTGAGGAAAACCTGCCTGTATTTTTAGTTACGACAGATTAGCTCATTTTGCATGCACAAGACAAACTCTTCAGGAAATCTATGCAAATACATTATAAAACCACCCTGGATGGAAATATGTAAATATAATGTATTCCGAACTGGGGCTTTAAGTTGATACACACCACAGTGTGCAGGGGGAGAAATGCACCTCTTCTTGTATCATGAGAGTGTGGGTAGCAAAGGATGCATGTAACCTCATTCCACATCCGACACTCGGTGACAAATATATAGTTTGGGGCAAATTTCCATTTCATGTTCGACTACACCGCACATCTCAAATTAAGAGCGCAGCATTATCATCGACAAGGAAATGCATCGCGTTAATATTCTCGCTTCACAGTTGCCAAAGAATTAGTTCAGATCTTCGCATAAATTAACGGTGGCACAGTTTAAAAATCGGTAGCTCAAGGCCATGCTCTCAGAACAAGGCAGTGAGTGCCGTGCCTTAATTCACCATTTGTTTTGATGTCTGCATTTGAAGAGTTTGTTTCCACAACATTGTGTATGCATTTTTATGGAGGGGGAAAAAAGAAATCTCATTACCTGAAGCTCATCATGCTGTATCTCTAGTAATGCCGAGCGGTAAACCAAGAAGGAGAAAGGGGAGACTGCTGCTTTCTGGAATTTTTGGGTTCTCAGTCACCTTAGAGTGTCTCTGTCAACACAGACACCTTTGCCTTTAAATTACCTTTGTGCTTCGAGTGACTTCATACACAATTTTCTCGGATGGCCATACATATTTTAAACTTGAAACATTTATTCCCATTGCTAATTCTAAAGAAGTGAAGGCGATCAGCAATACAGGGCGGTAGGGATGACTTGTTGTTGCAAGCCAGCGTGGAAGTTCGGATCGCTTGGTGGGATTTTTTCCATTGGCTTATTAATTACTGCAGAAGAAAGAAACAAAACAAATGTTTCCGACATTTATACCATTTGGTCCGAAACTGCACCAGCGAACTTCCTACTTTGATTTTGCGAGCTTACCTCCACTCCAAACACTTTTCCCTCTGAGTGCGACCTGATCTGAATGTCAAAGCATTCTAACCGAGCTGGATATATCCTGCTAAATTTTATGTTGCAATTCCAGGTTTTAGGACTCATTTCTACAGCCCTTAATAAAATAAAATGTGGGCATTAATTCATGTGCATTCATGGGTAAATAAACAAAACTCTGTATTTTTGAAAGAGACTTAATAAAACTTTGCAAAATGTACAGCTCATGCAGGAACAATAACGTACATCTTAAATGGGCAACAATGACACTAATGCACATTTTCTGTCATAAAAATGTGTGTCAGCCGTGATGTTGTTCCTTGTTTTTCATCGTTCACGCGTTCTAGTGATGTAGATAAAGTGAGATAAAGCTTTGTTACATAACAACCCACCTCTGCACTGTCTTCACCTGATCCTTTTTTCCTCCGTCTTCCTCTGCTACATGTTGAGCGCTCACTTCAGAGGTGGAAGGAGTCAAGGGGAACCTGTTTTGTATTCACCGAGACTCCGCAGCTGTGGTGCCAGGTGCATAGCTTTAGCAGGGCAGCCTCTCAGTGATGATTGAGTGTGGATAAAGAGCTCGAGGGCTCCTGCGTGATGCCTCTACCGTATCTAATAAGAGCGAGCCGTAAAGTTCCTCTGCGTAGAATCGTGACAGGAACCTGCAGCATTAGTAGATGAAGACATTTAGTTTTACTTTTAAATTTGTGTAGACTTTTTGTCGGGTTGTTGATGTTATAGTTTGAATTTGACGTTAAGCCGTTCTAAATGCAACAGTCTAAAAAACTATTTACCTCTAGCCTTTGCTCATTCACCGTCTGTGCCCAGTGTCAGTGGAAGTGATGTCTCTGGTGTGGGACCGAGGTTTCTCTTCCTGTCACATTGTATTCAGTCCTTGACGCGACCTGTTCATTACGCAGAGCTCCTCATTTCTCTGTACTCATTTCCTGTCCAGTGAAAACCTTGAGTATTGTTGAGATTGCTGATTTGTAGTGTGTGTGTGTGTGTGTGTGGTTGTGTGGTGTAAAGGGTTGTCAAGGCCTCTCGGTTCATTATGGTAACTGGCCCACTGACGGTATTACAGACCTGATGGGATCAAAAGCAGCTCAGTCGGAGCTTTTGAGGGTTTTACACCTGAGGCAGTCGGGTCAACAGTCGTGTCTCCCCAGGAGTATGCCACAGACATAGAGAGGCCTGTGAGGCGTCCAAAAGTGACACCATGCCGTTAACAGCATCATCTTGAAGTCCGTCTTTCAAACTTCCCTCACCTCCAGTCCCATCTCAGCTTCTTAGTCTACATTGCCCACACTTCTCCTTCTGAAATAAAACCTGAAATCTGCAATTTCTCCCTCGGTTTGGTCAGCCGAAATTTTCCACACGCTGAAAGTTAAGTCCACTAACTTTGGTCCTAATGTGTGTACAAGAGGAAACAGGTTGTTGTGAGTTGTTTGAGTGCTGAGGAGGCTCTAAGAAACAGTCCTTGAATTTAACCGTGTCAATCAGTGTGGTCCACTGCCTTTCTCTACCTGCTGAGCTTCACTGTGCACATTGTGTAATATTTGAAGTCCACACACTGCTCTGTGCGGAATATTATGCAACTGTCATAACAGTATCCTGCACGAGCACAGCCGTTGCATCCATCTCAAACCAAGGAATTTCTTAACAGAAAGGTGCTTCCTGAGTGCACATGAGTCCGTGTGTGTGTGCGTGTGTGTGAGGTACCTGAAGAAAAGGATAAAAAAAAGTCATATTTAGCTGTGTGACTTGAATCTGGCTGCCCTCACTTATGTGCAAGCTACAGAGTTGTTTTTTAGATTCCCCACTGTAGTTACCTGAAGTGTTAAATGTGTGAATGAAGGGCAGATTTTCACATGCATCAGGTTGGTTGGTTGAGTGTGTGTGTCTGTGTGTGTGTGTGTGTGTGTGTGTGTGTGTGTGTGTGTGTGTGTGTGTGTGTGTGTGGGTGGGGGGGGGACTTACACGCGCCCTCCTGGCCTTCCTGTCGCTCTTCATGAGGAACCAACTACCCGCATGCAGAAGAGGTAATCAGCCTCTAAGCTGATTGCTGCTCCCTTTACCAGTTTTACACAGACCAGATGTCTCACATCACCTCGTCCCATATGCTGCAGGTCGGTCAGACAGACAGACAGACAGACAGACAGGAGGGGGAGAGGGACAGAAAGGGGACTCCTGTGTGTTTGTTAGTGTTTTTTGCTTCATTAACTACGGGTCAAAAACAGATGATTGTTCTTATTGAAATTTATAATGGTGGCTCACGTGTGTGTTAGTGCTCATCATTATACACGATTTACACTTTACACGTGTTGCATGTCTCATTTTTATGCAAAAACATAAAAATGAGAAAGGAAAGTATCTTATTTTTTAATTGGCTATTATTAAGAACTAGTATTGTTTATTGAAATTTTACCCGACTCGTGGAGCTCTGTTAAAGTCGGATAAATAATTTAGCAGCTCATCCCTTCAATCATTTATGAAGGGAAACAAAACAAAATGTTTACTGTAGCTCCCAATTTTTATGCCATCATATCATCACAGAGCCTCAAATCCTTGAAACAGCGCAGCACTTAAGGTGAACGTGAACTGTCCCTTTAAAGGCCAAACTCTGAAATGTTGATGTATGTAAGTGGGTGCATGGACGCAGCAGTCTGCAGCATGGACACGGGCCATTTTATTGTCTGTTTTCATTTCTTAAGTTGATCAACGAGCCATTCTCCCCTCACCGAAAAAAAGTATTTCTTTTTAATTATCTCAACTTTTTCTCCCTAAGCTGTTTGCCTGTCAGCAACTTCAGCTTCAGCCTCATGCTCTGCTGAACATCCCTCCATCCCTCAGCAGCAACTAAAACTTGGCCAAGGCCTTCAACTTCTCTCCAAGGGGGCTGACAGCACTTCACTTCTCCCTGCCCTGGTTTTGGCTGGAGTTAAACTCCCTCCTGGGCTGAACAAAAAGGGAGACGAAAAGAAAGAAACTCTAAATAAACAAGCCAACTTGTTTACGGAGGTACTTTGGAGGAAGTTGTGACAAGTTCAGGGTGTTTCAGTATTTCTAGTTTCACTGCTTTCTAATTATTATTGCTGAAATTCATATGTTTTTCATGCATTCGTAAGAAAAATACTGCCAAACATGTACTAAAAGCAGCAAGGCTGACACTTTCACACTGATGCTCATCATCAAACTCAAAAGTTTGATTCTGGTTAATATCAGCTATAGAGGAACTGAGGGATGGACTTCAGCCGACAAGCATCTAAAAGTTTTCTGCTACGTGAAGAGAAATGATGACTGATTAACCCTTCCTCAAAACGTGAACACAATCAGCAGTAGTACAAAAATATTGTTAGGCTGTAGACTAACTGCGCCGTGTGTCCCTTCACCGTCACCACTGAACTTTGAATGTGTAATTTGGTTTGGCGCACTGAAACACTTTTACAAAAGCCTTTCTTCTTCTAGTGACTTGATAAAGCTAGTATAAACTCAAGGCCTGAAGACAGGTTCTCAGTGTATATGTGGATGAATTTTGTGTCGTGGAATAGTGGGAAAATCTCTTCACCTTATGTCAACTACAGACCTAATTTCAGGCATTTAACAGAATTGATTTCTGGGCTTTGAGGACTCCTTCCTTTAGTCCTTTGGCAGCTTCCAATAGACCATGCAAAACAAAAATCCCAAAATCTTAAATCAAATTTTTATTGTTACTGCACTGAACATCCATGACCCCTCACGCAATTATCTCCAGCTTCACAAAATATACAACGTACTGTCTCTTCTAAACTGGAATCGCAAGCTAGTCGAGCAGACTGACAAATGAATCACCAGAGCTGTGGGTACCTCATGCTGTTGGCTGTGGCTGTTTCTAGAGATTCAGATGACCTGAACTCTGTCCTGTCCCTGAATGCATCACCAAACCTGCTGCTTGATTATGACATTACGCTGTGCTACTTTCTTTATGTAAAACACAGCACAAGGGCAACGATGGGTCCATTTGCCAAACCAGCAGAGGAAATACCCCATTTCTGGGAAATTGCTAATTATTTGTGGATGTCAAGGAGGTGTTATTGATATGTAGGCGACGTGCAGAACTTCCAGGAGAGTTTTGATTCTTTCTTTTAATAATAACTTAAAAATCTCTTCATTTTAAACCCAAATCTTTTCATTGTACAGCAAAATCAAATGCATTATCCTTTCTGTTCCAGTACTGTGTATTTTCCTAGTCTTGGGCTTCAATGTTATACTCAAAATTCATATAACGTCAGTGACACGTTGGAGAAAAGGGAACTGTGTGTTTATTTGGAAGAGAACACTCAACCCATTTACCAGAATCTTTGTGATATTTTTAGCGTCTTCACTCAGCGTTGTTGCCCAATCATTCCAGTCAAAGGTGCAAGTCGTGGGTTGTGTTGCAAAGAGCGAAGAGTTGTGGACTGGATGGGTGGTGTCCTTCCCAGACAGACAGGTTTTATGTGACATTAGCTCCACCTCCGTCCCGCAGGAACTCCAAGCAGCTTTTTGTCACAGCATCACAGGAGGGCAGCTGGTTAAGGTGGGGTGCCGGTGGGAAATTACACAAGTGCCACCCCTCTCTTGTCACTGTTCATTCAGGAGCGATCCTCAATTTGAGCAGCCAGGGCACATTTTCATGCAAATAACAGCGTTGCAATTTTTTTCCCCAGCCTTTCCCCTAATAGCTTCTTACAAATGATGTGCCATTACAAGGAGGTTTATTTAAACAAATTTAATACGTCTTTAATCAACCCTCGCCGAGCGCCTTTCAAAAGGTCACACGCCACATCAGGATGGGCTCGATATAACCCCCTCCCTCAACAAGCACCGGCGCACCTCACATCACAGTATTAGCTCAAAGATGGAGGGGAGGAGAGCGACAAGAGGGGCGGGGGAAAGAGAATTATTTCACGGACAACTCATTTAAAGCAAATCTTTATTTACATTTTTATTCAGTTATTAAATTTTATTTCATCGTGTGACAGAAAGGGCGAGCGCTTCCCTCCTTTCACCTCCGCACACACACACACACGCTCATTTGCTTATGAAATCATCTAATCTGAGAGCAGGCAGGCGTGTGTGAGCCTTTAGTGTCACGTCTGACACGGCAGGGCCCTTGATCTTTTGTGGTGTGTCCACAAAGACGACTACGACGACGCGTGCTGTACTTAGACGGCACACAATAAATATCAGCGAGGCAATTTAGTGTCATTTACAAGTTGTGCATAAAAGTATTAAAGATCATATTATAGTTGCCAGTATATTTGCATTTTAGTGCAGGTAACATAAAAAGGAAAAGTTGTGTTGCTGCTTGTGTTTGCAGGTTCTGAGGTGAAAAGTCTGAGTGTGTGCACTGTTGTCTGCTTGAATTCACACTCCTCTGCTATTATGTTTTATGAATACAATCAAATAGACGTATTCGTTCATTTTAACTGTTTGTGCTTGTATGTGATGCAGTTGCCAGAATTGGAAGAAAGACACATTTCAGCTTTGTTGTTCTGTGTTGTTTTGACATGTAGTTAATAGACGCCGCTGAGTCAGTCGTCCTCGTGCTCTGTTCTGCTGTTGTTCCATTACCAGCGCCACACACACAACCCCCAACCAATGACAATAAACAAGCCCATTTGAATATGCCAAATATAAATATGTCGGCCAAAGCCAACACCGTGCCGCTGATATGGAGATATTTCAATATGTTACATTGGGAGTGGGTCGTATTACCTCGGCATTATATGCTGTGACCCAGAAGGCGAACGGTTCCTTCAATCTCCACCCCCACCGATTTTTGCATATGCAGGCTCCGAGTCATGCCGCACGAGTACTTAACATGCCGGTAAAATATTACCTCAACAGCAAACTCTCCCTGCACTCAGCCTGTTAACCCAAGGGTACAGCGTTTCCATCAATATATGCATGATATGCTTTATTTGACTGTCTATATAATGTGTGCATTTTACAGTTGGTAAATTTGCGAGCCAGCCGTGGAGATGTGCTGTTTGACAGCATCTGAGTCATCAGTGCTCTATTACTGAACGCCAACGGTAAGGATCCATGCGTGCTCTTTTTTTGTATGACCACACCTCAGACTAATCAAATCCAACATGGCTGTTTCGGGAATAAAGTTATTCAGGGGGCTCTGTTTGTCAGATCACAGTGGCTGTGCCGAGCAGAGCATCTTAATTTTTTGGGGGGAGGTTAACCCTTTCCGCGCTAATGCCTTTTTCTCAGGGTGGCATTTACACAAAATGAATTGCTTGCTTAGACACAGCTAACTAAATAAAAGACAGCGGGGGCTGATACTATGAAAAATGGATTTTCATTACTGTTTCATTGATTCTAGTAAATAAGGGCCCCGGGCCTGCACCGCAAAGGCTGCAAAACGGTAATAATTTAATCTAAGGTGACACAGACCAAAATGTATGTGGACAAAAAATCATCCCTGAATATTAAACAAGGGCCCCGAGACAAGGGAGGGGAGGGGGAGAAAGTGTTTGCGGGCACATTTAAATGTATGCAGATTGCCGTCCAACCTATTTAAAAACAAGAATTAGGTATTCCTGTCATAAATCATGTTTGCCGCTACGGATATGCCTTGTTATGTCGGTGTTTAACGGAAACCTGAAAGGTTAAAGTACGCTGTGCATTAAATTGTACAAGGATAATTAATACTTTTCTCCTGGCTATTTATAAAATATGGAAAACAGAGTCAGTTGAACTGTGACAACACACCCGTTTGAGGAGGAAGGCAAAACGGAAAGGAAATGAGCAGGCATTTAGGCACACAACACGCTGGATATCACAGCACTAAGAGAACAAATACCTGCCGGGCCGCACACTGAAGGGCACTTTTCATCTTCATCCGCTTGTAAACAGGTGAAATGGAGGCGTGTTGCTTCCAGGAGGGAGGCTCTTGCTTGCAGACATCTCAATTGACTTTCAGTGCCTTTAAACGGAAGCTCAGCCCCTCTGGGCAGCAACAACCTGACCAAGTAATCTCTAGTTTGTTATAGAGGTTACACCCTCGAGCTAAAGTGCTCCCTGGCAGCACTGATGCCTGTTCTCCTTGTGTGTGTGTGTGTGTGTGTGTTAGCATGCAGTGTCACTAATTAGTGCCTGTTAGCAGTAAACTAGTGCAAACGCTCTAATTTGACATGTCTATTCCAGAGGTGTTGACCTCTCACTCTCACCGGTGGCAGCTCTGTCAAAAGCGCCACCTCGAGGAACGAGGTGTCGCGTCTACCTGGCTCTGTCGCACCTTTGCTAACACGCTGTCGAGGTTCGGCTTGTGCCTCGGGTGTTAAAATGACGGAGTTCTGTGGAGTGTATCGGTGGACCACCTCAAAGCTCTAATGTGTGAGTGCAAACGGCCGCTGTGTGGTTACGTAAACAAACAAAAAAAGAAAGAAAAGAGAAATCAGCGGGTCATTTGGCAAACAGTGGCCCTCCATGTGAGCAAAAGGCGACTTGACAAGTGTCCGGCTCCATTATGTCGTGTTAGTCTATTCACATGTTATACTGTTCATGTGCTTCAGTGCTTACTGCGTGCGCCTTGAACACGCGCCGAGACGATCACGTCAAGCCGCAAAGATAGTAGTCTCAACGTGCAAAAGCGCAACATCTGGAGTGAGAAGGAAGATGTTGCTGAAGCAAAGCCAAGGTCCACTTGAATAACGGTAGAAGCTTAATAACCTGGATTATGTAGGTTACACGCTTGACGCGCAATTATTAAAGCTCCCATCTTTCTGTATGAGTTGCCTTTGTGAAGGTGGTCTGTTAACTCTGCTGCCTTATGGCCAACTTGACAACACAGCTACTTTCAGGGCGTTTTGCTCGCTTTTCCTAATCAGGTGCAGTGCCTGATCATTAACCCACCTCTGAAACTCATTACAGCGCAGGAGGAAAAACAGAGGAGCAGTTAAAGTGAGATCGGCACCGCACTCTGAGCTTCAGTGGACTGTCAAAGCCGCTCACATCTGTCCTCTTTCCCTCCCTCGCTGAAACCACGACTGACCTTTTCCACATTTGCCAGCCTTCATTTGTATCATTTTGATTAGGCCGAGTTTGTCGCTGGAACGCCACGTTTAGACAAACGCTGATTCCCCAGATTTTTCCCGTTCAGGCGCGGGGAAGCTAAATGAAGAAAAACCCAAAAAACATTTGCTCTCCAAAATGAGCAAGCCCAAAGCGCGATTCGGGACACCTAATGATACGCTCGCTGTCTCTGGTCCATTACACACAAACACGTACACACAGCCTCCAGAAACGGTTGCAGAATCTCTCACCGTAGTGTGTTCACTTATTTTGACCAATTGGACCTCTCTCAGACTGTGTGGGAGTAGAAAACCGAGCTTGACTGAAATCTGCCTCCCTATCCTGTTCGCTCTGTTTGCATACGTCCTGGCAGGACAACTTTATCTAGATGGATGGAGCTGCACGCAGACACCTGCCCAAAATGTAAATGATATGCTGAAATATGCCTGCCTCTAAGCAGACAAAAGTCCCAGGTTTTTAGGCTTGTCTCATACAACGTTCTCTGGCTGGTCTCCCACTTTGTACCTTTACATCCTGCTCAAACACAGGAGCTCATTTCACATTCAGCTCGCTCCTTCTGTGGGTGAAGTGTGTTCCTGAAGTTAATAAAATATTTGCCATTTGCTTGCAACAATTAGCACAAGATAAACACAAGCCAAATTGTTCTTGTTTCAGCGAAGGGAGCTAGCCTCTGGCCACAATATAATTATTCCTATTAGCAAATTAAGTTGTTACCTTGCCTCCTTCCTCTTTTTCTATCAAGCCATGGAAATTACTTGAAAATGAACAGAGGGCTGCAGCTGATTTGTCTGCTAAGCTTCCGAGTGTCCAGATAGAGGATCTAAAAGTGATGGATGCATGTAATCAAGCTGCAGGCTGCACCAAATATACAGTAGTTTTGCAAGATGAACATTCACTTTGATCTTTGCGGCCGTTATTATTTATTCATTTTTAAACCAGGCTTTATATTTAAAATAGCATTTACGGTATGTGGCCACAACACCAGACTCGTAAGACTTTTTGTGTGTGTGTGTGTGTGTGTGCCTGTTGGCCCTGCTGTACCTGCTGATCATTAAGAACACAATCCCCAAAAGCTGCATCACATCATCCAATGCAGAGTCCAATTTCTTTGCGGTTTGTGGTGTAATTGCGTAAGAGCGGAGCCCAGTCCCCCCCCCAGGCCCCCTCCCAGGCCCCAGGTATCCTCTTATGTCACAATCACTGGGAAGCCTGCCAACCACAAGCCTTACATTGGGCAACCCCAGCGTGTGGAGTGGGGCATTACACCTTCCTCAAAACCGTTGCATCTATTCCAAGCTGCAGTGGAAACACCTTTCCTTAATGTACACGACACGTTCAGCACCGTCTCAGCCAATATAATAAAGGTCAGTTTACCCCCTTAGAATAGGGGTAAATTTGTCCAGAGACCTCGATTCCACGTAGATAAGAGTTTGTATGTGAAGCTTCACGTGACTTCAGTGTGAGCGGCAAAGTATCTGCAGCACTAAGGATGTTGTTGTGTTTTTTCCGTGAGGTTAAAAATACATGCTCATTTACATATTGTATCAAAATCACTTGGGCAAATTCTGTGTCTTTTGCAATGATGCTGCCACTAACGCTACTGTCTGCTAATGATGAATTGACTTTCCCCTCAGTCGAATAACAACCCGTTGGTCTGTTGTCTGGATGTTTGCTCTAATTGGTGATTGGCAGCTGAAGGACATTAGGAAAGAATATAGCATTGCAGTGAAAATAAAGTAAAATTGATGCAAAAGTGGTGCGGCAGTAAAAACCAATGGAGACATACTGCTTGGGTTTGGTGTTTGTAAAATTCACTCAGATGCGTTTGAAATGTTCAAACGAAACTTGTGAAAGGGAATCAACGTGTTCACGCGTGACAAAAATTACTCTTCAAGTGTTCAGGGGGTTGCTCTGTACTAAAATTGCTCCAGCTTCTGCCCATCAGTGACATGACATTTTATAGTGGATAACATAAAGAAAAACACAAAGTAGTGATGGTTAAATGGAATCGTGTGGTTGTTCTCACAAGTCAGTATATCCAGCAGATATTTGTTTTCCCTGGATTGACTAAAGTTGGTGTCACATTTGATGCTGTTGGACGACCCGACTCTAGTTGGGAAATTACCCAAATGCTTATACATTCTGGCTGCGGCCGGCAGGTTTGCCAGCCTTTCCAGCTGCTTTGGCACAACACTAACCATCATTTGGACGGGCTCCTCTGAATGTAGCTGGCTTGAGAAATAGCAGAAATTGTTAGTGAACTCTGTAAATTACCAGTTACTGTTTGGAAAGAAAGATTTTTTTTTTTTTTTGTATTACTAAGCATCTCAAGTCTTTTTTCACTTCGAGAAATTGTCACATTGCAACTTGTTCTTCCTCCTAAGATTTAGTATCCTGACATCTACCGCAGCTCTTCTCAGTTGAGCAAAGTATGATTTCCATTCTGTGGCGTGCATGGAAGTTAGAACACATAAACACAAACAAGTGGGTATGTGTGTGTCCTCACACCGTGAAACCCTTTGTGTTTCCTGTTGGTTCAGATTGTTTTCACTCCTAACAAACCCCGGTGCAGTTTGCTTGGACGGGGAGAAAGAGACACATTTCCAGGCGTCTCGGTGCCATTACGATGTTTTTCTCACCTGGCTAAACAAACAGCATTAAGCACTTCGATCACACTCGGAGTGAAAGCGACCTAAGTGATAAACATGAATCTTTGTGCTGATATTACAACGACAGACTAGCGATGTATAAAAGCTGGCCCCAGTCCCACCTTAACATCGCCTGTCTGCTGATAGATCGTCTTTGGCTGCATGTGCAATGCGTTAAGAGGCCTCCCACCGTTGGTGCAGAGACACCTGCGTGATTGATGCACGCTATTTAGCAGCGGGAGAGAACAAGTGCACGTCCGCTCCAGGGAGCGTTCGCCAGCACCTTGTACTGGACAGCTGTGGGTGGCCAGAGGGGGACGGAGAGAGAAAGTGAGGAATGGAGCGATAAAGAGCCGAGGGAAATGCAGAAAATAAGATATAAGGTGAATATTGAGGGAGATAGAAGGGACCGAAAGACAGAGAGACAAAGAGAAAAATTAAGAGATGAAAAAAAGAGTGGATGTATGAGAACAAGAGCAAGCGACCTACATCTGTTACTCATTATCCTCCTGGCCCCCTCTCTGCTAATCGCTCCATCTGACATAACTCACAGCAGACCTCACTTTGACTACAGATGGGAGTCGGTGGGAGGGGGGTAAAAGTTATTCAAGGCAAAGATACAAAAGGTGCGACTGATCTCTCTCACACCGAACGCAGAGAAATAATCAGACAAAAAAAATCCCCTCCCCACTCTTTTGGAATTCCAGTTCCATACGCCGTGGGACATTTCCCCTCTCTGCCCTAGTCGACTTCGACCTGTCTCTGAAGAGGACAATTATAAACTTCCTCAAAACGAAGGGTTCCCCCCAAAAAATAAGAAATTGCACGTATGCAAATGAGAAAAGGGAGGCAAATAGCGTGTTATTATAATCAGATTCTCCTCACTATCTTCCAGGTCATTGAATTCTTGAGGATGTGCAGGGGCTGTTGAGCCCTCTGCCTGCACTCAATCACGACGTCTTGAAATGAGATCCGTGGCCGTCGCAAGGAGCCCCCGGGGGCCGGTGGCCCACTTGTAGACTCGGGAAGGTCAGGCCCCTATTGTGCTCCTCAGTGGTCAAGTGCTCTTTCTTAATCACGGAGCTGCTCTCGCTCAGATCATCGCAATCACACAGGCGCCGGCGTCCTGTTGTCGGAGCGTGTCGACCCTAACAGCTTTTGAATATGCAAGGTGTGTTCGGTGTTCCCTGTGTAATTATGCTGCTGACGTCGTGGAAGCAGGTGTAGATTTGGCTTCCAGCACCTGTGGCATGACCCAATTGTTTGATTTGCACCCAAATGTCTTTCCAAGAATTAATTTATGCACAGAAAAGGCTTCATTTGAGTCTTTGAGGCCTTCATTCATATTCCTACGACCCAGTGGCTTCTTTACGTAAAGGTCACGTGTTTCTTTATGGTGTACCGTCCTGGACAATGATTTTGCCTTGTTATGTCTCAAGTCCTGTGATAGGATGCAGAGGCGACGTCCTACACGTGTCTGCACAGTAAACGGGAGGCCGATTTGAGATGATCAGCCCACCTAGCTAAAGGAATGATTTCTGGCTCTAATTTTGGAAGATATATGTCTTTGCTTTCTACAAATGTCCGAGCCTCGTGAGCTAGTCCAGGGCTGTGTGAGTTGTAAAAGGTGTATTTTGAAGGCTCTGCTGCCAGCAGGCCAAGGGATCGGCTAGACATTTAACAGAGCAGGGAAGAGACTCCAGCAAAGGCACCTCACAGCTGTAAAAACACAGGCAGACGCAGTTTCTCGCAGGGAGACGAGAGGTGGACTTGGAACGGCGGCTCCAGGTGACTGCACACCTTGACTTCCATTTATCAAAAGCCTGTTTACTCTGGCTGACAAGACCGAGCCGCAGAGGAATCGACTTCCCGGGAAATGATAGATGTGGCGTGCTCCACAGCTGTGAGAAAAGCCTGGCAGCTGCGGCCAGAGGCGATTCTTGAAGATTTGGAGGGGGAAGTGGTGTTACACTGAGGTGACGATCTGGCATGGAGCGCTTGTTACAGAGAAAACACACCGCGGTGTAGAGGTAGAAATCTGTGCTTTAACATTTAATCAAAGTGTGAAGATTATGCTGTTCCGTATTCACACCTGGGAGCTGCCCATTTTAATAAAATGTGGATTTTGACCGTTGGCAACGAGACAGTGAGTAAACTCCTCCCAATATGTTTCACATGTCCCAAAGCAAAATTCCAAACGTGAGCTGCACGGTGGCCCCCAGGAAGAAACTGTTTGTTGTAGTGTGCAGCAGTGTGGTGTGAGGTCATTTATTTGAAGAAAAGAAGGTCACCACGGACAAATTGAATTAAATACATAACGGAAAGCAGGTGACAAATGTTCTTCGGTGGGTTACATAACACCAGAACGCTTCCACAATTATTAGCGATAATCCAAAAACCACCACTGGTGATCTAGTTTGGTATGCTGAGGCTTCAGGGAGGACGGTGTCCCTCACTGAACTATCAAAACCTGTCCAGATGAACCTGCTGGGTCTCCCTAGGGTTTACAGCGAGGCTCCCTCTCTGAACCAACCTTCCTCCCACTCAGCAGAAACTGTACCGGGAACTCAGCCGGCTTCAGGTTCTTTGCTCACTCACAATAATGTGGTAACCTGCCACGCAAATTTGAATTAGCAAATGCACTTAAAGCCCATTTTGACACACTTTCAACCTCGGATCCCACAAAATAACATACTGTAAAATCCATATCATTGTGTTGTAGTGTGTACGTTCACAAGTTCTCAATTAAATTTGCACAAACCAGATGGCATACAGTAACCTCGGAGCTTTCAGAGCCCCCGGACTTGCGACGCCCCAGGGCGATTGCCCATTTTGCCTGGCTGGTAATCCAGCCTCATTGTGAATAGCTCGAGGTCTGCTCTTTCCCTCCACAAGGAGAGAAAAGACAAACAGAAGTGAGATCAAGGGTCAGCCGTACATTTTAGACTTTACCGCGGAAACAAATTGTGCTCATAAATACGACTACATGATAAATAATCTTCCCCTGGACCCACTGATACTTCCTGTTGGAGCAAGAGATCAGCTCAGTTTCACTGCCCACACAGCTCACACTCTTTGGCTTTCGCAGGGCAGCAAACATGTGACACAGTAATGTAATAAGGTAAGCTTCACTTAGATACAGGAAAGGCGCATTAGATATTTTTATGGCTTAAGAAAATGCATAATAACATGCTACTGAAATTGCCCCTGGGAGTTGGATGTTGGATAGGAGAGTAGGAGGGTGGGAGAGGATTGCGCACGTAAAGAAAAAACAACCTTCGGTGTGTTCCTGAGCTAAGATAAGCCGACATTTCCTCCCTATTTGGCTTTATTTTCCCTCGGCTTTAGAGTCAGGCCCTATATCCCGCACTACAAAGCTTCTGCACGGTTGAAACTGGAGCCACTTAAAACCTGGACTAGTGGTGTCCTCTTCCATGACCCCACCTCCAGTGTTGACCCTGCCGCTGATACCCCCCGAAGTGCGCAGGAAGCGCACACACCACCATGAGAAGCCCACGAAGAAGACTCCGCTGCTGCTCTACTGCTGCTGCTTCTCTCTCTTTTTGAAGCAGCAGCGTCAACAAGAAAGGTCTAAAGAGTCCGAAGTTACACATCGGATCCAGTAATGATTATCAGAGGTGCTTGAATGCCTCGGAGGTGACATGTTAATGTTTTGTCTTTCAAACGGGAACAAGGGTGGCAGAGGAGTAATACTAATAAAACTTCAAAGAACACCCGAACTGTGCTTGATCTAGGGTAACCTGGGAATGGCGTGGGTGCAATCTCGCATATAAGCTGGTATTTTCTTTTTTCTTTTTCCTGTTGCTGAGGAAAATAAACCACCGCAGAGCCCCTTTCCCCCTCAGGCTCTCTCCCACGTTTAACGTGTTATCCTCCACATCTGTAATAATAAGAGTTCATTTGTTGTTATTACGGCTTTTATCTGCAACCTGCATCTTACATCCACAACATCCTCTCTGCTACACCTTCCTCTCTGCTCCGGTGTGTTTACACTCAGCGATAAACTTTTGTCCAGAGAGGCCACGCTTAATTCATCGGCGCTGTGACGGATACGCACATACACTAAAGAGTACAATAATATACACAGCAGTGATTCCTCGGTAATGCATTTCTGCTCAAGCTGCTGTTTGCTCTGCCACTGATCGTAATGCCACTCTGCAGGAATGTGCTTCTGAACTTACTGTGCAGCGATGTCCTCTGAAAGTTACGTTTCATCCTTCCAATTTGTGTACTAATTTGAGTAATTTGTGAGACAGCGACACAATTAACAGCGCATAATGTGAAACACTACATGTTTTCATTTAAATTGCTTGAATTAAAAATGGCAAAAATGCTGCACTAGTTAATGTCACCAAGAATTAAACCGCAAGTATAATTTAATACATAAGTTTGAGCATCACAGACGTGTCAAAACCCATGTAAACTTTGTGTGTGAGTGTGTGAATGATTATGTGCTTCAACGTTTGTCCAGCCAACACTTCACTGTGCCACAGCAGCGTCTCAGTAGACAGTGATATCTTTTGTTGGCGAGATGGGAAACATCTCCCAAATTTGGTTTTCAGTGCTGGGGAACTGTCGTCGGATGTGACAGTCTCATGTCGGAAGAATAATGTAGCTTGTCAGAGCGGTAAACAGCGACGTGGGGAGTTGTCCTGCGAGGTGACGAGCAATAGCAACAGTGTCAAAGGCGTCTTGCGCTGCCGACATAATAAAAGGCAACGACTTTGTTGAGAAGTGGCGTGAGGGCAGGATGTTTTATAGAAAAATGAAGGGAAAATTTGGGAAAAAACATAAACATAAAGCAAATAATCACAGATCTCCTGTGATTTTTCTCTCCCACATTGTTTTATTACTTACCAGGCTGTCTCATGTGCACAGTTTTTGTTTATTAACTTCCGTCACTTCCATCACTGAAATGCTTTTAGTGCTGTTTTGAGATCTTCATACGCTCTCACGTCTTAATATTTTCAGTGTCACTCGCACACATTGTAGGTAGTGTGTGCTCACTGAAAGCTACACTAGAGAGAGGCAGAGTTATCTAACACATATCTTCTTCAATCTCCATTATCTCTTCCTCCACACCTTTCGAACAGATTAGAGAGTTGCTTGCTATCTCCACCCAGATCTAACAGGATTAAGCGGATAAAGAGCCTCACTTTTACGTTTCCAGACAATTACCTTTTAAAAAGCCCACTTCACTGCACTTTATCTGCCTTTTTGGCTTGTCAAAAAAGATTCTTCTCTCACCTTTTTCAGAGCAGATATAAATCAGCGGTACTCACTGGTGCAGTCGTGAACCAAAATGCGGGAAAATCCAGGCAGGAATCATCACTCCAACCATCACTTTCAACCGCGGTGGATCAGATTTGAAGCTTTTATTTACCTCTTGAGAATCAGTATTGCTCTACAGCATTGGTTCCACAAATCAAGAAAAAAAACCACCTTCATGGCCTGATGGATTTGAAATGATGTAACACAGATACTAAACTGTTTGCTGAGCACACACACACTCACTCACGCCACTTGCAGGTCACTGTGATGATATCTGTAGCCACCAAGCTGTGACACCATTGTTGTAATTTCCAACAGTGAGAAGCCGGATTTAGTGTGAGCCTCAGGGCGCTGCATCGCTTAACACACACATACACACTTCTGCGAGGCAAACACTCATTGCATCATCTTCAGGCCAGTTGATGCGATTGTGCCCACGTACAGTAATGTAGTCACTGATAGCTTCCTTTTGTCATTGGTTTCTGCAGGAAAACGTTTCATCTTTCATTGTGCGTTGGAGCCACGTTTTTACTCCACTTTGGAAACACACGGTATGATACAGGGTGGCAATAGTTGTTTGTTTAAAACTTTTCAACTCCTTTGTATAAATAGAGCAAATGTAACGCAGAATCTTTTTTCCACGATAAACAGGAGAAAGGGGGCAAAAAAATTACATGCACTTTAAAGCGGTAACTAGAAAAATATGCTATGTTAGAGCACACTGGCCACACATCTGTGACATTCTCACACACTCCATTTCTTTCATCATGACTACAAAAACACAGTAGTCTAATAATTAATATTCAAAACACAAATTCACTGCTTTGAATGCAACATTTATGGGGCGCAGCTCATAGGCTTCAGAGTAAGCTGCAGGAAATCGGATCAGTGTCCTCACTTGTGAGTAAAGTAGCTAAGATGTGCTTCGGCTTCTTTATCACCACCACCATCAAGTGCTGTAGTAGGTCTTATCGAGCCTTAGCTACGAGTTGTTTTTTACAGATGCAGATTCTCAGTGTTGTTACTATGAATTAACAATCTTTACTAGAGTTGTGCATGGGATTCTAATTATAAACTGTGAGTTGTGCCATTTTATAATAATGTGGAACACAAAGCAGGACTATACAGGATGAGCAAGTGTCATAAAAATATTGAGAGCACGTTCGAGCTGCGTTCACTAATTCTTACAAACAGTTTTCATTTAACCACTCAGAGCGTGACGCTGCAGATGTTTATCGTCACACGATCACTGAAGAACATATCCACCAAGAATAGAAGTACAATTGAAATATATTTCTAATATTATCAAAACCACAATGCCACCTCCCAGTGGCCCCGTGTCGTCCCATGGAAGTTCATTTGTATTTGTATTTGGAAACCACACAGAGCGAGAGCAGACAAAGCGCTGCTTTTGAAGTAAGTTTGAAAAGTGAGAAAGTAGAAAACAGCACATCAATAGAACAAGTTCAGCAAACGGAAGAAATTACAAACAGAATGAATGTGTAGTTCACAGCAGGTGCTTTGCTGTTTTTTTCCTACAGGCATAAGAAACTGTATTGTTGTGTGTGTGTTTGTAAAAGAAAAAAAGTGTGTGTGTGTGTGTGTGTGTGTGTGTGTGTGTGTGTGTGTGTTCCTGAGCCTCCCCTGCATTCTTGTCTCCATGTGTTAGCAAGCACATCGACACGCATCCTTGAATGTAAGACTGTTTGTGTGTATCTCAGGCACTAAGGAGGTGTGTGTGTGTGTGTGTGTGTGTGTGTGTGTGTGTGTGTGTGTGTGTGTGTGTGTGTGTAGTATGGATTGGGTCAGTGCAACCAGGCATGTTTTCAAACTCGAGCCAGCAGCAGTCAGATCAGGGCTCCTACACGGGTCTGTCAAGTGTGGAGATGTATGAAACATATTGGTCACGTCCAGGACTTGATGGGTCGAGGTATTAGACAAAACAGGTTTAGAGGCTGGATGAAAGGATGGCGCCTTTGGAGAAAAACAGCGGAATTCCAGAATTACACCGGTTCGGTGCTGTTTACAGCAGGGTTGTGGTCGTCAGGGTTGTTTTCCTTCATTTCGGAATGAGATGAGAAAGATCTTTGGAGCAGATGTCACCGCAGCATCCAGGTTCTTCAGGTTTTCAACAAGCAGCCCACACGTCACAGGGGTCAAGTGCAGAGGACATGACATGACAATGTTAGGGAACGATTTGGAATGATAGTCTCGGGTTTTTCTGTGGCGTCTTCCACATTCATCGCACCATCAACACGACGCTGACGTTGAAATGGACATAGTTTGATCAAACAGTCAGTCAAAGCTTTATTAATATCACCTTTCATACAGATTCAGGCAATTCAACATGTCTTAAAATGCTTTTTTGACTCAAGTAACTCACTAAACCATAGTTATTCATGTAGAGGATTATGATGATGATGCAAGACAAAGAAAGCCAGTCAAACCGTTTGATTTGACATTGACATTTAAAAAAAAATTATACGTTTTATTTCTACTTTGATTTTTTTATATATAGTGAAACATTTCTAACCAAGTAGAATGAAGTCCAGTTGACATGACTCAGCCTTCACATAACCAATCCTGAAAGACTGACAACCTCCAGCGACACTCACTGTAACTGTTAGTTTATATTTGTCTCGTGTATCTGGTAGAAATCTGTTCTCCGCACTGAATAATCGAGCTGCAAGTATAACTTTAACACATTGGCATTCTTGCTGCTTGGTTTTCCAAACAGAGCAGCCACGTTGGGAGTCACTGTCTGGATTCATGGTCACTGCAGAAGTTGTTGTGAAACCTGAAATTTTCGCACAGGCCTAGCACGTGCCTGTCGTTGTTGTAAAACTCTTTGTCGCCCTGGTGCAGGCCTCCTTGTTCGTCAGTGCCACTCTGGTTGGACGGAACCTGATCCTTCTCTGCCTCTTTCCAAAGCGCGGCGATGATACGATAGCTAACATGTTTCTAAAGGCCAAAAATGACATAAAAGCCCCCCCACGGGGGAGCTTGCACACGATCCCCCACAACACGCACGTTTGGGCCCTTCCTCTCCTTCCACCATCTGGCGTCAGCAGAAACTTGCAAGCTTTGTCTCCATTTGCTCTGGACGAACAGCGCCCCCCTCCTGTTTCGTACTGTAAAGCAGTCCAGCAGGTTTCCCTCCAAGTCGGAACAGGTGGCTCACAATGAAAGATGCAGTGTAGAGGCTGTTGGACAGGCGGACAGTCTTAGCAGTAATGCCCTTATTTTTATTCAAATGTACCGAAATCTATTGGCTAATGACTTATTAATATTTGAATAATCTTAGCACGGTTAATGTGGCGTCTAATTTCAGGTAGAGGCAGAGGAGATCTGGCCCCAGTGCAGGAGCTTAAACACTGCAAAAACACTTCAAAGTGTTCCCATAGAGTTGCACTGAGCAGTGTGTTTGAGAGCAGAGGGGGACTTTAGCACACCAGATGGACTCTGTCACGCTCCGGCTCGAGGCCTATCTGCCGGCCTCAGAATTTCATTAGTAGCTTGGCCCCGGTCGCAAGTTTGAAGAGCATAAGAGGTTCGATCAAAGGATTAGCAGCACATCTGAAGCAACAAATGGTCCACTTTTTTTTTTCTTTTTGCGCCCTCCCACCTCCACAAAGTGCTTAGACCTGGCCAAAATGGGGGAGGGGGTAAGAGTGTGTGGCAGCACAAAGCCACCAGGCTCCTCTTGTCAAGATGGGAACAGATGACAAAATCAAAATCGCTCTGATATAAAAAATGACAGTTAAGAGCGTCTGTTGGTTCTAAGTTGTTTTCAGTAGGATTACAAAGAGTATCATCTTATTATAACTGACTTTTTTCCTGCTTTAGCTGTCCGAACCCCTACAACCGTATCCGCTTTCAGAACAAGTGTGCACTACTACAGTTAGCAACTGAATGCCAAAGGACTGTATTAGCTGAGCGGTACAGGTGGATTTTGATCCAAAGTAGCCGGCATCTTTGACCGGTCTAAACAGCGTAGCGCTATGATCGGCCCCCGCTGCCCAGGTTGGTTGGAAACACACGAGCAGACTTTTGTGTTGAGTTGCTTGAATGCACGGTTAGATAACAGCGTGTCCACTCTTTTTTCCCCCACTTTCCTCCTTCGTCTCTGTTTGATCAATGAACTCAATTACAGCCGTGTCCCGAGGTTCCTCTCGCCACAGCACTCTCTCTTCCTCTCTCTGATGATGCATCACGCGAGCCACACCTGACACCTCCACCCCCTAAAAATCTCTTCAATAAATAAGAGGGGCATGGTTGGAGCACCCAGGCTCTCTGTTCCCCTCTATCTCTCTGTCGTCCCACACCAACCCTCAGAGTCTCCCACTCCCCAACAGCTCCAGCACCCAGCCTCCGTCTGATTCCTCTCCGCAAGGGTAGCCTCTAATAGATTCCCCCAGCTCCCATGTATTATTAATGCTTACTGCTCTCCAAGGTGGCAGTGACAAATAGGGAGCAAAATTCACTGACTAGCGGTGAATGTACTTTTTAGTCATGCTTGAGCCTCCCCTAGTCCATACTGCTGCCAGTTGGAAGAGTTCTCTCTTCTCTTCCCCCCTCTCGCTCTTCATCTTTTTCCTTCTCTGCTTTCTCACTCGTGCTGAGAACGAACCCAGGGAAACTGACCGCGGACGAACTCGAAAGCGAACGTTACTCCTTGGGAATCCACGTGGGGGACACACATATAATGCCGTTTTGGTTTGTTTTGGCAGTCCTTTTTAGATTCAACACGGAAAAGTTGATCAAATGATCTTAACAATTAAGCGTTTTGAAAAAAGCAGGAAGTGAGTTTAGACTTTATTTGCCCAGAGCTTTGCCTATCAGGAGGAAATAACATAATATTATATCTGGAAACCCTCAAAGTTGAAAGATTTTGGCACTTCAAAACTTAATTAGCAGTAACATGAGACCAAATGTTTCTAAAACGTAGATGGGTAAAGTCAGAGCTGATGCAGACAAAGGTTTGTGTAGCTTTCCCTGCAATGACACCTTGTTTTGTCATGCTGTGAAATGCAGTTAAAATAACTGGGGCATTTGTCTGTTGTGATGGATGTAAATACTTGTTTGAGATGTGCTTAATATAAAAAAAATCGCCTCTAGTCACATTTTTTTTCTTTTTGTTGTTTCTTTTTTTTGTTGCTGACTCCGATTCCGAGCTCCATAGTTCACATCCACCCTCGAGGGACAGCATCTGCAGAGGTTAACCCAGATTTGTGTGTCTGTCTGGGCCCTCACCTCTCCCTGATCCCCCTACCTGGATGTGACAGGAATAAGAGCAACAGAACAAGGCTCCGTTTGCCCTCTGAACAAACGCCGTGGCTCACGGTGAATCGCATGCTGCTAACCTGACAGACAGGCTCACCTGGAAGGAGTCGCCCGAGTCGCTGTTTGTGTTGTCGCTTAATAGAAACTCGGCGCGTAACACAGCATATGTCACCCGGTCGACACCTTGGTCCTTCTCGCCTCCCAGCGTTGAGAGTGGAGCTCACCTGTTGAGCTGTTTCTACAGGCAGAGACTGTGATCTGGAGGGAACGTGAATAGAACAAAGCCAAATTGTTTTAGCGCGTTACATCTGGGAATTTGACTTTATTAAATGGGTTTTATGAGTTTTATTTACTGGTGTTGAGTCAAACTGTTGAGTGCTGTCATGCTCTGACAGTTTGGAAACACACGCGTCCAACACCCGGGCAGATAAAACGCTCCTCCCTGTCTGTAAACGTCCTTAGGAAAAGCTTAGTTTTACTTTGTAGGACCAGAGGAAACAGTCATCTGCTCAAATATTCAACTTGAGCTGCAGCAGGCCTTTGTAATCCCATATTTAAATATGTTGCAAGTGAAATAAGGGCCTGCTCATTTAATATGAACCTGTTAATATCTGTTTGATCAAGGTTTAGCACGAGCGCTCCTCCCTGACTCTGTCAAGGCAACGTTCACAGGTTTGGTTCAGCTGATATAAGTAATTACAGCGGCGGGTCAGAGCCTTTCTCAACCGTTTGGAGGATGGGAGTGGAGGGTTCGGTGTTCTCAGAGAAACCCCCCCACCCCCACCTCGCTCTCACCCCCCTTGCCTCTGTCTTCATTCACCGAGCTCTGTGACGCGAGAACCCACTCTACAGCTGTTCCCCTGTTGATCAATTAAAAACATGCTTTGGTGAAATAATTAGCTGACATTTGCTCCTACTTAACAGATGTTTCTGTGAATTCTGCCTCTAAAAAAGTACAGAGGTGGAGGAAAGGGTGTGTGTGTGTGTGTGTGTGTGTGTGTTTGGAGTAGGGGGAGGAGGGCATTTGCACATCTTCTGCACAAAGAGAAGGTTCTTCTGCTTGCATTTCAAAGTTGTGTACATCTTTTAGAGCAATTACGAGAGGTGGGCCCTTTGCTGATATGATTTGAATGCTAATTTGAGCGCCGATCATCATAGTTAACCATCGTTTACATAATTACCCTGTAATTTGCATCACATTACAGCAATATTATTGGCATTAAGCAATTAATTAAACCCAAATATGGATTGTTGCATTGGATTGTTTGTGTCTGCTTGTGTTTAGCTGTGCTTCCATAATCATTTTTTGTTGTTTTGAACCAAACCAGATCCAATGCTCTCATGCTTCGATTGCTGTTTTCCAAACAACCATTTTCACTTGGCTACTTTTGGCTGCCTTTGAAGGCTCCTGGAGTTGGAATATTGATTTGGATCCCACTTAGAAAACAAACAGAAACCATGTATATGTGTGTGTGTTTATGATGAAGAGGGCGTCCTAATCGTCTACCATGTCTTCTCCTCGTCTTCCCTCTCATCATCATCACCGTCATCATCATTAACTTGAAACCCCTCGTTCTCCGCACGGCATCTTTGTGAAGCGAGACGAATTTCCCTCTGCGGCGTGAAGACAGCTCACACGGGGAGGGAGGCTGAGGAGGAGGAGGAGGTCGGAGGTGGAAAGAGAGGTGCGGCTTCCCTAATGGCGGACAGCTTGTCAGGATTAGGGCAACGGGGGCTGTAAAATCTACGCCTGATGAGGTGACGAGCCTCCTCTCTCAGCTCCAGCGCCTTACAGATTTGCCCACCTCTCCGGAACTTTCTCCCCTCACGCGGCCGCTGCTGCTGCCGCCCTGCTTGGGTGCAGCCTGTTCTCTCTCTCTCTCTCTCTTTCTCTGCCTTTGAAGTCCACTTTTAAGTGCATGCTTCGATGCCATCCATCCGAGGCCCCCAACTTTAAGTTTCAGGCTAAATTGGCTGATTTCATTACCATTCAGGTGAAGATTGTGGTGTGTACGCGTGTGAGGTTCTTCTTTTAGATTTCTTCTTTAAAAAAAAAAAGCAGCAGCAGGATGTCAGCACAGGGTGAAGCAGGTGCAAAAGGTTTAACCGTTGCCAGCCGAGACGCAAGGCCAACTCTGGCAGCTAATCCCCGAGGTATTTAATGAACTTTTTCTCTTAAACCGCCTCTGCTAATACTCAGAGGCCGTGCTCTTACACGTAGCAAGGGCACTGCAAGCCATGGAGAAGACGATAACATTTTTATACCTGTAATAGAGGTTTTAAGGGATAGGTCCTCTATTTGGAAAGGGAATGATTTAAATGTGCAGGTCTCTTCAACCTCGGGCTTGTCTATTTTTGTGAGGAAAAAGACTCATATGTAAAGAGTGTATTATTGTTATTATTATTGAGAGTTGGATTGCTAAACCGTTTTGGGAAATCCAGTGGATATGCACTTTCTGTGATGCCTGCAGTGCTGGACATATTTGAGCTTCCCCCTAACCTTTTTTGTGGTCTTATTTTCATCATTTTCATCTTTTGCCTTGTCTGATTTATTAGCACCCATCCACACTTCCACTCGCAGCTGAACACACACACACACAAAGAAAGAAAAAGAAACACACATGCCAAAGGAAAAGATCTCACGAGCAAGGTTGGCTGTCAGAACAATTGGGAGCGCTGGAAAATAAAGCTTCCTTGCTGGCAAATTACCTTTCTGCCTGTAATTCCAGAGGTTTTACTGAAACATTAAGTGAACAGGCAGGCAAGAAAGAAGACAAAAAAAAAAAAAGTCGAAATACCCCCAGGCTATTTCTTTTTGCTCCAGACGTAGACAAACAAAATGAACTCCCAAGTTCAGGTTGAGGCTCAGCTCAGCCCTGAGGTTCTACCAGTGTGTGTGCGTGTGTGTGTGTGTGTGCGCTGTGAGGATGCCCTGCCTGACTCTCCCCTCCCCTCTTCTCTCACCTCACGCAAACACACATCTACCCGTGCTGCAGTAAATGAAGTGACAGGACAATTTGCATTACTGCCCTAACTCACACACACACACACACACACACACATGCATGCAAAGACTCACACACATAGTCACGTGCGTGCGCACATTCGTCACAATGAGAATAAAATCAGCTCTTGGTTTCTTTATTTTACCTTCCACGTGTTCTCTGTCTGACACCATGAATATGTAGCTGAGGGTTTTTTAAGCGAAGCAGTTCAGCGAAAACAAGAAGGTGGGGGCTGGGGTGCCAGTGTTTATGCCCATTTGTAGTCATATGTCATGTCAGGTTTGGATCTTTGTGGTAAAGCCTCAGGGTCAGGTGTTAGGTTCAACACTTGTGCAGAAATCGGGATGACCTGTGCCGCCTCGGGGGCTGCGACACCAAACGCAACAAACGGACAGAGGCAGGACGCTAACACGGCCAGTGTGGAATCATGGCTACAGCAAGGCATTAATTAGGTCTGGGTCAGGTGTTTTCCTGCACCAGTTTGGTTAAATTCTTCAGTGGGTTGAATTGAGTTTTAGCCTATTGTCATATCTCTGTACGTGTGTTCATTTCTGGAAATTAGTGTCAAACATTACAGCCTTTTGCCCCATGCACTTGAAATTCTGATGACTTTACTGAAGCACAACGTCCAGTTTTTGTGACGACAACAATGAATGAATCCAAAAGCCTGACGACAAATATGAGGAGCTGGCATGAACAAACTTTATTCTTATTATTATAAGTACTACTTGTGTAGCTTTGTTGTCATGTGATGTGATGTTGCAAAGCATCATGTGAGGCAACTACAGTATCATGCGACTTTGGAACTTCATAACAGTAGAAATTGACAAAGGACTCACATTAGATGAAGTGGGTCAAAGAGGGCCTGTGTCCCATCAGTTGACTGAGCAGCTGAGATTATTCAATTTAGATTTTTAATTTTGGTCAGTTTGTGTCAGCTAACAATAGCTCATCACATGTTTCACTCTTTTACTAGCGTCAATTGCCTCGACACCACCTCTGCTTATAGCGTTATAGCATATTTCTATTAAAAAGATCACAAAAACGTATTAAATGTTATGTTAGGAAATGAAAAAAATTTTACGTCAAAAGGTTCGAAGATAAATCAAATCTAACACAGTAAATTCACACAGTAAGTGTGTCAGAGTCTCAAAGCGGGTGACAAGGAGCTACGGCCGTATGACCAGCCCCACAGAAATGAAGAAACCGCCAGAACAGAATGGCGTCAGCGCCTGTCTGGCTGCCCACCCGTGGCAGATCAATATACACGCCAAGCGTCCAACACGCCGCCTCTCTGACAGAGGCGTGCTGGAGCACAGGGCCGGGAATAAGTCAAGGGGTTCAGGGCTCACCGGTCCATCATGGCTTGTCATGGCGATGAAATGAGTTGTCTCCAGCCACCAGATCGATGGCTGACATAAGAGCGTCGAGCCGCTGAGAGGGGCGGACGGTGGGGAGGGGGAACGGAGCAGGAAAGGAAAGGGAGCGGGCTTCCTAAAGTTATTACCTCCACCTCGCTGTCAGAAATCACGGCGTGATGCATTACACGTGTTCCCCGTTGTGCAGTGTGTGTAAGGGGAGCACAAACAGAGGGGAACGGAATGAAAAATGCACTTTGCGCTTCATTCGTCTCCCATATACAGCTGTGTTCTCACGGACAGGCGGGAGTGTCCCGGCGCACTCCTGTTTGCAAATAGGCATCACTCACAGTGGCACTTGTTTCGGCACAGCGGCCGACCTGAAGGATTCACGTTCTACTTTTTAAGCTCTCACACGTCACATTCATTCACAGAGGGAGTGATGGAGCGTCGGCCGAGTGGAAACACGTCATCACTAACATCACAGCATCATCAATAACTGCAAATCCTGTAGGTAAATGTCTGCGCCGAGCATCACATCGGCTTTAGCAGCGTTAGCATCCACACACAAAACGCCACACACTCGAGTGGTCAAAAACAAAGAGAGGCTGAAATAAGTCCTCAGTGCTGAATAACAATGCGCCGGTTTGCCCACTGTGCCTGTGATGATGAATACCATTTAAATAAGAGCAGGCCACACCCCTTGAATCATTTGATGACGATTGATCGTGACACGCTAATTTTTCAAGGGTAATTTCCAAAATGTGCCTCACACATAACGTCTGGACTTATTAATACAAACGACGCCGCTTCGTCTCCGCGCTGACACCCCCACTACCCCCCCAACCACCCTCCACCCTTTGGCATGCGACGTTGTTCGTCTGCTCCTGGCAATAATAAATCACGCCGTGACAAGTACCGCACTCTTAACCTTGATGGACTGAGAATCAACGACCCCCTTCAAATAAAGCCTGATTACGCGATTGGCATCGATCATTGCTCTTGTCTTCTTCAATAAGGAGCTGCTCATTCCACGGTTTGACCCAGACGTCCGATCCACATATAAATAAAAAGACGACCAGAACTTCAGTTTAAAGACCCTCTAATTCTTCGATGATACGCTCGCCAGCAAGGAAAAAATCAGTTTGGACCCCAGTTTTCATTTTTTGTTCGTGTTGTGTATTAATAAAGTGAATGAAAGTGAGAGGCTAGAAAAAGGCCCAATTGCCTGGTTATCAAACAGCATCTTAATTAAGGAAGTGCAGAACAGACAAATCAGCCCAGAATCCAGCTGGGATGATGCAGCTTAGCTACTTTAAATCATTTCTCCCCCCTTTTTCCTAGTCAATATCAAATTCGTACGTAACCAAAGTAAACTTTTATGCATTTCGGGTTGAATTTTTGGAATCAGGTGTCACAACTTTGAAAAAGGAAGCTCACTTTCAGGATGTTGTCATGCTTATTAATGTAAAACACTCTATAACTTTGAAGTTAGATGGGTTTATGTGTTTATTTTTACTTTCTCCTATCTCCCATCCATACGCCCACCCAGCCATGGCAGCCACGAGGACCCACGGGTGCCACCTCCGGTCCGGTGCTCCGACCTGTCTGTCAGTGTTACGCACAGGGGTTTGAATACGCTGTGACAGGTGCCAATCCGCGGGTTCCTGGTGATAACGGTGTCACCCAGTCAGCGCTCGGAGGCGACCTCGGCAGCCGCCTTTACAGATGCCAAACATTTGAGTCGTCGGGTAGTTGAGGAATAACAATGGTGTCGCAGCATTTGTGTGAAACTGTGTGTTGATTTATGGGCTTTTCGATAACCTGTTTGATGCTCGGATGTTTATATGACATTTACCTTTGCTGTCACATGGTTTATGCATGAAGCTTTTGACACTAAACAGAAACAGTCAAGTCCCTTCTCCTGTGTCCTGCAGTCATACAGCACTCGCAGAAATATTTATCGCTGAATCTCTTCTCGTCTGTACAGGTGATAACGTGAAGTTGTTTGCATTTTCCTTTAATGAAGCTTGAGTATGAAGTGCGTCTTTTGCACCTACCAGATGGTGTTTGAAAACCGCAAATGTCAAAACCTTGTTACACTGGGTATTCTGCAAATTGGATCACTGTAGTATCAACTCATATGCTTATTTTTTTAACAATCACAACCATTATTAACGCCAGAATTTTATAGATTGGGTGTTAAATGTGAGGCATTGTACTCAACGTCAGGAGGCCCAGGAACAGAAACCGTACCCCATTCCCCAAAGGAGAGAGACTTGGCCTTCCTCTTCTCATAAGCCCTTCCTGTTTACGTGTGTGTGTGACTGGTTGAATGGAGGGGCAGTAACAGGTGTTAGGAGCCAGTGACGCCCACACACTCTGACCAAACCGCACGCTGACATGACACGTTTTCACACGTACGGAAAGGAACACACACAGGTGAGAAAGCAGAACACACCAACTCAGATACTCCACGTACAAATCCAGACAGGCTCAAAAAAGACGCTCAGTTAAAATTATTATTAAGGGAGAGGTGATTTCATTTTTAATAAATCTAACCATGGCTGTTTCGTGCCAAAAACCAACCCCCGTGTTGTTGTGCCTGAACTCGAACCCATGTTCACAAGGAAAAATTGTGCAGTCGACTTTTTGTGCCCTGGTGCCGCGTGGCCACATTTCTACTGCTGCTAGGTAAAAACTAGGTGTATGATTGTTTAGGTGAGAGGACTTTATACCTGAATGTTGAGTGCAAAACTTTCTTTGAATCAAGGGGATGCTCGGATCATTTTCATCATTTCAATATAACTTTATAGACTCATTCAAGCATTTTATTCAGCTGTATACTCAGTTTTCCTACTGCCCTTCCTGAATTACTTTGCTATATAGCTGACATATAGAGCTTATAACCTATTTAGATAAATCAAACTAACTGCATTTTTTGTCTTTCAAAAGTTCTTGACCTTAGTGGAGGGGTTCTCTGTAAATGGTAAATCAGATTGGGATTGAAGTTTGTCGGCAGTTTGACACGCACGGAGGGTCAGATAGTGAGAATTTTAACACTCACTCAACTTTTTATTGCTGAGACTCGCTCATAAGTCCGCATAATCGGCAAAGTGCATGTGCATTTCTTCTTACCTGCAGCGTCTGACTAACACTAGACTGCAGAGGCTCTAAATAACCAGCTGAAAGTGTGCGATTTGGTTTGTTCACTGGCTACCACTTCACACACACTTACACACCAGAAAAATCCAGCCCTGTCTTCTTCCTCTTCTTGTTCTCTTGGCCTCCCTCTCAGCAGATTTCCCTTCAGAAGCCTCTCTGCTCCTCCCACACACTGGAGATCAATTTGTCTTGCCGACAGGAATCCATATTTTTCTCATTGCAGGTACCGCTTCTTTCAGGACACCCCCACCCACTACTCGCATCCTGCCCTCAAGTGCACCCCACCATCACCTCTCTACATCCATCCATCCACCTTCCAGCCCCCCTCAGCAAAGTGCAGCTGAATCAGCTCTCAGCCCTTGCTGCACAGAAAGCCGACGAACAAACAAGTAAAGAGCCAAAACTAGACACTCCACTGGTATATACTTACATAAGTGGAAGTCAAAACTGTGGCAGAAGACAAACAAACTTGGCCACGCATTGCAGACTCCAGCCGAACTGTCCTCCTGATCTTGTCTCTGCGGCTATTTTCCAAAGGTGTTCCATCACTCTGCAGCGAAACCTGAGGGGAAAAACTGAATGCCCTCAAAAGTGGGCAGAAGAAGAAGACAGAAAAAAAAAAAAAAGCAGCAGCAGCTTGATATCAACAGGGGAGTGGACGAGGGAGGGAGGCATTTTACAACACGTTTTTCTCTCACCGTTGTCTACCTTAGACCGAGGCAAACCGGCGGGCTCCCTCGTGGCCGCTGCTGCGATCAATACTACACAAGAGTTGAATTAGACCTCAAGTGGAGCGCACATCTACCTTAGCGGAGGCAGGGGCTGACCTGAAATCCCTTGAACATTTACTTTCTTTCCACCGAGTTAACCAATAACTGGATGAAATGAGAGGGAAAAGAGCAGCTGTCTTTCCTGTTTCTTATCTTTGCTTTTTTTTTCCTCTTCTCCATTTTCTCCCTCTCTGTCTCTTCCCCTCGTCCTCGCCGTCGCTCACGGCACCGAAACTCTCAGTATCTGTTTTGCCTTTAAAGAGTCACTTGAGCAGAAATGAAATGCACAATTAGCAGATATCCAGAAGAAATGGGACACATACACGCACATGTGCATGGAATGCATGCATGTGTAAGCACTGTAGCCATACACACACACATACACACACACTTTTTTTCACATCTTTAATTTAATTATGTTCTCTCATTGATATTGACTCAAGCTCATGCAGCTCCCGGGGACAAACGCTTTCCAAAGCGATAAAAAGTGAGATATGTTTGCTTTAATGTAGAAATCTTAAATATGTTGCTTTATTCTTATCTCGTTTTTTCTGTTTCTGCACTGAGCATGTGTCACTCAGTCAGTGTGTGAACAGAGCTTCCTCAGATTTGCTGGGAATAAAAGAAATACATGTGCTGCATCATGTGATCAAAATTTTGTTGTTTTTTTTTTCTTATTCTTCACTTAAATTGCACATCATTCAATAATAAGTGATTTGTAGATTCAAGTATTGAACCAGATGATCATTGCTATGCTGTAAGTTCGTGTTATTGGCTGTGATTAACCCAAACTGAGGGAAGAGTTTGATCCACATCTCAAATGAGTTTGTACTGAGCCTATTGTTGAAATACATACGGTAATAATGTTTCCCATATGAAACTATTCTTTTGTGCAGTATTCTCAGCATGCATGGATGGGCGTGAGGTCAGGTGGCCTCTGGGCCTGAGCCTCAGTGTGAAGAGTGTTGTTATCGGTTGTGGGAAAGTCACATGAAGTCTGTTAAATGACACAACTTGTCCACGAAGAAAAATCGGCACAAAATGACCATGAATAAACTAACAGACACCTTGTTTGTAGCGGTGTTGTGTCCCGCTTCTTTTTGCTCTGCAACTGTACTACTGTTTTACTCAATGCATGACGAGGGCGTGGCACAGTGCTGACTCTTTCCATCTCTTGTCTGTTGGCAGGACTGGAGTTTCATCGGAGCGAGCTGAACATCGAAGTCGTCCTAACTTTCGTTCTGATCCTTCCATCCAGCCGCGTGCACCTGCCTCCTGTTCTACTGGTGAAAGAGGTATGTGCCTTGTTCCTGCCACATGCCTCCGACTGAATTTGGGTCAGGAACACATAAACACACACACCCACACACACACACACACTCCTGGATCAATAGGAAGCACTCAGTGCAGCTGACACCCTCTCACACCTGATACTTCTCCCAAACACACTGCAGTCCCCCCCACAATACACACTCCAACCTGGCGAGGGACCAATTACACCAACCGTAGGGAATTACCCAGAGTCCCCCCTCTTGTCTGGAGTGATATCTCCAAGGATTACAGGTACTTAGCTCCCATTATGTCTGCTCTATTACCTGCCCGCCGCCTCTTAACACATACCGACCTCCTCTGTGTTCGCCTGTTTGCACAACAGTCCCGCCCATCAGCCTGCTACCTTTTCGCTTCTCAGTCACCGCTTTGTGGCGTCTAGAAAGGTGCGTGTGTGTCTATCGCGAGTGTGACGATAGAGTGCCAAACAAGCACATGCACATTTTTTTTACTTGCCTTTGCAGGTACATGCTGTCATACTTAGCACATTTTCACACTTACTGTAGTTTTTACGAACACACACCTGCCCACTCTTGTCACAAAATCTTTCTGTGTCATCGACACACACACACCGCTCAACTAAAGATGTACCTTTTGTAACTCAATGCTACAAAAAACGCGTGTGAGCACTTACACACACACACAGACATTGACACAGTTTTCTCATTTGTGCAGTCACCTTGTCAACACACCTGTACTGTAAGCACACGTACTGCTCATACACTCTGTGGATTCTCCACACGCACACACACACACATGCTCACTTATACAAATTATCTCCTTGTCAGACACACACTTTCACTGAGCACTCAGTCAGCGCACGCAGACACACACACTCCCAGACAAGAGGTAAGCTGATCTCTCTGACAGACAGACGACTGGCAGCTTGGAGAGCCGAGGGCGCTGAGAAGGTAATTACCCGTGACAGACGTACCTGTGTAAGTTTCACCTCCTCCTCCTCGCCGCCTCCCTCCAACCTGCACTTATCACAGTTACCATCTCACCACAGCCTCTGAAGAGATTTAATTGGAAGATTAAGGTGTTTTAGGATCGATTTCACGTCAACTTTTTTTCCTTCTTCTCTGGAGTGCAGACGTGCTTTGCCTCCACTGGAGGCACTGTGCTGTGTTACAGTATGTGATGTGGGACTGTACTTACTACAGAGGGAATAGGAAGCTGTGTCAAAGTTTTGAGTGTAATGTTCCATTGTGTTGTTCCCCTTGACTCAATGCAGTTTTGGTGTTTTTGTAACCGATTTAGTTGTGTGAGTGTTTAGTCGGATTTAAATGAGTTCTCCACTTTTGGGACTAGTTAGAAAAAGTCTACATTATCTGAATATTGTAGAGGTTAGACAAGATGGTCGGGCTTTCTGATTTGACCGAGCGATGTACCCTGTTTCCTAACCCGAACCATTTTTGTCTTAATGTCCATCTTGTGGTGCCATGTTTGTCTGCAACCAGTTGTTACGGGCAAAAGTCTATTTGCAGTTGGTTTTATGGAGTTTGCTGTCAAATCAAATGATATGAATCATTTACCCTCTTACTTGCTCATTTCCCCAATTTTTTAGATAAAATTTTGTGCACTGGCTGCTCGTATCCTTGACAGATTTTTGAAACATAATGCGCATTTATTGGCATGTTTAGCTGACCTTGTTGTGCCAGATTGAGAGTCTTTCTGTTTGATTCGGAACAGGCATGTTGTGCTCTCTGCACTGATGCTTTGCGTGTGCTGTTGAGCCTGAAGGGAAAGATGCAGCCTTTCCTGGAAGTCTCACTTGGACCAAAGTGATATTTGCACATGCATACATACACCTACAAATGCACCTACTGTTCTTACATACGGTTAACAATTTCACATCTCTGTTAGCCAGGTGTTAAGGGGTCCCTGAGGTCACGTTTCATCAGGAATCAACAACCTGTTATAAACACCAACTACCTTCCCTTTCTTCCCCTGCAAACCACAACCATCTGGCACCAGGCCACAAAAATAGACTCGAAAGCGTTGGTAACAATTAGTAGTCGCTGTACCCGGGGACCACACAACAACCCACCTGATTTTCATACCCTGCATTTCGTGGCCCCTCTCCCCCACCGTCATCAGGACGCTATCAATAGCCAGACACCTGTTTCCTGCCAACGCTAGCTAGGCCCTCTATGGCTGCACCTGTATGTGCTTACACAAGACCCTCAAGAGGAGTATTTATGTGGATGGGACTGCAGGGCTGATATCAGGCTCTGCTAATGCAATCACAGGAAGGACAGGGAACACTTGACGAGTGTGAAGCAAGCCAACGGTGGGGTGAATTCGCTCAAATCAAGTCAGGATGTGGATTTTCAAAAGAAGCTCAAACGGGAAATCTTTTGACCCTAAAATGACTATTCAGATGATTAAAATGATTGGTATGCGTGCATCTAATCTTAGATGAAAAGTCGTTTTCTAGGGACAATGAACACAACTACAAGCATCCAAAGATCTGTCCAGATGTTGAGATTTCTGGCACATTCGTGATATTTATTCAAAAGTAGCCTGCCCTGTTTTCTTGTTCCAACCCCTTCAGCTTTTGCACCACCAGCCAATCCCGGCGCTGAGTGACGACACACACCGCTCACCTAAAGGGGACTTTTGTGTTTGCAGCACGGTCGTTAACAGTATCAAAACGGCAAAAGATTAGACACTATATCATTTTGTCTACTGATGGTGATCAGTGCATTAGTACAAACTCCTGAAATGAATCACATTTCACTGCAGTGTCACAACAGCAACGACAGTTTCTCTCGGTTTCTGAAGGCGAGTACTAGTTTAGTGTATGTGGCTTCTGTCTGAGTCAGCCAGCTTGGCAACCAGTCGACCAATGGCTGTAATAAAGCTGCAGGAGCCATTCGCTGAGGAAAATCCTGCTAGACACAAGTATGGGGAGTCTATGCCTGGATCGGGCCTGTCTACTAACCCCCGTGTCATCTTAGTGATACCAGTTGTACTGTACGTGGAAGTTGTCTGTAGTCTCCTTAAGGTGGTTCTGACTCAACAGTTTGAGTTTTCTTTGTTTATATCATTTTGTTCAAATCGTGTTTTTGAGGAACCAAGTGGAAAAAACCTTCTTTTGGAGATTTCTGATTGTATCTCCCACATGGCAGGAGTAGTTGGTTTATTATATATAAACCTACTTTCATGCTGTTTATATGCAAATAAACAATTTAAAAATGTTTATTATATCATAGTTCAACTACTTCAGTAACAGTGCACCAGCATCGCAGCAGACGAGCATCATTTCTACAGACTTATTAAGATGGAAACTGTTACAACTCATTTCATTCGGCCGACACGACGTGAACGCGGCACAAGTCTTTGCAACATATTCTTCTTCTATTTATGGATGTTCATCAGTAAAGAAAACTTTGTTTTAAAGCCTCTCTGGGCTTTTGCCTTATTGTCCAGTAAGTTCCAACAGCCAGTAATTTTGCCAGATTGTTGTTTCTTTGAGTCTCACTGCTCTGATTCGTATTGCTTCTGCTTGTGGCACTAATCTGGCGAGCCTAACCTAACGGTCGCTCTTCTGCTCATCCTCCAACAGTTTTTCCCTGTCTGTTTCTGATCTGGATCAAACATCTGTGATCTGTGTCACGTGATCTCCATGAAAAGCCTCCTGCGTCAGCCTTATTATGGGCTACTTGACTTGACTTAACAGTTAACCTCTCACTCTGGATGGTCATTAAGTCTGTCATTTGCTTTGAACAGAACCCAGAGCAGCTCATTAAGACACAAACTCTGCAATGTCAACAACAAGTGATGACTGTCTGCCTCAACCCAAAGTACAGGCAGCTATTCAGCCAGTCTCCCACTCAGCCAGCCATCCATTACCTCTAAACCAAACAGAGTTCCAGGCATCGAGGAACAAACTGCAGAGTCAAGCATGGAAGAGCAGGTGATTAATGCCAACACCGTGTTTCCCTGTTTGTGGCCAAATTGTTATTGATTTGATTTTGGAAGGGCGAGAAAAGGTTAGCGTTTGCAGGTCCTGGTTGGAAGGAGAAATGACCCCTCCCTCCTCGGTAGGAGCGTCTGAAGCGGTCAACCAGGAAATGGAGACAATCCCCAGCCAGCCACCAAGCGACGTTCTGTCCTTTACACCGTCAATATGTGTGAAGAGGACATTCACCATCTATCGAGTGCCACGTACTGTTTACACCTAAGAGCCATTATAGGTTTTAAATGACCAAAATACCGAGACGGGGTGCGAGGTGGAGGACGCAGGTTAATGTAGCTGTGACCCATTTTCAGCAAGTATGTTGGATATGTCGGCTGTATACCGACTGAAACACCATGGAGGAACCGGGGTGAAATCAGTTCACAGCCACAGCGATGGTTACATTAGAGCGAGTTTATGTCCATATGATTAGTTCAAAATAAATCCTTTATCTTTCGCGTATAAGAAGTGACTCACATACTTTGTTCAGGTTGCCAAACTTAAATATCTGCTGAATTCATATTCAGGCTTCTGTACGTTTTTAGTAAAGGTTTACAAATGCTGATGAAAAAATATGAAGCCACACCAACCGCCAGAGATCTTTAATTCTAAGAAACAAATTGCTTGCTCTCTTTTTCACTTCAAGTTGCAGCACGACTGTGAAGTTGGTTTACTTTTGTGAGGTCGAGTATGTCTTAATTTCATTGTGCTGCTAACTGAAGGGTCAATTAGCATATAGAGCCGAGGGTTTAAACGTTGATGTTGTGCAGGAGAGAGTCAGAAGTCGGGTTTTCGCAATGGTTCCCACCTTGAATCTGTACAGGAATCAAACTAAACATGTGAGTTTTCTGCAGAAACGTCATTAGTGAGACACATGTGGAACACACCTGGACTGGACTTGTACTTCCTCAGAGTCAATAGTGTTCAATCATTTTGCAAATAAATACTCTTTGCACTTAGAATTTTAGTGCATGTACTTGGCACCTGAGTGCTTCTATTTACAGCACAGGGGTTTTTGGAGTTTTACATTACCAGTGAGCTCTGGTACTTTAGCCGTATATCAGGTTTGTAGCAGGGAAAGTGTAACCTCAAATGTAGCCTGTGTCACAGGAATAACAGAAATTAAATAACTCCAGAGCAGGAAAAGCATCGGTAAATGAGATTCACCCAGGGTAAGACAAGACAAAAAGCAGGGTAAGACATGTTCCCTTATACATCAGGTACATGACACGTTCACACTCCCAGAGTGGAGTTAATTTTCATACCCTCCCTGCCCTCCATCCTTTCCCCCCCTCTCCATTCTCTGTCATTTTCAGGGGAAAAGGTGCCATAGCCATATGACAGTAATTAACAACTGACAAAAATATCCCCTCCCTTCACATGAGGTGGGAAATCACAAAGGCCTGAGTTATTTTCTCATTAATTTATCAGCCCTGCTCTTTTACGCTCCGAGACGGCGACGCCAACCTGAGGTATGAGCTTAATAAGGCTCCACACTGTTTGTTTGTGTGGGCGCAGAAGTGCGGCTGCTGCCGTACAGCGTGATCCCTCCGCTTAACTTGACTGTGGATCACACCATCAGCATAACTGTCAGTAGAGATGCAACTACTTTTGGTGACACTGTTTAGATGTGTGCATCTTGTCTCTGCCACTGTTATAACATTTATGCTTCATTATTCGTGAAAATATTAAATGTTTTTTGAATATATAAAATTCAGTATATTTCACAGCTCTGTGTACATACAAGTTGCAACTGTGGTACAATGGACCGTAAGTCATTTAGAATGTATTTTTACCTGTTAATACTTGACCAATCAGATGTTTAATCAAAATGCCTTTTCATCAAGTAATTTCTATTTCTATATTCTATCTGCATGTTTGCCTATACGTGAAACACATTAATGCAAAATGGCATGACAGTCTTTGAAGGGCAACTCCACTTAAAAAAACTAAACAGAAAACTTCCATCTGCCTTTTGTGTAACAAAGGACCTCTCCGCTTGTACTTCTCTTAGTTTCTCAGTTCTGATGATGTCACCTCATTGCTCATACCACAGAGATTGTAATCTTGGTCCACCTGTTTCTCTAAAAGTCCTCCAGATGACATCATCTTAACTTCTGAGGATGAAAAACTCCTCCAAACCAGTAAAACCAGTCAGATTCCATCAGGGTCTCTGTGAGCCAATCCTCCCTCTGCTGCTGTCAGTCTTTTTAGGGAATAACCCTGCGTGAGGCTTGGCCTTCACATGCGTCAGTTTCTCTTTACGTTATGGTTGAAACGTCACATTTGTCGCTCCCAAAAATCAACCTTGGCATGTTTGTTGTGTTTAGTCTTTGTGGTCGTGTTTTCTTTTCTGTTTGGTCGGTTGTTGGTGAAGCTTCTCTCGTGATGTTAGTGTCTTTAGGTCGATTTTTCTCCTCTGCTTCCCTGCGCAAAGGAGACCGAGACGTAAACAAACTGCAGGTTTACAGATCACTCAAATGTCCGACATTTGTTAGTGACTGTGTCACTTCGAATTTGTGCAAGTTAGTAATTTGTGGAATATGCACGCTATCACGGACAGACAGATGGTTTGACATTCTCAGATAACAGGTTTTCTTCCCTCCCTCTGTCTATTTGGCTACCTTTGTTCCCCTAAACTTTCCTTCTGTCTAATTCAGTGATCAGATCTGACTGATTTTCAAAGTCCACTTCTTTCAGTTAGCACATTAAAACAGTGTTTGAACATAAATTTGCAGGATGGCACCTCGCATTGTGGAAAATCGGACACACACCAAGCATCAACCTGATAATATGAGTCTGAAGCCTTTTCTCCCCCATAACTCTGTTGTATTCTTTTTCTCGCACTCTGCTGCCATTCTGGCTGCATCTCTCTCACTGCCGGAGAGCCAGACAAAGCCTCATCACAGCCATAACTACACACAGTCCGTAAGAAGCACACATCCTGGATGCCTCAGGGAAGCCAGAGTTTGTCATTCATATGTTTGTTTAACAAGAGCCTCACTGGTACATGAATATCCCCTTTAAGAGGAGGTAGAAAGGCGGATATTTGCCCTGAAATACCCCACTGCCCCGTCGTCCCCCTTGCTTGCATCCGAGGTGTGTGCCATGAGACTGGGGGGGATAGATGACATTACGCCTGCATATTTAAAGCCACCTAAATGTGTGGAGCAGGTGGCGCACAATGCACTCTTGTTGTTATTTGGTTCGCACAGTCAAGATGGCAGATTTCATAATGCTTTCAAATGGCACATAACAGGGAGAAGCCTCACAGGACTGCCAAGAACAATTTCACCAGGAGCCAAAGAGGAGCAGCAGGCTGCAGCCCGTACCTTTTTCAACAAAGAGAAAGAGGAGGGAGGGACGTCTCGAAATGCACAGTGTGGGATAGCAAATCACCTTTTAACTATCAAGTTTGCTTGCCGAATTCGACTAAGCTTGTTACTAACAGGAAAACTGCGAATGAATTAGTCGTGTCTCTCTCAGCAAAGTGAAATATTGTAATATCCGTTTGGAAATTTGATAAAGAGGGTTACTCACTTTATGCTGAAGCAACGTCCATCGTGTGGAGGTTCGACTATTTAAAATTTTGCAAACAGTAAATCATTTTCCACAAGAAATGTTAAACCAAGCAACATTTTTCACAGTTGGGGTGACAACCAGCTCGGAGAAGAACTGGAAAGAAAGTTTGAAGGGACGAGTGAAGTGCATTTATTCAGATTTCGATGGAAAAACATGGCAAGAAGTGTTTGACAAGAACCAACGAGGGGATTTCAAGTTCACATTTAAATTATCTTTACGTAAATAAAAGACAAACTGAACCACTAGAGGCGACTGTCCTCCTTTACAGCGAAGCCAGCACCTTCCCCTCACAATAAATGTTTAAAAAATAAGTTTGTCTCTAACTGACAGTCTCCTTCCTGACGGTCTCTTGGCAAAGCCTCCCCGCTCCACGGAGGAACTCGGCAGGGACTCGTGTCTCATCCGCCCGTTCAAATAAGCCCACAGATGTCAAGAGGACTCCCCCACCAACACCACCGCACACACACACACATTCGACCCACCTCCAACACTGTTTGTAATGAAATCTAACACTTGGAAGAGGAGAAGTGGACCGACCACCTGTGCATCCAATTGTTCGGCATTCGCAGACACACAGGAGAGAAAAGAGAGAAGAGGAAGAGGGGGAGAACGGGTAGAGGAATCAAAGCTGCACACAAACGCACAGGCGAGCAGGAAGAAGAAGAAGAAAGGAAGGCAGAGCATGTAGGACTTTTCAACAAAGAAAATTAGTTCACAGATTGTTTTAAAGTTCGTGCATAGACAACAAGAACAAGGCAGCAGCTCCTCGTAGGGATGTTGTGAACACTTTAAACTTTCCCATTTACAATTACAAGCAGTTTATAACACTTAAATGATTCATAACGCACCGTATTGTATCTCTGTGGACGCGTTCTATTCGTATCAAAGACATGTAACATCACACACGTCAGTAAACACCGTTATGCCAAGTTAAAGCATGTTGTAACTGAGGTATATTATCATGCAGTATTAAATCACATTTATTTCCATCCCAGCCATGGGCACTCAATACAAATTGTACTTCTGAATACTCAAACTACATTAATATGCATGTTGGAATGCAGTTTGAAACCCTTTATGTGTCGCTTTGATGCCAGTTTTTATTCGGCATTGCCTAGAAACCGCAAAAACACACACAAGCTAAGTAAGTTAGAGCTCCTTAAAGACTAATTCTTTGCACTTAAGTATAATTGTAATGTTTTTGCCCATTGCTAGTTAGTTGTTTCTGTCCACTGTAAACAGCTTGCGGCCGTTAGTTCTTAGTTTCTTCTTTTTATATTTTAATCCTTCTATTTAGAATCTTGTTAGTTTTGAAACAAGGCCTACTAATTTAATTTTAAATCTTTTTTTTTTCTATATCATATTATCTATAATAATCTTGTTGGGCCGCATATAAAACGCACACTGTTCCTTTGCACTGAAGTGTGATTGCAGACAATTGTGCACTCACTCTGTGGATAAACCTCTGGATAATCTGGTTTAGATAATCCGGCTAATGTGTTGATTAGTTTAACGCTGCCTGACTTGCTGCCCGCTGGTATTTGTCGCAGCACTGTTGTTACGTCAGACCTCAGCAGTTAACTTGATGAGTGCAGGGTTTGTAGAACTGTAAGAAATGATCAGCAGAGAAAAGAAAATGTATGAATGAATGTTGCATTATGGAAAAAATGAGGAAGAACGACACTATAGACCAAGATGTGATGCGTTCACGAGCACTGCACCTTGTAAACACACACTCTTAGACACAAGAGGGGAACAATAGTTTCTTTGAAACAAAGCTATAAAGAGACAGAGAATGGCTATAGAAAGATGCCAGTGAGCGCACACGCAAACACACAAAGCAACACACTTGCAATCACACACCCACACAGACGCACCTACACAGACTCTCTCCCTGTTTCTCACACACGCAAACAAGAAAGCAACAGCAACTACTTAGAAATGAGCCCTGACATTGCTTGTCACAGTCAGAGGCCTTGATCAGGATTTGCTCACAGGACCTCCTACTCAGCACACACACACACAAACACGCACAAGATTCAGGGAGGGAGAGGGGGGTAAAAAGCTGAGGGCCATGTTGGAGGAAAAGAGGGAACCCAGCAACATCTGCAGTCTCCGTTGTTGATAGCGTTGCTGCCAGCTTGGAGTCAGATCACAGGGCTGGGGATGCTGCAGCCTGGGCTCTACCTCTCGGCCAACCTCCCCCCTCCTCAGATCCATACTTCCAAACCTCCTAGCTACCACCTGTTAGTTAATTTGCGGCGACGAAAAGGACACCGCGGTACTCTGAAGTCAAACTTCTCCTCTGTTTTTCTTTGTTTGCGTCGCTCTGCGTCTCGTCTCTTTCTTTGACTCTGAGGTCTGGTACACCCACAACAGTTTTTTCCGGACTTGGAAAGGTTCAGGGCAATGTTTTCCCCTATCTTTCCCCTGAGTTGAAGCTTTGATGTGAGAAGACTGGAGTCACAAATCCTTGTCCATTTACCATCAGAGAGCATCCCATAACTCAGGGCTTGGCACAACCCCACATGGCTAACGATTTGAGATACTTTAATTAGGCCAAAATGTGTCTAAAGATGCAGTTGCGCCCCCAGACTTTTACTTCGTTCCCGTGCTAAAGAGATAAATGGGCTAAATTTCTATGTAGCAGGGCTTTTAGACGAGTATTTTCTGTCGTTTCATGTCTTGCAGCGCTCGGTAATTCCCTGCTGGAGGGCCTCGTGTGGGTGTGGCTCACAATTTTGGACAAATCCTATTGGTGCTGATGCATCACAGCAACTCAGCTGATGATTCGGTGAAAATCGAAAGCTCTGCATATGTTCTGTTAAATTTCGAGATCTATATATAAATGCAGCTAAGCAAAGATATCCTGAAGATGTGGCTCTCCAGCCTTTAATTCCCTGCTTTTAGCTTCGAAGTGCTGCGAGGGAAGCTAACGTCGGTCAGATGGTTGCTGTGATCACTTGAGTTCGAACCTAAACATGGGGTGTTAATGTAAGTAACAGGAGGGACACTTTGTTTAACCTCTCCGGTTAAGTTATGTTGATTTGACTTTAATAGCCAGAGGCAATCTCACAGCACGATTAAGAACAGGGTTACTTGTTACAGTGCTGACAGTTTTAATTTGCTTTTTAAAGCAGGCCTGAACACAAAAGTTGGAAGACAACAAAGAATGATCATGAAGCTGAATGATCCCGGACTCTGTGAGAGTTTTAAATATTTAAAGCAGGGTGCGAGCTGTGTTTTATTGCGTTTTACAGCAAAAAAATGTCAAGAAGCTTTTACCGTTTCAATCCTGCAGAAGCTCAGCTCCGGGATAACACGCAGACTTATCGCCGCCGTTGTTGAGGGCGAATGGACCAACTGACCGAATGCAGCTAAACTCAGTCCAAACCTGAGGTTCACTGCTTCTTTGAACAAACAGGAAGTTCACAAAGTTATGTCTACGCTCTGAGTTACAATCTTCTGTCCGTGTGGATTTCCAGCAATAGATAGCATGCTTTTTTGTGTCAACATAGATTTTTCTCTCCCCCTCCACCCCACTCTCTTTTTAATAGAGGAGTGGATGCTTCAAAGCCCCTGTTTGCCCAAAGCAAGCTTGAAATTCCTGCCTTTCAAAGCGCCATACCTTCTTTGTAGCGCCGATCCCCTGTCTGATCGGGTAAGGGCGAAGTAGAGACGGAGACTTCTGAAGGTACCGAAGGTAGCACATGAAATCCCACCCCCCAACGTAGGTGTGTGAAGTTCTGATGGTCGTGTCTGACTTGCGATCGATACGATACCCCCCCTTAAGCCTGAAAAGTATGTGTTTGTACAGCCAAAGACAAGGTATTTCCAGACCTTAAATCAAAGGCCTCTTCTTTACAGATCGGGCGCCAGACAACTTTCTCCAAGCCAGGCCAAACAACAGCGCAACAACTTCTGAAAAGTGTTCACAGAAGCCCCGAGTTGTTGTTACATCCCGTCTTCTGCTGTCTGCTCAATTACAAGTTGTTGTTTCTTTCTCTGTGTCTGGCTGTCGCCCTTTCTGTCTATCTCTCACTGTCTCACTCTCCTCTCAGACTACTGTGAGGTGTTAAAAAGGAACCAACGGGGGATCTGTGCTCCATTATGCAGGTCTGTTCCTGTACTGTCTGTTGCTGCCTCTTCGCACCTCATATTGCATTTTTGCCCATCGAGACGCACACACACACACACACGCACGCACGCACACCACCACCACCACCACACTCGGCGCAGAGAGAATCGAACTTTGTCTGCCTCTGTGCGTCTTGTGCCAGGTGTAAGGCTAAGAGGTGCCTGACTCCTTCTCCGCCCCCTTAGGCCATGCAGGCATGCTGGAAAAGAAAAGCAAAGTGGTTGTGTGATCCAGGCAGCCATTACACGCTGTGTGGGCGATGCTGCTGCCTGCTTTTTTGTTTGTCTCTGGCCTGCTTTTGCAGAAATGGATGGAGTCTAACTGTTAGAGTAAAGGTGCTACATGTAGCCTGGCATTTGAAACAATCAATATATCATTGTCAGATTAATTGTGATACCTTGGTGTGATTACACCATCAGAGAAATGCGACCAAGGTGGAGATGACTCGTAAGGGGGTCTGGTATTCCCAACTGTGATAATGTGACTGGTAGTGTTTCACAAGAGTCAGATATTAAACTAGACAATTTCTTTTTTGCCGTGTGGAAATAGTGCAAATCTTGTTCCAGTCAAAAACTAGAGACCATTACCTCATTTTATAGACGTAGAAATATTATTACTTGTGCTACTTAAGCCTTAAAATGCGTTGCTAGGATACTTAATGTTTTCTAATAGGTCAGATATATGGACCATATTGGCACACTAGTCATACACAAAGTTTCAGGCTGGTTTATGATGTTGATCCTGCTCATATGGTGATAGTACATGCCCTAAAATATTATTCTTATTTTGTTATTTAGGATCAGTTCATCATCCAAAGCCTGAGCTCACCTGATGTCATGTAGCATGTTTGACAGGTCATCTTTGTTTTCTCAGTTTAACCTGAATGTTAAAGCATGCTGCAGCTCACATTTTTTGTGTCCACTGTTGGATGTTTTGCCTGTGTTTTTGTGATTTTGCGAACTTGATGTCTTTGTCTTGTGTCTGTTGTGGTCCTTTTGCACTTTGTTTGAAATGGTTTAGTCATTTTGACACAGTGTTGCATCTTTTTTTGATTGTGCATCTCTTTCACTTTTGCTCTTTTACACAAGATGAACAGTAATTTCAGAGTCTCTGGAGCAGGGGTCACCTGACTTCCCAGTGCCCTGCAGACCCAGTCACTAATCCATTCACCTCGGCAACTGTGCACTTGCACCATAAGTTCGTTGTGGTGTGTTTTCCCTAAGTTGCACTGCCAGGAAATAAAAGTTGACATTGACCACCATGCCCACTTCCAAACTTACTTGTAGAACTCAACAGGAGCTGCCGTACCCTTCCATGCCTTGTATGAATAATATATAGTGCCCCCAATACCTGTTTGTATGTGTGCATATGGGGTCTTGCAGGCCAAGCTCACACACTCTCTCACACACACACTCACACACATTAAAACACACTCAGAGTCGATGAAGGAAAGCAGCCAGCGAGCCTGGCCTCTGAGGCCTGACCCTGCACATATTTGTTACACATACAAACTTCACATGCACGGATATGAACACACACACTCACACACACGCACACAAGGCTGTACACCCATAGACATGCGTGCACATTTACATAAAACACATCAAGAGACAGAGCCCTACATTCACACACACACACACACACTAAATACACATAGAAGCATAGGAAAAAACACGGTTGCGAGATTGTGCACACACACATTTGCGGAGACACAACAAAAGCACACACAAATACACACTGGCAAACAAAGCCCACACACATCCACTGTGTACCTTGGAGGCAAGGTTGGGGGTTGAAGTGAGCACTACTGGCAATAAGGTGAGCAGCTGTGCAGTGCCGTGGATGAAAGACGAGCATCAGGAGGCCTGCACTGTGTGTCCGCGTGTGTGTTCGGATGTGCGAGGAGAGTGTGTGTGTCTAAGAGAGAATCTGTGTGGGTTTAGTGTGTTTTACAGAGGAGAGAGAAGATGTGCAGGGCTGTGCAGTGTCAGAGAATGTGTGTGTGCTTTTGTAGAGTCCTCGTTGCACATTCCCTTTGTTTTTATGAAAATCTTTTTTTCCGTGTTTGTTGGACTATGTGCACTGTGCATCAGTGATTATCTCAACTTTTACTCAGGTTCTCAAGTGCAGTTTCATAGCTGCTGGTGTTACTTGAGTATTACAACAACATTGTTAGTGCAGGACTTTGCATATGGGAGGTACAGGTTTGAGGACAGCCTCCATTCCAAAGCATTGATTTAGTGTTGGAGACACTAAATTTCTCAGCCATTCTGCATGTGTTTATGCACGTGTGCTTGCAAATGCTGTGTGTGTGTCTGTGTGTGTGTGTGTCTGTGTGTGTGTGTGTGTGTGTGTTTGGGTGGTGCGGGGTTGGGGGGGTGGCGTGCCACGCCTTGAGCCATTCCCTCGTTCCCTGCAACCTGAATCCTTTAGGAAAAGGGAAGTGGAGTGTATACAAGTGAGATGATCAAATAAAGCAGCTGGATTTGTCTCCTCTGTCTGTAACATGAATATTAAGCACATTAGGATCATAGGAGGAAGTAAATATGTCACACCCATAATCCCTAGTGATCTGCTGGTCAGTTTGGCTTTGTCGGCGCTGAGGAGATGTGCATTTACTCAAACGTGTGAGGCGTTTAGGTGGCGCTCTCATCCACAGTGACTCAGTGATCGTAACAGTAAAGGAAGGCAACAGTATCCCACCCCCACACATCTTCTAGCCAATGATGCAGGCTCCCTAAAGGCCAATCAGTAACAAAAATGTCAGTTTGTGCTGAAGTGTAATTGTAGTGCTCCCCTGACAAGAAATTTAATTTCCAAAATGCAGAATGCCTTGTTTTGTCTAATCAGGGTCGTTTGAAATAAAACTAGGCAGATGATTAGCAAGTTAATATTAGAGGATGAATGAATGAGCCCTAAATAAGAAACCTTTAAACCTGCGTTTGTAACATCAGCAAGCAGCCAGAATCAGTGTTCGGCTGCTGCGCCTCTGCATTTATTTCCATGCGTGATTGAGTTTCCTCTGTGCCCCTTTGTGTTGTTAGTTTCTGTCTTTGCACGCACGTGAATTGCAACCGCACAGATGGGTTAGTGTTGTAGGTGTGAAGAGCAGAGACAGAGAGGAGAAAGGTGAGGCCACGAAGGACGGCCGCATGTTGGCGTGCAGCACTCATTAGCATTAACATCCACGTTTCCCTCCTGCCTCCAACTGCTTTGAATCGCTTCTTTCCTCTAAAAATAGAGAATCAAAACAAGAGATCAACAAGAAAGTTGAAGGAAGTGGAATTAAGAGGACATTTCAGCTTTTATGGGTTTGTGAAGACACACAACACGGGGCTGCTGATAGGCAGCGTTTTACTTATATGGTGTGAAATTCTCCAAAGCGGCCTTCAGGTCACCATGTGAATGTAAAAGTCTCTGGGAGTTTTGCTAAGACAGAGAAGAGAAGCCGCCCTCACATTGCGGGTTGACATGACTAATATCTCTCTCTTAATGGAAAATATTATCGACAATATGTTGATTAATTTCACAGAAACACTGATCAGATGTTCAGACACAAATAAAGTCTTTAACAACAAAGCAGAAATGCTGCCCTCCTGAGTCTTTGCTTCCTCTCTGTGTCTATTTTCTGCTGCTCCGAGTCTCTCCTGGCTGGTGCGTTCGCCACACAGCAAGACGACCTGTGCAACACCTTCCCCAGGCCAGATGGCGGTGTCGAAGGCGACAGGAGCAGCAGAAATCTGCCAGAGCAATCTGCTGCGAGCAGGTGTCGGCTAATTGTCTCTGAGAGCCGAGGCAGCGGCGGGCGCGTGCCAGCGCTACCTGAGTGGAAACAAATATCTTCATTTACCCACGCTTTTGTTGAGGGAGCGCGCTTCCAAGCTCGGAAATATAATAGGCCAAGCCCAGAAGAGAGAGGAGGCTGGTGGGCTGGAGCAGGCAGCCAAACAAGTGTACCTTTTGTCAAACGGAGAAGAAGCCACAACGACTCTTGGGGCCGCAGGCGGCAAAACAGTCTTGACAATCAGTATTGTGCTTAAGTGGATGCAGGAGGAAGAAAAACTAAACTCTGGCAACATGACAGGAGACTGTTATTCAGAGTTTGCATTTCAGGAAACGTTCCTTTAGAGCTAATTTACTTTTCTTATTTAAGAGCTTAACCGTATGTTAAAATGGCACGGCTTGCTTTGAGCTTGCGCGGCGTCTCCCTTATTATAGCCACAAAGCCCTCAGCCGGTTCACACATGGCTAAGGAGAGCGAATTCCACATGCACTCTGCGTTTTATTCAGGTGCCGGCTCGCTGCTTCGTGGACTGACATTCCCATTGTGTATTTAGAGGGAAGGAGGGGCTCCGGGTTGGGATGTTCAGTCTGACAACAGACTTTCTGTTCCTTGTCAAGAGATCTTTCAGATGGAGCCGTCCGACCGTAGACAGGGAAGCAAAGTGCCTCTAATTTAAGTGGTTCTCTTTTCACAGACTTCTCAGAAATCTTGCTACAAACTGATCATATGTAATGAATTATTCCCAGAGACTTTTTCACTTTATGTGATTGTATTTCTTTCTTTGAGTCAGGTGTAGATGACGATAATTTTGCAGCAACTGCAAGCCGAAACTCCACCAAAGCAACCCATAGTCTGCAATAAGCAGCCAGATAATTGCACTTGTACTCCAGCTGAAAGTAACGTTTACATCCTTTGAAATGTAGGAAATAACAGTGAGGTAGAAGCAGAAGAGGCAGGTTGAGGTAAAGTGGGTACGCCAATGAAGCTAATTACAAAAGTGAATTCATAAGATCCCACCAGGGGTTCACTGGACATCAGAGTTTGATGATATGTTACGTTGGAAGAACATCTGAGTGGGAATTTCATTTGGAGCTGTGGGACCACTGCTCCTGCTGCCACCGCCGACCATTGCCTCAGTCCAGATGCGTCCTACAGAGCGCTCCCTGCTATGGGAGAAGCGAGAGCGGCTCTATTTTTAAATCTCAAATAGGAGTCGAGTCCTTAAAAGCTTCCCACGATACTGATTGATCCCCTGACCCGGCTCTCCTCAGGCTTTCCCCTGGTCCATTAAGGGCTGTGTCACCAGAGGAGTTATTGCATTACCATGTGTGGCCTCTGTTGTTTCTAAAGCAGGAAGTGCCCAGTCAGGTTTAAGTGTGCTGTTTCCCCAGAAGCCCCCGTTGAGATCGGAGTTTAACCCCACTTCCTGCCGTTTGCAGCTTGTACGCTTAAACAGCTCCGTTCAAACTCCTACAACTTTGGCCCAATCGCGTGTCCAGCATGATTCAGCTGGATGTCATGCAAAAAGACAATAAAAAAAGAGGCAATACTTGATACAAATCACAAAGTTGAGAACAATTTCCACAGTGATAAGACCAAGTCTGCAGGGACAGTTGGTATGAAGAGTTGAAGATACACTCATACTCCTAAACTATTCTAATTGTTTACTCTGCATCTTGAAGTTTGATATTCATCATAACAAAAACTACAATGCATAACTTTTCTCAAACATTTTTTTATAGAAATATGAGCCAAAACATGTCTCATTGTGGTGAGATTATGTTGAGCTTTGCCCTTATGAACAATCAGAGAATTTTTCTGCAGCTTCACATTCATACTGGCTCATCAAATGTTCAGAGCTTGTTGTAGTGTAGCAGATGATAGCAGAGCACAGCAGAGCAGGGAGAAGGAGGGCTGGGTGCAGCGCTACTGTCCTGTAGTCTGATGAATACTGTGAGGCATTAAACAAAATGGCTGCAACATTTTTAAATAATTAAATGATTGGCTTTTCACACAACGGCTGACCAACTTGATCACAAAGCGAAGCGTAGAGGATCACACATTTCGTCAGGGAGCACATAGAAAAACATTTGGATAAACCCTGTCTCCCATCCACTCATTTACAACAGTTTTACTCCTTCTCTTTGTACATTTGAGTGTCACTTTACTAGGGGACCATAAAATACAGTGTTGATCCAGTTATTTTACACCAGTTTTTATATGACAGGCTTTATTGTGCGTTATGTTGTAGCTCATTCCTCAGCACCCTACAACAGCTAACTGGTGTGTAATTACAGCTTGTAGTGAGCGGCCAGACGGAGCGATATGCGAATGAGACTCTGCAGGAGCGCTTGATTTATGAAGCCTTACCGTGCTGCACGTGGGGTATCAAAGTTCCCGCTCACCTTACTCCTCTGTACACGGAGGCTGGAGGAGGACTTTGCCCATTTGTGCTTCACTCACTTTCCCCTCTCCCATGCTGAGTAACGGGAATAAATTCTGAATCTGTCCCCAAAATGTAATAATATCCAGCAGCAATAGCTCTTGACCCAGAAGAGACAGAAATATGTATAAAACAAACAATCCATGCGGAGAAAGTACCCTGGCTTTACGAGAGCGAATACTTGAAGGTGACCCCTGGCTCAGTGAAATGCGGTAGATCATTTGTGATGGAGCTTTTACTTGTCAGAGGATAAGTGCATCAGGACAGGGTTAAAGACACAGACAGCTTTTGTAGTTACTGTATTAATACTTGTCTCATGCAAACAGAGCCAAATATTATATTAAACAACTCAGACTAACAACTCAATAATTTACTTTTAAACTTTGTTGCTTATTAGATAAGATAAGATAAGATAAATCTTTATTGATTCCACATGAGGGAAATTTACTTGTCACACAGCTCACAAGTAAAAGCATGCAATAGAAGCAATAAAATCAACAAAGATTACTTATATTTGGACAATAGACAATAAAAATTCATTCATTATCAAATCGTTGGTGCAGTTGATCTATTATACCCGCTTCCTGATAATAAATAGTGTTTAGCAATGGTAATTATCACGACACATCTAACTGCAACACCTCAAAAACCTGAAACTTGGCCTGATGCTTGCGACTCCTGAGGTACAGCTTCAACTCAGGCACCAAGCGCTGAAACGGACATGTTTTCTCTGTCTTCTCAGTGTAGGATTCACCCAGTCTCTTCCTCAACAGTCAGCACCGTGTGCCTGAAATGAAATCTATGAAAACAATATGTAGTGCAGTATTTCATAATTTGCTTGCGTGTTTGTGTCACGTTTAAATTGAACTTTAAGACTTTTTGTACAGATTCCTTGCATAATGTTAGGAAGCTGAAAATGCAGATCTTATAATGTTTTTCTTTTAATGAACACTCAGAAGGTTCTGGATCAAATTAGGAACAGACCTGTAGTTCAGTATGTAAACTCAAACACACACTCAGCAGGCATGCTGAAGACGACTTACCCGCACACTCTTATGATAGACAGGGTGGGCCTACTACACACATTTTGAGGCTACCTTTGCCACAGATTTAATAATTCCCATACACATGCACATTAAGTTGGTCCAAAAAGTAGATAATCCAACCAACCACCTGCTTCCCACCCTCTGGCAGTTGTTTTGATTTTCCGTTTAATGGAATTTACATTTTCTAATATGCTTCTTTTCATAATCGAAGTATGATGACGGCGCCATAAGCTCGCCGAGCGGCACAGCTGTGTACGCCAGTGCGCTCGGCTGGAGATGAATCGGTGTGTTTAACTGTTTGTCCTCACAGTACCTTCGCCGCGTCGGAACAAGTCGAGTGCATAAATCCAATATGGCGTCGTCTGCCCGGCGCTCGGCACAGGTGCTGCGCAAGAAATGCAGCAGAGTTTACACTGGTAAATTTGCTTAAATATTTAGTCGCTAATAAAGGCTGGACTGTCATTTAAAAGGACTTTACTGTATCTTTCCCTCTATATTGGTGGGTAAGGTGATTCTATCAGGGATATATGCCTTGACCATGTTGTGAAACACACTTTTGCAGTTTCCAATTCTAATTTGGCATTAGTTGTTGTTCTTTTTCCGAAAGCAAAGATGCTGCGGTTGCTTGGTAATCTTAATTTAGGATGGAACTCCTCAGTCATTTCCAGTGAAGGTTTATAGACTGAGTCATCATGGGGGAATGAACTTTCTGAAACATGTTTTTTTCCATTAAGTGTAGTGGGTTGAAGTGGTGCAGTAAGTTATGAAGAATCAGACAGTTCTCTGGAACATAAAGTATCCCAAAAGTATTTTTCTCTTCAAGTACTTTTATGGATATAACCTTACACTTAGTGGTGGAAGCAGCAGGCAGATCACACGTATGGAAAAGTGTACAAGGGGACATGTACGCTTGTTACAAGTGTAGTCAACTGGAATTCAGTAATATCATTTTAATGTGGGGATTGATGTGCTGAACAGTATAATTCTGGATGTTGACATTTCAGAAACTAATACTATAAATAGCTTTACGACTCTTTTGGTTATTTGCTCAGGACACAAGCCACGATCAATCACTTCCTGGACACTGCCCACGAACGAGCAACAGCAGCAAAACCACTGATGAATTTTCATCTGCTAATTGCTGATGCGTCGACGTCGTCACCGTTTGCTCTTGTGAAAACAGAGATTAAAATGCATTCTCGTCGCCCGCTTTGCCCTTTGTGTCAGCCTCGTTTTACCAACCACTTGTGGCCGGGAGACCTTAACGGGCCGCGAGTTGGACATCAAACACAGCCTTTGGTCTGACCTTTGGTTGCCCCCGAGGGCACATTTGACCAGACGGGCTATTTAAAACCAGCACTTCATACACAGATGGAGTAACCTCATCTATAAAAACGTCTCACACTATTATTGCGAAGGCTAATAACGGGTTTGATTCAGTTGCTAGTGCAGGGACGCAGTCGAGCTTTAATTGTCCAGGTTGTAAAAGGTTTGTGTGACCTTTTCAGATGAGGATGGATGACTGGATGACCATGATTGGAAATTGCCTCTCAGCTTGTTTGATGCAGGAGGAAAAACCCTTAGGTGCTGCTCTTGTACCCAAATGTCATTTGGTAAACACCAGTAACCTGTTGCAGTAGCACGTGTTGTAAACTTTGTGAGGCCATTGTTGCTTTGAAATGCCTGCATTCAGTGTGTGCACGTCAATCTGTCTCCGGTTCTTTCCTCAAGTAGCTTCTGATATAAAATCGAAAATGTTTGATTCCCTTCCTTTTGTTGGAGCTCAGCACACAAGGGCTAATGTGACTAGCATAACTAGCGTCTCTCTGCCACATTTGTCCCAAACTCAGCCCCAGTCTTCGTCACAACGTTTATCTCGGAAACCTGTGCATCTCTGCTGCTTTCATGCATTTTGCCGCCTTATTTTACTCTTTTTCTCACCCTCTGGCTTCTTAATGGTGCCTTATAAAGACACAAGACTGGAGCTTTCTACTCAGCATACAGTGCTGGTTAACTGATGGCTCTACAGTCCACCCCTACTCAATTTGACTCCCACTGTGCCCCCGAACATACACTAACTCTCTGCACTTCCTTCCACAACGATTTCCTTCCCTGGCCTCTTAAGAGCTACATGGCGATTATACAATACCTCACAGTTGGCTGGAAGCCGCTGCGCTTTGTGTGACTTAAGAGGGAAGGATGGAATAGAGTCAAACAGTCATTTCACTCTCCGCTGACTCTTTGGCCCACAGATGAAATGTGCTCCCTCAGTAGAGCCTGGCTGGTTTCTTTTCCAGCTCACTTTCTCTACATCGCGCAGACTATGAGAGAAGTCCAGCGGCACTGTGGCGTTTGGGATAATCAACCAAAATCTAGAAATTGGGACACACAGATTTGCCTGGTTCTAGTTGTACGTTTAGATCTAGACTCCATCTACCTAAAGGAAGTCATTGTTAATAGATTTGAATAATAAGAAGCTGAAAAATGGATGAGCTTTAATCGATGCTCTTCTCTGGTTGGTCAGAAAGGAGAGCCTCGATCAAAAACTGAATATCTCTGCACCGCTGTCAGTGCTGTTCAGTGATTCTGACTCTCGGGAGGCTGCAACCGACCCCATATTTCTTAAAATATTTGATAAAATGTTGCACACTCTAGCTTTAAGGTCATGACAGTTTTTAGTTGTCTGAAGGAACATTTTAATTTTGTTAAATATTAGATACATTTGAGCTTGCATTAAACGTATTTTCCTTATTTTCTCTACCGTTCTACTGCTTTCCACTGTAGAGTATACACACTACTAATACACACTTTTCATAGATTTATCTTTTTAGGACTTCTCCAACTGCAACAATTAAAGTTGCACCTGTTACCTCACCTGACACTGCATCCCCCGTTGATTTGTAATGGTCTTTTCTGTATGAGCGCCATTAAAAACCAGAGCCCCGTTACCCGACTGCATCACCCATTGACCCTGCAGCACTGTGGGAATTTGTCTGACTCAATTGTTTAGAGAAAGGTGAAATGTTTATTCCTATTAGCCGCCTTCCACACAAGATACAGTATTGACCCAGAGGAATGTATGATCGGCTATCACAAATTACAGCTGCTGTGTCTACGTGGCTCTGCTCCAGTGCTGCCGAGGCATCACCGAGCGGTGCGGGGGACATGCAAACACAACCTAGGAAGAAGAAAAATCGATGCAGTCTAGTCAGATGTTAGGTAAGTTGTCCCCGACGTTTGCTTTAGGGACACGAACAGTTGTTTAATAAGACCCCGAGCATCTCCAATCAATGGGAGCCTTCCATTTCTCCGTTTTGAAATCAATGGTGCTGCTTGATGCAACACTGCTGAGTTCTTGAGAGGTGTCTTCATCGCTGGACCACACAACCACTGCTGCACTTTACTTGAGTTTGATTTTTTTTTTTCTTCTTTTTGAAGTATTGGGATACACGTAGCCCTTGTGTATATCTGTGGCATAAAGAGTTTACGCTCCAGGAGCTTTGCCGAGCACAGGAACCAGCCGTAAGTGCAACGCCAGAGTCGTCAGTGCAGGAAGTTAAGGAGTGAACGTGTCAAACCTAACAACAGGTGTAACTAATGTGTTTCCATGTGTCAAAGAAATTGTCAGTGAAATACATAAATGGAAGGTGAGACATGTGTTGTAGTCTCTATATTCTATTACTGACAAAGCATCTGGGACACAAGTGGAAATTCTTCATGAATGGATTTTATTAGCAAAGCGTGTGTGCACCTATAGAAACTGCACAGGTTCAAAGTGTGAGCTGCGTTTGAGCCAGAATCAATATCAGTGAAACAGGAAAGTGCATGTGTACGTGTATTCTTGTTTGTTGGTATGATCAAAACTGCAAGATCAAGTACCTTTCAAAGACAGTTTAAATCCTGTGAACTGTGCGTTTGTGCACACATAACCGTCACCCACACAGAGAAAGGAGGAAAAAAGCACATCATCAGAAGCATAACCTGCTCTGAACGTCATAAAATGTGTCATTTACTGTATTTTAATTTGTCTCTCCGTCTCTGCCTCATCCTCCTTCCCCCCTCCCCTGTCCTCCCCCTCTTCCGCCCTCCCCTGTCATATTGATGTGCGCCCCCCTGTCGAGTCCCCTGCACTACCAGGTATGACTAACTGCTATCTTGCTCCCGCGACTCTTTTGTCATTTATCTTGCTCCGCTATGCTGGCCGACTGACTGCACAGCACGACAGCGTGGGGTGACAATAATTTGCACTGATCGGACCCCTCTGCCTACCCTGCTGTTACAAATGGCAATCGATTATCATGCGGTAGTACTATCGACTGTCCAACACTTGTTTGTGTGTGTGTGCGACTAGGTGTGTGTTTGTGCTTGCTGAAGTGTAGCAGCGCCTTCTGCAGCCGCAGATTCATCTTTCGATGTTACACATGATCAGATAGTGATGAATTGAAATATAACATTTTAAATATGTCTATTGGATTGTAAGTGCTCACACTGAAAGTGGCCAAAGAGAGCAAGTTTCTGCAGTTTCACGTTGTTTGGTAAGAAGGTGGCTGTCGTTTTGCAGGGCTCGCTTCAGATAGCATGGAGCGGAGAGTGTGGCATGTGTGGCTTTGATCATATCCTAACACGACCTGGAATACAATCCTGACCCAATCACGGCGTGCTTTTTTTCCGCACATTCTCACAGGGCGGTCAAATGTAAATGATTTGCAGCACGATGCCTTAAAGTCTGTGCTGCAACTACAGAAATAAAAACTCAAACTACAGTGTGAGAAGCTTGAACGGGAGATCTGTGAGGAAAATGAGCCGACAAAAAATTGCTCAACAAAATGTTTAAACTGATGAGTTTGTCACACTGTAAAAAAACTGTGTTCCCTATATGTCAATTTACATTTAGCAAAGTATTGCTTCAGTACATTAAAGTTAACTTTGTTCTCAGGTGTTCGTTCATGTCACCACAGAGTGGATAAACAGCCCCATCTCTTGTGGGCATCAGACTCTGGAATATATATAAAAAGATCCATGATATTCTGTTTACAGCATCTTTAAAGATGGTTCCAGTTGTAAATATTTCCTGAGTGCGTCACTGCCTTCACGTTGGGATCGGATCACAGGTCCCGTCAGGCCCCTGCACAGCTGCACCACACTGTCTGTATTCCCGCTGTATCTACTACTTCACCAGCAGTGTGACTTGAACGTCGGTGTCCCACAAATAGAGTGTGTATAATATTGATGACTGGGATATGTGCTGTTTAATCAGCACTATCGACCCGCTCGGCACCGTTGCCTTGTGCAGCCGGGGTGGAGGAGCGCTTAAAACAAGAGGGAGCGTTTGATTCCCCCGTCGGAGCTACATTAACGGCGCCCGGGCCCTCCCCGCTCGGCACTACTCTCTCCACCTCTCCTGTAACTGCATTGTGATTTCGCTCAATCAATACTTGCAGCAATTGCTCAAATTAAAAGGAAAAAATAGGTTTGCTGAATCCTCACCCGGTGGCTTCCTGCGGACTCCTGGCGGCCACTGTGGATGGCAGAGCACTTACAGGAAGTGGGGGGGAAAGGTGTTCGAAAGGCTGATTGATGGGCTGTCTCAGCATGGTGCTCACCCACTCAGACATTGAGGCTGCCAACTCCCTCTTTGTGCAAGACTGCTGATGCACGGCTCCTCCATCACTGAAAACATACAGTGGCTCCGTATTTGCACATGTACAAAGTGTCCATTGAAATATTGGTCTTCTACTGTCTACAGGCAGCATTTTCAACTTTTGTGACAGTTCTACTAGTTTTTTTCATAGCTGCTCTGTGTCTGCAGGTTTACAAGCAACGGTGCATGTTTCAAAGGCTTTAACATGCAGAATGTATGTGGACACAGGTAATTTGAGGTATAGATGTATAGTCGTCTCCCCTTTCTCCACCCTTTTTTTCACTCAGTCTGTTAGACGGTAATCACTCAGTCAACACCTTTTGAAGCCAGGAGAAGTTCAAAGCAGGTGTCAGCGAGGTTGTGGAAGACAACCCCTTCGTGTTCCAGTCGTTTAATGTAATTGGTGCTGTCTACCGTCGGGCCTGAGCTGAAGGAACGTGTATCGCAGTAATGTGTTCCAGGCACCACAAACACACATTTATGTGCGTACACGCACACGCACGGCGCATCAAACAGACGGTGTCAAATCACCGATGGGTGGGTGTTTGGCTCAGGAATGCAATTACTGTGGTATGAGGAGAGCAGCATACATGGAAAACACATTTGGTGCAATAGGGTGAGCTGCTTTCCTTTGCTGCGGGTCTTACAAGGTGGTACAAAAAGTGGCGACTCTTTTTTTTCATCCACTGTGAGAGAGAACAAATCTCCAGGTGTGGCTGTGTCAGCCCACATGTACACAGACTGTTTGTGACGTTCACTGTTGGGTTTAGGCTTTCGTAGCAGGCAGTGGATGGTTTGATGTGTCGGAGTGGAATTTAGTGCAGTTCAGCAAAGTTAGGCTGAGTTGTATCATTTTTTTGGTGACTCTCTTACACAACTTGCATAACTTGCAGCTCTGTGTGTTGTTCTGCTGTTACTTTGTAAAAATATACACTGAACACACACTAAAGAGATGATTTATAGCAGTGTGTTACTAAATTCCTGATTTTTTAGTGTTAGCTTTTCTTGGAAACATCTCTTACATTCCTCTTGTGTGTCAGTGTTGCCGTCCTCTTCGCTGACTGTATGATGTGAATGATTGTGGTTGTCACATTTGCTCTGAAGATGCCTAAACACTAAAACGAGCAGTTTTTTTCTATAAAGAAGATAGTAAAACTTGAAATAAGTACAACTAACCTAAAGAAAGAGGACACCGTTTGGGGTTTGTACATTTATTTGTTCCTCGACTCGAACGTACACGTGTGTCCCCCTTTAGCCCTTTAACAGTGCTCGCTCTCAACCCTGCACGCCAGCATCCGGTGGGAAAAAAACATCTCGAGTCAAAGGGCCCATTCCCTAACCCTGATAAATTGCATGTAACCTGATTACAATGAGACGATTATACCTTATTAGCAAGGATATTATGGCGTCTTCTTACTGGGCCTCATTATATAGACTCACATCTGTGACTGCACGTTAGCACTTCCTTTCTTCCAATGTGCATGTGTGACCTGCCATTACTTTAGCTGGAGGGGGGGCGCTGATCAGGATTCATGTGGTTTGGTCTTTTGCAGGCAATTAAATCCAGAGTCTGTATGATTCGACTTTAACCATGCTTATGTTTTATGCATTCATCTGAAAGCGTGAACAGATACCGTTAGAAACATTAGAATCGTTGGCAAATAATCAGGATGCAGAGGTAGTGCACTATTTCTGTGATCAACTGGAAATACATTTCATAGGAAAGGGAATAGAAAAGGTGTTCATAGAAAGGATACTTCATAGAAATCCAACATGGTCCAGCACAGACGAGCAGCGTGTGTGCTCAGAGGAGAATCACCCACACTAAACATTTGAATATTTATCTAAATATACATGTCCAGCATAAAGTTGGAGGTGCTAACAACATGGAACATGACAGATGAGATGTTAGGGACGTCCCAATCATTCTTTTTTTATGGTAGTTTTGAGTCTGTGTGTGGTAATTTATCCTTTGTTTTTGGAGGTGTTGCTGTGTTTTGTCTGTTTAGTTTCTGTCTGGTTCGGGTCGTCTTATGTCCACTTTTTCAATTTCAAACCTTTTAGTTGTAGTGCATCTTTTTGTGGCCATTTATTAAAAATTGAGCTCTCTCAGACAACAGCTAAGACAACAGACAAGGGCCCCCACCTCTGGGCCTCTAATACCTTTGACCAGAAATCTTTAACATTTACACCAGAATCACAAAACCAGAACAGTCACTTTGTCTTTACTTAAATGCTTTAACGTCGTCCAAAAGCTCCCTGGGAAATTAACTACGGCGGATGTTCAGTAGTTTAAAAAAACCTGAAAATATTCCAATCAGCAGCTTCCCACAAAACGACCACCTGACTCTCAGTGTGTCTGCGGCAGTTTTACTGTAACTACTCGTGTAGCACCTGCTGAGGGTCAGTGTTCAGCACAAAAAGTCCCATTGCACTGGGCAGCTTGCACGTCTAAATGTGTGTAATCATCTGAATGCAAAGCAGGACTCTGCCGCAGAAGAATGTGCGTGCTCAGCAAACCTTCCTCGGATAAATAAAGGTTTAAAAAAACATCTAGATAATAGCCGTCCGTGATTACAGAGGCGGTGTGCAGCAGCACAGCCCTCAGATGGGTGCATGTGTGTTGTGCGACTGCTTCACCACCGACAACACTTTCTTTCGCGTCAGCCGCCAAAATGAGAGCAACTGCCATATAATCTGTTTTTAATAGATGCTAATGCAGGAACACCTGTCATAGCAGCGACAGCATTTTCCCCCCAATATAATCCTAAGAAGATTACACATGTTGGGAGCAGGTATTCCTGGATTAATTATTGACAGACTGTGAATTATGTGCGATACCCAAATGTATTTTGGTAATGTGTTTGTATACAGTACGCCTGTGGTTGTAGTCTTAGTTAATGCTATCCTCAGCCATAATAGGCTTCTCAGGAGATAGCGGACTCACCTCATTTGACTTTAATTTACAAGTGTGGAGCCAGTTGTGATGAGGCTGCTCGAACTCTCTGCCCTGAAAAGCTTTGTGACTCGCTCTGATCGAAAACTGATAATGTCGTTCAGCAAATGCACGATGTCAAATGGTATTTTGTGGAATATTTTTTAGTCCGATATCTGGTCGGATCGGATCATCACTTAGACCCAGTGAACGAAAACTTGTGACTGTAATTTAGAAAAAGTGACGAGAGGCAGCCGACAGGATAATTTTATTCTGGAAAAATGTTCTACGGTGACCCGAGTTAACCATCTCTCTGATCTTTTCCTCATTTCACGTTAAGACGATTTTGTCCAAGTGAACCAAGCGGTAGAACATTAATTTATGCTATGATAAATGTTCGCATTGTTTTAGGTCCTGTGAAGCTACATACCAACTTCAACACCGTTGCAAGTTTAAAAGTAAACAAAGGCAAAGATCCATAATTGGGAAAAGACGTTGGTGAATGTTATTCATATCATTGTGGTGCCGTTTTTTGCGCTCTCTCCCCAGCACACTGCTGTTAGGAAACAACCTTCTTTAGAGTTCCAACTTTTCTGCCTCCACTACTCCACCACTTTCACCACTTTCACTCTGCTTCACTTCCTCCCTCCCTCCTCTTCGAGCCTCTCCCGCACCCCCCCCGGATGACAGCCGGAGCCGCAAATTAGGCTCCACCTGACAAGCCACCCGGGGGTGAGGAGCTGCGTATAGGTACAGCAGAATTGGGGGTGAATGGGGAGGATGGAGGGGATCTGCTATTTTAAACCTTCTAAGAAGCTCATTAAGCAAAGGTGTGATCAGCACGCCTCCGCTTAGGTGATGCTACCAGCTTCCACACCTTTGCTTGCCACACCGCAAGCAAGTCAATTTTATTCACTGTTAAAGGAAGAGGAGGAGGAGGAGGAGGAGGAGGAAGAGGAGAGAGCATGTGTGTGTGTGTAGCAGGTGGGAGGGAGCAAAGTTAGCCAACAGGCCCTTTTGTTTCTCCCCTCCGTCTCCCAGAAGGATCACCTCCACTTTCAATTGTCAGACTTGTTAGTGAGGCTGTCTGACATCGGGGCCGTCAAGTTAGCGGCTGGATTGCACTTCATGACGTGTGGTACGATAATAATTTTACCTTTTCACTGGGAGAGGAGGGGGTTGATTTTCTCTTCATAACTCCCCTCAGCCCAGAGCCCCCTCCCCTCCCTTTTTTTTCTTTTACCTCTGCCGGTGAATTCTTTTTTCTTTTTCGATTTGACTTGCCTTGTAGCACCATCCTTATTCCCAGCAGCACAGGAATCACGCGCCAAGGAGACGTTGACGGATGTCTTCTTCCATCCGCCGGAGAGCTGTCGCCCCGGACAACGCCAGCAATGACGAGGAGACTCTGACACGCTCTACTCCAACTCCCGTCTCTTGACGCGAGCCTCCTGCCGCCATTGCAAGAGTGCGCCGCCACCGGGGAGGATGCTGGGATACGCTGCAGTGATTCACCTATTACAACTGGTTTTGGAAATGTGTCAAACACACACAGACGCACACACCTAAACTGAGGCGCACACACATACTCGCACCTCCTGGATAAGCTGCTGCCAGGAACAGCAGAGGGGAGAGGCCTCGTGTGCACAGAGCAGATGTACGAGACAGGAGGGAAGAAATGAAAAAAGAGACAGCAAGTGTGTGTTATTCCGCAGACAGCTGAGAAATACACACGGATGTCTAAATCTACCTTCCTCCCACGAGCACAATGCAGAGATTACTTGCAAACTGCCAGGTAGACAACAAGACGTGAGCTGTCAAACCGCTCGAAGCTCAATGCCCCGAGAGCTAATCGGGTTTGAAGCGCACCCAGGTACACTATCTTTTGCTTTTGAGTCTGCACGTTTCCCGACATTAATCCCCCCTAAGCCTTTGCAGCTAATGTAATCTAATTAATGACTATTTTCCTGAGCCTGCTGCAAACTTGAACTTCACAGACTGTGCAGCCACGTTTTCCTGTGCATTTCACTGAGGTGTCCGCCCACAGAGAAAGCAAACATTCTAATTTCAACACAGTCGGTCCAGCTACCGAGCCACTTATTTACTGACCTATTTAATATTTAACGCCTTCACATGAAGGAAAATCTTTATCAAACATCGGAATCTCTTTTGCAATCGGGGATGAGCGGCGTTTTCCGGATCACTTCATGCTGCACCTGTAGCACGAAGTCCAGCTGGAACTGCAGCGAGGGATTTGTTGCAGGCACTTTGGGAAACACGCAAAGAAGCAAACCTGAATCTGAGGTTTATTAGGAATTAGAGGATACATAAAGCTGCATCAGGAGAGTGACGTTACAGTTAAAGTGGAAACATATTGTCTGTCCACAGTGCGTCTCGATATCTGAGTCGTGTTTGGAAAACCTCTTTCTTCCGGCTCTCTGTCACAACACAGGGAAGCATCAGTCTGTACGAAACGGCAGTTTTCACGAGAAGTTGGTAATTGCTAGTTATTTCCAGCATATTTGGAGGAATAATAAGTAGTGTTAATTTAGAGCCACAGAGCCAGAGGGGCTCCTTGTGCTGCAAGTAGAAGGCACCAGTTGTGCTGTAAATATAAATAATTTAACACATTCAGATTAGGTTCTGTACCTTAAGCATGGGGTCTCTGAATATTTTATTAAAGCTTTCATATGTCATAAAACAACACCAGGTTGTTACACTTGACTTTTTTGTAGCTTGCCGCACTAATTTCTGGGTGTTTGGAAAGTGCTTTGATGAAACTGAAGATTAGATTTACTCTGCCCCACATGTCTAAGTTTTGCTGTGCAAGATTCGTCATGAGCTTCAGTGAGAAGCAGCAAAGTACAGAGGCGGTTTTACCTTCACCCCGATGACTGAAGTTAATCTTGAGATAAGAACACACGCTAATCCAAACTTTTCCCTTGACGATGGTGAAATGTAATGTAATGTCGTTCCTGTCCTGCTCAGGCTTTCCACTCTCACCTCAGGCCTCCGCAGCCCTCACCGCACCCTTTTTAAATCTATGACAGGAACTGTCACCGTGGATTGAAGTGGCACACCGCTGTGGAGCAAAATAGATTTTCAGTTCACACAAACACTATTATCCACGGCAGGTCTCCCCTCCCTGGCTCATCCTGTGAGCCCCTTCTCCCTCCCTTAGCAATTTCCACAAACAAACATTTTTTTCCTCGCTCTGTACAAAATAGATCAAGAAAACACACAATTATCTCTAAAAACTGGAACAGATTTTTATTAAATTAACCTTATTAGTGCATTACGGTAAGCAAATGCCAAAAAAAGGAGTTCCTCATTTGCATTAAGATAGATTTTTCAGGTTGGCTGCACAATTTAATTAAAGAAAAGATTAAGAATCATTAACCAAGCTGCTCTACCTTGCAGTAGCGACAGCCTCACATCTGACTCAGGTTAACAGAAACCCAGATGGTGGCTCTCTAACTGTTGAATCTCCGTAACCGAGTCAGAATGATCCCATTAGTTTCCAGGGGTGGGGAGGGGGAGGAAAAGTGAGGGAATTCTGGAAATTTGCAATACTTGCACATGGTGCAGTAGCCAGCCAAGTTTCATCCGAGGTCCCCGGTTGCCTTTCTGCTTTCTGTGTGGCTGGGGAAAGAGGGGGGTCAGGGGTGACTCAGGTGGCCAGGGTTTATTTCAGGTCTTGGAGCTGGTGTACAAATGAAAAGCTGATTGGTAACGCTTTGCATCCATTTTGGGGAGTTCATGAAGCGATATTTCCAACAAATCAGGGGCCGGGGACATGCAAACATGGCGTCAAATGCAAACTCGAGCGACCTGCAAGCCTGTCGGAGATGCGTTTTCTTACTGCTTTTTCTTTGTTACTATTTCTACAGGTCATCCTGCGTTTCTGTGTGTGTCTGAGCATTTGCTCACACTCACATTGTTAGTGCTAAAATCAAGTTCGAGGACATATATTTCCCGTCTGCCGTTCACTTGAAATAAACCCGTGCTAGCACACGCGTTATTCCAGAACGCTGTGTGTACCACAGCTAACCAGGCTTTGTCTTACACAGGCCATACCTAAGGAAAGAACAAGAAGCAGGGAGAAAAGCTAGTTCACTATTACCTCTTTCATGTTTGACGTTTTTTTCTATATCTACTGTAATGGAACTAAGTCAGCGGTCACAGGTCTGATGCACACACGCAGCAAGCCAAGTGGAGAGAGGATTTGACAGTCCTCTCTGACCACCGTAGGGTTAAAGAATTTGGTATGCAAATTATTCGGGAAGGATGTTGTTAAAAGTGTGTGAGAGAAAGAGACAGAGAGAGGGAGAGAGGAGGAGGAAAAAAAGGGAGGTACACATCCAAACCCCTAATCCTCTTGCTTTCGCCAAAATGACAAATGCAGGAACTGAGGCATAAAAGAATCATTCATGTATGGCGCACTTGAGTATTACTGCAAGGCACCTGCATTGGAATGAACAGATACAAATAAATACAAAATAATGCAGGGGGGTTGTGGTGGGGGAGGTAGGGAGGGCGAGGGAGGAGGGGGTGGGGGGAATCACTAAGAAGCTTAAAAGAGTCTTTGGCGTTTGAATGCAATCAAGCGCCATTGAAATGATACCAGGTGCCTGGCAGGTGGAGGGAAACAGATGCGCTGGGGTTGGCAGCCTCAGCCGTGTACAGGTGTGAAAAAACGTGCCTGCTCCCTAATTACTGATTTAAATGCTTAATTTCTGTGTTTCAATATTGATTGCTACCTTTCTGCTCCTATTTCCCCATGGAGCGGACTGAGTATTTGTAGGGAGGCCCCGTCAGTGTGTTTTCTTTCCTTTCTTCTCTCGCTTTTCTCCTTTCTCTCTCTTTTTTTTCTAATACCCCCAAACAAATCTCGGCTTTTCTCCCGAGCGTTGCTCTGTGTTCATGTTTGGATTCCTTCCCAAATCATTCCTGAGTGATTAAAGAGGGAGTGTGTGTGTGTGTGTGGGGGGGGGGGGGGGTATCTTCGTTATTTGATGGCAGGGCAGCAAGAAAGGCCCGCTCGCAGCATCGCTCCTCTTCTCTCTTTTTAGATTGGATCATATACTGGTAATGGGACGCACAATCAATGGCCGCGCATTGATGCCAAAAGCTGCCCCCCCTCCCCCTCCACTACTTTTCAGTGGATCCAGATGGATCTTTATCTGGCGATGTATTGATGAAAATCGCTCCTCTCATTTGCTGGCCCTCCTTCCTTCCTCCACAGGCAAATGATAGACTCACGTACCTGCTGTAATTTGTACTTCAGTTTGAGATTTATAACCTGCTGTGCTGCAGATTGTGAGTGCAGGAGGATGACGGCAGTGAGGAGGAAGGTATCGGTGACACTAATGATAGCTGATGAATCGCAATAGTTATGTGGGCTAATGCACTTTGTGTGTGTGTGTGTGTGTGTGTGTGTGTGTGTGTGTGCGCGCAGCAGCATGCGTATGACTTCTTTCTGTCAACACAAACAGGAACAAGTCTCTAAACATCCCGAAGCTATTGATTTGGGGAACGTGGGATATCCAGAATAACCGTGTGAGTGGTGGCACCTCCAATTAGCTAACCCCCTCTCCACGACCTTCGTCTTCCTAACACCCTCTTTACTTAAAGGACCAGTAGATAAACAGGGACGACTTACACGGGTGACAAAGAAGACTTTGCTAAAAACTTATTTTCGACTAACGTAACATAAAACTACCTAAAGTTGTTTTGAATCACAATTTCTTATGTCTACTGTGTTTCGACTTTTATTACATTTATTACTGTTTAGACAGCTAAAATGTTGTGTAAAATGTAAATTAAACATTATTTGCAAATCATTTATTTTTTTATTCTAAACTTTTAAACATTTTAATTTTGAAAACTGTATTTGCTCATATAGTTAGTTTTATTATAAAGAGTTTCCATACAGTTTATACAGTGTCCCAATATCCTTCAACCATCAGCATGAACTTATCAGGTAAGAAATGGCTTCAGCAGCCAATGCTTGTCAAAATTGATATTCCATCAAATTTTGCCTTTGAAATATTGCTTCTGTACTAATACTTCTGCAGCCAGCTTGACTGTTCACTCCCAAAATGAGTCTTGATAGGAAATGTTCCTGCTTCTATCATGTTTTCGCGGTGCTCTTGAGGCTCCTGGTTTCTTTAGGAAATGTAAGGCCTTCAAGTAACGTCACGCCGCACCATCGCGTTTCTACAGTTTCGTATAAACCTCCGCCAGTTTCATTCCCTCGCACATTAATTTTCTTTTTGCCACCTCCCATGTGATGGGAGTGTCTTTTATTTCCTGGAGGTGGCATGTCAGGAACACGGTGGGGCATGCTGGGACCGGTCCAGGCCCGCCGTGGCAGCTCCCGTTGCAGGCCGACAGCTGCCTTTCCCAGGTGGCCTGACATTTGAGTCGCAGCCGGCCAGATTAGATGGAAGGTGTACGAAGAGGGACAGAAGGCAGGAGGATGATGAAGGGCGGGAGAGAGGGGGCAGGGGAGGCAGGACGATTAACTTAGTGCCAGGTCCTTGTGCGTACGGGGTTGGAAGGCGGGGGGGGGGAGCCCATGGGACAACCTGAGCCCCTGGATTTCAGTCCAGATGGCTGGCCAGGGCACCCCAAAGGACCCCCTCTTATTGATTTAGGAGGGAAAACAGAGAACCTGGCTTTGCTTTGGGCCCCGGCGAGCACCAACTGTACCATACAAGACCTGCATGGCTGCTCCTTCCTTTCTTTCCTTTTCACCCTCATCTCAGGTTATCTGCGCCGACCCGAGGGAAAGCGAGCAGGGGGTGTGCGAGGAAGTGCGGAGCGAGGGCGAGATATGAATATAAGTCGACTGATTTAGCGGGTGGGATGTAAAACGGGTCACACTTTCGCAGGTCTAATCCCCTTTTCTTCGCGGTCAAATTGTGCGCTGATATGAGACGGTGGAACCAAATAGAGCCTGAACTGTGCAGGTCTCTGTTATTACAAAGACCTTCTCAGCTAGTGTGCAGGCGAGAGGAGATGTGCAAGATAAGATTTGTAGAAACACATGAAAGGGGACATGAGTATAAATATGTATGCACCCCTTGGAGTGGAGCCCTTTTTGTCTGCCCATTAGTACAGTTTTTGTGATGCCGTCTGTCTGTTGCCAATGTGTCAGATATATTCTGTGCATTACAGAAGTAATACAAGAGAACATACAGTCAAAATATGCATAATATAATATCGTGATAACGTTTGAGACACACTTGAGCATATTTAACAAAACAAGACTTTTGACTACACGGAGTAGTTAAAGTATGTTCAGTAATTGTTTAATTATTTTAAGAACAGGTGGTTCATTGGGAAAATGATTACAAAGCTTTTACGAATCATAAGCCGTCCTGAGCACCTTCTATGATTTCAGACCTTACGAAGAGTTAATAAGAGCTCAGCGTATAAGGATGTCATAGCATACGATATTTGTCAATATTGTCGATTAGCTACGAAACAGATCCCCTTCAGCGAGGGACCTGAAGCGAGGAGGTATCTGTAACCAGATGCCCACACACCACAAAGACTATTGACCGACAAGGTGGACCTCTCTGTGTTCTTTGGAAGATGACTGCATCCAGTGTTTTTGTTTGGCGGCTCCTGCTTTGTGCTAATGAGCCTAATGAGCAACTGTTTACACGATTGTGGTTGTGTGATGCAGACACCTTAGGCACCGAGAGCCTTTTGTGTTTGGAGTTGTGTAGGCACATAGTAATAACGGCGCGGCGGATTGACGGATTCACATATGGATACATTTATGTTGGCCTGTGTCAGAGCCTGCGGATGTATGCGGCGTTTTTGTTCCTAATAACCACATCCTATTCTCAGTAAGGTCGTCCTGCTCAGTCCTGCCCACATTAGATCACACATCATATAGTGCACCGCTGAGAACACATAGAGTAGAAAACATAAGGCCAAAATCAATATCTGTCCTCGGTACTGTAAAGATAAAATGTGCAACTTAGGCTAATGCTAGCACAATCATTCCACTCTGCTCTGCCCAGCCCTGCTTTGCTCTTCTACAAACTGCTACACCCTGCCACACTCTGCGCAGCCCTTCAGGTATTAGTTATTATCAAATTAAAATAAATATGAAGCTGCGCAACCAGAAGTAGTTGAAAGCACCGTTATTATACAGTATCTGTGATTGTTATGATAATTATCACATGGGGTCACAGCACGGATGTGGATTAGGTACGAAAAAGAGAAGGCAAATACTTATTCTGCCATTGTAACCTCTCTATCAATGCCACGCAGAATTGTCAGGCTGATATTGTGTAACTGTGGTATCTGTCGTGTGAGTGACTGTAGTTCACGTTAGACCTAATACTAAATGTTACTCATCTGAGGTTGTATTACCTTGCAAAATGTGAATATCCCACTTTCCTGATATTTCTCATTTTGTGTCGTGCATGTTTTCCATCATCCGCTGCAGCGTGTTACTTGAAGGTTTGACTAAATTGAGGGATTTCCCTAAATGCCTGTAGAGACAGATATTTGGCTTTCTTTCCTTGTGTTGTCTCTTGTTTTCCTCCCAGCTAACACAGGCTCAGGATACCGACATTTTCGACAACTGTCTCTGTTGAATGAGCACCCAGATTGACGTCACACGCAGTGAGATGCGTGCCACGGGATCCACTTTTGTTCCAAATACAATAAATAAAAGTGTGCTTCACTGACTGTTCAGTTTCACTAGAATAAAACTCACTAAATGTCATGTGAGAGACATAATTTGATTTAGAGTATTTTTGCAACCTTAAATATGTGCTCATTGGTGTCATGGCTGTGAGACGTGTGTGTGTGTGTGTGTGTGTGTGTGTGTGTGTGTGTGTGTGTGTGTGTGTGTGTGTGTGTAGTGATAATTGAAGCCCACTTGCTCCCGTGGGACTGATGCGAGCCCCTGGTTGCAGTGGGGTTTGATGCTGGAAAGGTGTGTATTGTTTTATCTCTGAAAAGTGTTGCTGTGTTGAAGGGGTGTTAAAACCTGAACCCAGTTCAGGCCTGTTTGTGGACCTCTGGAGGACCACTCAGAGAAATTAGCAATTCTGTGTTGTTTTCTGCTTTCATTTCCAGCATATACGTACCATGGGAAATGTTTAATGCTTCACATTATGTAGGTGTAAAGCTTCACATAGAGAAGGGACAAATGTCAGTGATTCACTGCTTCTGCTTCCACTATTGTTAGCATTTAAAGTAGCAGCCACCAGACCAAACCACAGTCGAGCTTTGGAAACATGTAGGAGCTGCAGTTGACCTGTGTTCACACTCACTCGGGCTTTTTACGATGATCAAACTACAATACGTATTATATATGTACGTAATTACATATTATATAGGCTAGAATTTTAATAAAGTATTTAAAAGTAAAGCAGGCTAATAAAAATATGACCAAAGTGGAATCAGGTTTCACCTTTTAATTGAACATGCGTGAAACTAAAGTCTTTGTGCTTGAAGTCAGGCCTTTTGTTCATGTGCCATCCAGACCAGCCACCTCTACAACTAACGGTGCATTAACCACAGCATGTTCTTCACCGGAAACGCTACCGTACAGTGGACTAATGCGAAGACACGTACTCTAATCCCGAGTACGTCGCCCCCTTTTCCATCTATTATGACTGTTATGTGCTACACGGTTGTAAAATTGCTGCTTATTGCTTGTGTAACGTCTCCTCACTGGTGCACTGTAAAGCCAGTGTCTACATGGCCGTGTGTGTTTAGATATGGGACTTATAGGTCACAGCTGTGAGCACAGCTGGGGGCAATATACTATTGTTCTCCATGCCTCAGTACAAGGTGTATTAAACACACATATGCTCCTAAATGAATATTTAGATTACTAGCCTTTATTATTAGTCCGTCCTGGAAACATTTGAATATCACCTCAAGCATTGTTTTGCTTATCTACCCCACCACCACCAGCACCAGCCGCCTATGTCCCTGTTTTTTTCTGGAGGAAACGCCACAGTGTGCTCAGTGATGTATAATCACCTTGAAATTAATTAATCGTAACACAACAACGGCGGCGATAGCATCAGTGCCCGTGCGGTTCCCTCCTTTGTCTGGCCACCCGCTTTTCCTGCAGGTTCCTGAGGTTGCTGTCCTGCCCGCCATCGAGTTAAAATGGCTGCTATCTCCGAGCTGTATGTGTGAGGTCTCTGTGAGTAATTAATCTCAATGAAGCCCATAGCTGAGCTAGGTATGACGGCCTGGAATTCAATTACTCCCCCCCTCATTCCACCCCACCACTGTCGGCATCGCCACCGTGCACCCACACTTTAACAGGAGGAAATATGCCGCCTCTATTTTCCCAGGTTAATATGAGCCACCTGAGCCTTATCATCATTTAAGCAGCCTGGGAATATTGTCATAACACATGCAGGCTCCTGGTTTTACTCTAGTTTTTGTCATTAGTGGCCCTCAACACATTTTCAATTATTACTTTGTGTCTGCTTTTGGATTCTGCCGATTGCTGTCTTTGCAGGAACATATGCAAACGTCACCGCCTTCCGTTCTGCGTGTGAACCTGTGCGCGGGAACGCTTCCTGCCGTCGCTGCCGCTCCTCTGTTGCTTTGGGACCTCAGGCCTCAGCGTGTCACGCGATTCACGGCCACAGGAAATGATATGTATCCAACAGCATCGCACAAACCCCATTTTCAGTCAGTGGGGGTTGTCAGAAGATTGAAAGGTTATCCGTGATGTGCTTTTAACGTCACCAGTCACGGCTATTAGGTGATCAAAACATCCACTCAGTAGTTATTTGTTTAAATGATGAAGGCTTTGCTTCTGGGAGTGATGGCACTTCACTCACTTTGCCTGCACAATAAGCTGACTCTGGTTGTTGGAAGGAACACTATTGGATATTGACCAATATTCTCATCCTTATTGATTTCTGGTTGACAATACTTAATTATTTGGATGGCTGCTTTTTGCACAGATGGACATCAATATCGCAGAAAATGGTGAAAGCTACCGACAATAAAAGGCAGCTCCTGTAACCGTGGTCTCTGCAGATGAAAGAGTCTTGTGCATATATTCAGGAAAACAAACCACCGCTTTCTGTCGTTTTTGTAAAGGGCTTTGATCGTACACTTGTCTGGATTGCGTGTGCGTACACGCTGCACCGCTCACTGTGATATGTACATTTAAAAATAGTCAGGACTTTGTTGTCAAGTTGTAAACCGTCCCAGGAGTGTTTTCTTATGCAGAGATTGCTTTTATTGCATAAAGAAAAAACTACAATGTGCAACAGATAATACATACATGAGATGTGATTTCTTTGTTGCCACAGGAGTTGTTGACTCCTGCAGAAGAATAGCAGCACATTCTTCATCGCACCTTACATTCCTGCGGTACAGTCAGAGGCCAATCAGGTTGTGGAGCTGAGGAAACATATTGTAGGACGGCAGCCAACCACCTACGCAGGGGTCAGTGACAAGAATTTACGCCCTGTGATGCTCTGATTTTAACCTCTAAAATCCCAGCTCGTTTTTTGCATAAATAAGGAAAAATGGAAAGCGGGGGCTGTTTCAGCGCCGTGTGAGTGCGTGCGCGTTCATATGTGGGTGGGATGCGCGGGGGTCACGCGTCTCCAGATGAGTTCCATGCAAAACACACACACGAAAGCATTAATACACGCAGCAGGCATGACGAAGGGCAGCGCACTTTCCCATAAATCACCGTGGTTTTAATCATACCTGTCTGGTTGGTTGTGTGCTGCCATCCCCGGAGAAGCTGTTGTGCCTTCCTGCCTCTCTCTCTCGCTCCCTGTCTTTCTTTCTCACTTGTGCTCAATTATCTAGCAGCTCTTTCTGTGTTTATTTATTTATCCAAAGTTCATGTACAGTATGCATGCGCAAATTTTATCCTGGGGGAGCGAGAGCAGCTCAGCGGAGCGTGGCGGCTAACCACACCGGCAGCAGGGTACGAGGTGGAGGAGGAGAAGGGAAAGGAGAGGAGGGCAGGAGCAGATTAAAGGTTTAGTTGGAAATGTTCTTAGAGGCAGACCTAGAGATTGCTGGTTTGCTTCCCCCATTGGGAACACATCACTCCTCTTTAAGCAATCACTGATTAGTTGCCTTTGAGCAAGACAAAACTTTTCAGCTTCCCTTTAGTGTCTGTGTTTCACAGCTGCCATTGGCCCCTACGGACGTGACCTGCTACTGTGTGAAATATAACATTTTTAAAAAGACTGGGTGCATTGATTGGGACTATTTGCATCAGCGGATTCACACATACAGATATTGTGTTCTCCCTTGAGTGCTATACATACAGTGTATGTATGCAAAGTGGTGAAGGAGCAATATTCTCCTTTAATGTAGCTTGGATTGCCTTGCGTGGTCATTCACGCAAAGTTATCGCTGCACGTGTTTCACCAAATCGAAAACGTGCACGCATCACTTCCTGTGTGCAGAGCGCTCCGTCTGACACAAAGACTTTATCAGACCCGCTGTAGAAGCTTATATGAGTAGAAACGACTGAATTACTGCCGCGTAATCGTCAGCATCGCGTTGCCAAAACAGGCTTCGAATTTAGACGAGAACGTCGGCGAATTGTACACAGTGTGAAAACGAAGTGAATGTTCCACAATGAAAAACTCGGGAGGATGAAAAGTGTGCAAGACAGGGCTTTAGTAAAAGACTAGAAGAAGAAAAGAGGGACTAGCAGGGGAGCGGGGGCTTCTTTTTTTGTTATAGACATTGAAAAACACAAGGGAGTTGATGGTTCCCACTGAGGGAGATGCAGGTAAAGGCTGCCTGGAAGCTAATTAGAGGCTGTATCACAACAGCAGCAGGGCCTGAGCCACTTTCACTCAGCCCCGAGGTAAACAAAGTGCTCAGCTGCTTGTTGCTGTGACAGGCCAGATAAAGTGGTATTTACCTTTCAGTTGTTGGTTTCTTTTACAGCCCATACTGCACATGTGTACAGTGTGTTTGCCACCGTTTATTTTGCACAAGTGAATGTCAAAAGAGAGACAGAGCGAGAGGAGGGGGGGGGTTAGTGGTAACACAGAAAAGTGGATGCACAGTGCAATTATAGACTTAGCTGGAAGACAGAGAGCAGGGTGGGAGAGGAGTACAAGCAGAGCAGGACATTAAAATCTAAAGCCTTATTTACACAGGCCTAATATTACCTGGGGATGTTCAGCCATTTGTAAAAACTGCACAGATAGTAGCGGATCCCATGCAAATCAGCTTAATCTCCTAAGGAAAATTCCGCCTCTGTTTATTATCTGTGAACTGCACTCTGTAAATCTAGCAAACATCAGCTTCCATCTTGTATAAAATAAATGATCTTTTTATGGAATCTAGAGCGTTTGCCTGGGATTCTGGCAGAAGAACGTGAGCTTGTCAGGCAGCCAGCACAGACTCTAGGAAGTCACCGCACCTGTCCGAGACACAGTCCAACACGCTCGTCCTGTGAAACCGCACTGATGAAATAAAGTTTGGCGAGTTGGACAATTCCTGGTTAGAGGATCTGTTTTCCAGGGCTGGACTTTGAAATGTCTTTGTTCACAGTACTTAAAGACTTAAAAATCAACAGGACAACTTAAAAATCACGCTCTTTGAAATGCAGACGTGCTGGAAATGTTTGTGTTTTTTCCTTCATTCACGTGGATGCTTTAATTAATGTCATCCGATCCCTTGTTACGTTTCACTTTAGTCCCTTTGTTTAAAACGTAAAAAAAGCCGATTTCTTTAAAGCGCGACGACTCTCCTCTGCAGTAACGTCGGGGTGTATACATTTTACCTGTCAACTCTATCAGTGTCACTGTATTAATTACCTCCTCCTTGGCCTTGTCTCTTAATGGTCTTGAAAAAGGCTCTTGAGCCTCTCTGCGCGGCTTCTCCGCGACATCTGTCTTCCATGTTTTTAACTTGAGAGAATAGCACTGTCAACCGTTCACATAAACCATGTCAGAGCCACCCGTGGCACCTATCTCCTCAACAAAACAAAGGCTCCCTGCAATTAAGGAGGCCTTTTCTCATCGCCGACAGCTCCCCTCCTCTCGCTCCCTCCTTTTTTCTTTTTTTTTTTTTTTTTTGCTTTATTTCAACAATTTCCAGCAACACTAGCAGACACCTTAAGTGGCGCTAAGTGATCAAAGAGGGGAGTGCATATTGGATAACGCAATTAGGCTACCACTGAGAGAGGAGAGTAACAAAGAGAGGGACTCTGAACAGATAATGGCTTGTAAACAGAGGACATTACTTTACACAGAGATTATTCAGATCCCGACCTGACACCGGATGCACCAAGGTCTATTAGTGGAGTCATACCCAGTGGGAGAAATAAGACTGTATCACTTTAGTTAGGAAATGGGAGAAAATGGGAGCGCGAGGCTTCGTTCCGAAAAGTTCTCAGGCTCCTCTAATTGCCAGTATTCAAACAAAATGGTGATGTTAAAAGGGAACGTGAGGAAATCTTGTCAAAGAGAGAATTTCTTTGCTCGCATTTTTTCCCCTCTCTGCTTGTCGCCGGTGTACTTAACACAGAGCGTAAGTGGCTCCTCTTGTAATGGAGAGATCCGAGAATATGAGGAATGGCTGTGCGGTCGTGGCGGTGAGGCCTGAGTGTTGTGGTGAAGAAAGGAAGTGGTGGTTTCCTCCAGCGCTACCCTCCCCGTCCCCTTAGTGCTAAATGGTCTCGGGTCAAAAGGTGAAAACGTAATTATCACCGAGGACGGCAGCGGTCGCCAGTCAACCTGCTTACCTGACATTAACCCCGGTCTGAACTAACAGGAGGCCCCAGCCGCTCCGGGGAGCCAGATGCTAATTTGCAGCAGACTTTGCAGTTTGGTTGGGGTGGAGGGGCTTGGGTGGGGTAATTGTGGAGATCTAAGAGGGATCAGAGCTGTGGGAGCTCTCCATACATCTGCCGTCTGGCTCAGACCCACCGCACCTGAGACTCACCGGCTTGGCTGTGGTCACACTCCCCTGTAGGCCTTGAAGCTCAACGGGTGCAGCATGGCGCCACTGCTGGCACAAGTAAAGCGCGTGTGTGTCTGTGTGTGTGTGTGTGTGTGGTTTGAATTGAAATTGTAGTTGAGTGGAAAGAGTATGGCACCAAGGCTGTACTTACCGAACAACTGAGATGTAGTTCTTTAAAACACGAAGCTTGAATTTAATTTTTTGAGCGTAAAGTCAGACGACATCCTGCCTCCTTCTGTTTTAACCGTTTCTCAGGTGGATTTCTGTACAAAGACAAAGGCTCAGAAACATGAGGTTTTGCCTTTAGCTTAATGAAAACCTTTCTTATTTAATATTCATGTGAAATGCGTTGCTGCAGTGGTGTAAAAAAGTGATAAAGAACTGAACTTTTTACATAAAACACAAATACGTCAAGACGCAGGATTTATTTTGTTTATTCTTATTAAAATTACTCAAAATGATTTCAAGTATTTGTACTTGCCTGTGGCATACTTGGTAACAGTAAACATGTTTAGGTATAATAATCATGCTACGGCAAATATTATCTTCCGTCTTAATGTAAAATCTTAGACTGTGTAAGCTCTGACATTAGAGTCCAGTGAATAGTTGTTCACATTGGCATTCCCAGCCAATACAGAGAAGACTAGATTACATAAATTGATGTGAGAGGCAACTGAAGGCCTTGACCCTCTTGTAACGCAGATCACCTCTACACTTGACTCCTGCTCGCTCATTGTGTCGGCGTGATGAGGAAAAGGGCCCAGAGAAGCAGCCTCCTGGTCATCTTTAATTCATGCCATTAAATATGCAGGAGAAGCCCTCCTTGTACCAGCTGTTATACCACCGTTAGTAAGCCATAATTCAAGTGTTCAAATCCGAGCAAATTGAGGGCGAGGTCGGACAGAGCTCCGGCCGGAGAGGCATTATCCTCCAGCTGAGGGGCGAGAGGCAAGTTCAGTCAGGTGCAGCGCGAAGCCGAGGCTTGTTAATCCTCGCGCTGGTAAAAGATAAGGCAATGCACTGGCCTTAATAACGTCCACAGTGGAGGAAAAGACAGTGGCGGTCTCAGAGGTGAACCTAATGGCAAGCAGAGGCAAATGCTGCTTATTTCTTCCTGTCATGCGGCGGTACAGAGGTGTTTTTCACTTCCACTGCTGCAGCTCTGACCTTTGACCCCTCACCACGTTACTCTCGATATTTGCCTCCGTTTGACATATTTCAGCATCTTGCTGGCTGTGTAGTCCTGCTAATAGAAAACCCTGCATCTCAGTTTAGAAGTGAATGAAAACTCATTCAAAATTCATTTGACATTTGTGCAAATTGTTAAAAATGTATCAGTCAGTGTGGTCTTTTGACTAGCGGCATATGTGGGTGGATGTATTTGTGGGAGTAAAAAGGCGCCTCAATGACACCTGCACCTGCATGAACATAGTGTGTGTGTATGATTATATAATATATGCATGTAGGAACTTTGTGCCTGCATGTGGATCAGTCTGCGTGTGTGTGTGGGTATGCGTGTGCGTGTCCACGGAGGAAATCACCATTTCAATATAGCTCTGATTAAACTTCCCATTTACCGTTCTGAAAGTACACAGGAACCTTTTCTTGGCAGGTTGCCTCTCGCAGCCGACCGGTGCCAAGCTCTTTGAAACCCAATCAGTTTTCAGTTCTCAGATCACTATCCGCTCCTTAGTCTCTCCTCGCCTCTCTCCTCCTAGATCGGCAGCTCGTGTTGCAGGCTTGGAATAAAACGAAAAAAAAAAAGAAAGAGGCCGGCGGTTGGTCATCCATCAACAGAGCCAGCTGGCGTTGGATCAACACCCACCAAGTCCAGCAGGCACCTGTTGTGAGTCTGCAAGGTGCAGCACATTGCAAAAAATAGACAACCTCACAAGGCATAGTTTCATATGGAACCTTGAGAGCTTTGAAGCTGAAGAGAAATGAAAAATATGCCAGTTCAAAAGATAATTAAACTTCCTCGCAGTGCAGTTTATGCGCATAGCAATATTTCCACATAGGATCAGTGTGTTGGAATGGAATATTTGTCACCTCACTCATTATGGTTTTTAATGCGTGAGCTTACAATTTCGGCGTGTATGCGTAGTAACACAACTTGACCCTGCTGTGCTCCACTGTTCCGCAGTAACAGCACATGACACTACGTGACACCGCTGGACGTCCACATCCACGAAATATTTCACATTTCAGGTACAAACACACACCGGTCAGGGGTCAGCGTGACTGGCAGTGAGCGACTGCTGTTGGAGCACAGTGTGTGTCTTGTCTTGTGTCTCTTTTTTGTTGTTTTTTTTCTGTTTGTGCCTCTTGAGGTTTTCTCTTGAGAATCTTGCTGCTGTTTGGGCCTGTGACTTTGACTTTCAAACAACAAAGGTTAACGCTCATTCAGAGGCCCCCTGACCTGTAGAGTAATCTGTCCACATGCAGACCCTACGCAGACCTCTGTCCACCAAAACCAGGTGGTATTAATGTTGTGGCTAATCAAATTTGCAAACGAGAGAAAACTAATCTTAAACTCTGTAAAAAGGCAATCTATGACTGAACTAGATAGGCTTAACAGATGCCCAGTATTTTGGCTAGGAGAAACTCATGCCAAACAAAAGGGGTAAAGGTTAAAAAATATATATATTCAAAACGCCACTTTGACAATTTTCAATCTGCTTCCTGTGGCTTAATTTCAGCCAGCACATGTATAACAATGTTTATACGCTTCCAATGAGGTCATTTGGAGGAGATTTAACCTAAAGATTACAAACCTTGGCATTGTGTGAACCGACATGTTCCTCCAGATGATGCCACCATGAAGCTTTTTTGTGTATTCACCAAACCAGAATCAGAGTCCGGGAAGTTGCCCTTGGAGCAAAGCCACCCAGACTGTGTGACTGTGCTAAACAGGCAATAAAAAAAACACTCAGCACACCGATGATGTGAGCAGATTTAAGCATCTAAATCGCAAACGTTTCCGGATTTAACGTGCAAAAATACCTGACGTCACGCAGACACGTTGGCACTAAACGGGGTGCAGAGTTAGAAGGCAGAGAGGAAGAGAAAAGAGAGAGTTTGACCGCAGTGACCAGAGGAATTAGAGAAAGAGCTTATCCCTACGTCAGTACCAACATGTATAAGCCCAATACTCCATTTCAACCCCAGAAACCTGCTGTCCAATCCATCTGAACACGGCTCCCATCCACATAAAACCTCCCTCTCTGCCGGTATTTGTCTTCCTAATTAATTACTTGACATGCCACAGTATGTTTTTCAAATGATAGATGATGGAAAATTATAGCTGTGGTATCCCAGGCACAGCCGGTGGTAGATTTGTGCAGTCAGCTTCCAGCCTGCATTACCTGAGTAGATCTGGCAGAATGCCTGAGCTCTCAGACAGGACAGGACAGATTTGGTTTTTGGCGTATAAGAGGCTTTTTTTTTTTTTTTTATGTTTCTAATGCCGGATTTAGTAGGTAAGCACAATCTGTCATGTTCACCTACGTGATATTACCCAACAAGGACACGGTAACACGCAAACAGCAAAGGCAATGCAGGGTTTAGTATGAGCACGGACGGGGTCCAAGGGTATTTAAAGTCAGGAATTGTCAGCGTGGATCAGAGGGTTCACCTCCATGTAAAGGTGGTGACAGGAAATATGATGTTAGTTGTTCATTGTGTGCAGAAACTACAGAAATCCCTTGAAATCTACAGATGTACAGTTGGTATGTTTGAGGGAGTGGATAAAAGTCACTAAACCTTATCCAGCCACTAATACGGAGGGTTATTCATTTTTGTCAAAGGGCAGATTTTGAGGTACCACAAGGTAAAAGCCCCCCTGTAACCCTCCAACATAAGACCCAAAAGAGACACGAAACTCTTTATAAATTATAATAATAAAAATATATATATGTATCTGTCTGTGCTACTGTCCTTTTATTGTGTTCTTTTATAATTTTTATTTATTTTATTGTTGTGCTCTTGGAATTTTTTTCAGCGTTTTGCTAATTTTCAATTACTTTTGCTTGTATTTTTTCAGGGGGGATCCCTTGGTCATTTCCTATTTTTTATTTTTAGTCATTCGAGTCTAGTTTAGTTGATTTTACATTTAATTTAGTTTGTTCTTTGTCTCTTTTGAGTGAGCCTTGTAACTTTAACACAAGAAATCTCCCACTTTCAACAAACAAGGGGCCCTTTGGCCTCCCGGGGCCCTGGGCGTGTGCCCTGTGGGACTGTGTATTAATCCACCGATACTAAAAAAGTGCATTAATTTTCACGTGCAATCCTCGTGCAATGAAGTAGGACAGAGACAGAGAGCGTGAGGTTGTTCTAACCATCCAAACCAAAATGAAACCAAACATTTCCCAGACCCCGAGGTGACAGTACAAAATCTAAACAACTTCAGTTTACGAAGTAATAAACACAAGCTCGTGCTTAATAAAAGTTAATTCAAAAATATTATTGCTTTTTTTTATACAAAGTTTAGTATATTTTTGCATGCGAAAGTATGTTTTGAGATGATATTCTTCAGTCAAGATGATGGAATTTCAAACTTTAAACAAAGATTATTCCACGTAGCTTGCTTTTGGCACCGGACTGATCTCCCCACAGCACAGAAATGTTACAGGAGTAATAAACAAACAAATTGACAGGAGCTTCACTCTATTTTTATTTTTCATCAGTCATACTGCCTGGGGCCAGGTTTTTAATCCAGATTCCAGGCCTTTGATTCACAGGGCTGTCCGCTTTTAATAATGCAGACGCGTTCACGGGTGGTTTACCCCCCGCCTTGGGGTCCGTCTCCCCGCCCCTTCTTTTTGAGGAGGGGTTCTTCCTCGCGGCAATGTCGGAGCGGCCGAGGCCGGACAGGAAGCGCTCACCGTGAGAGAAAGTTAAGATGGGAAGACTGGGAGCAGTGGGGGTGTGAGAGAGACAGCGAGAGAGGAAATGGAAAAAGAGGAAGAAGTTTCTTTTCTTCATGCTGGGAGCACAAAAGAGCATATTAAACACTAAAGTTTATCAGTCTAAATTAAGTCTTGAACTCACAGCTTCTTTAATCTTTTCACATCTGAAACCGTTTCCTCTCTCCCCACCCCTCCCGCCTCCACACTTCCCCCTGCTAAAACAGTGAAATGAAATCCAGCCCGTGCTGTTGAGTCTCCCCATGTCGAAAACACCGAGACACATCATAAAAAATTAATTACTCTCCCCCCCACCTCCTCATTTCCACAAGATTCCTTTAGAAAATGTAAAATTCATTTAAAGTAAGTGGTGACGTTGTCTTTGAAGATCACGACAACTAACACGGATCAAAGCGGAGGTTGTGTGCGGATGAGGGCCTGATTAGCATAATGAAATTAACTTAGAGACAAGAATCTCTAATAGGTGCAACAAAAAATTGCATTAACAATATTTAAGGAAAGTGCTGTTTGTGCTTGTAATACAACAATTATAGAACTTGTATTCAATTAACACTTTGTTGATTAACTTATTTTTTGATCCAGCTCATATCAAGAGCCCTTTTAAAGTTGGAAGCATCGTTTTATTTGCTCTTTTCTCTCTTTTTTGCTTTTTACTTTTCAACTTGACACACATGACGATTCTTTGCTGTATTGTTTTTTTTTTTTAAATCGGGCCATGAAATCAATCTGAATTTGCATATTCACAGTGATAATTGCAAAGCTGGCAGATAGTTGTGCTATAATTGCAAACTAATGACTGCAAAATTATTTGTTAGCTCCCGAGATATTGAGGTTTTCTTTTTTCAACGGCAACTAATTTGAGTGACAGCTCCAGCAGGTTAAAAACGGGGTTTATCGGGAAATTTCCCTTTGAAATGACTATTAAGCAGAGTCACGGTATCTTCACTGTCACAGCAGGTGATCTGTGTACTACAACATCCTGTATGAGCTGTTGAGCTTGTAGTTTGTGCCTGGGGGGCTTTATTGCATCCTCCTCTTCCTGCAAAAGAAAATACTCGCTCAGAGACACGCGCATGCAGTTTTTAATCACAGCTGCAAAACTACCTGGGAACACGAAAATCCCAGCTTTGATATCAGGAAGCTTAGTAAATTAGATTTGTTTTCAGGACGCTTAATACTCATAACTGGCGTCCCTGCAAAACGCCATACACGTATCTTTTACCGCATCCAGTCAGTTCAGGAGTTTCCCGTTTGCTGTTCGAAACACGTCCTGACTAAATCCAAAAGTCCACAAACAATGTAAGACTGTTTGCCCTGTAATCTGTTAGTGAGGGCTGTTCGCAAACTTCATCTGCAACTTATGTGGAATACAAATGTAAGGCTGCAGATATTTCAAGTGGTTTTGCTACAGTAGATGTGCACTCACTGGCCAGTTTATTAGGTACACGTGTACAGTCTAACACCTGAAAGTGTCAGAAAGCTGATCACTCTAACAAAGCGGGTGGTGGAGTCGTACCGGTGTGCATTATGTTACAGTAAGAGGTGGTTCTAATGTTTTGGCCAGCCTGTTTTAAATGAGTGAGGAGGTCAAAACATGACAAGCTACATGAGCACTCATTAGTCATTAAAACTGTGTCATATTTTGCTTCCAGCATTGTTTACAGCCCGTTTGTCACAGGTATACACTCGTGTGGTTGTGTATGTGGGGAAACTACATGATGTGTTTGGATCCCACAGATTAGTCAGCTACAGTCTGCCACGGTTCAGTGTTTAGCTTTAAAGGGGACCGCTCGAACAGGACCCTAGATTTAGGAACCGTGTGGTGGCTCGAGTCTGTGATGTCTGTTAGGCCTGTGGTTTGCTTGTTTAGGGTAAAAAGTGGAAAAAGAAAAGCTCCAGCAGATACCAGGAAGCATGAGACCACCTACAAGTAGTGGAGGAGAAACGGACAGAAAGGAAAACTATTGGACAGGGTGGAGAGACAAACAGAGAAGGATCCGTTTTTTTCACTGTGTACCACCTCAGCAAGTCACGCCAGTAAATATAATCCATAGATTTAGTCGTCTTTGTGTTTGGTGCGTAATCTGACCAGCCGTCCTCTCAGTGGGAGTTGGGTGATAGAGAAAGGAGCACTGTCCTCTTTAGCCCTGGCTGTAATTGAAATAAATTACAAGAGCAGAGCCGTGTTGTTATCTGTGGTTAGTTAACAGCACCTCCCTCCCTCCCTCCCTCCCTCCCAGAGAACGGAGGGATTCAGGGAGGAGGAGGAGGAGGACGGCAACGAGGTTCCAGTGACCCAGATTTAGTCTCAAAACATAAATAAATGATCACCCCCTTTCACACACACACAAGCGCACGTACAAAACAGACACCTCCCTTCATGTTCTGATTATACCTTCAAAGTTGTAAGAGGAATTTAATCTCCAATGATACGGAAAGTCACTCACACACTCACACATGCACACACTTCGAGTACCTGATGCTTAAAGTGCGTCTTATAGACGTCATCGTGTCATTTCCGGCCTGTTTGTCCTGTGAGTACCTGGCGCAACATCAGTATTCAGCCGGTCTTGTCTGTGTCCCAAATGTCTGGCCTAACGGAAAAAAGACCAACATCAGGGGCTCAGCTGACGCCAGCAAATAATCCTCTTTATTCACACTTCATTTGTTTGGAGAACATCTTGAGAAAACAGGGTTCTTGTCCTCAGAAAACAAAGTCATAAAAACACAAGAATCTGAGCCTGTGCAGGAGTGACAGTGTTTTTAAGCAGGCCCGTCTGTCGTGGCGGCGCTTTAAGAGCGTTCTCTGGCGACTGCTGTGACACTGCCATTCCCATGCCCTGCCGAATTCTTTCCTCCGATCCCAGGCATTTAAACGGCTCCCTCCCACCCCTGCGCCACTCAGGATGTAGCCAAAAGTCCACTGACCTATGTGGGAGTGGATATTTTGGAAGACGGCCCTGGCTCTTTCACTCTCTATTCCTGTCCTCGCACGTTCATTAGCCTGGCCTCGAGAGCCAGAGTGTTTACATGTTGTTATCATTCCTCTCCTATCATTTTTCTTCCCTGTTTTTTCTCTGCTTTCCCTCCACTGAGGCATGTTTTTTTCTAGGTGGGGTCATCTGCTGTAATAAATTCATGTATGTTACACTCGAATTACCATAATCACCAAGTAGATTAAATATACATGTGTTTATGCCGGTGAGGATCTCGACATGACACGCTCCTTAAAAAACCTGCTTGGATGCTTTGGAGTATACGGCAGGATGTGAGCTGTGACTTATTCAGTTCGGGAAAGGTGCATTATTAGTTGCGAACGCCCTGTACAGCGTGTGCACGTGTGTGCGTTCTCTCAAACTTCGTCAAAGTCGTGCAGCGACAGACCTCGTGGGCTCGCTTTTATTAACTCTGACTGACGCTTTCGTGAGTGTGCGAAAGGCCGGTGCATTTACTGCACATGTGGATTAGGAAGAAAGTAAATCTGCAGCCAGTAATGACGACTCGTTTTATTTTTGTGGACACATCTGAACAAAAACGTCTATAATGGACTTCATGGCAGAAGCCCGTATAATCAGACACGTTGTTGCCTTATTGCTAGAGGTCAAGGTAGAGGAATAAGTCTCTTTCTGACCAAGTCATTATTTACTGTTGATTCAACAGAGGAACTTTTCCCGACCAGGGCTCAGTACTTTCACATTACAGCCCAGCAGAGGAAATAATGACCTGTAGGTGCTCAGCTGTTGGAAGGAAATTGGTCTTTCTTTTCTTTTTGTATTATTATACTTCGAAGCTGCCGTGGTCCGTCCGCCCCCCCTTACCCCCACCCCCGTCCATTCTTGTCTCCCACACCGCATGCCACCACAGCCTTGTAGCTCACTGCAAATGTTGCCTGTCGACTGTATTTCTGAGCTTGCCCAACTTCACTTTGTCTTTGCGTGTGTTGCTTCTGTCTTCGGCGAGACGTCATCACCGAAATTACCTCAAGGCTGTTTTTGCAGGAATAAGCAACATTCTCCCGAAGCCAGTTTTTACGTATCTTCTTGATCGTTAAGCTGGCGCTTGCCTTTTTGTTTCTCACTTTGAAGGTTGTGGAGGGAAAATTCTTGAGACACGTTGTGCACACGAGTCCTCGCTTTCACCGTAGTGTGACGAGAACAAGGTTGTTGCACGAAAACCGCGTCAAACAGCACATTGCTCTTTTATTACAACCTGTCTTTTGAAATATTTTTGAAGGTTTTAACCTGTCAGGAAATTTCTGTTGCTCCTTCTCCTTTTCCCTCCACATCTCCCTGTGGCATTCCCTCAGTGGCTGGCAGATTCAGAGGGGAGGCTCATGAGAAGAAAGAAGTCGAGGAGTTGTTAGAAGAATTCAGAGCCCAAGGCAACTAATCAACACATTACTTGTGTCACACGGACTTAAATCAACTCTTCTTGAAGCCGTGTATATATATTCCTCCGTCGTCTTTGAATATTTTCCTGCGAGACGTGTAAAATATTGAACCGTTTCAGTTACCTGCTGTTTTTGTTGCTGTAGAGCAGAAGAAAGTAGCGTGTGTCCTTCGTGTGTTTCTGACGGACTGTCGCTCGCTCGGTGCCACAAACGTTCTTACACCAGGCGCTCGGCCGACGTGACTTTTCATTGCCGTTAATCAAAATGAATAAACATGCATAATTGCACAGAGCGGGAAGAAGTTAGGGAAATTCAGAGGGAATTTTCAATGCCCCATGAAGTATTAAAATGAAGCTTGGCCTCATTTTTTTTGCCTACTTTTTCCTATTTTTCACCTCACCGTACTTCCCCACCTAGCTCTCCGCCGAACGCACTGACATGTATATCCCTGCTTTTCATCACATGTGCTTTTCTCAAACACACAAACCATTAGGACAAAATATTTACTTTTCCACAGACGTATTCCCGTACTTCTCCTGACTTTGATATTCTCTTTGATTTCCACCCCCCCCCCTTCTCTTTTTAGACATGTAGAAGTTTAAGAAATCTGTGGGTTTGATGTGATTTTTCCCGCCTTTGTACATCATAGGCAAACATGAAAAAAAGTGTGTTAACAGACAGGCAACGAGCTCGGGCAACAGTGGGGAGCGAAGATTGACATGTTTTTTTATTTTGACAGCGCTCACCCTCCCTGCCCTTAGTTTATGATCATAAATAGTACATGCTGCTTATTAGGAGGCTGCTGCCACGATCCTAGCTAGTGAGTGTGTTGCTCGCCGGTGTTAGCAGACAATTTGCCAGTACACATGTGAGATATTATTAGTGTTTCCCTTTCATCCTGCGCCCCACTCTCCCCTCTCTGTCTCCGTTTCCAGTCCTGTGCCATCCATGCAAAGCACTCTGGGATAGGCTGTGCTCGCTGCACGCTGCTCGTCATGCAGCTAAATTTGATGGGAAAAGCGCATAATTTGCCTCTTCTTAGATTAAATCTAACTAATGTGATTATGTGGCACAGACACAGGAGTATATGCAACCGCACAAGCACACAAAAGCCGGTATGATGACAGAATTTCAAGATGTTTCACGTAGCTGGGGGGGGGGGTAAGAAAGGCCGGCGCTTTTAATGCTGCATGGAGCAACATCTGGCTCCAATTACCCACTGTGAGGTAGGTGCTCTATTATAAAAGGAAACTCAAAGGATTTCCTCTCTTAAAATACACGTTATCCCTTAATTCCTGCCTAAATTACCACTTAAGTAAGGCCTGTAATTCATAAACCCCAGTAGTCCAGGTCTGTGTCCATGCTGGCTGCAGGAAAAGTAAACTCTGTGTCACCTTGACTGTGGAGGTAGCCGTCCTTGGAGAGCAGTGGCAGCAGAGTGACATGGGGAGGGCAAAGCCAGTCAGAGAAAGAGATTAGTGGCGCGGTCGCACCTCTCCTCCCCTCAGATAGCGCCCCGCCGGAGTGGCGAGAGAGGTGAGGAGGGACATAATGGCCGATGGACCCTCACTAAAAGGATGTTTTGCGAGAGGTGGGAGAGGAGGGGTGGTGGTGCGAGGGCTCCCGGGTCTCGGGGGATAGATTTGCAAGTGGAGATAGTCCGATTCACCTCTCCCTGACACTGACGCCAGGGGCCTGGGGCGAGCAGTCAGCCTGTGGTCAAGGCAAGTAGCACCCCAACCCCCCAAACAAGTACTGTCTCTCAGAAACACACATGCAGAAAGTACAGGTCTGGCAAGAGAGGTAATTTGATGCTAGGTCCTCTCCTGAGCTTTGCTGTTGTGGTGCGACTGCCGGTGTCACTGGGTCAGAGCAAAACTTTTCCACTGAAGCTTTCAGAGTCGATTAACGGGGGACGGCGGCCTGGTTGGCACGCCACGGTCATAGGCAGGAGACTCCTCTTCTTAAGTACAGGATTAAACGCCTCAGCTGGAAGCAAACACAGCCACCAGTGCACAAAAGTCATACCGATCCAGTCCCCACCGACGTAATGTGTTGACGTGTTCGTGGACCCACCTACTGTAGGTAACGCAGGGATGGTACGAATAAAGCTCCTTAGAGGACCGAGCTTTCGGCTCCATTCTGCCTGATTGTCTCTCACCCAGCTTCTTGATCTGACAGTGCCACCTTTAACAAACGGTGCCCAAAAAACGGTCCCGATTGTGAGAAATGAGAATTTTGCTTTGGTGATGATTAAATTTCGAAAAAACAACTTTATGCTGCTTCCCAACAAAGCAAATGTGAAGTCAGAATGGCCAGCTGTCCGCATGCTCATTTGGGCCACAACAAAGACCCATGAATGAACCACGATTGTCCCAGCAGACAGTATGTAGTTAACACACATTTAAAGATACTCCCAAGTGTGACCTGATTTTTTCAGCATACGAAGAGCTTGGCTCCCTGAGAAACGGTACCGTGGGTGAGATAACTTATTTTTCTTAAATAACTTTATTTCTCAGAGGGAGGAAAAATATCTGTAACTCTCAAACTATCCGCTTTTTGTAAAACCCGAATGTGTCAAAGACTCTGTTAACATTTTTCCGACCTGGGATTTTACGGCCCCGGGAGTCCTGACAGTGCAGGTATTGGTGCACCGCAGGCTGATTTCACAAGGTTTCGGGTGGATTTTTAATTTGTGGAAACATCAGTCTGAACCTATAGTCCAGCAACCACAAGGGAACACCGTCTCCAGCAATCTGCCCCAACCCTGTTATTAGGTGGTAATTCAAACAACTCATTTATTTCACTGGGAACTGCCCAGAAAACACCAGACTCTTGGAGTGTCTGTTCCTGCAGCAGGATTTTTCTCAGGCTTACCCAACCTGCAGTTCTTCTGAAGAGTGCACATTAAGTGGAACGAGGTTCCCTGCAAAGTTCTTTCAAAGTACAAAGAAAGACTGATCTAAACATACCTAAGAAGTACTTAATGGTGCAAATTACCTGACAAGCCATTGCAATTAATCAAGTTACCAAAAACCAGTTGACAGTAATTAAGGGGAATTTGGGGCCCCTTGGTGATCAGGTGCAGTTGCTTGCTTTTCCCAGCACTTAAACCAGTCGTGTTCTATATTCAAGATGTTACAAAGTTGTGGGAATTCTGTGTTTTCCGTGTAATAATTTAGAAATTCTGGTTCTTGTCCCGCTGTTTCTCTGACGTCGGCAAGCTGGTGAACAAAACACAAAGTGTGTGTTTCCCGCCAGAGCTTGTGAGCTCTGCTACAACCTGAACAGAAAGTTTGTTCGACCGAATCATCTTTTAAATCGCTTCTGAATCTCACTTTTATAGACTTGCTTTAATGTGTTAATGTTTTATTAATTCTTCCTGACGCCCATCTTTTTATCTGAAGCTTTTATGTTTCTTCATTTGCTTTTATGTTTCTTTCTTTGCTCACATTACTCTTTAATAAAGTTTTTTTTTTTACTACTTGTTTGCTGAAGCGCTGCTGTGCTCAAATCCAACCAGCAGTCTTTAGAAAAATCACAGCTTGTCTTCCCTAGTACATTATTACCGACTTTGATGCTGGTGCTTAATGTGCTCCGAGCATTTGGTAGCAGTAGTTATGAAACTTTATTGTTGTTCTGTCAGGAAATATATGGAAACATGACATATAGATGCTTCTGTGACATGAAGGGAGATTGTGTTCATTGACTTATTCTCAAACACAATATTTTCCTAACAGTTAAAGTGAATGTTCAATCGTAAAGACCAAAGATTGAAGCCGTGCCTGCCACTATCCGGATTTAACGTCGCATCATTTAAGAACTGATTGTCTTTATTGTTTGCAGCATTATTACACAAAGATGGTCGTGTACAGTGGCTGCCACGTTAGAATCATTGATTCTGCTTCAGCCAGCATTAAAGCTACATCATGAACTAAACTTTCCACAGCTCTGCACAGACAAGCATTGCCTTCCACGCTGATTAATCTTTGCGTTCACCTTTTCGCAGTGAACACAGCATGCTGCTGCGTCTGTGAAACACCACAAATGTGAGCGTATCCTTCTTTAACAAGGAGAAAAGACAGCCCAGGTCTCTGAGAGTCTTTTGGGGTAATTTAACACAAATACAGCGAGGGAAAGAGACTATTTCTGAAGGTAGTCATCCATCAAACACTGAGGAGAATGTCCAGTTGGTGGCTCCAGCAGGCTTAGAATAGCCTTTTGTTCAAACACCTTTAATAATTAAACACCTACTCAGCCCCTCAGGCTTCACAAGATTGAAGACTTTCGCATGGGGGGAAAAAAAATCCCCTTTCCCTCCCTGTGCTGTTGTAACCTGGGGAGTTTGGCGGAGATGAGGTGCGCCGTATCACCTAATGCCTTTTCCTTACACCGAACAAACCCCCTCTGACTCCTTTACTGCAATAACGGAAGAGAAATACTTGAAATACATCTGTCTGTCCAGCTTTGCAAACACACCTTTGTGGCACTTGCCAGTGCAGTTTTTAACTTAAAATGCAGTGAGAACAGGCCCGTCAGGTAGCTTGATGAGGTACATTTATTAAATCATTCTTTGTTTCAACATCAAAAAATTAAGCCAAACAAATGTATGGCTTAGCTGTTACTCTGCCCTCAGTGCCTCATGGGAAGTGTTTCAAAAAATGTTTCGTTCTCATCTTTATTAGTCAAATACTGTAGACGTATTCTGGTCTCACCCAAATCATTTCCTGACAACTCTTAGCTCATACTGTATGTACTGGACAAATAACTCAACGTTTGTTTGATTAAACGCGCATTGGTTTGTGAATCAGCTTTGTGCTGAGCCGGATGGGTCACGAGCTTTTGTAAGAGTGTAGTTTTGCTTCCTGCCACATTAAACACTCACCCCGGCCTGTTCCCTCTCCTGTGGGGCCAAATAATGACTAAGGCAAAAAAAAGGCTGCAGATATGCTGAGAACAAGCACCTGAGAGAGAACAGCTGTCTTGTAAAAGGTCAGTCTCCCACTGTTCCTCGGTCTCTCGCTCCATTTCCGGCCTCGAGATTTCGAGGCGCCCCTTCCCTCCCCTTTCCCACCCCCACCCCTTTGACTCCAGTGTCACGTATCGTGGCTTTTTTCTCATACGCGTTGCTCGTACTCCCTCCGCGCTGCACCTAGAGGATTCTTGGCAGAGCCTGACCACCTTGTAATCCCATGTAGGAAAAAAATGGAGTGGGTGGATAAATGTACTGCACTCTGGTTTATAAAACTTCCCTGTGAGTGGATATATATGAGTCTCTTGAGGTGTTTGTTTTTCCCTGAGTGTGGTGTAGCTATCATTGTTACGCACATGTGGACCCCCCCACACCCCCCGACACACACAGACACACACAGACACACACACGCACACACACAGGCACTTCTAAACATTGACAAACAGTCTCGAAAAGGAAAAAAACAAACACCAATCAAATTGGTTACATTTGGCCTGTTTCGGACAGAAATTTCTCATAACCCGCTCAACGAAAAGAGGCTGCAGCAATTTTGCAGACAAACAAACAATGTTTGGAGTGATCACTTTCAATAAATGCCCTACTCACATGTTTGAGCACTAATATTTATCATGAAATCGATGCAGCCGCCAGAGCGACTAAACAAACAGTGAGCTCCCATGTCTCCTATACCAACATACATGCGAAAACCAACAGTACACAAACGCTGCTGCAGTATGTCACAGGAAGTAGCCACAAACACACGCCGTCGATAAGGCAACGGCCGCGTTGTGCAGAGCCTGTAGTCGAAGCTGCAAGATGAACATCAGCCTGCGTGCTCAGGTTGAAACTGGCATGTGGACCTTTCAATGTTACGGAGGAGGATTTGGGGCGTTCACCATTTCCCGTGGGTGGGTCCTGTGGGCGTGGTCAGCTGGGAGCTTGTTACGGTTATCAAGGTTATGGTAGGGAGGGTAACGAGAGCGACGAGTATACGGGGCTATATGTGCGATATAACAACCCGGAAGTATGTTCACAATTTGAAAAACGAGATGTGCAGTTTAATTCCTAAACCCACAGTAGATTGTTGCGTTAACAGCTTCCGCTTATTAAACCACAGGAGAGGTTCAACGCTGACGCTGGTTGATAAGATCTGGCTGACAGTGAACAGGTATCAGTTTCATCCCAAAGGTGTTGAGTGGAGTTGAGGAGAAGACTTGCGAGTTGTTCACTGCCCTTGCGTTGTTCGTGAGGGCAGCCAGATTTTTGTCTCATAGTTGTGTTTTCCTGCTGTATCTTGCAGCACAGCACCCAGATTGAAAGCGTGTTTTCTCTACACACTGAACCTTTGATACTCAGATGTGGTAAAACGTGTATTTAGCTCTGTGCTGGGGCGCATCACGGCTCTCACACTGCCGTGCTTTCAATCGGTCCTTTGGTTGGACATAGTTTGCTGGATCCTTTAATACATTCGAGGCATTTGATGCAGCAGTTATGTGCCATAAATCTCCGCATTTTGTTGCCTCTTTATCTCTTCCTTTTATGCCCTAGCAGTGTTTATGTCTGTGTGCGTGACACGTTTGTCATGTGACCTGTAAGCTGGATCACTAAACACGTCATTAAAAGTTCTCCGGAAGCCTTCTCCTTACTTTGATGCCATCTGTGTATACCATGTCCTGAATATCAAAAGCGCTCTCGTAAGAGCCCACTGGCGCTGAGAGCAGGTCTCAGCGCGCGGACTCAATGAGGGACTGTGATGACTTCTCCTTCTTCTTCCACTTCCTTATCATCTGCATGCAGGAGTGGATATGCGAGGGGGTGGTGGTGATGGTGGGATCGTGCAGACAGGGTCAGGCACGGATGCCACAAGAGGATGACCAGGGTTACGCTACGGTCACCGGCACAATCTGTGTCGCAGCTTTTAATTGTATTTTCAGCCATGTCAGAGTAATAAGCTTTCTGTCTTGAGCACTGAGATGAGTTTTAAAAAGAGAAGGAAGAGAGGAAAGTGTAATAAATTGGAATATAAAATAAGTAGGTAATGATGGTAGTGGAAAGGAGGGGGGAGCAGGACGATGGGTCTCGGTGGGTATTTCAACCAAGTGCTTGTCAAAACCAAGGCGGCGGCAGAGTGCATGACAGCTCTGACAAGAGTTAGCGGAGGTCCTTCAGCGTTTCTCTTTTGTGTGACAAGGGGAGGCGGGCAGGGAGGGCTGCTCAGCATCCGAAGACAGCCGAGGTCGCGGGAGTGGTTTCCGGTGGGTCACATTAACGCCAACCTGCCCGTCACGACTCACCAAGTTTGCCGGCAAGAAGAAAGAACACAATCCGAGAAGATAAAAAGCCTTGTTTCAGTGGTTACGGGAGGTACAGCAGGTGAAAGGTGCATTGTTTCTACATGTGACCCAGCATGTACATGTGAAGGACGTGAATCTTATTACCTGCTGCGTGTGGTTCTGAGCCGCCGAGTGAAGGATGGAGAGTCAGGCGAGGCTGACTTGCAGAGTAGATGAGATGCAGCCAGCAGCAGCTGGCTCGAAGCTGATGCATCCTTTATCCATTTATCAGCCTGTAAGCACACGATAACTTATCCCTCTCCCTCTTAGGTGACATTATAGGTAGAAGGGAAAGAAGGCGAAGGCAAAAAGATGGATCTAATATGAACGAATGGGCCCCTGTTGTCATAGATGAAACGCTAGTAAGTCGAGGAATCACTCGATATTATTTAAAGCCACTAATCACACATGCTTTATGACCGTACTCGGTTCTGTGGCGCAAATCAAAAGGCTGTTTTTTACCTACAGTTTCTTCTGTTCTCTTTATGTAAACTGTGCCGTATTGAAATGTCTTAGCAGTTATGATAACTGTGCTTTATTTTCACCATCCACTGTCTTTTAAACTTCATATAAGTCAAATGTTTTTCTGACAAACTCTTAACTGTAATAAAATCATTTAAACTTTATGTCCAGATAATTCAGTGCAAATCTTCCTCGTGCGTTATCAGAAATTAGCTGGTATATAGTTATTCATAAAAAAAGAAAATGCTCCAAAAAGAATGTGTGATTGCTAAGGGGCATGAAAAGTTGATAAATTGCTACAATTATTAACTTCCAGCTCCTTGTATAAAAGGCTTAATTTTTTTTAAGTATTTTTCAAAAGTCGATGAAAGTGATTTTATTTTTATTTAAGCCGCATTTTTTCACACGTGGAAACGAAAATGGATTTTTTTGTGTTGTAGTTGTGTTGTAATTGTGTAGAAATGCATTTGTAAGTGCAGCTGCTTTATAGCACGAACTGTGATGTCGATAAATGGAAATTTAATCAAATCTGATAAATAAATGAAAGACACAATAGTATGCATTTGAAGACAGTCGCGCGAAAGTCACGTAAAGCACAAAGTCACGCTAGGAAGCAGCTCAATCTTGAATAGCCAGTATCTCTAGCTTGCCTAAAGGTCTTTGTTTTATGATTTTTTTTTCATTTTGCCTCATTGCTCAGTGAAACATTTGTTTCTCCCCTTGCTCCCGTTTGCTATTGTCTTCCTGCAGCCTTTTGAACCCACCCTCACAAACGCATTCTCTAAACCAATTGTCATTAATGGCAGTTCGACAGATTCCGCCATGAATATGCATATTAATCTCTCACCACTGCACGTTGCCATAAGAGTCCAGCACCAAAAAACTTTTCATCCAATTATACTTCTAAATCAGCAATAATTACAACCCTATACATCATCTGCATATTTCAATTAATATTCAAATCTTGTATAGGGTTTTGCATGCAAATGTATAATATATTCAGGATTAGGTATATTGCAGTTAAATCTATCTCTATCCATCCTCTACCTTGCTGCTCCTTAATAAGCTGTGTTCTGTGGTAATGTTCCTGAACTTATTATAATGCAATATGCTCAGGCATAAGAATCACACATCCTTAATATTATTTCTCGCTATTAACATGGAGCCGAAAATACAGAGGGCCTCCTTCGTTAATTTGCACAGGCACTCACATAAAATGCAAATCGCGGGGGGAGTAAACAGGTCTCTGTCTGACTTCTCCTCACACGCGCGAGTCAGTCAAGTGTTGCAAATCTAATTTAAATATATGAATGTTTTGCTTTGTCCATTTCTCTGACTCGGCCACGCCGCGTCCGCCAGAATGGGAAATGATGCCGCTTAGTGTTGCTGCCGTAGAGTCCGAGGGGTTGCTGAGAAAGGCGCTGTATTGATGTTTGTCAATACTTTGTGCATTCGCCATCCCTCCAATTTATGTGTTCTGTATCCTCAAAGCTCAGGGGACATCAATTAGACAAGTACCTGTATCTGCCGTTCTGCTCTACAGCTCCCAGGAGCCCTTGTGCTCTCATATTGAATCATGGAGAGACAGTTAATATTCGAGCGGAAGGAAGGATCTATAAAGTCGCCGCCATAAACTAGAGAGAGGCCTTTTGTAACATCCAAATAATAGCAGTAAATAAAGAGCTTACACCTGTACGGCGAAGGCCAGGTCCGCAGGCGGTGCATTCTGCCGGCCTGCGGACAGCTGTAAATGCTCAGAGTGAAGAACAGTGAGCACTGTTAATGGATAGGTTTATTTTAAAGCGTGCCATCTGCCATCAATCACCCAGAAGTATTGGGCAGTGGAGAAGTGAGTTAGCTTAAAGTCCCCTCTTTGTTCTTATTCTCTTCTTCTTTCGCCAGGAGCCCGATAAAAATGGCAGGGATGTGGGGAGGAGATGTCAGGGAGGGTGGCTGTGCTGGTGCACAGGGTCCCTGCGAGAATAAAGCATCAAACCCACTCAGCAGCACCACTAACAATAATAAAAATGCCTCGGCTTAAAGGTGACATTCCCAATTTACGATTATTTGTGTCTATAAAGTGTATTCCTCGGCTCCTGACTCATTCGCACCTCTCTCCACCAAGAACAATGCATTAAGGATGGGGGTGCCGAGGGTAAATGGAAATTCTATCCATTTTATTAAACCGACAGGCCCCACTATACCTGAGACTTTCAATTTTGCCGGCGTGACCTCCAAGGAGACATTTCTGTCTCCTCTCTGTCTACCTTCGCCTCATTCAATTCCCCGTTTGCCCTGACCAGCCCTCCGAGCACCCGGGGGCCCGCAAAGCCGTTATGGATGAGCTCCGAGGCAATTCTGAAATAGAGAGAGGAGAGGAGCGTAGATCCCCGCTCCCCCTGAAAAGATTTACTTCAGGGTGTAAGATGGATGAAATCAGCCTTTGTATCTCTTTTAGTGATTGTTTTTTGCTCTGTTCTTCCTGGCTTTTCTGTGTAAAAGCTGGACGTTCAATAGGATGGGAAATGTGGTGCTTTAGGGGGGCTAGATTGGAGCAAAACTAACAGCAGAGGTGGAGATTTGGCGTTAACCTGAGTAATGTTGTGATCGGGAGCAGCCGACAGGACTAACGCGTCCCTTCCAAACGCCTAAACTGCACTAAGGCTGAGAGAAAGTCCCTAGAAAAATGCAAAACAGGAACAAGAATAGATAAACACATCATATGCACATGCAGCCAAGTTGTAATTGATGATGCTGGTCCCACCAGTTTGAGTACAGCTGAAGGCCTTTCCTGCACGTCCTTCCCCTTCCGCCCCTCTTTGCGGTCCAATAAAATATTGTTAATGCAAGTTTGAAAAAGGAAATCGTACTTCACAGTTTTAAGTAAATGTACTTAGTGCTAAGTTTCACTATGACTTGCAGAAAACAATTTCAGCACTTTTTTTCCAGAATCCAGCAACTCAAAGACGGGAAACTGGGGCGAGAATCAAAAACAGTGCGTTAGTTTGAAAGGACCCATTACTGCAAAAAAGGCCGGTTGTGGCTACGTTCAGTGACATGCTTAATTGACAAAAAGCTATTAAGGTCTACCACGGTATTCATCATTAAATTTGTCATAGAAATCAACACAAGCTCAAATGACTCCGATTCAATGTTCTGCCAATAATGCAACCTGGCAAAGTTACAAAAACAAGGTCCAGAGAGAGCAAATTGAGCCCATCAGCTGCACAACTTTTATCAGTACACAGATCTGCAGCGGGAGAAAAGTCTGGGCTGCTGAAGGGAATCTCCTGGACAGGAAACAGACATTACTTTTGCTTCGCTCCCCATTGTAGGGAGGTGATGGCACATAAAGTATATTCCTGTGAAGGATGGTGGGAGAGAGGAAGCGGCCTGAGATCCAGCCAAGTTTCTATTGAGTTATGGACATTTTCAGCAAAGAGCCTTCAAGTGCGGCAGTTCTCAAAGTGACTGAGCTGACACTTTGCACGAATAATATAAATGGAATTGTCGACGTTAGTATTCCCTCATTCATCTTTTTCTTCCTGTTAAGTCCTATTCTTTTTAATGCCTGTGAGAAGAATGGCTGCATAGCACACGTAGAGCATGGCGTGTGGATGTGCAGCCGGGGCACAGAGAATAAGGTATAAATGAAATGAAGCTCATTTAAACGTCTGTCATGATTGGAGCACTGGGATCATAAGTGAATTCCTGTGACAAGCATGTCACAATGTAGCAGATGAATTCATATAAAAGTCAACACTTCAGAGGAGTGAGCGTATTACTTGTTTGGCAGTTTGAAACCCGACTTTGCTCTATCCTTTTCGAATGGAGAGGACGGATTTATGACGGGCAATGTTTGGAGATAAACAGGATGTTGATTTTGCCTCTGTAAGTCGCTAACCGCTGCATCAGTGGTGACGCTATGGCCGTGGCTAATTGTATGTCTAAACCCTCTTTGGGATGAGCGGCACGTCGGGAATAGAGTGGCGCTGGGTTTGACAGTGATGGTTCATGGGATGACAAACAAACGCCACAGAGGATCATTGTGAAGAGGTCCATCTTCAAAACACAAGAGAGACGGAAAACGACAAAACTGATCTTGCGTGACAAGTGCCCATGTCTTATCAGACAATTCAGCTGGGGTGCCGCTGTGTTTAGGGGATATGGAGAGTTTTTGCTCTCAAGTAAAGCACAAAGTATAAGACAAACTGGTACTTTATCACAACTCATAGATCCTCAATAGTTGAGGCAAAACTTTACTTGTGTATTTTAAGAAAGAAATTTAACATTTCAAGAAAGACATTTGCAAACAAAAATAACCTAAAATAAAACCAAGAAAAGTTAATTTGCATATTTGTTCTAATGCTATTAAAAAAACCTGCACATTTAAGGTTTTTAGGGCATTAGAGAAGTGAGTGTATGAGGGAAGAACTCAAGCAGGAAGATTTAAAATGACTGATGGCGCCATGTTCAGTGAATGACTGTGGAGAGGAAGAAAAACGTTTGAGGTGGGTGGATTGGCTGGTCATGTGATGCCTCAGGTAGATTTGAGGCCTACTTGCTGGCTCACATGTGCTCATAGAAAAGTGGGTGCCGGGTGTCTAAAATGACGTTCCGTCGGGGTATTTTAAAAGTTTGGCGGCTGCTGCTAATCCTTGAGGAGCCGTGTGCTGGTTTACTCAACGAATTCCGAAGAGTGTTGAAACAGTGCTGCACGGTCTCCGTGTTGTGGGCTCGGTGAAACATGTGGCGCCCACCTGACGCCACTGTGGATCTGCCTGTAGTCCCGCGGTAGTTAGTCCTTCAGATACACTGGTTGCTGGTGGCGTTGATTCGTCTTGCCTAGTTAATTTTCGTATTCAGTGCAGTGTAATGCTACGTATGAAATCATTGTGTGTTTTATGTGTGGTTGGGGCTCGAACCCGTAGATTTATGTTGATTTGGCTGTGACGACTTGGCCGCAATTCCCCTGTTGGCCCAAAGCATCATTTACTATGAGTACTGTGCCTTAATACGAGCGCTCATCCATTTTTCGTGTACAGCTAACTGTAAATAACTTTCTCACACTGCACAAAACCACAGTGTCTGAATGAGAAAATACTAAAGTTGGCAACACAGGTGATTTAAATCGCTGATTTCACAGGAAGATCAACTCAAAGGTTGAACAGAATGTGTAGATTCATCATTCATCACAGCCAACAAACACACCACCTACATGTCAAGGCAGGCTATTAATGGAACACGCAAACACAAAATACAGGAAGAAGGAAAAGAGCAAAATGCATCTACTAGGCTATGAAATTATATTGTGGCATAATAAAAAAATGCTGAGCAATTTTTCAGAGCAGAAAGTCAAAAGACAGACAATTTTTTCAATCAGTGTTGGGCATAATGCCAGAACTGTCACTTGCACTACAACTGAAACATATTGTTCTAAAAATGAAAAAACTCAAATGCACCTTCCTCCAGACAATCGGCGTGAACCTGTGTGATGTGCTTACAGATGGACAGTTTTTAAGTTACAATTACAAGTTACAAAGACTAATCACTGGCCAAAGGAGCGACTGTAACACAAAGTCCAATTACTGGAAAAAATGGCTCCTTTGTGCCATTCACTGATTACATCAATACGATTCTCCTCGGTAGGGGCCATCATTACATCAGCTCAAACAGTAATTTTACTCATTTATATGGATTTCATAATGTAATATTCCCAGCAAAGTAAACATTTAGATGTGAGGGGAGGAAAGAAAAAAAACACAAGCAAACGTATGCATATGCAAGTAAAGAAAATATGAAGTTTTTCACAGAACCAAATTGGCAATCACCATCCTTCTACCCCATGGTCATAATGAAATTGCTCTGGCAATGGTTGAAATAAATGACATAATTTTATGTACACACAATTAAAGGAGAAAGCTACAATCACACATTCAGCTCAGAGTTAGTTTATGATAGCACAAAGAAAAACCAAACCTATAAATAATGAATATGTGCATAATTATTCTGTCTCAGATTTGCATAATTATTGTTTTTTTTTCCCCTTCATGGAAGCATCTGGTAACACAGCAATCGTTTCTTTGTTTTAAATAGGAGCGACCATACCTTCCTGCAAAAGTACACACATGATTGGGAATAAATTGGCATTATACGGAAATGCTCTTCATTTATAATTAATCGGGTGGTCACAGTCACACAATGATATTGCTGCAAATGCACCGCCATTACTCTAAATGAGTGTTCCCGTTGCATTACTGAGCAGCAGTGGATACCAGTCTCTGTATTGGTTTGCTCAAAGATTTCAATTTGTTTTTTTTTTTTTTTTTTTTTTTTTTCACATGGACAATGAGGAATTTAAGCAAAGTGTGCCGCTAAAGTAAACTGGCATCGCTTTTACTCTCTTAGTCTGATAGATGCCCTCAAAGAGACGAACACAGTTATTACCTGTACATGGAAACAAAGACAAGAATATTGGATTATTATATGAGAATGTGCTTTAAATCATCAACACAGGATCTAGACTTGTGCAGGGTTCATTAAGCAAATATTAGTTTACCTAATTTCCCCAGGGGCAGCTGGTGCTGCAGCTAACAGTTTTGTTTTGGCATTGTTTAGTTTTTGATTATTCTGTTCAACTTAACCTGACAATAGCTTTAAAAATACACCCACATCGCAAGGTGACGCCTGAGCTCCAGCCCACCGGAGAAAAGAAGCATCCGTACATCGGAGCTGAGGCGTTTTCTGTTCAGCCCGACGCTTTACAAGCCTGGGTGCCGGCCTCAGTTCATTTACCTTTTGCACCTGGTGTCGGACCAGTGCTGGTTCGCCCGTCTGCGCCGACCCTCCAGCTGTGTATAAGCAAAGAAAACATTAGCCAGGTGACTTATCATGGAAGTCTGTGGCTGACCTTTTAATATGCCTGTCATTGATTGCATAGCGTGGAACACTCTGTCCATCCCAAGGTGATAGATTATTCAATTAACTATTGACCTTTCCCGCAGACTCATTTGTCGATGGAAATGCTTTTATGACAGCAGTGCATTTAGAAACCAAAGGATGCTGAGTTTTGATTTTAGGATTTACAGTGCACATTATGATTTGCCTCCCTCCCTCTCCTCCTCTCTTGTTCCTGTTGACTTTTTGATTTACATTGTAATGTTATGAAGTTTGGCTCTGGTGTTGCTCCTGTTGCCTGATGGGAGTGAGCTTTTCCACGGGCCAACGCTGCCCACTGGATTTATCCCGTGTACTTGTCCTTTACTCAGACATATTTCACGACCGAATGCAGGTTGTTAATGTAGCCGCGAGCTATTTGTTGAAGCTGAGAGATGAACATTTGTATTTGTTGCTGCGGTATTAATGCATAGCAATGAATCAGCAGCTATGAGGTGCCCATTTGGCACCAGCAGTGTTGTCGCCATCTCAGTTGTCTGCCGTGGCTCAGATGACAGCATTCATGTTACTTTCCAGATCCAGCGGCTGGGCCATGTTGTCGGTTAAGTATGACCGCGCTCAGATACAGCAGTAATAGTAATAAGATGTTGTTTTAATATTTATGTTGCAGATACACGTTAAGGAATAGGGTAACGTGCTGCAGAGTTTCTCAGCAGTGCAGTGGGTATTGTAACGTGCCTTCAGTCCGGTTACCTAAGGAAGTTGCCCGGCATATGAGCCACAGACTTTGCAGTTAGGTGAGACTTTCTGGGCAGATTCCAGGCCAAACGCACCCACCCAGCTCAGAATAAATTAGAAAATGAATTAGAAAAAATACAGCAAAAATGTGGCGTTTGCAAGTATCTTTATCGCCACATTTAAGTCACTTGTAATCAAAGTGTTTCAAACTTGACATGACTCTTTTGGAGCTACGTGACCGATCAACGTGTCTTTCATCACTAACAGCGAATGATAAAATACAGACCAGAAACGATCCGAGCGTGAGGTTGCCATGGAGTCACTGCATCACGTGTTGAGACATCTGTTAGGGTAATGTCGTCCTACCGTGTTGCCTGAAAAGTTGTTCAATTAGCCGCCACCCTGTTATCCATTTCTGTCAAAAAAAAACTTTTACTAGTGTTTTTTCTCATGTAGTTTGATAGGGAATTTAAAATGGATTTTTTTTCTTCTCCAATAAGAATAAAAATAAAGTACGGTGCCAATGACAATAATCCTGAAGCACAAAGGTGATTTTTTTATTCAGAACATTGTTGTTCTTCTGAGAAGCATCGTCGCCAGTAAGGAGATCCTGAACCCATAGATAAAGACGCATTTTTACAGTTTGGCTACAAGCACACAGGTTTTGTTTGCATAACTTTAATTCATCTTTGCATGTTATGTCTCAAACAAAAGTTATCCTGTAAGATTAAAAAGGGGCCAAAGAGAGTGTGTCATCGTGCTTTAATAGTATCAAGCAGCCGTTCTCAGGCGTGACCGACAAAAAGCCTGCGGCTGCCAGTTTCCCTGCTTGAAGGTGTGTTGCTCACCAAAACCAACTGCTGTTGTGTTTAGTTGAAGTGAGAACCTGCAGACATGCGCTGCATTCTGCCTCTGCCCGTTTTCCCCTCCCAGGCGACAAGAGGCCCCACCCACCTGCATCTGCAGCCAGGTTGAAACAAACGGCACAACTTAGCGGCACGTCAGCCTTGCCTCAGGTTAAATACCCGGTCGTGAATTGACGCCAGCGCCAGTTTAAGGGCCCTCCTCCTCCTCTGCCCGTCCTCATTGTTGTTAAAGAGGATGTGACAAAGAGGGATATCGGTACAATGAATATTTAATAACCCCCCCCTCCGCTGACTTATTCATGTTCCCCAGGCGTATCTGCCTCGCACATCCCTGCTCTCTACCTGTCACAGTCCCTCTCACGGAAGAGCCATGGTGCAGTAATAACTTTGAGCCAGAAAGTAGTAGAGAAAAGACATCTTGATCAAGCATTGCTTCAGAAATGATTTCAGCTAGCTGAGAGGTGATAGATATCCGTTATCCAGTACACCTCTTAAACATCATCCTCCCCTTGAACCGTTTTGACAGGAACTGCTTCCCCCCTTGTCAGAGCCAATTGGCTGAGGGATCGAGGGATTGAACATCTACAGGCGGACGGACAGACCACAATTACCAACAACGGAGGCAAAGGAAGGGGATCGGTTAGTGATGTTTGATGTGATTTATCCGACAGCGCCGGGAGTGCATTTAAACAGGAGGCCAGTGACGCCATGACATTGACGGAGTCGCGCAATCAATTGGACTCGTCCGAGCACGAACGGCTGAGAAAGCTGCTGTCAGGGTCTGAGTGGCAGTTCATCATAACTACCTCGTTCGCCTGCAGCCCCCTCCTTCTTCCTCCTGTGGTGGGAAAAGCAGAGAAGAAGACCTGAGGAGAGAGGGGCAGATAAATCACCTCAACTCAGAGAGAACTGGGCTTCCACTCAGCTCAGTCTCACACGCCAAATTTCTGCCAGTTCAAAACTCCCACAAACTGTAAAATGCATCACCCCTTTACGTTGATGGGAACCTTCCTGTTAAGTGGACTACATCCTGTTGGTGTTTATCTCAATGCAACGATGCTTACATTGGAGAGTTGACGGCTGCTTTTGAAGTCCAGGAGGCAAAAGGTCCTCCTGTGACCTTCTGCATTATCGTGCACGAGCTTTATATATCTTGAGGTTTCTCGAATGGTTAGAGTTGATTTAGGAGTGAATGATGGACAGTAGTTCTAGCTGCTTTTGGGGCTTGAAGCACCGCGGGGAAGGTGAAGTTTCAGTTGCATAACAAATAATAAAAGTAAAAAACTGCCGTTTGTGTTTCACACTTTGCCTCAGAATAGAGCAAGAAGCAGGTAGCAAACAACAAAAAGCGCGTGCAGCGTCCTTGGAGTCCTTAGTCATTGTGTTTATCGTGCGCAAAACTCAATAAGAAACGCATACTGTAGCGTCACGATGAGACAACATCTGTGCGCTGGTCAATAATTCACAAATCTCAGACAGTGTTTCAGTCTAAGTTTTGAAAACAAGGATAGGTTGCACTTATCTCGACCTGGAGTCATGAGAAGGGCTATGGAGCCACGTTAACAATGCATGAGAGCTGCATTTTGAATCCCGCCACTGTTCATGCATTTTTTAAGGAGAAATACTTTCCTTAAAAAGTGGGTGGGGGCTGGCTCAGTGTGTTCTGTCTAAAAATAACGCCCCATACAGTAGATCACCTTACTCATACGGACGTGGTGAGCTCAGTGCGAGGTAGAGCAGCAAGAACCTCTTCACCCCCTTGTTTCTTCTCTTTGCTCTCTAACCTGTGTGATTATTATAAAGACGTGCAAGAATTAAAGCCTGTGTGACACTTGGAAGCACGTGATCCGAGCACCTCTCATCAACTAGAGCCAAAATGGAAATTAAACATATGATGAGCCAACTTGTGTTGAGAAAATATATGCATTTGTGTATTTTTGCATACATTCGCGTCCTCAGCGCATATGTGGGCAGTTCAGAGTTCAGAGGGCAGCTGCGGTGGAAGATGCCTCGATGAAGAACAGGGTAGTCTAATTGTCTTGTTAGATGGTACATTGGCAAGGCCAACTGGTGTTTGTGCTCTTTTGAACCTGTAGTCGAAATGCTTCCAGGCGATGTGAGTTTTATAAAATGTCTATGCGAAACATCTGGTGGGCGTCTCTGTTAGGATTCATTTCATCATTTGGACTTTGTTGTAGTCAAATAAAAGCTTAGAAAGCGGTTGGATAAAGGCTTTTAACTGTGTTTGATAAGTGATGGCACTCAAAGCTACAATAAGCAGTGAAGCTGGCGTGACACTCAGAACAGGCTTCGCGGCCCCTGCTCCACGTACACTTGTTCAGCCAGTCTAGTCCACAGCGTAAACGTTCTCATATCGGACAACGATATTTTTTTACAGCTCTAGACTGTAAATAGTATAAACGCTCTTCTATAATGATAAAACGCCATTAGAAAGAGAAAAAAGAGCAGCCCTGTTTGTTTTGTTTAGGACTTTTACTAAAATGAAGGCCTGAGCACTTGGACCTGTTTCGTCAGCGACCTGACCCTGACTCCTTGGACCCATGGGCTTGTGCCTTGCAGGTCTGCTTGGGAAGGCATCCTCTTGCAGCAGTGTGTTGACACCTAAGTAAATCCTGTATCCTGACAAATCTGCGGCGGTGAACATGCTTTGAACTGACGTTATGTAAAACCAGCCAGTGTAAATGTTGCGTTTGGCAAAGGAGTCGGTAATAAAACCTAATATGCTGTTAATTCTGGCAGTTTATGGGTGTAATAGGAAAAAAATGTAGACAAAATATGATACCAAAGTAAGGATTGAGCTCATTAAAGTGTAGGAAGGAGAAACGGGTGATGACAAGACCCTGGTCCCAGCTTAACATCATCCCATTTTGCGGCGGGTATCCACTTGAATCCCTTACAAATGAAAAGTGCATCTGTGCATCAGCTGTGCTCGAATTCTTTTTTAGTGAATGTTAATGTTGGGATGTAGGCCGCAGGGAGTCAGCGACCATCAGACAAATCACCAAAACTAAACCAGGACTTGACAAAGAAACCAGTATCCAGTTTCCTAAAAAGCTGTGATGTACTCTCCCAGCCCTAAATGTGCTACTCCTCCAGTTATTCAGATTTATTAAACTATATCTCACGTCTGTTTGACTTTGTGTCAACACTCCAAACTCTGTGGCAGTGCTCGAGCTGTTATGTTGCCGTTACTGGTTTTAATCATTTTTGGCCAGTTTCCACTTCCTGCCTGAAAAGTGAAACAGCTTAGGAATGTCATTCTTTGAAAAGAAAACAGAGAGGATCCACAGAGGAAGTCCTCCCACAGTCCTCTGGTCTCCATGCACTGCTAAACACACACACACTGATGCAGGCACACAGGCATCTACACACACACATTCTCACACCCACGTACAACTCTCCCACACTGTCAAACAGGCTCATGTGCACACACACCACGCGCACACATTCTCACTTACAGACACACACCGATTCACTCTCTCTCACACACAAACGCACAGAGGGCTGCAGCAGGGCTTGCTGGGAAACATCAGACACCCAGGGAGGAAGGAGGACAGGCTTTTCCCACATTTAGACTCCATGGATACTTCAGAAGTGAGGCTAAAAATAGAGCCAATGTTAACCAAACCAACACTGAATCAAGTGCAGCAACAAGCATGTCGGCTCTGCACTGCTGCACTTTGGCCCAGCGTTTCAGCGCTGACGCACAGCACAGCACAGTTGCCCGGACAATCGCTTGAGTCATTTAATCATAAGTGCAATTATCAAATTTGTGGACTTTACGATGACTGCTTCTTAAACGGGTCTAACTTTGGGGAAAAAAAAAAAACTGATTCGAAGCTGCTTCTAATGATCTTCTGTTGAGTGTCCGCGCACACTCAGAACACGGCCAAATGACTCCGCACGAGCCCTTGTAGCTGTGCGGACAATAAAAAAAGTCTAATTTAGGCCCAAAGAGTTTCACATTCAACCATCTCTTTTCATCTGCTCATACACCAGTAAAACTAAAAATATTAGTCACAGTCTTTAATTTGCAGCATTAAGTCTGACTTGATGACAGCTCATCCTTACAAAAGGAGAGAAAAGTTAGTGCGTAATTATAATCACAATTAGCTGACACAGTCAACACTGCAGCCCGACTCTTTATATCTGTAAATGAACAGTAATTGTTTAGACCCTCTAGATTCCTAAATCACCAGTATCTTCACAGTTTAAAGACACACACGAGTCTTTGAAGCAAGAAAACTCTTTCCCCCGGAAACAGTCTTCTCTGCACACTTGCTTTGTTTGTGCAAAATTCCAATCTATAATGTGCATTTATCTCAGAATAGGTTTCCCATAAGCCATTTGGTGTTAATGTCACCTTAAAAAAAAAAAAAATCAAGCACACACATTTCCATTGTCTTGTGTTTTTCTAATTGTTATTTACCTTCACTGGTTTGGTGAGAAGACAGGATGCACACAGTGATTCATTCCTGCTTTCACACTTTTTTTAATGGATAAAGAAGCTCGCTACTTTGCAGCACACTGCTTCATATTCATATCATGTTTACATATTTGTACCACTGACCTGCTCGCTGCAACCTTTTGCAGTCGTGCAAAGTGCCTCGCTCCGGGGCGCACGGACGGGAAAGTTTGAGCAAGATTTCCTCAGGAGGCATTTCAAACCGCTGACCTTCCAATCACAAGCCCGTCTCTGCTGCTTTCAGCCACTTTCACCACTGATGCCTTTATGCAAAATAATCTCATTTCACATTTGCTCACTTCTCCAGCGCGCACCAATTGTCCGACCCAGTCACTGTCTCCGAATAAAAACGCGTCTGGCCTTTTTACATGTTCTCCCTGTTGCCTAACTTGCTCCTGTTCCTGGCACCCAGTCCTGTTTAATTTAGTTCAAGGGTGAAATCCTGTTTAAATGGGAAAAAAACACATACATGGCAACCAGATATTCACAACAAAAGCTGAACACATGCTGCAAGTGGACAAGCTGATTAAAAGAGCAGAGCTTCTGCGCAGGGGCATGGCAACGCGATGCGGCCGCCAGTTTGAGCAATAACATCAGAAGTGCAGGCAGCAAGCGCAGAGAGCTTGTAGAACTTGATCAGCGTCATCATTTACAGTCGTCCCGGGATGTTGGCGGATGTGGATCTTCTCATCACGTACAGTAACTGTGCGATGATGTCGGATTCTCTTATCATGTTCAGCTGCTCAGCTGATTTGCGCTTTTTAGCTCGACCAGTTGACCAACAAGGGTGTTTTTTGATAGTTTCAGGGAATTGCAGAGATTGTCTTTAACTGCAATAGGCTGTTGCGATTATTCATCTTTTGTCTTTTTTAATTTGTCTGTCCAATTCCGTCTGTTTTAGTATTCCCTCTAGCTTCCATTTTCACCCCTCCTCCTGTCACAGAGCAACTTTTTAAAAAAATAAAATATACAGAAATGTCTGCTTTAATAAAATTCACTCATGACCTAACTACCGGTTTAGGTTTTAACGTGCAGTTGAAATTATATTATTTCAATAGTATTATATTTCATTTAAATGAATGCGGTTTGAAGTGCTTTCGTGCCTCCACGAGACAGAGCCACTATTTCTGAACCACCCCTGCAAATTCCCACAATTTCTTTTCATTTACTACAAACCTAAACAAAAAAGCAGCTCCACATTTTTTTCCCATGACCCCTTTGCTTGATGGTTTCTGGTAGGAACCACCTTCCTCCTCATCCTCCTCCTCCCTGATGCGAGGTGATGCTGTGCTCATGCATTTGCTTATTCAGTGTGCAAACCCTCTAAATCACATTTGTGTAGTTTCGGATGTCACCTCCGTGCACCGAGCAAAGAAACACCAGAGCACATTAGGACCCGCCCCGGAGGGAAGATGTGCTGCCCTCACGGGTCACTGAGGATTATTGTAGGAATGATCATTTACGTTTTGTTCTATTCTGGGTCCAAATCTATTAACGTGATGGTAACAATAATAGTTTTGTGCTTCCTGTTTTGCCTTAAATCACAGATATAACAATGCTGTGCAGAGGTTAAAGGAAGAAGTCTGCATTTTTAACGACGTACCCACATAAAAAGTTTTAAATTAAAGAAAAAGTAACACATTTCGCAAATCACTCGTAATCACAGTATGTTGTTCCGCTTTTAATTTGAAATTCTATAAAAATAATCGCCACCTTTATCTTGTCGTGTGTCAGGGGCCTAAATTGATGGTGTGACAGTACAATCTGAAGCTGAAAACGAAGATGCTGCTACTCTTAAAAAACAGATGATAAATTTAGCTTCCCATATGGCACCGGCATCTGGCATTATCTGAGCGTTCAAGTAGACGGCGGCCGACTCAGCGAAGGGGCCCGCTGCACGATGACGCGATTGTGCCTCTGTGTTTGAAATGCCAGAGATTATCTCGGGCTTCGTGTTGAGATATGTACCTCATTGATGTAACGTTTTACAGATGGTGTAGTAGCTGCTGTGTGTTCAGCGCAGACAGAGAGTGAGAGAGCAAAGCGCCATAATCTCCTGATGTGCGATGACAGGTAGTCTCAAAGCAAAGCCTTTACACGCCGTACCTGCAGCGCTGCTCGATTTGATGGGAGATCAGTGGGCTGTCGACTCTGCTAACAGCCGGGCGTGCAGCAAATCCATCGAAAGGCACAAGAGACAAACACAAACCTCACACGCCGACACATGAAAGCGTGTGGAGCACGTGAAATCACAGCGTCTGTACAACTGACTGACACAGGTACGCGAGCCTGCGAATGTAGCTGCAGTGCTACAGTCAGACTCCAGTCTGAACTCGGAATCCAACCCAGTTTTTCAGGTTTAGCTGTCTGTGGCGCCTACATCAGGCACAGTGAGACCTGAGACCAGAGCTTCAGTTGAGCATTATCCACATGCGAAGGTGGAGACCGGGCTGCGTAGGTCGCTTCACCTCAGGTGACATCCTTTGGGACACATGGTTGACATACAGCATGTGGTGCTCCCTAATACCTAGACCCCGGCTTTGTTCCTTTACGAGTTCTGCATCTATTCCTTCAGAGCTAAAAATCTAATGCTAAATGTATATACAGGCTCTGCTGCTGCAACACTTGTTAAAAAGTTTGCACACTTCATTCATTTTAAAAGCTGTGTCTGTGAAGGTTTATATGAAATATTCAAATGTCTCTGTGGACGTACACAAACGTATTGTGGGAAACGGGTGGCAGAGGTCATAAACCCGTTGTACATACCGTAGTACGAGATGAGGAGGAACCCACTTGTAGGTCCCATGGACGTGTACCTACATTTCTCCCAGTGAAGCACGTTTCTGCAGGCTATGATTAATTTGTAGGCAAACACTCCATTCAATTTGGGGTTTTCCGTTTCCAAGAATGAAAAAAACTTTTTAATAAAGTCATTGTTAGAAGCTGAAACTCTGTAATCTGTAATGTATGAGTTGAAGGTTTTGAACGTCTTTGCATAGATTTGACACTGTATTAAAGGCACAGAAATTAGAGCAGTTTCCCACCACGGATGCAAAGGAGCCAAGATGAACATGGAGACAATGCGCCACGTAAAGAATAAAATGCACAAAAATGTGTGTGCAAAAATAGTTCAGATGGAAAAAAAACATGTGCGTACGTATTGGATGGATGCATGAATGCTCTTGCAACAAATGCAGTTTGCATTCTCTGCAATATCTATGCTACACCAGTTAGCAACTTCTCTTTCCTCTGTGTCTCTTTTCCCACACACACTAAAACGGCCTGAGCCTGCACACACACACACACACTCGCACACAAAATCACCGGTATCACTCCTTCAGCGCTCTGAATGATTTTGCTCTCAGCTGAGCCACATCACAGGCGAGGAACGAGTGCGGCCCTCCATCAAAGAGTTCTTTAAATGAAATCATGTCCTCTGATGATTCAAAGCAAACATTTTCCTGAATGTGCTCCTCTGAAGAGCAGGCCTTCAAGTGAGTGAGGACGCTACTTTTACGCTTTGAGCGACGCTCCGCAGGGTGACGCCGGGGGGGGAGGGTACTAAATGGTGACAAAATGAAAATGGATCTCTCTTGCACCCAGAATGGATACAATATATGAACTTAGATTTGATCTTGCAAAGCCTATTTTATGGGCCAGAGGAAGTTTGTGTTACTCAAAATGTGTGTCCAACAAATAATCAACTCGAATCTGAGCTTATTTCAATTGAAAACATAAACTGTGGAAACAGCTGAACATTTGTAGAAAGACACGGTGAGCATTTTGATATTTGAATATCTCCGTCAGGAAAGCAGTGAAATGGGTCAGACCTTTTAAAATAAGTCAACTCCTTATGCTACAGCATCATAGCAGGGCTCCAGTAATCACGGACTTTCAGAGCTACATTTAGTTGAAAAGCGAACAGGGTTTGGGTGTCACAGTTGTGTGACGACCTTTGTTGATGGGGTGAATGTAAAGGTCCAACACACTGAAGCTTTCAATTCATCCAGAAATGACATTGCTAAAACTTTCACTAGACACATAAAAAATATCCTTCTTGAATATAGCAAAATTGAAAAAGACATTTTTAGTCGGATGAAACAACGTGTCTGTATAAAACTACATAAATTTCCATGAATTAAAAAGTAATTTTAAAATATATATATATAAATATATATTTAAAAAATATATATTATAAACAATTTGCTCAGTAATGCATCTCTGGGCTAAAAATTCAGAGCACAGTGTCACTTTTGTCTGACTTCTGAACGTGTGGTTGCAGGCAGCAACACCCGCTATGAGGTGTTGTTTGTTTTTAGCGAAAGTACCATGATCCGGGTTTGATCCGTGTGGTTCTGTGGGGTTCAGCCCATTCCTGCATCAGCAGCAAAAGTGTCACATCATTTCCATCAGCTGAGTCTGTTGTGACACTTTCCAATTTGTGACGAAACGCCGCAACACCGCCTTCTCTGTCAATGCAGCAATCTGCTAATAATTCCATTTTCTGCTTGGATATGTTCAAATTGAATTAACCCAGTGTCGAGGTGCGGTTTCCACCTTACACCTCTCTCGGGTTTGAAGGACACGTTTCCCCCCCCTTCCTCCTTTGAGCAACAGATTGTAAAATCTGTTGACAGCTTTGACAGGCTCGCTAAGAAAGCAGAGTTCATTATCGAAGTCATCGCCTGGTCCGTAAAGGTTATTCACTCGTCCTTCTCAGAGACAGAGCCCCGTCCACAGAGTGACACGGTAATGGTTAATGTTGCACGCCACACCGTGGAGAACGGGGAGTTTGGGGGAGACGTGGTCGCAAAAGATGTGGTGTGAAATCATTCCGGACATGTTTGGGAAATCTTGTCGCCTAATGACACCAGCAGGAGAGGCGGGGAAGGTAGTGGATGGTGGAGTGGATAGATAACATCGGACGCCTCCTGTCAGATGTGTCGCTCGTGCCTTTGTGTCCTGCAATTCAATTTTCCTTTTAAGTCTCACATGTGCGCCACACTGTTTGCTTCTTATTAGAGCAGGCATCCGGAAAACCAGACTCGGGTAAATGTGGCGAAAAGGTGTGTGCTAAAATTAATCGGCAAAAGTTCCTATCCCGTCTTCTTCTGTTGTTGCAGGAATGAAATTGGAAACCCTGACCACACGAGGCAGCTTAAAAGTCGAGAACGCGGCCTGTTTTAGTGCTGTTAGGCCAGTTTTTCCAACTTTCACATGAGAAAAGTGAGAGGACTAAACTTCCTCATAATGAATGAACGCCTCACATCCACTTTAGAGGAACATCCTTTTCTCATTATATTGCAATAAATTCAACTGGATGTGGCCTATATTTAGTGTGCTGCTGATCTCGGCCCAGAGATATGCTCCTCCTAACTCATGATTCCTCCCTCATCTTCGTTTTGGCACTGCACCACATTCGCCCTAAGACAAATCTTTTCCTAAGTGTAAATGAAAATTCTTCGACTCCAAATCATGGTATCAGACAGTGGGGGATGTTGGCTTACGCAGAAGATAAGCTTAGGTAAAAGAATGGACATTTTGACTCAGTTTTTGGGTTGGACTTGATACAAAACAGCATTTGGGATCATTTCCCAATAACGGCAGCTGCAGTTAACTGTGGCTGATGTACAGAAACTGCACAAAATAGGCAGGGATTGGGTGATGAAACTGGAAAAGCTAAACGCTGCCTTCGAATAGTGAAAGAGCACAAAAGTACACAATCCTTTGGCTGAGATGGAAAAGTAGAGGAGCGGACAAAAACACCGAGAAATCTTTCTTTTTACAGGAACACACCTTTGTTTTTGCACATCTCACTTTAGCCCTTGATGAAGTGCCTCTGAGCCGTGTTATCAGATCAGCTTGGATGTTGTTGAACTTGAAGGACCAGCTGAATCAGCTCAGCCTCCCTCAGAATTCAGGAAGCTGGTGACATCCACGTCCTCCTCTCTGTGAGGTTACCTCGACCTTAATTTCATCCGTATTCGTTCACGTGCCATCGTTTGGCTGCTAAAGTCCGGATGTGCTGCCGTGTCGACGTGTACCGATTCCCAGCGCGATTCCTCAGGGGTTCAGTGGCCCAGTGCTCCTCTGTGAATGACATCTAGTCTGCTTTCTCAGTTTTAGTTGTTTAACTTTTGCTGAATTAACGGTGTTATTCTCACAGAGGCTAAAAGCAACATGGGATGTGTATTCACCTTTAGCCCGCCGCCTGGATTAGCTTGCTCGTCTTGGGCCTCTGTTGTTGCCCACAAACTATTAAATGACATCAGAGAGAGATACCACTCTACTGCTGACAAATGTTTTCATTCCGAAACACACACATCATATTTTCACCAAATGCTGCTCATCGTCAGCATTTGTTTGTACTGCAGCCAGTCAACTGCACGTACCCGAGCTCTGCGGTGGAGTGGGCAGTATTTATACCGACGACATGAGCAGCAGTAGAGGCCTGTGGTACAGGTAAACAGGCCAGAGCAGGTGCGAACACGAGCAGAGATTATTCAGTGTTTAGTCTGGATGCTGATATTGTCCTGAAATGCCTAAATTCTATTTTTTCTACTGCAGGGACGTTTCCCTGGGACCAGGGACCTTTTATCTTTAGTGTTTTGGGCATTTTGGGGAACCCGGGATAGAAGAACTTTAAAACTTTCTCCGCCTACCTGCATTTTCCCCTGGATTAACCAGTGTTTGAATGTAGATCCAGAGCTGTTATTCATCCCCCCCAACAAAAAAGGATTGGGTGGAGGTAGAACTTTTAGACGTTTTAGGAACATCGGGGTTAAGGCCTGTTCGACTGGCCCCCACTGACCTCGTGTTACATGCCTAATATTTCCAAAAACTGGCTGCATATGTAAAAAGTAACGCGTCATTGGGAATTTAATCCTTCACAAGGCAAATGTGCCCAATCTTCACATGGATTTGACCCTGCTGTAAAGATGCAAATCAGAATTAACTCAAAACTTTAAGCTCAGTAAAGGTTTGTTCCTGTCAGAGAAGACTCCCAGGAACCGTCTGGTGGAAACGGGCATATGTGTCAGTCGGTTCCTCAGTAATTTGCTGTATGACGTTCTTGCTTTGTTTGTCGAGTACTGGGAATTCCACGGTGGCTCCTGTGTTTTAACTTTTTGTTCATCAAAAAAAAAAAGCTCAGTGAGATTTAAATAAAAAAATTTTCATACAGGAGAAAATAGTGCCCTTAAAGTATTTTCCCCCACAATTTGTGTAATGACGGAACAGGTCACAGTGCAGCCGTGTGGTTCAACGATGTGTTTTGAATATTTTTTTGAAATAACAACGGAGGTTGACAGAGGAATGAGATACACCACGGTTTGGACACGCCTGCAAGGTTCTGGTCTTTTACTAGGGGGTTTGTTGACTGTAAAAAAAAGAGAATGACCACACTTATCCTTTTAAAGACAACATGTGAAATTCATAAAGTAAATTAAAACCAGTTGATTATTTAACTTAATTTGCTTTCGCTGCCAGTGACATTTTTAGAGTCTTTAAGCCGCTTTTTCATGCAAAGAGAGACACTTTCCCGAGTGGAAAATCCTCTAAAACGGCTTCTGCACTAATAAACGTCTTTGATGGTTAGGAACTCTTTTAAGGCAGCATTCAGGGCAGATTTTACACGCCGACACCGATGACGTGAGCAGAGTAAAATCATTTAATCACCTCTGTCATATCAGCAAACATCATTCGCTGGCAAATATTCGATTTTGATTAAAAAGCCAATATTGGCAAACCCAAACAGAGCCGGAGAGAGTGATGTCCCTGCTGAGACACAAAAACAATCCTCACATATGCAGCTCCACAAAAGGAGACCAAAACAATATTTTGTTCCCACAGCTTTTATTCATCCTGTTATACATCAGAAAGTTGTCATCAACATTTCCTAGATATAAATCAGTGCCAGGATCAGAGAGGAGAGGAGGAGGAGAGGCTTAGAGGCAGAGCGCTCTTAAATCTAACAAAATCTAACACTTGAATCATGGTTGTTCTGGCAGCCTGGGGGCACAGCGGCGGGCTCCAGGCGTCAAGGCGCCACCTCAAATTCTCTGCTGTGGTCGGGTACAGTCTCTCCCCACATGGCACTCATTTCTGGCTGCAGAGTTTCAGCGTGAGAGCCTTCTGCCTTTCCAGCGGTGAGGAGATGCCTGAACAATTACGCTGGTAATTAGGGGAGGGTGGATCTCCGCTCTGGCACGGCCAAACCGAACGAGGGCCCACGCCAGTGATCAAATGACGTACATTTCAGAGTTGCGAGGACAGGCCCCTGCCACGGATGAAATGAATAATTTACAGTTGGGGCAGAATTTGTGTTAACTGCAGCACACTTCTGTAGAATTGCTGGGGAAAAGCAGACCAAACAACTTGAAAGGAGGAAGAAGAAAAGAATAGTGCGGCGCCAAAGATCATCAAAAGCTGAGATAGAAGTGACACGACTCACACCCACTCCCATTGTGGGGTTCAAAAAGATTTTTGTCTTTGCTTGGTGCTTTTTTCTTTTTTTTCCCCTTTTATTTGTTTCTTAGTTAGGGAGGCAAAATCTTGTCATTAAAGCAATTTTTCTGCGGCTTTGGCTGAAGCGTCGGCGTCAGGCAGACAAAAAGCTTTGGTGATAAGTTAGCTTAAATGACAGATTGCGACTTTATTGTGCACATTTCATTATTAGCTCATATTTTGTCTGCAGTTGCATGAAGAGGTCGGGCCTCGCGCTGGAACCCAGATGGGCCGACGGCCTCTCGTGCTGCAGAAACGAGTCTCTGTTGACCCTCCCCCTGCCCATCTAACATCACAACAACAAACCCCGCTGCTGAAACACTTCCTGTTGTTTTCCTCGTCGACATCAGAAATCTGTAAAGTTTGCACCGAGGTGGCTTTTCCCCGATAATGCGATGCATCACGAGGCCATCCTCGCTGCTCTGAGTGAGTGAGAGGGAAATGATTTGATGTTAAATATAATGAAATTCTCAGATGTTTGCTCGGAGATTACGTTTTAAGGAAGTTTCTTTGTTCCAATTGGCTTCTAATCTGCCTGTAATTCACGCATGTGAAACCAAATCCCTTCTAACTCTCTGCAGCACTTGTGTTTATTTCTCCTCCTGCCACTTCCAGTTACTTTTAATGTAATATTCACTTGTAATGGAGCTGATCTAGAAGCTTATTCTCGTGTTTCTTTCAGGGTATGTGGACAGAGAGTGTCAGCTAAACGCCTCGAATGTAAATGAAAAATGAAACAATTTTGCTCCCTTTTCACCCCTCGTCTCTTTGATCCCCTTCGCAACTTTGGAGACGAGCAACTTTGATCTTGACCCATTTCCTGCTAACAGCTTCTTTTGTGAGCGCTCGGCTGCAGCAGCGAGACGTGTCACCGTGCAGACATTTACAGCCATTTCAGAAATGCACTGGACAATGCGATGTGCGCTGCGTGACCGCAGAAGCCACGGACTGCCCAATTATTTTGGCCTCGCTTGCAGTTTCACCTAGAGTAAACAAGACACTGATGCCCGTCTCGGCATTAGAGCGATGTTCCTCTAATGCCTCCTTTGTCAAACCTCAAATGTATCCGCTTTAATTGACAGGATAAGAGGTGATTTCTCTGATAGCGCCACTTTCTTGTCGGCTGTTGGCATCGAGCCCTGCACATGTTGAGGCTCGTCGGGCAGCAGTCGGGCATTTTTCTCATTCCCGGCACACTTTGGCTGGTTAGGAATCCACTCACGTCACTGCATGGGGCACAGCACCTGTGACCTGCAGCGTGTCACCCCTTGAAGACATCTTTTATTTTTCACATTCGTCTCTCAGCCGATGAAGTGGGAATTATGGCCTATTTCTTTTGAGAATAACCTCTTTATTTGCAATTAATCCACACTCCTCTGAGCTCTGCCTTCAATTTAGTCGAAGAAGACATAGAAGGCTAGAGTTACTTAACCTCCGGGCCTTAAAAAAAAAAAAGCCACACACACTCGAGCTCAACCTAGATTTCTCTCTCTCTCTCTCGCTCTCTCTCTCTTTTTTGCACTTACACAGACAGCAATTTTCCAAGTTTGATGTAATAAAATGGCACAATTAAGCTGTTGATGTCTTTTCTAATAAGTGTTGACGTTTGGATTTTTAAGCACTAATACGTGAGCTCATATGCGCCATTTTACATCCGATCACACACTTAAAACATTAGGTGCCGCGTGTGACTGCACCTTGTTAATGCAAGAACAATCTTTTTTCATTTAAACTCGCAGAAACATCCGTCGCTTTGATGTGTTGTGTCACACCTTTACACACAGCTCAGTGCGGTTTAATGGTATATAATCATCAGACTCGATTGATCCCCAGTGTGAAATTCACTGGCCACCAAAGTAATTGGAATTAAAATTAAGAAATCCACAATATAAATTCATATTAATAGCATATGTTACCAGCTGCAACTTTCATAATATAATCTAATAATAACATATTTGTGGATGTGAAATAAACTATTGTGCAGGAAAAGTCGCTTTACATTGTAGTATGTTAAGCATTTTTGAGACAATATTTCTACACTTAAGATTTTGAGTGCGGATGATTTGATTTGTATTTCTTTGCGTTGGCATTGGTACCACTCTCCTAATAAATGTGCTGACAGAAAAAGGCTAAATAAAATCCTAACCCTCCCCCCCCCCCCAAAAAAAAAAAAAAAAAAAAAAATGCAGGGCCAATAAGATAATGTGACACAAAATAAGATGGTAGATTTAAGTGATGGAGAAAATTGACAAGTGACACACACACACACACACACACACACGCTTTTGTGTTGCTGTAGATTGTTTCTTATTCAGTTAAACACTTGTGTCTAAACGCCCGTGTTAATGATATTACCAGGCATCACACAGCTGCCTAATACACTATACAGCACTAATTGATCCTACATACTGGAGATTATCCAATCAGGAGACAGCAGACGTGTTAGGTCAACGGATGCACAAAAAAAGCAAGCGGTGAGGTCGAAAATGTGAATCTCACAGAAATGTGAACATTTCTTTATTTATTATAAATAGATGAAGTCGCCTTAGAATCTATTAAACAGCCCATAACTGATGTGCGTTTGGTGAAACCCTGATTTAAAAAAAAAAAGAAACTGGCTTTTATGTTTCTTACCTGTTATCATCATATTAAAGTTACCATGTATGTGTTAATTAAACATGACTAATCCACTAATAGTGGTTTAAAGTGGCAGGTGTTACTCTCAGTCCTGTGTGATGTGATCAGTGTGTGTGTGTGTGTGTGTGTGTTGGTGCATTGGAAGAACGCCTCCCCCTGGAGATATTCAAATTCCTGTGAGAGTGCAGTAGACTGATGGGTGGTGATGACAGTTTAAACAATCAGGGCAGTTCTCCAAATTGATTAACATCAGTCTTGTCTGTGTGTGTGTGTGTGTGTGTGTGTGTGTGTGTGTGTTTTGTGTGTGGGTGCTGGGGGTGGAGTAATATAAACAGCTACTGAAGTAATAAACCACCAATTGTACTTCAGTGCAGCGATAATTACAATAACCTATAAATTAAATTTAATTGACTTGGTGTTGCTTAAAAAACTGCGGCTGATTGGACACAGTGTGCAGCCTCATGGAAACCTGCTGGACGGAGAAGCGGCAGTAAGTTGCACAGCTTCAGGCAAAACAAACACTCTTTTTTCCGTTCCCGAAGTAAACACACTGTTTTCATATAATCTGTGAGGGACCAGTGGTGCTGGTTTTGGCATATAATCACAAAACGAGGCAGTTTTCCTCTCGGATTTCTTGAAGGAACCTCGCTTATGCATCTCACTTTGCCACATTTTGTAAACCCCCCTCGCACCCCCTCCCTCATTTTTTCTTTTCTTTTTTCAGAGTGCCTCAGAAATTCCACTAAAATATTCAGGAGCATCCTCCAGCCGCCATATTTTCACTTTTATTGTGCACAATATAAAGAGGAGCAATTATTTGATTTCAGAGTTATGAAAACATGTATGTTATGAGAAAACAAGCAAGTTAAGTTTTAATTGGTGCCATTTTTCACGGTGCTGGCAAGGTACTTACAGTACCTCTTTGGCACCTTTTTTTCCTCATAAACATGCACATTCATATTCCTGAATGAAGATGAGAATTTCATTTTGCTTTATTCTGCCATAATTGGGATGCATGGTGTGTACCTGCAAACTGGAAGACATTCTATAAACATCGCCGACTCATTTATTCGATTCTAATGCAACTTTATTGCCCTCAGTAATAGCACTCATAATGTGGAAAAATCCTTTCAATTAATACGGTAAATTCTAAACTTAATACAGTTTAATCTGGGTTGTGTGTGTGTGTTTTTTTTTTTTTTTTACTTTAGGAGGAATGTAAAGGTGAGAAATGCTGCTGAAGAATATCTAACCACACACACACATCATATTTCAGATAACTGTTTGATTTCTGGCAAAAGAAAAATCCTTTTCGGCTTTCAGATCATTGTGGTGCCTTTATCATTGCTGTGGTTCACACACACACACACACACACACACAGTTTAACTTGTTTTTCTTTCTCCCAAAACAAGTCAACATTAGGCCCAAATCCAGTCAAACTGAGTCTCGAGTCGAGACAAAAACCAGAGCAAATAAAGTCATACTGGAGACCAAATTTGGCAATAAAGACATACATGTTTTCCAAGTGGAGAATTAAAGCTCGAGTAAATTAAGGATAAGGCTCATTTGTCTGTGGTGGTGCAATAAACTCTTTCTCAACACTGTATTGAACCGTCATGGCAACAATTTGGGGAAACTGCTGTGGGATCTATGAATCAAACTTTATTGATGCTTTGAAGGCGCTAATAACACCCTAGAGTTGATTAGATGTCCAATTTATTGACCTTGGAATTCAGATAAATACATTCTTAAAGAACCACAGTGGATGCATTTGACTGTCTCGAAGCCCCTTCAATTAAAAGCCTCAATAGTATTTGATGAATAAATGAATCATAGCATTACACTTGTAATAATTGTCGCCATAACAGTCCTAAATATTTACCCAAGACGACATAAAAGTTCAATTGTGATTTAATTATAAATTTCGCTCAAATGTGGCATCGAGATATTTGTTTGATCCTCCTGAATATGTCAAGCTTTTATCATCATTTATTTGTACGATTTTTTAAAATATTTAAATCTATACATGAACGCAGAAATGGTTCCTTACACTCAGGTTCTGGTCACTCCGTCATCAGAGCTCTCTTTCAGCTGCATACCCTCGCTTTTAATTATTTATTTTAGACAGATGCCTGGGTTTATTTCATTCTGCATATCTTTGTGACAGCTGATGGAAAAGCCACCGTGGAGTGATTTGAAGATTTTCCAAAGTCATAATGTTTTAGCTTGCACTGGTAAAATATCGGTCCTACATTCATTGTGAAGCGAAGTTGAGAGTCTCACCCTTAGCACCGTTTTAAAAAAGGAAAAATTCCCAGCAGAATATGTGTGTGTGTGTGTTTTTAGATACTGCAACAATATTGTTTTGTCTCAAAACCTTTTTGAGCAAATGACTGCTGGGCTGCACTGAGAGCAGCACAGATATGCTTTTAGAGGAATGAATATCAACTGCACTCTGATTCATTTCCGTGGAGAATTCCCTCGGAGAGGAGATCCCGTTTCTGCAGGAACTCCGAACATTCCCAGAGGATTTCCTGGGTGAAATGCGGCCGGCTTCGTCCTGACGTTTCCCTCTGGACTCCTGCAGATCCACAATCAGGAAGTCAGTCTGTACACACAGAGGCAGATAGTGCTCGTTTGCATGTGTTTAGACACACACACATGTGCAATCAATCATGCACACGCATACATTCTCATATGCACAGGCAGGAATACAGATGTGAGCATGGGAAAAGAGAATGCACAGCAGCAATGATTTTCAGCAGATCCCTGCGATGCTGCACATCTTTTTCCCTGGGTTTGAGTTTAATCGAAACCCATAATCGTCGACCTCAGGTGAACGTTTACCTAAAAACGGGAGTTTCTGCGAATGAGTTTCGTTTGCGCGCGCCGCTGCTCTGCCCTTTTGCCTGAATGGAAAAAGAAAAAGCTGATTTCGGAAACTTTCACTTTGTTCCACCAAGTGGCTGCAACAAACACGAGGTGTGCGATGACTGCATGTCACAATCGCTGAAAGCCCCCCCTCCCTTTTTTTCGTGCAGCAAAGTAAACCATTTAGGGTAAAATATCGCTGTGCTCTTTCCTTTGATTAGCGAGCCTTTGTAATGGTATAACGCTGTGATTATGTGAAAGGCTCTGTGAGCATGTGGTTGGAGCTGAATATTTTCTCTGGGACACAGGGGGAAATGAAGAAAATGGGAGAGAGAATGAGAGAGATAAAGTCAGGGAAGGAGAAGGAGGAGGACTATTACAAGAAGAGAGCAAGCCCTCTTTGTACAGACATTGCGACGCCAGATGGCTTCTTCTAATAAATATTCAACCTTAACTCAGTTCCCATGTAACTTCTCTTTCTCTCTGCCTCTCGTTTTTGTACCACTGCCAGCACACCCACACGTTTCTGGGCCAGCGAAATGATTACAGTAAAGCAAACAAAAAGAAAAAAAAAAGGAGGGGAGGCTGGGGGTGTTTGACAGAGGAAACAGGCCGACAGGGTCCTGTATACAGAGAGATAGGGTGGTAGTGTGTGCTGAAAGCTGGCGAGTTTTTTCTTTATCTTTTGAGCGGGGGTCTATGTTGTAGAGGGAAAGAAAGAAGGTAGGAGAAGAGGCGGGGGGGGGGGGGGTGTCCTCTGTGGTTGGAGTTGGTGTGATTGTTGGAGACGGAGCAGAGAGAGAGAGTCTGTTCTCAGGCCTGATTGTTTACCTAGTGGGGAGAAGCTTTTCCAGCGTCCTCTGAAGTGGCTTTCTTTGGAGAAAATCGTTGCGCTTGTGTTGTACGATTAGAGCGAACACGAATTCTTTGGCGGTGATAAAAACGGGCGAACTGCTGCGTCACTGTCACGTTTGATTTTTGAGTTTGTATTTCAGGCATTGAGACGTTAACCACTGAGCGGCCAGGATCGCTCGGCGAGTGGCCGCAAACGTATGTGTGAATACTTTGGAAGGACCGAAAATTGTAAAGCCCCTGACATAATCTCGCTGACGGTAGCGAGTCGGCTTCATTGTGAATATGCGCACGTGGGTCAAATGGAAGGAATCGGATACGAGGCTGCTGTAAAGCAGTTTAAAGAATCGTGTTTATTGCGTGATTGCAGTGTGTAACCCACATGCTTAAAGACATTTTTTTTACCAGCTTATTCAGTTAGAATAAAGCTGTTCTCATTTGTTACCGCAAAGCGGCACTTACACAAGCAGGAACTCTTAGGTACCACATCCTCCAAACCTGCTCGGCCCGTCAGGTGATTTCCCAGCTCTGACCCTGCTCAGGTCGCCCTTCCTCTGCACTTCCTCGCCTGTGGAAAGACGAGTGCGAAACTTGCGGCAGCGAGGCAAATAAAGTGGAATTAGAAACTAAATTCTTCAGGCCTCTCAGCCTAGCAACAGGCCTCATCACCATCTGTTCACCTAGGCCGGCTGCGGCGCCATGACCCGCCGTCATTGTGTGCACTCCATCACCTGGAGAAGGGGAAGGGCGAGACGGAGAGAGCCTGACAACTGTCTTAATTTTATTTTTTGTCGACACAAGATAAACTGTCCTTATTAAAAAACCCCGGCGTGCCCACCCGCCCTCCGTCACCCCCATTTTTTATAAGAATATTCATCGTGCAATATTGCGAGATTAGTCTGCGGAGAGTTTGACAAATATGGCCAGCTTTCGCGGGAAAATATTTTGGCACGTTTTTCTTGATGTGAAAATGATTGCATTAGGAAGAGACGCCTTTTTTTTCATCCTCAACAAATGGCGGCATTAGTAAGAAGAGTGAACATGTTGCTCAGGAAAACCACAAGTATGATTTCTCTTTTTGGTGATAGACAAGTTGAACTGTGGCTCATTAGCTTCCCCACTGTATAATGACCTTGTAATCACTTCAAATGGCACTTTGGCTCTTGAGGTGTGTGTCACAGTGCCACCGTTCACAAAGATCCCCACCCTTAATTCTTGCCGGCAACAATCATTACTTAATTTCAGCTGCCGAAGAGCTCTCTCCCGACAACGTCAGCTCATATTGAGGCTGTAATCACTAGACCAAGGCCGTGGTGGCTGCCGCCGCCTCGTCCCTGCGGTTCTATCATGGGAAAAGGCAAAACCAGGGCTTATCTCTCAGCGCGCGGATATGACAGGAGAGGAAGAGGGGGACTTACCGAGAGCTTTGTCTCATATCCTGATTGAGTTCATGCTCCCTCAGTCGCCGGGGGTGAACATGTACCTGAAACCAAACAGGTTGGAGCTTGGGGGTCCAGCGGCGTGGAGTGTGTGAGGGAGGGGGCGAATCTGGATAAACTCAACTTCCACACGGACAAAGAGGAAGTGAGGAGAAAAAAACATTTGAGGCCAGATAATGCCAGCGCTGAGCCCCATTAGGACTGAGGTATTATCCCCTGGTTGACTTTGGCTATGAGAAAATGTCCCCCCTCCCCCCTCCTCCATTGCTTTGCCGTTTCCCACTCATAACAGACCTGTTGGCCATCGAGGTTTATCAAGCTCACGAATCTAAACAGGACAGGGGCCCTGACCGGGAGAGGGCCTTGTACACAGGAAGGGCCCTAATTCTCCCTGGATTAGAAAGCAAGTTGCAATTTAGACAGCTGCTTGTTTGTAAAACCCCCGTTTGCCGTGATTGTGTAAAATAATACGTAATTTTTCCTCAGTGCAAAGTGTGTGTTAAGAGCTCACTTCGTGGTTCAGGAAGACTTGTCCAATTTGTTAACTTTGACTCAATTTGCCTTGCTGGCATCAAAATATGATTTTTTATTGTTTTTTATTGACATAAGGATTGATGAAAATGCTTCAAATTAATTGTTAACTTTGACTCAATTTGCCTTGCTGGCATCAAAATATGATTTTTTATTGTTTTTTATTGACATAAGGATTGATGAAAATGCTTCAAATTAATTGTTAACTTTGACTCAATTTGCCTTGCTGGCATCAAAATATGATATATATTTTTTATTGACATAAGGATTCATGAAAATGCATCAAATTAACAAGCAGCGAGTGTCTGGCTCGTTTAATCACTAGATTATTGTGTCTGAATTTCAAATGTCTGTCAGTGTCACACATTTTTTTAAAAACGTCTAGTTGTGATTTCGAGTGCTTCGTTTGATTCATTAAACCCTGAAATGAGGAAATATTTATGTTAGAGCAGTGGTTCCCAGACTGAGGTCAGAGCTGAGGATCACAAGAAAAATCTCACAAATTGTGAGAAATATAGTAAGTGAAAATCAGTGGAATAAGTCACAGATGTCTGACACATGCTTTAGGTAGAGGCTGTGTCCTGAGGGAGAAACCGTAGGAAATGTTGTGTTAGGGCAAAGCCTAAACAGCGTTACCGTATTAGCACAGGACCACAAAGCATAAGGCAGCTTTTGAATTTGTTTTGGTAACATACATTCAGGTAGTGTGTCCTGCCATCAGCTGTAACTTCTATCACATGTGTGGGTGGGTTGTAAGGAGACTCTGAGCACAGATGGGGACCACCACCCTCTTTTATTGGTAACATGGAGTCAGTTGGCGGTAGTTTATAGATATTTGTGATGGTTTTGTGCCTTTTTTGGTCATATTTTGTGCCTTCATGCATATGCGTGCATATCATTTCATTTCTGTTTCTTTTTTTTCTTTTTTTGTCGGCCTCTTTTGGATAGTTGCAGATCGATGTTCATTAATCATCAAGGAATAAACAGAAAAAATGACGCCGGGTGACTTTAGAGGCTCTGGCACAAGGGCCCCCCTGACCTTCCGTGGCCCGGTAGGCCACTTTAGTGATGTGTCCGTGCTCATATGCACAGGGGAGACAATCCTAACGCATGGGTGCGTGGATGCAGAGAACCAAGAAAGGAAAATCAAAGTTCTGTGCTTCTTAAAAGGAATGGAATCTAGAAGAACTGCCAAATAAGGTCTGAAACATCTATATGGGAGATTCCCTCATGCTGCAGTTGCTTCAGGCCTGGTAGATAACAAGAAAGAGTTTGTGTCTACAGGGATCATGTGATGAGGATGACTTCAGGTGTACAAATGACACACAGGAAGCGTCTTCGTACCGAAACAGTGGCACTCGCTTGTATTTCTTCCCGTAGCAGTAGCAGCGCTAACCGAGGCCTGTCAGCCACCGGCGAGAAGCTGCGGTGATTAAAGAGACCACAATAGCTGAAAGGTTGTGAGTCCTCCAGCTGAAGGATCCTTCAGCAAGTCTCTGACCCACTCCAGCATCATTGTGCGTTGCTCTGGAGAAGAGCTGCATGCTTCTTCCTGTGTGTGTGTGTGTGTGTGTGTGTTTGACAAAGTAATCCAGGTGTTAAAGGAGCGAGTGAGTGAGACAGAGCATCTAAACCTCCTTCTAAATGGAAAACATACAACTTCGTTTGCTCCCAGTGCTGACATCTTATAATATAATGTGCCATTTGCCAAGAAAATGGAAATTATATTACTGCTAAGGTGCATTGTCTGCAGTAAAAAATGAAATAACACGTCTCTGGTGGTTTTTGTTGTCAGTATTTATAGTGGAAGAAGGCTGGCAACTGTGTTTCCATTCGGCATAAATCAAAGGATGCAGATGTGATCACGCAACAAACACACACAGACATGCGCGCACATACTATATGAGCGCGTACCGGTTGTTTCCGGTTGTGTCATTGTGTTAATCTCTCCCTCTGATGGAAATGAGCAACGGTTGTATCAACCTGAATGATTAACCTTCCTCACGTGTTGCAGAGGATTGCAGCAGTCACTTTGTAATCGCAAGGGCAGGACAAAACACCGAAATGCAGATGTCTGTTTTTATCAGCTGCTAACGAGGGGAGCCCCACCTAACGTCAAGGTAAGCAGGCTTTGATGGCTGAATTAATTCTTAATCTGTTGGCAACGTGCTGCCAACACGGACCGAGACGTGTTGGGTGGAGCGAGTGGGCGAGGGGGGGGGGGGTTTACTTCCTTGGACTTCTGAGAGATTTCCTAAAGGCATGCAAAACACACTCAGGACTTCTGTTGCTGATCCAAATCAGCTTTTTTCCCCCCACCCTCAGACGCCGTGCCTCACAGCTACGTATGGGCGACTTCTTTCAATTGATTAATTCTGCTGCAAATTGGTCATAATGTGTGACTATCTCAAGAAGCGTATTGCACGGGGAAGAAAAGGCTGCCAACCGCAGCAGTGTGAACACAAGTTTAGGCGTAAAGCTGAAGCTTATAGTTTCAACTCAGCCATTGCATAACTTCTGTGCAGGCTGGAAGGCCATTAGTGGCTTTGGCAGTGAAGTTTTTCCATAGCCGTCATCTATGGTTTAATATTAGAGATGTGCGTGCCATGTGCACATTTCTGCAATGCTGTAGCTATAGTTACTCGTTGATGATTTTGCATTCTAAACATAATGCGCTTATACGATGAGGGAGTAAATAAAGTAGATAAATCTCTCTAAAGTAGGATGCAAGACATTCTGTGCAACCGTGAAGCCGCGTACTGGTAATTTGTCATTTTTAACATTACTAAACCGTGTCTGACACTTTGAGCTACCTGGTCAGTGCTGGACTTCCCACAGAGCTGCAGACGGGTAAAACAAAAAAACAACCTTCACCTCGGTTAGACAGGGCTGGCAACAGGTAGGGAGTTGGAGGCAGTCAAGTCAGATGAATCTGTCAGCGTGGCTTTTGTGCCAGGCCAGTCGGGTGGGTTGAATAGTTCAAAAACATTTTCCACAAAAGCTCGTTCCACAGTGGCACAGACTGGTCTATAGAAGCCAGACACATCTTCATCAGGGGTTTGATAAACAGGGGCAAGACTGATGTCGACTTCTCTTATCAAACGCTGCATTTGCACACAAATCGAACCAGTGGTCTGGAGTCAGCGTGTCCAGTCTCATCTCGATCCATAAAATTCTTTTATTCCCATATGTTTGCATACTGCCACTGTAGTCGACGATTGCAACAGCGACAAATCTCACTCGCAAATTACACTTTCTTCATGTACGTTACGTGTAGTCGTGGGATTGAGTGCGACGTAACTGCACACTTTAAATCCTTTTATCTACCGGACAATGTTGTAGTTTGTTCCACAGAATGAGCTCAGTAATGTCTGTGTGCTTCTGTAGAGCAGACTCGAGCAGAACAACTTACAATGAGCCATCACGCAGAGGTCATGCTTAATGCTACGTTGTTAGCAGTAGCTTGTTAGCAGCCTGATCCAGTTAGAGCTGCAACAAAGCTGCACACATTTCCCAAAGAAGAGGAATTACAACCATAATCGTTCTTGTCATTTGCACAGCAATTTTACTCCTGAATGCCTCGTTTTAGGGAGGAATTAATAATAAAAAAAAATCTCATGAGCTCCAGGTGCCGCACAGTTCACCCTTTTTTCCACTCATCCTTGCCTACAGCCGTGCGACACTCTCTCACTCTCTCTCTCTCGGTTTCTTATTATCAGTTAATAATTCTTTCTCATTCAAGCAAATTAGAGAAACTTGACTGTGTTAGAGTGAGTCCAGCACGGTGCTGCAGGCAGAGAGCAGGCTAAATGGCAGAAATTCCCCCCAGAGCAAAGAGCGCATGAAGCACAACATTGTGTCCACCACAAAAGCCGCTCTGTAGTTTTGATCCCCTCTAATTTAATTAGCCCAAGAGGTAGTGCATTAATTTGCCAGGAATTCTTCTGATGCAGAAAGCCGCCCCCGGTGCATGGAGGGAGACAGGGGAAGAAGAAACCTCCTTATTGCTTTTGTGCAACTGAAAAGGATATTTTCTTCCATCCTGCGTGCCACGGCGCAAGCGCCGTGATAGGACTGATCTCTATCAGCGTTTCTCTGTAATTCCCGGGACTTTTTTGGTCTTTACAAGGCAAAGCTCATAATAATCTGATGTTATTCCTTTTTTTTAAGAGAATTGCATCTTTCTCTAGCCTTTGACAACAAATATTAGGGGCTTGTTTTCAAGAATTAAAGGTCAGCTAAATCTCACGGTACAAGCATGCTTGTCCGATTGCTTCTTCTTCTCTTCGACCTTCTGCCTTTCACATCAAGCGGTAGCCACATCAGTAGTACAGTGATACATAAAGATGTGCATTCACAATGCATTTTCATTTCATTTAGTTTTCCTGCCATTGTGTGGCTGTGCAGGGAGCTCGGAGCTGTGGGGGACATTTTCACTAACTTTATCCAACTGCATTTGCTGCAAATGTCTTTGAATATTGATACAAAACACAATAATTAGTTGTCATTGAATGTAGCTGCAGGATTGACAGTTGATACAGTCCTATTTGTTTTGCCTTCACATATTTGTGTTTCCTGCCCTGTCAGTGCACATTGTGGATTAATTATCCACACACAAAACAAGCTGGAAGCCACATAAAGCGGATCACTTATTTGTATATCTACACCTGTAGAGTCTGACGCAATGCAATACGGCAGCTCTGCCAATTCCACTGTGGCAATTTCTCTGCTTTGAAGTTGAAAAAAAGGTTGTTCTGGTTTGGCCCCCTTGTTAATTTGAAAACAAGTTTCAAGGCACACGCTTAAAGTTAACAATGCACAAAGACTTTTAACAACAATACGGGACTTACAGTTGTGTGAGTAAAGTGCAGCAAAGTCTGCATGCATCAGGGCTAACAGGTTAACAAGCCCCTCGTTCGGTTGGTGATATTGGATCTCCTTGTGAGGACAGTACCCCCTCGAGCTTGCTGTGGTCAGCAGATCCACAGTTTACCTGTAAGTGCTGTAGAAACATTTGTACAATGCTGACGATCGGAAGCCTTTCAAAATACAAAAGAAGCTAATCTTGTTAAGTGATTAAAGTACAGATACAACCTAGTATTAAGTGTACATGATGGTCAGATTTACAAAGGAGTCTAGTTCTTAAAAGTTAGATTAAAATCCTTCCAGTTGTCACAGGAGAGGAGACGTTTCAATTAGGTTATCCATAACTATCACAGTTATTTTAATTTGTAAGAGGAAAAAATGAAAACTTTTTAGATCTAATTACCATGCAGTGTTCTTGATAAGTGAAGATTGGGGCTATTTGATAATTTTTGGAGCTATCGCACATGGCTCCTTTGATAATCTTTCATCTTGAGACACTCTCTTGTGTGATTATACTAAATTGAAGAGGCCTACACCATAGTCATTAAAGAATCACTTCTCATTTTGTAATTAGTGCTTCCAGTGGTCCACTAAAAGAAACCGCTCGGCAGCACATCTTCTAAACTGATATACATGAATTATGCGAGCCCGATATTTTTCCCGGCACCTTTCCACCTGCTGATGCAGTTTCCCGACCTGTTGTGTTTCTAGTTGTAGCTCTGGCTTGGCGTGAACGCACCCTTTGATAGACACACCCTGCTTACTGCTGCCCACACCCACGGGATTGACAAAAAGTTCCAAAAATTAAAGTTTGTCTGTTTGCAACTCACCTGAAACTTTCCACTCTCGGATGTCCTCATGTCTTCATCACAGTGGAAGGTCCACAGCAACACGTAGATGTAGTAAGGATCCACTTTGCGAGATCATGTATAATTCAGAGTCGAGCGCAAGCCTTGACTCCAAACTCAGGTTATCCAGCAAGCGTTGCATTTGTTTTGCCGCGAGCAGCGTTGTTTTCCCCGTCCTTCCGAGACAGAAATCCCTGCTCGGATGTGTCCCCTTTTTGTCAGCCGTGCCCAACACTAAGGTGCATTTTCACCGTGGAGAGGTAAAAGCACGGGTGAGACGTTTTATACTTGCAGTACAAGCGCACAGAGGGATAAATAATTCACTGGAGCATGTTTGAACAGGTACGAAAATAATCCTTCAGCGAGGCAAAACCAGAGTGGATACACTACCCCTCCTCTTCTGCCTCTCTGTGTCGGCTTCAGAGCAACTTTGGAAGCGCAGAGAGGTCTCTAAACATATCACCCCAGCCGGATGAAATATTAAAGGTTATTGGTTAGCGTGAGAGCGTGTCCTGTGCAGAGACGAGCAGGTAAACTCAACTTCCCTCTCAGAGTAGACAGGTTGAGATATCTGACACTGGTAAATATTACATGGAAGTGTGTGCTAGCCGAGGGGCAGGTAAGCTGATTGTACACGGCCACAGTCTGGGTTACTTTTACGCTGCATAAATCTCCTTTGCTTTTATTTGATCAGAGACGATTTCCTGTGTGTACACATTTTTTCAGCTTGATACAGGCTTGGCTTTACAGTGTGACTGGTCACAATCTTCTAGTGGCCACCGAGGAGCTTACATCATAGGAACAGTTTGTATGAATATGGTCAGGGATACGCAGGGTTTAGCACATTCAACTTGAACTTAAGTCACACCTAAAGTAGCAGCTGCAGAACAGAGTTTCTTCCAAAAACTCATACATATTAGTTTATTGTTTCAGCATATAGAGTTTCTGCAGGTGCCACTAGTGATGGCTCCTCTTCAGCTCCCACTTTTGCTTCTTCCAGGCGTTTCCTGTTTAATAGTTTAAAACTTGATTTTATTTTTTAACTTTCACTGAAGGACTACAAATCTTTATAATATAGTTTTTTGCTTTAAGAGAAGCACATTGATTTTTAGTGTAAGTCAGTTTATTAAAGCAGTTGCCCAAGAAGCACAGGGTCAGTGGTTTGAGTCGCGAGTCTCCTGGCTACATGTCCAAGTGTCCATGGGCAAGAAACTGAACCGTGTTGCCTTGTGGCTTAAACAAATTGCAGATCACAAGTCAAAGCATCAAGTGTCATTTTCAGTAATACAAAAAAAAAGGAAAGGAAATACATTTGTGCCCTGACACTCTGCAGTATGTGCCCCACAGATTTTACATACACAATCTTTTTTTTAAAAAGTAACCTTAGAACTGTTGGGTAATCTAAACTCAAATATATGCATGTCGAAATCTGCAGATGAAGTTAGGCCTACGTTGTGAAGGCTCCTCACAGGTTTTTTGTTGTCAGTTTAACAGTTACCGATTTGATAGTGTCACTCAAGTTCGGCGTAGCCTTTGGTACTTTTAGTGTCCGAGGGAACATGCAGTGGGCTGGTGTCACTTAACTTTGTGTGTGACGTGAGTGTGGATATCACGAGTACTGTGAGTAAAGTGCGGACGACTAAACTCACTCACCCATTTTAACCTCTTAGTTTTTTGCCCCGAGCACAATTACAGACTTCAGGAAAGGCCGGAAGTGCGGGTGAAGGGGTGAGGAGGGGGTTCGAGGCAGCAGCCTCGCGGCGGCCGTACGCTGACGGGGTGAGGATGGGGGAGGATGAGACAGGGCGTGCGGGGATAATTAAGCGAGCACGGTGACAGCTGCAGCAGGTCCCGAGCAAAAGGCCTGAGCTTCACTGAGCTGAATTAATGACATCAGCGGAGCCCGGCAGCAGAGCCGCCGTCGCTGACGTTTGATCATTAATTATTAGCCTTTTGACAGAGCCGGGCAGCGTGACCCCCCACCATCCTGCAGGCCAGGCCTCACCTGTGCTGCACACATCTCACACACACTACATGCACTGTGAGATTTAAAGCTGCTTTAAATAGCTTTAAATAGCTCACAGAGCTCCCAGGACAGAGGTGCAGAAATGTCCACACAGCTTTGCGTTGGTGATGCAACAGTCGGCACCTTAGCAGAAAACTAAGAAAACCGTTTTACGGTAAAAGGTAGCTAATAACAGTCTCCACCTCTGTCATACACAGTGCTCTGTCTACGCAGAACGAAATAAAATGCCACCTTTCACTGCACAAGCTGTGTCACGATGATTAAACCCAGTCTGAGAGCCAGAAAACGTTTTGACTGCCTGGTTTACGCTCACGAGACGAGATCTCCCCTTCACTACGTGAGAGGTCTGTTTCATCATTCCCAGGGGTCCTTCCGTGCATCCTCCGTGCTCTCCTTCCTCCGTACCTAGTTCAGATCTGAACGCAGGCATGGTGCGCGGCGGATGAGGTAACACCAGGCAATCTCAACATGGTGCCGCTTACATCAACCCGCTGGTTCAGATGAGCTGCCAGACCATCGCTGCTAGTCAGAATTTCTGCTCTTCTAATTGACCTTCCTGATTGAATAAAAATTAAATAAAATTAAAATAGAAGACGCTGGTGCCGATCCACGGCAGTGCTGGCTCGCTCACAAAGCTCGCAATTAACGCTAATCGGGGACAGGTCGTCCGCTGATTTAGGTGAGGGTGTCTCAAGTCTGGAGAAGACCAGAGCGTGCCAAGCGAGCCTGTTAGGGAGAAACTCAGAGGGGCCCTTTTAAAGATTGAAGCCCTGGCATGTTGCGACGCTGTTTTGATTGCACTCCACTGAGTGAGAGCCCTGGCTCGGAGCAAATTTACATGTCACAGCCACTGCAGAGCAGAAACAGGTTATCGCATCCAAAACAGCAAACACAATATAGTCTTATCCCCTTTTGAATACGCAGAGGTTTAAACACGTTACCGAGCGCTTCACAAGTAACCACAAGGTTTGCACCGTTTCTGTTTGATCAGTGTTATTCTGGGTCCCATGGTTGAGTCGTTCGATTCCAAGAGAGAAATGTTTGAATTAGTTAAATTAACATCATCGTCCAACATCCTCCAACGTATTTAGGGTAAAACGTACAGTACATGTAGTTGTAGCAGTGCAACAGCCCCCTTGATCTTGTCTCGTTTGTCTTTGTAATAACTGATCGTAGGTCTCTCAGTACTTGACCTGCAAAACGCTATGTGCAACGTAGACGTGTCATTTTTCCTAAACATACAGATGCATGTAAATAATAGATTACAGAGAACGAACGTGCAGTATCATTTTCCTAAAGGTTTCCCGAGCTCGTGTCGTGACCTGCGCGGAGCATCCCAGCCCCGGGGCCATAGTTAATGCGTTCATTTACCTTTTGAGCTGTATTTACCCCGATCACAAAGAGAGTCTCTCAAGACTCCACTTCCACTCTCTCTATTGAGTCTCCTCACAAACGGCATTCACAATGAGAAGTAGGGAGCATTCAGTGTAACAAATGGGAAGATGTGTTCACAGCGTAATGGCCTGCGGGCCCTAATTGCGCCGATTGATTCGAGTTGCCGAGTTCGACCATAGAATTTTTATCTGAGGAAGCCATCTTGAAAGAGAGGCCAATGATGACATTTATTTTTCACAGTTAACATCTTTACCCCCTTCACACTCACCACGTTTACATTAGAGATGGAGATCACAAGATGTGCTGACTGTATGTATGAGCTGTGTGTGTGTGTGTGTGTGTGTGTGTGTGTGTCTTCCATAGAGCCCCTTTCAAAGCACTTTAGATGCTATTCAATTGATATGGCCATTACTGCGTGGAAGGGGAACCATTTCAGCGTGACTCTTGATGTGTCTGCATTTCACTGCCACTTTTTTTTGTTCTTTCTATAGAGAGCCACTATAGAAAGCTTTCTTTCTCTCACTGTTCCACAGCATTAGTAATTATCACGAGGATGCCTCTCAGGCTCACTGCAGAAAAAAATGTCTTCAGTCGTCGCTTGTTACTGTTTTTAATTCAGAACCCTGCTCCCCCTGTTAGCGCAGGGTTTTGAATTAAAAACATCCTTCACAGGTCATCGCTTTGTACGAAGCTGTGCAGCAGCAGCAGCAGCAGGTTTGGAAAACTTCAATTATTTTCCATTAACAGGGATACAATTGATCTAAACATGTGGCGAATGGGCCAATAGCACCACCTTAAATGGAGGCAGTTTTGAGGGAGTGAAGTTGCACAGGCTTCGCTCCCCTATGGATCGGCCTTGTGGATCTATACAATCCAGAGGCCCTCCTGCTTCAACCTGATTGAATGCCACACGGAGGGCCTGTGGAGAGACGCTGGTAACCGTATGGCATTGTCCAGATGCTCACCTACAGTCACGGAGGGGGGGGGTAAAGGGAGTGCAGGAGGGGGTGGGTCACTGCGGGGACTGAGTGCCAGTTCACATCTCTACAAGTGGATGCTGCCGACGTGGATGATTGTTTCAGTCAAAAATACTTAGGACGATATTAATAAAAATTTGTCATGCACCCAAACAGTGTTCCATGTCACGCTACAGGAATAATGCAAATCTTTCAGTTTTTAAACATCAGTGTTTGTCACCTCCAAAATAACACTTTAATAAATGGAAATAGTGCAGATAAAGATAATTGTATTAAATAAATTAAAACTTTTTTTTTGGCATGTATATTTTTATGAAAACTCATCTGCAATTTTTGGACAAGAGCAGGCTGTGATTGTGGCGATGCATGTGAGTACGAAGCATACAGACCGGGAAGTTGAAGCTCCAAGCACACGCACACGCTCCGGAAATATAAAGGGACTGTGTTTAGCATGAAGTAGCACAAATCAAGTCAGACATCAACCCTCCAGATGTCTTTCGTGAAAACCTGTCTGCAGCGGAAAAGCGAGGAATAATCTGTCAGTGAAAGGCTGCCGTGTGTAAGCACGTTCACGACACACCTGATCGTCGCCTTTTCTTCGTGTCACCTATGTCTGAGAGCGTCTCTGTGCTGATGCACTTTTGAAAGATATGAAAGGAAATCAGACATCAAACGGGGATAAAAAGAGCAGCGTCAAAAGTTGACTGTGACAATCCTTAATCGCTGGGAAGAGGTGTTGTTGTTGCGGAAACAGGTTTATACCGACACCTTGTCAGAGGTACAGAGGAGCAGAATACTGAGCCGTGTAATTTCACCGACTGCCAAATTCCTGGTCACCCCACCTTCAAAACGCAAACATCGACGCGTCTCCAATCGCATTAAGTTGTGAAGCCACTGGTGCTTCTTTTGAAAGGGCCACAACTGGAGCCGACGCCAGCAAAGGCTTTATGCACAAAGGCTCGTTTTTCAGTGTCTCTTCTCACCCTGGAGCTGTTTGCCAATCTAGCTCTGAATACACCCTTCACTGGCTTGAGCACCTTGAGGTGTGCTCATCTCTAATCACTATTTGATGACAGAAATCTGCAGGCGAAAAACCAGGAGACACGCAGTTCCTTAGCAACGGGCGCCGGTAGTCCAAACAATTTCATTAAAGCGTGGCACCTCTTAGCAGGTGGGTGAGTGTTAGAGGAGATAAACATTCATGAGCAGATTGGCTGTGGTATTTGCCAACATCACAATTGATGATATCAATTTGTTTGTGAAGCAGCTCAAATATTGTAAGTGGATTAAGCAAAGGTGTCGGGGATGGTGAAGGAGTGTATCAGGATGTCTTTTTTCATTTAATTGATGGTGAGCAAATGCAGGGAAATATGATTCCTCATTTGTTTTGAAGCGAATTAGAATTAATCCACAAGCAAAACTAATACGCAGCATATACATTATTGATACACATAATGCAGTAGCAGCAGGATAAATCCAGGGTGATTGAATTTTTACTTGTGCACACAGTTGAACATATAAATGTCCTTGAACAATGTTGTCAACATTTTAGTGCAAGCTGAAGCAATTTGTGATATCAAATCAAAATATATTTACACAAATCTGTCAGAAATGTGAACTGCCGTGAACCTTCATACATTTTAACCTAAAATAATAAGTTGCTAATGTAGGTTGCATAACATGTCGTCAAACCTAACTTGTGTCTTCGTTTGCATAGTTGTGTCCAGCAGCCGGTACAACCGATGCCTTTGTGTGTCATGTGAGAGGTTAAGGACGGTCAACACACGTGGGGAACACGTTGGCATAGACTTCCTCATGCCCAAAAACCTTCGCTCTTTGTTTTGCATTGCATTGCCCGAAATGTCGACTGAACCCACGACCGTGCACACGTTTTTTTCTCCCCGAATAAAGAGTCCATGGCAGGAAGTGATGGCACCACGTCCAGTCAAATGTTGCGGATTAGGCAGCGAGTTTAGGCATGTGTGCACAAATGTAATAAACGACTGGGTGAAGGAAAAGACGAGTCAGCTGCTAACCTGCTCACACAGTGCAACTAAAACTATAAATACAACATTAATGAACACTCTTAGCACATAGCAGCTCCCGTGTTTATTGAAGGTGACACTGCCGGAACCTGTCTGTCATGTCAGGGTAACAGTTTAACAACAACAACAAATTAACCTGGTGTTTTTCTCAAAAATACACGCTAATGATTAACCTTTCCCAGCATCTCCTCTAACCTTTATACATTCCCGTCACACTAACAGGTGTGTTCCACCTGGCCTCGCATCGAAAAAGGTAACTGATGCTTGACTTTGTCCTGGCCACTAACAGGTGATGTGCAATCATTAACGAAATGTGTTTGACGAGCAGTCGGGTGTAGAAAGGTCCGGTTTGTTTTCCATAGGGTGATGATACCTTCTGAAGTCAGCGTGTGCTGTCATCACGTGTGTTCTGCAGACACTTTTCAGATCCGGCTCGTCACTGATCTGATGTGTGGTTCTGTTCTGTACAAATCCTAGAGCGGCTGCATTGACCACGAGCAAGCTAAAAGAGATGAGAGAGAGAACGCAGAACGTGCCATTCGATGCTTTTACATTTTAAATCATTGCCACAGGTTTCAGTTCAGGGGCTGTATGCCCCTTGTTTGTTTTTTATAAGCATTTGCGAATGACATGTTATAAGGCGCTAACACGACATAATGTAGGTTTGTCTCATGTTGGATGAAACGTTCTTTTGTGAGACACAGTAAAGTTGTTCTCATGTATTTACAGTCAATACATCATCCATTTAGTGTTGTCTACCTCAGATACACAGCTCTAGAGGGGCAGTCTGGAAATGATATGGCATAATACTTTTTTAAATTAGTTGGTTCCATATTTAATCAGGTTTTAAGTAGAATTTGTCGTAATGCGTGGGAGAATTGAAAGATTACCTTGACCTACAAATGTGGAACTTTACATTTGCATTTAGTTATTTAGCGGATGCTTTTATCCAAAGTGTCTTACAAGTTAAATATGAAAAGACATGTTCAAAATGAGAAGACGTGTTCGAGTGCAACAAAGGACATAGAAAACGCTCATTTTAATATCGTTAAAGTGGTCAGGAAGCTGAGCGTGAAAACTTTGCCTTGTCCTGTAGGGACCAGCAGACACAGCTGTTGGCAGAGCTTTGAACCTGGTGGAAGCTGCTGCCGAGATCTGAGCAGTAGTACGATGCTCGAAACACTTTGGGGTTGTGAAGGACAAATCTGCAACGGAGCCCTGCAGCACGCTAAAGAAGGGTTTGTCGGAGAATCAAACCCAACCCCTGTCAATGTAGCTTGAAGGTTCCTCCAGACGAGTAAAACCTTGACAAGGCCAGGGCCGAACCAGATATGTCCAAGACAGAGGGTGTAGACAGTTTTAATGGTCTCTATGATGATGTCACCTTGAGGACTTTTTATTTCATATACGCCCTCTAATTGCTCTAAATTTGGAGCATTGACCAACTTTCTCCTCCAGATTATGTCATCTTTTCTGTTCAAATACTGCGCAGGTACTGGCCAAATTAGAACCCTGTGAAGCAAGTTCAAAAATGGTGAAATGACCCTTTAATATCAGTCTGAATACAGTGAACTTACCAAACTTGGAGTTTCTCATTGGGCAGCAACAGCTTTATCTAATCCAGTCAGCCACTGAAGAAACAACCAAAATGTTTGCGTTGTTAAACTCTTCTATCATGATTCAGCATTCAGCGCTGATTTTGTTGGAATGTAAATGAGTCATTTGGGATTTTTTGAACTCCTCACAAGACCAGAGCACCCAAAAGCTCCAGGGTTTCTTTGTCTTAATTGCGTTGTGCTCATTTAGTTTGTTTGGCAGCGGAGTGCAAAAGCAAGCAGGTTTTTCTTTAGCACCTAATATTGCTTTCACATTGCGTTTTCCCAACGTTGCATTTAATGTAATTCATATTCCAGAAGAGAAACACTGTAAATATCGAGTGGGAGCGGACTCCCGGGAGCTGAGCAGATCGTCTGTATTGGATCATGACACAGTAACGGACCGTTAGCGGCCAGTGTGGCTCCACACCTGCACCTGCGGGACTAACCCCCGTCCACTTCCTGGAGATTCTGACTCGCAGGGCGTAAGTTTTACCCGACTGCACTCGATCTAAATTGTGATGCTGCCGAGCAGAGTGACCTGCGGCTCCGTGTGTGTCAACCTACGAATTTACGATGGCCGTCTCCATCCAAGACTGACATAAATGAACTGGCGCCGCTTCCTGCTCGTGACCCCTCCTTCCTCTGCTGCGTTTCTCCCTGTCATCCTCTTGACACCTCCGAAAGACGACATGGAAATACATGTGTCGGCAAGCCTGACAATGAGGAGCCATAAAGCAATAAAGCAGGAAAAAAATAGGAAGATGGGGACCTCGGAGTGTTTGTCACTGTCATGTCTATTGATTGATGACAAAGAAAACGATTGAGAGGTCCTCGACAGAGGGGCACGAGGAAACAGACAGCGGGAATTTCATTTGTTGAGTCAAATATTCAGAAAGGAGACGTGAGCGGGCATTTTAGCCTCCCATTTCTCTTATTGTATTACATTAATCAAAGGGCTTCCGGGACGATGTGAGTGTCACCGCGGCACTCTGGAAGCAGGGAGTAGAAACAACAAAAAGAAGCATCCTTCAGAGATGTCTCTTTTCCTGACAGTGGTATCAATTGCTTTGTCTTAAATGATCGTGGCCACTGCATTACTTGAAAATTAACAGCTAGAATTTATGTGAGTGCCTCTCTCCTCGCTTCCTGCCGCGGCTGAGTCGCAGAAACAAATAATTGAATTGGTACAAGTACATAAAGCATCCCAGCGGCTAATGTAACAGGGCTAACTCAGTTAACGAAGGCAGGGCCACAGACAAGAGTGGGGTTATAAAGAGGGAAAAAAAGAACATGCAGATCTAAACCTTTTTGTCTCTCGGACCAGTTTTTCTTCCCCCTGCACGTTCTATCTCTCATCACCTTCCTGCGTGTCACTCCACATTTCTCCCTCCCCCTTTTAATTGGAGCCTCCGCCTCGGTTGTGTATCACCTAAGATGCTGGAGAAACCTAAGCTGTCACAAAGTGTGCTTATTAAAATGGACAGGGAAAGATAAAAGCCTAAACTCCCCCTCTTGTTTTTTTTTTTTTTTTTTTTTTTTTACAAGGCGGCTGCGTCTGTCTGAGTGCATCAGTCGTGGCTGAGCGAAATACTGCAACCCTGAAGCAGTGTGTTGGAAAAAAAAGAAATCTAGTGAATTGTCCCTTTTATAATCAGACCCAAAATCACTTAACGCACCATGTAGCATAAATGCACAGGAATTTGTCTTGAAGGCAGAGAGACAAAGACATACTGACAACATATACAGAAACACAAAGCACATGATACCTTTGACTGCCGGCAGCTAATTGTGTGCTGACATCAGTGGCACGTATAAGTACCGTATTGTCTTCATGCCAGATAAAGAAGTACAGAACATTCCTGGAGAATATTCTTATAACGCGTTGTGCGAGTGATATGATTTGTTGCACACGTGAACGTTTGTTTTAAAGATCGTGAGACCTGATTTCTCTGGGAATCTTGGATTCGACATCATCCATCAGCGGCAAAGACAGACGGGCGTTTTATTATGGCTGAGTCAGTTTGCCTGAGTGGTGGGTGCACCTTCGTCTGCCCGCTGGTTTTCACTTTCCACTTTGCTGCTAGTCACAAGTAAAATAAAATACACATTTTGCAACTTGTTGCATAGTTGCTCTGGGAAAAGCTTTACTTTTGTGTGTTTTCTCTGGGACTAGTCTTGGAATTAAGCATCCGGCTACAGTAAACTGACAGCCGAGCTATTTTTGTAGAAATGAGGAGAAAACAAGTTACCGTACGTTTCCCACTAAGAATGTACAAATCAGTGTTTCGCCTTCACTTTATCTGCCCAAATTTATTCAGCACGTCCAGACGTGACACCAGTTTTTCACGACATAGTTAACTTAAAACCCCCAGAAATAAATACAATATTCTGGGTTATCTGTGATATCCTGTCACTTAAACAGGAACCTTAAGGTGCAGGAAATACTTAAACGCTGCCAAGAGCAGCTGAGCTGAGCTTTCAGTCCATTTGACTTCAGTTTCTTTTACTCTGCAGTGGCACTTTAATATAGACTTTACATATCTAGTTTATTATTATTATTATTATTATTATTATTTCTCTGTAGACGTGACCTCAAACATGATCACATTTTAACCAAACCTACATTTCGACCAGCAAACCGATGAATTGTTTATTATGGAAAATGATCAAATGTTAAATATTGGTGTGCCACTGTCCACAGTCATATGGCAGAATCATGACTTGTTCCTGCAGTTGCACAAGAACAACCAAACGTCAAATTAGAATTGAATTAAAGCATTCAGTACGTTTGTCGCCACAGCCAGACAGTCGTGTGATGTTTGGGAAGTATATGTGCGATGCATTAGATTTAATCGTTTTTTAAATAAATATATACGGTCAAAACTTTTCATCCAAACATCCATAAACTCATTAATTCGGCATCAGTCACAGTTGCAAGAATTCTGAATGTCTCACAAAGAGTCAAAATCTGACTACATGCAAGTTTTCACCATCAAACCGAGCGGGAGAAGTTACATCAGATGTTTTTGCTACTGTACTTAAAAAAAGAAAATATTACACATTTTGTGCATAATCACTCTGTGCATAGTAATAGATTTAATACCATATATTGCTCTGCAGTAGCGTGGCGACCCAGTTGGAAAACCTCGAGTTACGTGAGATCGGAGTTCCCGAATGCCGTTCCACGTCCATTTTTCCCAACTGCCGTCAATGTTCAGCTCCTGAACAGCTTCTGTTTGTTGTTGATATGTAATTTTTTTTTTGCTGCTGTGTATTTTGCTGAAGCTTTAGACTCTCATTAAATCAACTGAGGAACTGCAAGCCTCTATAAACATCAAATCTATAAATTGCACGGATGGTCTTACGCTAGGTCTCAGACAGTGCTACCCTTTGATGAAAACTTCTGGGACAAAAACAGAAAAATAACTAGAGATTCTGAGGCAAGAAGAGAAAGTCTTGTTTTGACACTAAGATTAATTTACAAGTTTTCCCTCACTGGCAAAAAAGAAGGGGTGTGTATGTGTGTGTGAGGGGGTGAGTAGAGACAGAGCAGAGAGATGAGAGGAGCTTTTGATATTTATTAGGCCTGGACCTCACCAAAGACCTCTCCCAGGACTGCCGATGTGACAATTAAGCCAGGTTGTGCTTTGACACTGTTTCCATAGGCAAGTGGCCAAAGTATATCTCCAGTCAAAATATCCATGCCAGCTAACAAGCTTGTTCCCTCTCCATAGAGCCGAGAAGAAAGGGAGGCTACAGCCTTGAGACATGAACAGAAGCCGAAAAAGAAAAGAGGACGAGGGGGTTGGTGCTGAGGTCGGGCGTTAGAGGAGAAGGGTGTAAGACAATAAAATAATAAAATAAAAAGAACAGGCTCCCCCCCCCCGCTCCCAAAATAAGCCGCCGGAGTTTGCTAAAGAAAACGGCGTCACTGACTGGATGTGATCAAGGTGTTGTGTGCAGCTCGAAAATGTCCAACGCGGTTGAGGCCCGACACAATGCTCAGCCAGAGAGGAACCAGGCCCCTGGGTATGCACTCGCTCGCTTTTGTTCCGCCTTAATAACCCTGCCTTGATTCCATCCATAACGCTCGCAGCTCTCGCTACACCTTGCCTATTTAGCCCACAGTCATGTCAGCTCGCCTCTCCCATTGCTCAATCTTCGCCCTCATTTCACTTCTTTTTTCGTTAAATGGGTGTGTGTGTCCGTGATTGTGTGTGTGTGTGTGTGTGTGTTTGCCTGAAAATGCTCTTGTCTTAGAGGAGCTCCCTGCCACACAATGGCCATCTAAACTCATTAAGAAAATTCCGTAAAGAGCCATTAACAAACGGGTTCTCTTTGGCCAGAGATATCAGGTCTAATTAGGTGACCGTTCTTGACAGGGTTGCAAAAACAAAAGGCGCGCTCGCATTTGAAAAGGTTCAGGTCCCGCAAAGGGCCTCACGTTTTTCTCTTTTTTTCCCCCCCTTCCCTCTTCTTCGTCTCCCCCCACCGTAACCGACTAATGACTGTGGGTTTAACAACATAAAAAGAAGGGGAAAAAAATACCTCTCCTCCCTGGGAAGGCGACGGGGAAAGGTTCACCATCCGCCAAACAAAAGCCTTTCCTCTTTGGGACCTTTTTCCCCCTCGCCAGGTGATTCGCTGTCCTCATTTACGAGACAATGAAGCCACAGACAGACTTATTGTAAACACTTTGCATGGGCTGCTAAATGGACTGCCATTCCAAGCCAGCAACCCGGGCTCCGGTTGCCCCCTCCCTCCTTGCCTCCCTCCCCAGTCGTCATCTCCCAGTTTCAAGTAGACGGTGGGCCGATGCTGTTGTTATTGCACAGGAATTCATCGTAGTGACAATGGACAAAAACACGGTTAGAAAAGTGCATCCCGTCAAACCACCTGAGCAGCAACTGATTGTACGTACATGATGGTAAATGAAATGTAACCGTCTGCAAAAAAAAAATAAAATATAATTCCAAGAGGTTTTGGGTTTCCACAGAGACACAGCATTAAAACTGTCAGAGTCCTCTGCTATAACAGCTCTGACCCACTAGACTCGGCATCAGATGCTAAGGACATCCAGGTGCCACGTCTCCTCCAGGTGAATGGTTGTAGATGGACAGGGTCAGCGGTTGGTGTCACAGTAGTTCTTCTGTGGGATCAGACCACACGGGCCGCATGTCACTCATGCGTCGATGACCCTGTCTCTGGTTGACCTTTTGTCCTTCCTTGGGTCACCTTTGGTACAAGGACAGCCCATAAGACCTGCTGTCGAAGAGATGAGGTCGTCACAGTTTGGCTTTTGTCATCTTTACCTTTGCTCCTTTCCCCGCCTCTTATACAAATCAACTTGAAGAACTTCACCTGTAATTGGCTGATTGGTGTGAGCAAACACCATGATTTGTACATTCAGCGTCATTTAATCAGCGATTTGACCAATTAAGACTTGGCTCCACCTTTTGTTAAGTCTCTAAATTGGCAGAGGAAAGGACTGCAGAAGATAATCAAGTGGCACTTTCTTTGTGCTCACTCCGTTTGTGGAACGCACCAGAAACAGATTTAGATTTACTCAAAACTTTTGCTTGATCTAAGTCACCAATCGTGTTATAAAGAGACATTCACGTGACTTTCCTTCAGCTTGTTTCACACCAAGCTGCTGCCCATTGCCAAGCAGTTGATTGTGGGTGAGTTAGAGCACAGACCCTTTAAATCTGTCTGATAATGCCGAAGAATTGTACCTGTTTGGCTGTCCTGTCAGTGCCATCTCCCACCCTATTGGCTGTCACTGTCTCGTTTCTCGGTACGTCTCCCAATGAGTCCGGACATCATGTGTCTTTCCTTTTGTCGGCCACATCCCAAATCTATTTACAGTTGAGACCTTTGCAGCCTGAGTAATCCATCCACGTTTGAATGAAAAGATCTTTCACCGTAATGTGTTGCATTCCAAAGACAGATGACCGTGACCTTTGTTCGGCTTTATATCGTATGTGGCTGCGTGAAATATATCGCCTCTGTTTTCAGTGAGTAGCTCAGCATAAATAAGGAACAAAAACTTTGACGTGGTCTTTTACTTACCCCGACATTAATGGCTTTTTTTTTGTGCTGCTGTGCTATGATATACTGTATGCACCGTGGGGAAAAAAGCTCTGGTATCTCTCACGGTGTTTGGGTGTTTTTCAAGGAATTGCTGCAAACACTGTAAAGCGAGCTCCACTAACACGGGGTTTATAAAGTATACCACTCTGGGAAATTGCATTTTCTCTGTTATGCTGAGTGTGTGTGGGTGTGCTCGGCTGTGTGTGTTTCACATCTCCTTTAGTCGTTGTCTGATTTTATGGGGAGCGGCGGTGCTTTGTCTGTATATTGTTCATAATAACAATTAGTTTTACCTTTTCCGTGATTCCTGTTTGTCATCAGACTGCTTTAGATTTAGTTTTTGTATTTCTTTTGAGACTGAAGATTTTTCCCACGTTAACAGCAGTAACACAATTAAGGAAATTGCTCCTGAACAACGTTGATTATTTTAGTGCCATTTTGCTACAATCACACCTACAGTTTGTTTTCCCTGGTCCAAAGCAGAGTGGAAAATTTAATTTGAGTTTAGTTTCTCGCCGCCCAACGACAAGGTGACCAAGAGTTGTAAATAAAAGTCACGCAGGGTCGAGATTTTGGCAGCAGAACTGGCAGAGCGGCTCTTGTCTCCCTTCAGCCTCATTCCCTCAACTCGTTTCCTGTAGTCGGTTTGATTACATTTTCACATCTAACGGACCGCGTCATGCTGCAGCATTCTGCAGCCGTCACCGTGCCACGGTTTGCTTTTATTCCGCCCAAACGAAATACAAGCAAACCCTTCAGAGATTCTGTTGTTCCTGGTGTTGTGGGTTGCAGCTCCAGCTTTTGCTGCTTCGCACCTTCCTGTTGCCTCACGGAGTGTGTTTGTCTGTAGGTGTCAAGCATGTGACTCTACATGTGGACCATGAAGTGTTTCCAGAAATGTCTTCAAATTACTGTAGACACGTAGCAAGTAATAATCACAAACTTCTTAATGTGGTGGGCTACTACATAAAGTTACAATATTAATAAAGTTAAAGAAGTGCATCATATAACTATGGACAGTAATTCTTTTAGCACGTTATTAAAATGACATGTTGCCCCAACACTGAACACACACCTTCAACTGTCACCCACCTTCTCAACCTGGGGCATTATACTGTCCTTTTGTTGTGCAAGCGATAATTCAAAGTCATACATAAAACATGTATGACAGGATAATACTGGGAGTGTGGGGCAGCGCAGTGTGGGAATGAGAGGAAAGGGATCTATTGTGGAGTGTGATGTCAATGTGATGGCACGCTGTTTGGAATACGAGATGAAAACGAGTGTCAAGTCTGTCCAGACAGTGACAGTGACCGGGCCCCCCCTCACCCACACCCATTCTGGACAGCACACACACTCGTCCTGTAGAGGCGCCTGCTCGTACATCGTTTGAGCAACGTCTTCACCTGGCGTTTGTCCTTGATGCAAAATTCCGGCTTTAGTAATTTAGTTTTGTGGATCGTTTGTCTGGAAAACGATGGGCCAAAGGGCCGACGGAGTAACCAGCGGACACATTTCTTTTCCCAGTTAAGGACTGGCGTTAGTTTGAGTGTCATCATCAGTCGTGTCTGGTAAATATAATGCAGGAAGCTAGTTGTAATGAAGCTGTAATAACTGGAGGTTTCCCTTTTTCTACACTGTAGCTGTGTTTCCTGCCTCCACATGGACCTCGTATTCCCGATTGCTCTATTGTGCTACTTTCCTGCTCAGCAGGTGCATTAATCCCTCCCTAAGATGAAAAAATAGGCGAGCAGATATGTCTGGGGACCCATACGAGGATGATTCACGGCAGATTTGTCCATACTGGCTTTGACTGACAGCCGCGCTTGCCGCTCTGACCAGCAGCAGGAGCGTCTCTCTGGCACGTCCTCCGTTGGCTCGACAGGTGCCAGGTGAAAGCTTCACAGCTGTCCCGTGGGCATTTCCTCTCCCCGCGGTCTGTCTCCGATGTCCTGGGACTGCATTCCTCCACAGCGCCGGGGCCACATGCTCCTCTCCCCTACCTTAGCAGGAAAGGTTAATGGCCAACAGGTGCTGGTTTATGTGCTGTTGGCTCAGCTTATTCTGCCGTGAGCAACTGACCACACATTAAACACATGCAGCATTTTTTGTATAGAAATAATAAAATGTGTTATGCACAGTGGGTTAACAGAAGAATCAACACATTTGGAAGTTGGCACCTTTTTTTACAACATTAATATAATAAGTTATTACATTAAAACATTCGCTTCCTTTAATGTAACTTACCTAAACGATACTTTTTTGTTGTCGTCATTATATGATCGTAGGTGATACAAACATCTCAAATAAACTTTACTCCAGACCTCACAGACTGCACAAATTCAGACGTTTCACCGAGTGACGCCCTGCGTCTGTTTGATCTTATGTCGACAGTTGAGGCGTTAATCTCGTCAAGGCCGCAGATGTAAATGTATAACATGTAGCATCCACGCTGTGTGTGTGGCATAACCCACCCGCTCTCACTCCACACACACACACACACTCTTATTTAGACACATGCACACCCACCTTTATTTCACCATTTATAACTCTTCTGGACTCCCGAAACTCTGTTTGCAATTTCAGGCTGCAAATTAGAAGCGTAAGTCATCTGTTTCCCATAATCCTCCTGTCAGACCAGGAGCTGGCTGCCCCCCCCCCAAACACACACACACACATACACACACACTGGGTCTGGACAGCGTGCACACATACAGACACACACACTCGTATCACATACACATAGCCACATATGGATTTACATGGATGTTCATGCATATGCATGTGTTGTGCTCAAACCGCACACTTATCTAAGAATACCTGCAGCGTGAAGTTTCTTCAGGCTCCTCTCCTCAGAAAGTCCCATGTTCAAAGTAACTCACTTTCTCAAGAGCCCGGCACATGAAAACTGTTTCATGGTGTTCAGAAAAGACCAATAAAACAATATTTATAGTGCACAGAGTAGCAAATGCGCAATATAAATAGACATTGGTACAACTGGATTACTAAATTAACAGAACCGGTGCAAAATTGGTGTCCGGCGCCAGGACACTACTGAGCTTCGGTTCTGTCCGTGAGTCTAAATGTGTTTGTCAGAGAAATCACTGTGAGAACTGAGATTCGGACTAGTTCTTGGAGAGTGTCAACTTGGGTAGCGCTGCCTTAGACATTAAAACAGTTGCTGAAATGTTGCCTAGTGTACACAGGAAAAGTCGTACAGTTAAAAGAGAAAACAGGCATTTAACAGGGTGCAGATTCACACAGAGCGACGCTGTTTGTATTAAATATCAGCCATTATTGCGGCTCTCAGACAGGGATCAGTCAACAATTCTTTTTTTTTAAAGGAACAAACGTGCCGTTTCATTTCCAGCTGTAGCCGCAGCAAAGAAGCAGAAGAGAAGCCGGCTCATCATTGATTCATCTGTCTGGGTGTTTTCTCCCTGACACAGTGTGTAAACACTCGTGATTCTTAATACACTGAATGACTCTCTGCACTGTCAAGATTCCAACTTCATGTATTACAAGCGACCTCGGTAATCTGCAGAGATTATTACTGTGTGTTTATCTGGACCTCTTCACAGTGTGTGAATCTGATGTGTGTGTGTGTGCGTGCGCTTTGAAATGCACAGCAGTGGGAATGTGTGTGTGTTCTTTTGTTTGTCTTGTGTGTTGCATACCTTTGTGCATCTGTAACAGCGACTTTGTTGAGCATGTGTGTGATAATGCAGCGGCTCTCCATCTGTGTGTGTGTGTGTGTGTGTGTGTGAGAAACCCCGGCAAAGGTGACGTGTCCTACATGTTCACTGACAGCTTTATGAGCTCTGTGGCTCGGCCAGGGGAACAAGATTATGGGAAAGGAAACGCACACACAGGGCGACACACTCAAGCTGGCTATTGTCCCAGATACTATGGTCAGGTGAGGTCCAAGGTTCAGCGCTCATATTATTAACAGGAACAAGCTGGAGGCCCGTAAACACACCTACGACTTACTCAAGTGGAAAGCTGAGTTGTTGGGGGTCGAGGGAGGTCAAAGTGGTCGAGGCAGCCGCTGTAATTATCTGAGTGGACACAAGGCAGGTCCACAGGGTCCCGATAGCTGGACAGAGTGTTCGCGGTCTGTTACTTTCTTTCACTTCTCCACTTGTCGAAAGTTTCATTCTTACCAGGTCACGTCACCAACAAACATTTGTCATTAGTTTTAGAACAAGCCTGCGAGTGACGTGAAATGCCGGGACATAAATTGGCCTTGTTTATTTGCATGTGTGTACTTTTTTATGTGTGCGCACAAATAAATGCTCGGTGCATATGTTCTTGTTGGACACCTGTAGCTTGTCTTCAGAGTGGTCAAAGTGCACACCTGTCAAGCATTAACAGTGAGTTTGTGTGCATCAAAGACGCTGATTGGCTGATTTGACTTCTGAAGATGTAATTACGCCTGTGCACGCTCTGTTTGTTCCGGTCAGACTCCCCTCTCTGCATAGGTTCGTGATTAGGTGTACCTGAAGGGAAGCCGGTCATTTCGAAGCCGTACCTATGGAAGCGTCATTCTGCCGTGAATGCGAAGAGAGTTAGAAGTTTGTTGATGTCCACATTTGTGTGTTTTACGTTTAAGTTTTAAATTTTGATTTGACAGCAGTTTACAGTTCTCATCTTCTTCTTCTGACACTGTTAACACAAGTGCAGTCTTGAAGTTTTTCGATATATTTCTCTTTTTTCATATTTTCTCTTTGTTTTCGGCACAATCTGTCGATTTAATATGCAGATGTTTAGAAAAAAGGGGTTACGAGCATTTTCAGGTCCACATTCAAACTTCTCAAACTGGGAATTACCACCTGCTTCCCATTTTCTGCTCAGCATCCAAGAGGCTCCAAGAGGGAGTGTCTGCGGAAGATTCCTGACCAGGTGCTCAATACAAATGGGAAGACAATTAAACGGACACAATGTGGATCTGTGGTCCTCGGTGGAATATTCAGGAACATTTGGGGCTCAGCTGTTCTTCCCACAGTGTACCAGAGGAGAAGAACAGGTTTCCTTGTGTTTTTATTGTTGTAAGTTTGAGTCTGAGTCCCAGATCTGCAGATGTAAGTTGATCTGGGGGATTCAAAGCAAAAATATTCTCACATTATCTGACAAACAACATCCTCGGCATCAGTGCGGTGACTTCACACCGCACAATTCTGAGAACTGTAGGCCATTACGGTGAGACTTGGACATCAGTGATCCTTGTCACAGATGCAAACATAATGGTATCTGCCCCTGTCTTGTGGAAATCTACATCTCACCGCTGCTCACCCCATAAGAAACAAGAAAAGCATTTGATTGGGGCGGTTGGAACTCTTAATTAGGTTGAAGAAGGTCTCTTTGAACCGACGGTGTAACAGAAAAAGCAAAATGTGAAACATTTTCAACCTCATTATAAGTTATCTAAAAGGCGAGGGCTCGTGATAATGAGGGCCATCCAGTGGGATGCGATGCAGTGGGAAGAGAGCGCCTAATTGTGTCAAATGGCTGGAAGTATTTCACTTTGAATTATGGGAGAAAAGGGGGAAAATAAAGCGGGGACACACAACACGGACACAGCATGCAGCATTAATGTTAGGAAATAAATGAGGCACTATAGAAACTATAAGTGTGTACATTTCTTCAGGACAGGGCGATATTAAAGCTGCTGTGTGTCACACCTCTAAGTTGAGTCGCAGTATTTCCAAACAACATACATCTAATTTAGTGGGTCCACAGGCAACGTTAGGTGTCAGCAACAACTTTCTTCGCTTACTTTTATCTTGTTTTTTTATTTTTCATCTGCATTTGTCCAAGTTTGTATCTCAAATCAAGCAAAAACAACAAGGAAAACTAGCTGTGCATGTTTTCCCAGGTATTGGTCAGATCACTCTGCAGCAGTTATTTGTGTCCAGCGTTTACGCTCCCGGCTCAGTGCAGCAAGGTGTGAATCAAGTATTGTTTTGCTCTTTTCTTCTTTGTATTTGGTCGAATCTAGAATCGAACGCTTGGTAACTGAACTGTCCGTGCAGCTTATGGTTCAATGAAGTGCATTTAAAGACAGTGCGTGTACAGTAATATTGGTCAAACGTTTAGTGAAGACACTGGCACCTCACACAGGCTGATGCCGTGTGTTCGACTGGCCACCTCACATCTCACCCCTGGCACGCTGGCTTGTGGGTGTTAGTGCCAACTTCCGATTGATTTCAAGGCAGGTAGAAATTTCCCAGGGTGACAAAGAATAGTGTTTTTAAGACGTTGCCGCCACCCTCCAACAAAACACACAGCTTCCTTAGCTCATTCAGACAATCTGGTGTCGCCCCTGCGAGTGTGAAAATGTGGTTGTTATACGAACTGAAATGCTTCAGTTTCGTACTTTTTCTGCGGCACTAATTGGTCCTGTATGTGCTGCGCCCCAGATGGCGCTTGTGTTCATTTGTGGTGTAAAAACATGCAAACACCATATTAAAAGGCATCATCATACGGATCACATGAATGGGAAGTAAGTGTCCCTCTAATCTCTAAACAATGCTGTTTAACCTAATCACGCTTTGTGTAGTAACGTGTTGCAGTTTTGCAGTGAAGATTGCAGCATCACAACAAAGATAAGATTTGCAGATAAGCGCAGTCTTGCCACAGCACGTGGAAGCCTGTCCAACTGCCGCCGTGTTTCTCCTCGTTGGCAGTAGCACAATACAAAAGTAAACCTTGTCACTGAACAGTAATTCTAAATCAAGACAAGAGGTTAAGAGAGGAGGGCGAGGGAGGTGGGGAGAGGGGAGGTCTCATTGGTGAGATGAGAGATGAGAGACGTTGCTCCGACAAAGGATGAATACCTCGCTCTCAGGAGCTGACAGCCACAATAAGGCAATCATCACCAATCTGCTTTGTCGGCCGACACAGCTCGTAATGCGCCTCTTGAAAAGGCTCATTTCAGAGAGGCTCGTACAGGTGACAGTCGCCAGGTCTCGCCGTCTGCATTTCAAAGCTGCAGTGCACAGCATCCGCAGAGATCGCTGGTTCTGAGGAGGAAGGCCACACACTCTGCTTTTTTGTTTTTATTTTAGATTTGTTGGATGATTTTGGGCAGAAACGCTGTTTAAACTGAGTATACTGGATCAAACATAGCTACAAAAGTTCATTCTCTTTTTTTCCTAAAGCGTCCTCGTACTTTTGAGTGCATGGTTCCATCTTCTGCTTCCTGTCGTTTGTCTGTCTGAAAGTGCATCTGTAAAATCCCAAGCTGCAGCTACGATGATTTTGAACTTGTCATTTTACAAAGGTGGTAAACTATCGAATACAACGATAAAGTCAAAACATCCCCGTCTCCTTTAAATTCATTATTTGATGTTAACAGTTCATTCTTTTAAATGTACGCCAAACTCCTTTTAATCATCCGCCTGTCATCCAATCGATACGCTTGCCGTGGACCCAATGTGCAAAGGTCAAACCTTAAAAACCCTTGTGCTCCACAGTTTCCCTTTCACTCCACTGAGCGCCTGAACTGCACATTCCCGCGTACGTCACGTCCTCTGCAGCATACGCAGGCTGTTGGACTCCTGCTACGAGCTAATCGCAGCAGAAATAGCTCACCACGCCAAAACTCGTCTTTACCTTGTTGCACTGAGAGCGAGTTGTGCTCAGCTTGTTCCCCCTCATTTCTCCTTGAGTCACGCCCGGGTTAATGTATGTGACCGTCAGTCCCTCAACTGATAACACTTGATGAGAATAACCTGCTGTTCTTGCTGTCTCACCTTTTCTGTGACCACACATGCTGCGTTGATACGACTGACACAGTCCCACCTCCGTGAATTCCCATAAGTTCGACACGAGTCCAGCTTTGTGTAAATATTCCTTTTATTCTCGTCTTTATTGGGAGTCATTTTGCTCATGGAATATATATTTTTTGGACAAGCTATCAGCCTGTATAGTCTGTGTTAAATCTAAAGGAGCTTTCTCTGGCCAATCCAAACACATTTGGTCATGGCTTTGAATAACATTACCTCTCGCAGATATATAGTATTCCAGAGCAATGGGGAATATGGGTAAACATTAGGCTGTGTAGCTCTGAGAAGAAGAGTGCAGCAGTGCCAGAGATGCTCTCATGGAATCAGCCCTGTATCCATGCAGTGCTCCTTCGAGGGTCAAGGATATTATAGTCCGACCGCTGGTTTAACTCCCAGGTACTCGCCAGGTGAAACGCAAGCCGCCAGATTGTTATGATCGCGGTGAAATTTACATGACGAGATTGTTTTGGGAGGATTCCACAGAAAAGGGCAACAAAAACCATTTGGGTGTCACCTTTTTGAAGTTGGAAAGCTTGGTGCTTCGAAGTGTAATGGAAAGCACCAAACACGTCTTCGTACTTTGGGGCATATAGCACATCTTACTCTAACGCTGGAAGTTTCAATGAACTAAATTGCCTGCCTTAAACAATAATGTGGAAATAAATCAGAAACTTATGAGACATCACCTCCACTTTACAACTCGGAGGAAAAACAAATCATCCCAGTTTGGCCGGCAGCGATGAGTTGGGATGCGTCCAAGCAGAAAAGACGCCCAACAACCGTGTAAACCCTCAGTCGCACAGCAGTCCTGACAGCAATAAAAATAGTTTGCTTTTCTGACTGTCGTGATCCAGCTTTAAGTGCTTTTAGTTTGGGAGCAAACATGGGAAAAAAAAGTCCCCTGTCCGTTCTCCACCTGCAGCCCACAGCGCTGACATCATGGATTAGCTCACCATGACAGCATGTTCACCAGGGACGTGGCCTACATGCCGACACCGGACTCTGTCCCGGGTCACCCTGGATGGATGCAGCTTGTCGCGTCTCCGTCCCTCCTGCAGGAAGCTCCACGCACGGCGGACGTAGATCAGGTGGGGTGAGTGGACTCACCGTCGTGAGGCGCTTTCACACACAAAGCAGGCAGGAAATGCTGCTCTCCTGAGCTGCGGCAGCTCACAGCCAGGAGAGCTTTTTACAGCCTCCTTGTAAATGTAGCGAACTGGTGTTTTCAATTACGGTCCACTCGGAGGTGAGTTCCTACCCTCGATGCATAAACCGACCTTAATAAGTTTTCATCGAGTCGTATCTCTCGAGTCGCTGCGGAGGAAAGCGCTCTGTGAGGCGACGGCGCCGGGCTGGGCCACACAAGAACAGGTCCAGCTGTGAGAGGAGGTGAAGGTTTGATGTTAGCTTTGGGAGGATGTGCTCCTGCACATGTGAGATGAACTCACAAGCAGGCTGCTGTCGTCCAAGTCTCTCTGCTAATCAGTGTAGAGACAGATCTACTTTTGTTAGTTCAGGAGTATCTCAGGGAATGTGTCCAGTCGTTCTTTTTTTCACCTCTGTGCTGTGCAGCTTCAACACTGTGACTCCTGTACAGTTTTTCTACTTTCCATGTCAGTTCTTGTATATCCGTGTGCAGTGAAGAGGGGATGTTAGGCTGGGAAGAGAAACACCCCTGAGCTCCGCGGCGCGGAGTTTTCTCTGCAGCTTGTCACTGATTCTCATGACCTCAGAGCGACTGCAGGAGTGGGAGCTGTCGTTTGACAGAGCTGGTGTTTGTCTAGGAAAACTTAAAGTCACTTCCAAATGTCAGATGCCACAGAAACACACCACGCTCCGCGTTCCCGACTTTATGCGGAGTAGTTTTTCTCCTAACATTAAAATCCGTGGTGAGGTGGAACGGTTCAGGTTTCTGCGCAATTCATCCTAAAAATCACTCACGTGTTTGTTTTCGGAATATCTCCCCTCTCTGCAGCTGCTTCCTGGTTCTCACCTGGGGTCTAACAAAACCAGCACTGGCCAAACGTTTCCATTTTTGAGCCAGTCCCAGCTTTCAAACTCGGCGCTCGCTTGTTCACCCCCACATGTGGTTGTAGGGTTTGTCGATTTCCTTTAAACTGAAGGTTTACCGTTAAATTAATGATGTTTCTGTGTATCTAACAGTCGGCCTGATTCGTCTGCTCCAGCTGGCTAACATTAATCAGCGTTATGATTCCTACAAAAATTATTTGTGCATCCACATTTGCACTTTTCCATATTGCATTTCTCCTTGGGTAGTTCTGACCAAGGTAAATCTCTATTTCTATCTACAACTGTTTGGGTCTAGTGTATTTCAGCCACTAACCCAATGCAACTCCGTTGGTTAGATTCCTCCCGTTAAATTCGTATGTTTGCCTTCCTGTCCACAAAAGCATAGATACGTAACCAGACTGTGGTGAAGAGTCTAGCAAATACTGAAGGTTTAAGTTCATATTTCCACAGTTTTTGAGTAGGTTCTACATATTTAGTCATGGAACCATTCCATTTTTTTTTTTTTTTTTTTCAAAACAATGTCCTGTTTTTTGACTGATGATTTCTCTCTAAGACCATTAAAGCAAAGCCTCAAAGAAATAGAAAAATAAAAACAACCAACCATTAGTGGTACACGTGTTGCATAAAGACTCAAATTCTCACAAATATTACTAATAACCTTTTGTATTTATGCTTGTTGGAGTCAGTTTTCATTTCATTGCTTTGGCTTTACACGTCTGAGCGTATTAAAACCTGGTAATAATATCATCACAGCCCCCCAAAAGCGTGAATCGTGAAGTTTTTAGGCGCTGACGTTTCATCATGCTGTAGGTTTCCCCCTGACAGCGAGGCTGATGTCCAAACTGACAACAACAAACGCAGTCGGCCTGTTTTTCACCGCATTCATCCCCCTGAAAGCGCGTCTCCGCCATCCTGCAGTCAGCTTTCACGTCTTCAGCCCCAGTCAAGACTGATGTTATTACCTTATCAAAGGTGGAGGTGTCTGCAGCTCCGGGGGAAAAAAGAGAGCGGCGGAGAGGAGGAGGGAGGGGCGCCTGGATTCCTTTGACTGGCTGGCAGCCGACAGGGCACTGGGCGTATTTATCCCTCGCCGCTTGGCTTATCAGCACGGCCTGTAAATCTACCTGACAGGTCTTTACAGGTGCCGTTAATCCCGCTGATTCAATTCATTTCGCTAACTGCTCGGATGCAGCCCTCTCTCCGCGGGGAAGATCAAACCCTTGCCCCGTTCTCGGCGCGTTAGTTTGTGTTGTCCTCGTGATGGAAAGCCGAATCCACTCTCTCTAACGTGGAGATGAAAGGTGTAATGCTGCCTCCGTGGCAGCCAGATTATTCCTCCGACCGGGCTTGTGCTTCTTTATTTGCTGCACACTGAGTTTGGCCTGTTTTTTATAAGACTCCTATTTACGGGGGGGCAGATTTGCTGTGCAGGTAGGCCATTTTTCAGCAGCATCCTGCTACACGCTGCTACACGCTGCCCTCGTTCAACGTTGTGCTTTGCGCCTCTAAAGGTGCTTTATTTGTTAGCACTACCCTGAGGAAATCCAATGTGCTGGGATGATCACGACGCTAAAACATCAACTCAAGGTGGCTGTTAGTTAACCTGAACCAATCCACGGCCCACACATGGATGGATTGGAAAATAAGCAAAGAGAGATACATAACCAGAAGAAAAAGATGTGCAAAATTAATGCAAATAGACACAAAAGAGCACAGAGATTTGAAAAAGTGGTCACCTATCGCTCTCAGTGGACTTGCAACATCCTGTGCAGTTGTTCGATCGCTCGCTGAGGTGCGAGCTGTGACATTCGGACAGGATTTCTGTTCCTTTCTGTGCTGGTTTGTACAAAAGAGCTTTTTGTTTGTTTTGGTTTGTTTTTTCAGATTCACTATCAGCGATCTGTCAGACGGTGCACTGCAGTGTCTCAGTCTGTGTTCTCACTGCTGCGAGTAACACAACAAGACAAGGTTTTGAACTGTTCACCTTTCCTTTTATTTTTATTTCTTTTTCCTTTCTGGTTCCTGCGCCTCCCCGTTTTGTGAACAAGATCTCCGTCTGTCAAACAAAAGGTGACCCAAGGGTTGATTCCGGCTTTTAGACCAGAATCTCCCTTCACTCGTCGCACTTCATGGAAGGACAAGAGAGCAGCCCTGCAGCTGTCTCAGTCAAGGACACCTTAGCAGAAAATTTCCTTGGGAGCTGGAGACGTACCTCGTTTTGTCCTTTGTGGTTTGCTGAGCTTGCTTGATTTGAGCCAAGCTTCGTCCAATCAACGACCTCTGTCAGCCCATCACACCGTTTACTCTCTTCCTTCCTAAATGCAGCTTCAAGCTTCCAGTCAGTCATTCCTTAAGCCCCTTCTCCCCCCCCAACACCCCTCGCTGATGTGGAGAAGGCCACTTGTGATGGAAAACACAAGTAGATTGGATCTTGGCAGGTTTGCGTGTTTGAACGGAGCAGTCACCTCCGCCTGGCTTCCTGCTGCAAACATCAAGCGCCGACCTTATCGTTTCCTCGCCGTGATTAGGCCGCTTCCTGGTGACTCAGTCGCAGGTTCGAGTTCATTTATGTTCGCTGCGGTCTGCGAGCCTCTTTCCTCAACCTTTGTTGAGTCACACAGCGATGACCACTTTGAAAGAAGGAGATCAACATGATGACCTTTAAAAGTAAACACGACTATAATTGGCTCTTTCCCTCTGACGGTTTGTAATCTGTTACATCTGTGTGCGGAGCCATAAGTTAAGTGATCCTGGGACTTTTCAGCTCCATATGTTCGTGTTTAATTTGATTATTTTTACAGCTTGGTACCTCCACTGTTCGTTACCTATCCGCCATCACTCCCCTCATCTTGCTTCATTACTTAATTTCCCCTGAAGCTTTAATTAAGCTTTAGTCTATCACAAGGTTTAAAATCCAACCCTAACTGTCGGTACATACGCCAAGTATTGATTTTCACAGTCCAGATTCTTTTACAGCCTCGCTGATAGTGTCACTGATAGTGCCAGTCACTGAATTGATACAGTTACCACAGACGGACCGTTTTATTGTTGGTCATTCTGAGTCTGTCTGTGGCAGGTTGGGTGTGCTTTGGACGTTTAATGCGTCTTTGGGGTATTTTAAGTCTAGTTATGTCTGTCGTAGGTCATTTTAGGTATTTTCACGTCTGTTTTTGTGGTATTTTTATTGTGTTTTTGTGGTTTTAAGTCTTTTCAGAAATTTTATGTCTTTTCTTTTTATTTTTATGTCTATTTTTGTACTTTTAGGTCTTTGTGTGGTAGTTTTGTGTCTATTTTATGTATTTTATGATGTTTTATGTTTTGTCTATTTTGGCACATCTGTAAATATAGGTCTTTATTTTCTGACATTCTGGCCACGTGTCTGTTACATCTCTTTTTGGCCATTTGCCTCTTTTAATGGATGTTTAAAATTCAACAAGAGAAAAAGACACAGTCCTATGGTCCTGCACTTGATGGGCTTTTCATTACTTCATCCATGGCCCCTAACACCTAAAGTGAAGACTAATGAGGGCTTCTGGACGTGTTTTGTGCCGGTCTAGACTCTGGCTCACCAAAGCAATTATAATAGCTACAGATATGTATTGCAGCCCTTACGTAACCTTTTTGGAGTTCGGAGGATACGTTGGTTTGTTGAAAAAAGACACATCAGAAATATCGGCGAGCGCCGCTCGGCAGTGGGATTTTAAACCAGCAACCTTCCGTTCACAGGCCCGTGAGCCTAACCTCTCGTCCTTCGCTGCCCCCTCAGCGAGCTGTTTTTCTGTGCTCTCTCTCTGTCTCTCTGTCTCTGATGGGACGTCCTCTCGCCGCCTCAGAGCTGCGAGGGGTGTTTATCTCTGACCCGCAGGTTGGGAGCCGCTGTCTCAGCTGCCAAAACAGTCCCATTCAACATTGTGCTGAGTTCATCAATGCTCTGCACACACACACACACACACACACAGAGGGAAATGCATGCACACACAGGCACACTGCAAAAAATATGTCAACCCCTGGCATATTTTTTAATTTGTCAAAATAATTTCTGTTGTTTTCTATGAGCTGCTTTTGTTAAATTGCGTCTGCAGGAAAAGCTGACGTGGCATTTGTGCTGATGGTTTCACAGCAGATCAAAATGTCTCATTCAAAGTAAGTTTGTTTTTGTTTCTAAAAGCAGTTCAGATTGTGAAAAGTCACATTTCTCAGATCATTTTCTCTCACCTCAGAGACTACCTTAGGACCACTTGGAATGTGAGACTTGTCCATTTTTGGATGAGAATTATGATTTTGACATAGGTCACTTTTTATAGTGTGCATGTAACACACACATCTACACACAAAAACCACAAATCCCCGGCAGGAAAGAACCAGACAGCCTCAGTCCTCTTTTGCTGCATATCTGGGGACCCCCTCCATCGCCTAGTGCCTATCAACCTCCGACAGGTCAGGTCCGCACACACACGCACACACAGACACACACAGAGGTCCCCAACCCGCGACCTCTCCCCTGTCACAACTGTCACTTGACTTCAGCGAGCAGGACCCCCTTTTATCAGAAAACCTGAAGCGTGGCTCTGACAAAGCTGAGGAACTGCCAGAGACTGACCCCTGTGTATATTTAGCAGCAGCTTGGCAGTCGCCCATCCCAACTGTCGAGGCTGTCAGAGCCTCGCATGCACGCCGCCCCCCCATCCTCCAGTTTGATTATGCAGAGAGGGAGTCACATAGGATGCTTTCATTGTTCAGTTAATTGTGCGCATTCAGGTAAAGTCCAAACGGGTTTGTCAACGGAATGATGACAGCTGTATTACCTGATAGTAAACACTTGCAGACATTTTGTCGCCGCACTCGATTTGTGCATTTAAAATGAAGGCATGGCGGCGTGTGAAGCCTAGTTGTAGTAAAAGTTTCCTTGATAAAGTTTACAGGTGTGAGCTCAGGCTTATAACCCAGTTAGAATATGGAAAGAAGGATTAAATAACTTTCAGGTTGGATTAGACAAACTTTAAACTGCATTAATAATTTTGTCCTTTGCATATATAAATCTGCATAATCAAAGATGGAATTAGATGGTCACATGTCCATCGTGTCCCCCCTCAACTGTCCTTCAGACTTGCAGCCTTCACCTGCTGGAAATGAAAGGTTTATCTCATCATTTCTCAAAAGTTTGCTGCTTTTTTAACACAACTAAACATTTTAAACGCATGGAACATTGACCCATTTTTTCCCAAATTCTGAAAAGAACCTAGTTGCAGACAAAGATTGCTGGAAGTCGTGGATGTTGTAGGTGGGAAGAGGACTCTTCAGAAGCTGGTATTTAGTAACAGCACAGACTGAACGTGTGGCATGATACTTTGTTTAAATCAGGTGGGAAATAAATGTTTAAAAAAAATTATATTATTATCATTATTTTGAATCTTGGAGGATTTAAATGCTGAGGATGCTATTAATTCAAAGGCGAATCAGACGAGGACTTATCACACCTTTGAAGAGCGTTTCCAGATGTTTCTGTGACGATCTTACATGTTGCTCGGAATCAGATGAGTTTAAGCTGAAGGTGGGGGACAAAAATCCTCAGTCCTTTTCCATCAGTGTGAAAGTATCTCCAAGCCTGGATGAATAGCAGCAGACGCCTTTTGAAATTAAGGAACTTTATTGTTTGAAAAGACAAGGGCTGCAGATGTCACACTGTGGATATCTGACCATTTCATCTTTTATAACCCTCATAACCCCATAACCCTCGAGTGTCTCGATGAAGTAGGCCAGAGCCGGTGTCGACATTAGACATTCAGCATCAATGCAGGCGCAGCGCACAGGGACCCTGTGTGATATCACAAAGTTTGCCTGCACTTTGTACTTCCTGCACTTCTTTTTCTGGAGCAGAACACGAGGCCGTACATCACCATGGAGGAGTTTCTTGGCTCTCTGGTGTTTTCACTCCACCTTTTGATCAACCTGATTCACCTGCTGGCAAATAACCTAATTGACTGTTTAGGTAAATGCAAAATGATGATGATTTATAACATTTTACAACAAACGGAGAGTGTATTTCAACTCAGCTCCCTACGTGTCTCGGGACTGCGTGTCATCCACCAAGCTTGTGACTCACAGTGTGAAGAGTCCAACAAGCTCCGGTGTATTAGCATACGGGCCTACCTTTGTTTGCCCTCGTCGTCAAGTCAACGCCATGCGACGCGTGGTTATTTTAGTGTGCGGAAACGCATAATCTCTCCCTCGCTTACCTTCGTCTCTGTAACCTTAATGCGATGAGCAGCAGCAGTGCAGTGGTGCAAACTTTGAGCTTTAGATGTTGCTTGAACCCGCTGACACACATCCTTCAGCGAGAAGGATGGTGTGAATAATTATGCAGCATGAGACATCTATTCGTCTTTATTCTTCATCATTCACCCTCTTGTTTTTGTCTTTTGTCTTGTTCGTTCTCGATTTAAGCCCAGAATAAGATCTAAAGTTTGTCAGAAAGTCAGAAAGACAAACGGTGGTTTTCGCCTGCACTGGGTTGTACTCTACAGATGCTTGCTCGTAACAAAATACACGGTTAATTTGTCACAAATATATGCAGAAAATATGCAGAATATTCTACAAAGGAAATGATCATTTTTACAAAAGCAAAAGATCTTGGATCCTCTGTATTTTAAAAAGATTGCAGAAGCAATAATGCCGATGCATACAGGGCTTCTGTGCTGCTGTGTTCGGCTTCTTCCTCGTGAGTTATCGTTGAGGCCTGGGTGGAGTTCACACGCATCTCAGCGCTGGCTCTGGCTGAGCGCCACGCACCGCTTAGCGGGAATCTCAAAGTGAACCTAATCGGTTCTCCAGTCAGCGTGTTTAAATGGTCTTTTCGCCAGGTTAATGGGATTTCCGCTGAAAAGGTCTGCGCTCGACATCTAAAGTGGTCCAGACAATCGCAATGAGCTCCAAGTCAAGTGTGATTAACCCGCTGACCCGTCTGCAGCCATCGCGCCGCTGCTCCCTCGCAGCTCAACTGGAACTGTGTGCAAGTCAAGTCACATTTGCTTATTAGGATGTAAACAGGGATGAGGCGAAACAAAGAGAAACTAGAGCAGCAGATTTAAAAATCCGAGGTGTGAGGAGTTACAGTCATGTTGCATTCATCTGGAGCTGTGACTAGTCCTGCAGCAAACATTCCTGTGAAATGATTAGCCAGGAATCAAAGTTTCGAGCTCAGTTTTACCACGGCCACCGTTTACGAAATGTTAAAGTCACGACAAAAACACAGTAATAACCAAAACCAGAAGTGCCTGTTGAGGCTTTTATTTGGATGTTGTTCATCTTTGAACCACTGCTTCAAAGCCTGGTGAAGCCCAGAATACTGCAAGTCCTCGGCCGTGTGTCATACGTTGTTTGTCCCTAACCTCTCATAAAGTCCCCCCTCGGAGAAAAACACTGGCATCTGCCTAATTATAGCTACTTTTTTTTTAGTTTAGAGCAAATAAAGTAGTTAGAACCAGCTCCAGTGGGTCTTGAAATGTGTCCGTTGCCGTTTGCGTCTTTGGAAATTTCTCCAAACCTTTCAGCTCTTGTCTGCGTGAGGTGCTGTGACTGTTCAACTTGCTGTGGGACCTAAGACTCAAGTTGTTCAACGGTTCGTGAGACAATTGTCGTGAGTTTTTTTTTTTTCCCCAGAGAGGCTGTGGACTCACACCATGAGCCCTCATAACAACCTCAACCTCCAGCTTTGCGTTCACCTTATGTATGTTTCTGTTTGTTTGTAATATTTTCCCACATGGCAGCTGCAACACCTACAACTTTATGCTGTTACTTAACACATCGTGTGGCGTCGAAGCAGCCAACCTTGATAATGGAGTGAATTGTTCCGCATCGATCCACGCAACGCCGTGGTGATAATCATCCGTTTGTGTGGGTCAGTGTCTGTAATGATTTCTCGCTACTTCTGCCCTCCGACCTTCATGCACTGTGTGTGTGTGTGTGTTTGTGTGTTTGTGGTGTACTTTTGATGAGCATTAGCCAGTGAACCGTCTTTTCCCATGTCAGGGAGGCAGAAATGAATGGTGTTATCACCTCCGACTGAGTGTTCACTTCTTCCTGACTCAGTTTGTCACTGAGGCTCTGCTGCATCTCCCGTGCATTTTTTATTTTTTTTTTACCTTTATTTGTCTGGTGAAGACTTTATCTGGTGTTGTGTGCTGGGACAAGTCCGTTTGTACGCCGGGAAATATCCGATGGAAACGCTGAAGCTCAAAGTGCATGAATTGTGTCAGCCGAAGACTTAAGACACACCTACTGTCCCTGGAAAAGTGCCATCATTTGTTTTAATTTGCCACTTCTTGATGTGGCGTCACTTGTCAGTGGATATCTCGTTTGGGAGGAAATCTTCACGTTCACTTCAAATGCTCCAGGCAAAGGATTCCTCCTCCCTGTTTGTCAAAAGTAGCTTGCTGTAGAAATTAGGATGGATTCTGTGACAGCTACATCACGCGCGCGAGAACTGGGTCACATAGTATTTAGAATACTTACCAGTGCTTAAAGAGGTTACTGAGCCCACCTAGTGTGGGGATGACTTACCTCAGGAGAGCGTTTTATTCTGTCAGCTCCTCTGAGTGAAGGGCTTTACTCCATATCTATGGAAAAACAACCCGCCATGATCACCATGATGTGTTCTGTCAGTGGATTTGCTCATTTTGTGTCTATTAGTTATTGTGAGTTTATGTTTTCCTCTTTTTGTCTCTGGTTTTAGTTGTTATGTGTCTATGGCTTCAGTATAATTTCAATCGTCGTTTCACTTTCTGTTTCTTTTCTTTTCATGTGTCTTCACATGACAAAAGAGGCTTCCATCAGAATTAAATTATGAAACTGTCCTTATAGTTTGTTGTGTATTGCTTTTGTAAGTGCCTTTCATAGTTCCAATTTATTTTTTTCCACAGTAAAGGATGCAAAAAGCTCACAGCTCTGAAGACTTTCTAAAACCACTGCATCCTAATTGTTTGCAAGAAATCTGATTCGGTAAAGACCGGGGCTTCGAGTAATTGGTGGATACCCAGGAAAGATTGTAGTGATCTGCCTTTTTCTGGGCATTTTACCATTGGACATGTTTTTTGAGTTTTAGTCATATTGTTTTGCGTTTGTGTGCATGTGGGAAATTCCTCCATCCAGGGCTCCCAAGTTAAGGCGGTGGTGGATGTTTGAGCTCCTGCCTTCCACTGTAATTCTGGAAACTGTTTAACTCTGTACAGCTGAAATCATCCAGGCGGCGTAAATATTGAAACGGCTTTCAGCCAAGTCTGCTGTATTCAGTTACTAATGTATGTTTAACCGTCGTGGCTCGGAGCAGGTGACATAATATTTGACACGAGATGCCAAGTGTGAGAAAACTCAGTGCGTAAGTGTGTGTGTGTGTTGTTCTCCTCGGGGTGTGAAGGTATTAAACCAACTGGCAGGATTGGTTGAGATCATGTCGACTGACGGGCCAGAACAGATGCACAGGTACACACACACCCACACACTCTCAGGAGTGTCCAACCGCACACAATGATTTAGTCTTTTCTGCTTCATTGCAAGGTTTTTTTTTTCTGCTCTTAGTTTTACTTTATATACTATTATCTATATACTTATATATACGTTATGTTACGATATAAAAGGTGTAAGGAAAGTGGTGACTTTCTTTGTTACGTTACATAAAGATCAAAATTTAGCTTAAAACTTTATTTTGCTTACTTTTCCTTGTCTCCTTGTCACCACGACAACGCACGAAAAAACAAAAAAGAAAGAAAAAAAAAGAACATAAACTAGATACTGATGACTAAAAACACACAACCAACGACACAAACAGACACTGAACATCCCAACCTAGAGACAAAATGACCAGAACGGACACAACTATAGACACTGTAACTTACAAATGTTACAACAGCTGTTATTTAACCATCTTAAATGGATAGAAATGCACCGGTAATACTATAACAGCATCGGCTAATTGGTGGCAAATATTCTGTAATTCAAGCCAAAAGTCACAGCCTGAAGTGCGAATGAGCCAAATTGTCATCACTTACAGCGATTGTCCTTAAGAATTCCTGTGAGGAAATCGTGAGGGCACAAAACCAAGAGCACACACAATAATCCAGCCAGCAGACATCATTTTCCAACAGGTGCAGACCAAGATCAAGTTGCAACACTTTTCTTCCTCCCCCCTCCCTCAGTCGTCTCCTTCCCGCCTCTCTCTTTTTCAAATTAATGCCTGTGAGAGCAGCTTTAGAGTCGTTTCTGATGTGTGTGTGTGTGTGTGTGTGTGTGGGGTCGCTAATAACCAGGCAAGGTACACTAATCTCAGATGGCAACATTTGGTTTACCTTAAGCTGGAGGGACAGCTGTATAAAAGCAGGAATTATCCTAATCAGTTCAAACTCCATCCTCCGCCCTCCCCTCCTCCCTGTTTCACCTCTTTGCATATAAAACTTCCACATTAGGCTTAAGAGTACAACAGCTTAGCTGCTGCTCGCCCTACATCTGTCTTCCCTCTGCGAAGACCAATCAGAAAGGTGGATGGACGGATGAAGGGGAAGCGAAGGCGGTGGGGGCGGGGGAAAGACAGGAAGAGAGGAGGAGGAAAAAGGAGGAACTGAGGAGAGAGGGACTAAAGAGACAGAAGTGAAAGTGCGTCAGCAGTTTTTTTTACAACATTACAACACGTCTTTCAGATCAAACTACACAAATAATCCATGGAATGAAGAAACACGCTCGTTCTCCTCCATCTCCCGTAATTGGACGTTATTTACTGTGTCTGTGTGCTATAGACCGTGTGTGTGTCGCAGGACCTTCCAGTGCATGGAGCACGTTTGTAGTTCCCAACTTAATGAGCACGTCGGTGCCACGTAGCCCAGTTCAAGTGGCAACTCAAAGTCGTGAAACGTTCATATTCCGGGGGCAGCTCTGCATGTTGTTTGCAGAAATGTCCGTGCTGGCCTCGCGTTCAGGTGCAACTCATTTTGCCAGGAAGCATTAAAACCTTCACACAATGAGACTTTTTGTGTTTTTATTGAAAACACAAAAGTGTTTTTTTTCCTACATGTTCATCTGTATTTGAGGCATATTCTGGCTGCATTGCAAACAGCTTCTATCAGCCTTTTTTTTTTCTTTTTGCCTCTCTCCGAGGCCCTCAGCACCATAAATCCGACTGATTACTCTGCACCCCTTTTGCTTGACTGAACCTTCACAATCAGCCATGGCCGCCAACAATGAGGCTCTGATGAATCAAACATCCATGGCATTAGTTTCACCTTGCTGCCCCTTTCCCATACGCCACCACCTCTTTGTCAGGCCCCGGTTTGATGAGAAGGACTACTGACACTGGCTGCACCTATTGATAGACAATTCTGTAAAGACCCTAGCAAACCCCAAATGCTCCTCCCTATTCTTCCACGCTTTGCCTCCCAAAAATAGGCAACAAAACCTGCTAGGAGCATGGCGCTAAAACCCCTGGTTTGCAGGAGGCTTTGTGTTGAGTTTTTGGTTTTCGGGTGCATTACTGCAGCGTCTCAATATTTGCCAAAAAAACTTAGGAAGCCCCCAACTCAACAAACACATGCAAAAACATCTTTCAAATGCTAGATCAGATCCCAGGATGCCTTTAAAGGAGTGTATTGTCCCAGAGCGTCCACAGGAGCTACAGGTACAACACAACAGGTTCATTTTGGAGCTCAAGTCATTTCTATTGATCTGAATTTTTTGACGTTTTCATAACAATAAACATCAGTACTGACACCAAAACCAACCATAAATTGCTTCCACTCTCGTCTCTACACTCTGCAACTTGTATTAGCTTGTTCGTCTGTGCCGTACACCTTCATTGGTTTCCAAACACGCTAATCATCAGAAAAGGAGTTCAACTGAACTGAAGGCCTTGAAATCGTAGCGTTATTGAGTGTGATACATGCTTCAGAATATTATATGACAGTCCATCACAAGAGTTTAAAATTGACAGACAGGCTTTTATTTTCTACGGTGGATAAGTGGATCTGTTGTTTTCAGCACAGATGCACGTGAGTTTCCTTTTTGAGGAAATGACGACGCTCTCGTATTAAACAGCTGCTCTTTATTATCCTGTGCAGTTTTCCCCGGGGTGAGTTTCCAGGCAGCTTAAAGTGTCCACACAGGCTGCTCGACCGTGCTGCGCCATCGTACGACCAGCAGAAAGTCGAGCCCTAAATGTGCTGTGAAAGTGCTCGGGCCACTAGCAGCTAGCACGGAGCCTGGCAAACACGGGTGTGTGTGGGGAAGGAGTGAGGGAGTTGCTATAATGCTCAAGGCTTCTTATAATGAGAGAAAGAGAGGGAGAAACCAAAACCCTGCTCACTCTGAGCAGTGAAAGCTCATCCAACGTGCTACCCACAATGTTTTATTCATTGAGATATATTTGATTATGTTTGAATTTAATTGGCATTTGGAGATAAATGAAGAGTTTCATTCCAAAATGAGACAACCACTATTTAACAAAATTAACACCTCTTCTTAGAAAGTGATGACTGGTGCGAAAGTAAAACCACATTAAAGCTTCTTGTTGAAGAAACTGAAAAAAAAAGTTTTAAGGATAAAATGTTTGAACGTTTGGACTGTTAACCTGGTGGCTTCTTGTACACGACGTGATTGTTGGTAAGGTTGAGTCAGAAAATCAGTCGTTTTGCCTCCTTTCATGCGTTGGATCATCTCGTGCTACCAAGCTGGATTCAGAAGATGGTCAGCCTAGCTTTGCATACATTGTGGATGCAGGGGAAGTGGCTTGTCTTTCGGGACCGTGGGCCCAGAATCGATGCTTTCCTTTTTGTCGTTGTTGTCTTTTAATGTCTATTTGTGGACATTGTTCGTTGTGTTTGAGTTGTTGTTTCGCATATCTTCGTAGTTGTTGTTCATCTATTCGTAGTCGAGTTGTGTCTCTTAGCTGAGCTGTTTTAGGAAGAAGTGCGGTATGAACCGCTCATTGTCTGTGTCCGTGCAGACACTCGTGTGTCCCTTTGTTCCTAGTCCTGACGGTGATTTTCTCAGTTTCTCTCGTGGAAACAGGTGTGTTCCCCCAACTGTTCCTTTAAGACCGAAGTCCCTGCATCTTTCTTTACATGCAAATTGTAGCTGGCATCTCTCACTCAGACAGAAGGTCAGCAGGTACACTCGCACCAACATTTCAGGCAGGACATCTAAAGTGGCCGTTGAGGAAGTGATTTTGCTCCACTCATCAGGTGAATCGTGTCCAGGCAACATCATTATTTATTTGGCAGTATTTCCCAATTTATTCCCCATTTCATTCACTGTTTATTGTACCAACGTTAAAATTGTTTCTGCAGTATTGCAAATATCTCGCGTGTTCCTATCCGGCTTCTTTAACTGGGGGTGGTCTAATTTGAAAAAAGGTGAAAAATCAGAAAATGTCTGCATTAATTTCCTCTTCTCACTTACTTCCTATACTGCACCTCTCTGACTTTCGTGTACGTGTGTGTGAGTGTGAGTGAGTGAGCGACAGCGAGGTGAAGGATAAATCAGTGGTGTGTCTCTCTCGCTCGGTAATATCTGCTTCCTTTGCTCCTGTGGTGGCGCTCAGCAGGTCTCTTCACATCTCTGTGGCTCCGGATGGAAGGGAGATAAAACACAGGTGAAAGTGCCGGGATGTGTTCAGAATGTTTGCCTGTCAGCGTGTCAGTGTGTGTGTGTGTGTGTGTGTGTGTGTGTGTGTGTGTGTAAAATATAAAGAAGTGCATAGGTGAGTTAGTAGAAGCACAATTGGTACAATTACATGTGATAAAACAATAGTAACGAATATTTACTGAGCAGATTTTCAAACTAAATACACATTTAGTAAATTCTGTGTTCACATTATATATATATATATATAGTGTTGTAGTACTCGTGGCTGAAATGTTTTAAATACCATTTATCAAAAATAAGAAATAGTTTCAGTCAGTGGACAGAAGAACCAGACAAAAATCCTCAGAAAGTTCAGGGGTTCTGCAGAACCACTTGACTTGCTGGTTTGGTTTTCAGCTGGGCCACACTTTGGATGTTACTCTCTTGGGTTTGGTCGTTGAAAGACTTTTTCGCTCTCCTGGACGGATGGAAGTGATAGCCATTAAAAAACATTTATAACTTAAATTCAAATACTTGTTTTCACCAAATTATGTTGAAGTGTAACTGGATGATGCTGTAAACGTAAGTTAAAAATGAACAGTTGTAATATTCCATTAGACTTTTTAATGTGAGGCCGCCACGTGCAGTGGATTATATGACGTGTTGAACCTTCTCCGAGCTCACATGGCAAAACGTGACCTTGGGTCTGCGGGGAACGTTTTGCACGTCTTGTCCAGAAGCGTTTGACGCCTCTTGTAAAATGGTCGTTTCTGGGAGCACGTGGACTGTCCAAGCTTACATGCATCAGATCTGTTGTTTGTGCGCATACACAGACATTTGGAGTATTTCCACGACATGAAAAAAAATCCCTCTTTGTTCGGGATGATGGCTTCTCTTCAGTCTCAACATGTGTCCGGCCCAGTGAGGTTTAAATCTGCCCACCTGTCCACACACTAATCCTCCCAGCTTTATTACAAAACTGTGCAATTAATTAAAGGCTCAATCACTGGGATTAGTAACCTACATACAAACCGATACTAATATCGGTTACTCGGAATTTTAGCATTTTTGGGGGTGGAAAAAATGTTGGGTTCAAAACCCTCGTACCAGAATACGGGGAACGTCCCGGAACGATGAAACAAAAACACAACAACCAGGTGGCTTTAGTGCAACAGCAGTGCTTTTCTCATTTACAGTGGCATTACAGAGATTAAGATAATCTCCGCTGTATGTTTACTGCATAATGAACCAGGCCCTGATATAATGACCATCAAATCTGGATTAGGTCATTCACAGCAGAGGGGGGAATTTATTCCAATGATTATTGTCAGCAGGCTGAGCCACACGACAATCCCTGCCCGGGCTGACGCATTCCTGAACACCTCACACACACACACACACACACACACACAGGCTTTTGCACTTTTTTATGTTCCCTTCTACTTTTTTCTCATCTTACTGCGCGTTGTTTTACTCGTTCAAAAGTCGAAACTTACAAACACAGAGAAACACGAAGCACTAGTGTGAAAAAAAGCTGTAGAAATAAGTCCTACGGTGTGTGTTTGTGTGCTGCGTGTGTGTTGATGTGTGTACAGGGCCGTTACAAAAGCAGGTTACAGCAGCACAGAAATGACACGGTGCAACAGATGATGGGCATTATCCCATCAACCTGCTGTTTCTCTACACACTCTGTCCCCTCTGTGTTCTCTTTGAAAGGACAGCAGGAGTGTGTGTGTGTGAGTGAGGGGGGGTGCAGTCCTTTCACACGCTCAGACACTTTCATGCACACACACACACTCTGCACCTGTCACAAACAGCCTGTCAGAACAGGAGAAAAGAAACTTCAGCCATGAGGAAGAGCTGGGGCGGGGCGGGGCGGGGGGGCTGGGGGGGTTGAGTTTAAGGCCACAGCCCATTAAACTGAACTGATTAAAGATGATATTTTGTGCCACAATTTGTTGTTTGTGAGGCTGCAGGGGCTGAATTGAAATTCTGATGTGATGTCACTAATTCCCAAAAGCTCGGATGGTGGAAATAAAGAGCGGACAAGCCAGGCTTACTTTTCACTTTACTTTTCACTTTCAGATTTTAGTTTGGGAGCGGACAAGATGGAGCAGTTAATGAGCTGGTTTGATACTGGACTGACTCGCTGCCTTTTTGGAGGAAAACATCCAACTAAGGTTGAGCTGTTTGTTGTTGGTTGTGATATTTTCAGCATTAATTCGTTTCTTTCTGTACGTCAAAAACACCCAATAATGCTCGGTGCTCTGAGAAGTAAACAGCACAAGTTCCAGGAGATTCATTTCGGCCTGATCATTCATGGACTTTTTTGGGGGGAATTATATTGTCCTATCAGCCAACAGCTATTGATTTAACCGTTTTAATGCGGTGGATCAATGCATCTAACAAAATAAATGTCTGATGTTCACAACAGGACATGCTTAACATGCACATTATATCGTGATAATTCTTCCCCGTGATAAACATTTTATCATCTGTACAATGACAGGTTTGCATACAGGCCACGGTGTAGGCGTGGCACTGCGGACGCAGTGACCCTCTCCAACAAATTTTCAGCAGAGATTCTGTGGCACGCACAGCGGTGCACAGAGCACAAAGCGGCTTTTGATGGAGACCGTGAGCGTGTGCGGGTGCCGAACAAGCTGATTGGTTAACGTCATAAAGTCACACGTTAAATGAAGACGAAACGGAAAGTACGATGTAGCAGCTAGAGCAGCGGAAAAATGGCAAAATACGAATGTGCTCCCACTCTCGGTTTAACAGTGGAGTGCAGTGATTTATTTACACCGAGCTCATTATGAAACGTGCTAATGTAACAATACTGCAAATTCAGCCAGTCTCAGTTGTAATCAGGAATATGAAGCACGCTCGAAGAAATGGGGGACGTCCTAGAAGAGGACAGGACCACGTGAGGGGGTCAAAGTTGGGCGTCTCACAGCAGGGGCAGCAACGCGGCTCCATAACAACCTGCCCGACAGATATCAGGTTTTGATAAAAGCACAGTAATCTTGCCACTGTATCAGCAAACACAGGAAGATGTGCATACATACGGCCGTAAACCTCATGTGTAATGTACCTTGCCAGAAGGTTAACTCCACCGCCTGTAAATTACCCCCCACCACACACACACACACACACACACACCTCCCACCCCCCGCCGGACAATAGGCTCAGCAGTGGCCCGGTGATTGCTTCTTTTCAAATGGAAATGCTGATCGCCTCTCTTCTGCCAGGTTCCTCTAAGCAGTGTACAAATTACAGTTTACAAGGCATGGAGGAATAAAAAAAAGATAGAAAAATTGAAGGTGGGAGGGAGAGTGAACAGAAGCAGAATATCTTTTCACTCTCTCTTTTTTTTTAATTCTGCAAAGTGACATGTAAATTAGCCTTTAAGTGCTCCACTCAGGGACTGTGATCGTGCCCTAATTGTCACAGTCAATTGTGGCCAACAGTCTCTTCAATCCGGGCAGCTTTTGACAACAAGCACACCGGGATCAAAAGACAAATCATCGACTCCCCCCGACACTCACACACACACACACACACACCGACACTTGTCTGTGTTTTTAGCCGTCTACAAAGAAAAATGGTCAGAAGCGAGAGGTGAGAGTGATAGCTTCACTCAGCGAGGATAGAAAGATGGCAGGAAGTGGTGAACACAGCAGCAATTTGCTTCCTACGCCAGCTTGTATCAACGTTCCCCAAAAATCCTTTTGAGTGTCGAGATAACAAACACCACGGATGACAATGCAGTAAGGATGGCATGTCTGAAATGAGCGGTGGAGGTAAATACAGTGCATCCAGCCGAGCGTGAACTGACTTTCTCCAAGTCCTACAGGACCATAAACTTTAGTGGGGGATGAAACAGATATGTTTGTCTGAGCCAGCACTGAAAAATAATGCAAACATTTGAAACCGCAAACGAGCAAACTGCAAACTCTGGAGTCTTATCGAAGAGGCCAAAGGGTTCAAAGCTGACTTCTCTGCAAAGTTCTGCCACAGTTGGTGGAAAAAAAAACATTAGTTTGCTGCAGTCGAGTTATAGTTAGAGATCTTTTGGGCAGACACACTTGTTTTAGCCATGTTTGGAGGCAGTTCATTGAGTGATAGTAAGTCGGAACAATCGTAGGCGAAGCCTTGGAAGTCAGCGTGATTTACTGTACTGTGGGCTGATCGTTTGTGTGGCATAACATTTTTAGATTATTAAGACACACAAATAACATGAGTGAAAAGCACAGTGGCTGAGTCGGAAGCCAGGACTTTACGCGCCTCACATTTCACTCAAAACCCTCTGCGACTTCAATGAATGAAATTCTGCAAGTTCACTCAACTCATTAAGTTCATAAACAAAGCAAAGAATGGACTTCCCAGCATGCATTGTGAGAGACTTCTTTTTTGAAGTGTGTTTTTTTTACAACGTATTAAATTGCTTCTTTGCACAAAAACGAACGGTAGCCCTGATAAAGGGGGAATTTATCATACATTGTCATATGTCCATCATGTGCTCTTATTTTCACCAGCCCCCTTACAGACACTGAAACCCACAACAAACGGGGGATCTCTGTCAGACTCCAGTCTGGATTAGCCTCTTGGCCTGTGCCGTGGGCCCGCTGGGTGACACGGTAAACTTGTGAACTTGTAAAAAAAAATGTAGCTCCAAATTGCCATGACTTGAACAGTTTAAAGCAATTTGGTTCATCGGTTCATACATATTAATGACAGATATTAGATTTGTCTGCTGCATCCAATTACATTTTTATGTTAATACACCTTGTTTAGTTTTACCTTGTGTCAACTCATTTGGGTTTGAAGTGTTTCTGTTAATCAGGCAGCTCCTTAAGGTCCCTCTTATTTGTTTGTCTTTTCACTATTATTTCCAATATCAGATCTGTGTTACATACTTTCATAGAACATATTTACGATGCGTTGACAGGACGGCCAGCACGTTCACCTTTGTTTTCCCGTCAGTTATTTCAGCTAAAGTAAGAAGTTTGTCCCTTTGTTCACGGGGGTTTGTGTGTGGCTGCCATGTTGTTGTGTTGCAGCGTTTCGTGCGATTGCAGATCTTGTTTTTCTACTCCCATCAAACTGCAGCGACTCTTCCTCTCTTAACAGCCCGTCACACCAGCTGATGCACGGTTGATGTGGAGAGATCTGACTGAGTGGAAAATCTGTGCGAGCCCGACAAGGTTTCTGCAGATGTAAGTTAGATCTTTTAATTCTATCTCTGTGTCCTGAGAGGATGCAAAACTCATATACAGAAGCAGATATTAAGAGCATGCCAATATGCAAATGTCTGTCAAGATTAGAGCTACAACAATTATTCAAATGTTTGATTAATTATTCATCGGAGACTCCGTCAATTATTCATTTCAGCGAGCGATAAGTAGTGAGGTTTTTTCTCCCTCTCAGAGTAAAAGTTTTCTTTTGGGATCTATCAGAATCCCAATCAAAACCATTTTATTTGCGGAGTACAGTAAATGAGCGGGATTTGTTTTGGTGGCACTGGTGCAGAAAGTGCAACTGGATCAGGCAGCAGACAGTTAGACTTTGCGCATCACATTACACAAATGTACAGTGTCCCTTTGTGTCTGCTTCCAAGACACTCAGACCATTTCAGTGCCGCCTCTAATGTGATCTCGCAGTCGGGCTCGGTCCAGATGTACCTAATAAAGTGGCACCTTAATGCAGGGAGATGCATTAGGTAATATCTCAGCCCTCGGAAAAGAGGCTAAATGTGTTTGAATGAAACTTTAACGCTGGGACGTAACAAGCAGTGACTATTTTCGTCTGTTCTGATTTAACTTTCTACAAATACTTTTATGTTACACCTAATTTTAGTATTTGGAGCAAGTGTCGTGCGGATATTTTATTGAGTAATTGGTGCACGGGCGATAGACGGTGAAATAATAACTTAATAAAAGGTAAAATCGAAGGTATGACTTGGGTGTTTGATAAGAAGAAGAAAAGTTTCTGTTGCGTTTGGAGGCCGTGAGATGTCTGACCTCTTTCCCCGGGAAAAAAAAAAAAACAAAGATGCCCAACACATGATATGTTTGTCTTTTTCTTGTAAGTGTCTCAGCTGAATAAGTGGTCATTTGTAGAAGCCTGTGCTCAGTTTTCAGCTAACAAGAACAACATAAAAAAATCAATACTTTTTTGGTGTAAGCATTTGTTTCTGCAGCAATCTGCTACGCTGCGATCTTGTTCTCTCGGCGAGCTTTCTTGTCCAACAGAGAAAGATCAGAAATGCTTAGAAAAGAGGCTTTTTTTTTCTCTTCTCCCTCCCTCGCTCGTGGCAAATGTAAACTACATTCATTTTGCATGTTTGAGGAGTTCTCGCAGATCACACGCCCGAGCCTTCGCCTCTCGTTCTTTAATTGTCCGTCAATCTGCGGAGTAGTTGGTGTTGAGGCTCTCGCGGTGGCTATCACACGGCCAAACCCCGTCGAGAGATGTTGAGTTTGATGTTGCAGAGCTGGAAAAGCCACAAACGAGCGCAGAGGAGAGGAGCCGGAGAGGAGCGATGTGATCTAGGATGCTTCTCTGTCGTGCGTTCAAAACCTCTGAGCGGCAACAACCACCGTTATTTTAATTAAAAAGGGGCGAAACTCGCTTTCAGGACGAAAGCACAAACTGCCTGCTGAGGGTTTAACACTCGAGAGGCCGAGCTTCACTCACTTGACAGCTGTTTTGAATTGTAGAAGTGAATTTTCAAAATGTCCCCGGCCTTTTTTTTTTCTTTTCTAGTCCCTCTTTCTGGTCAAACCAGCTTAGTTTGATTTTCTACGTATGAAGTGGGTCTAATTGTGTTTACACAAACTCCTTCAACTCTGGCAGATTGTTACGACTCGCACCAAACATTCGTCTTTCAGCTACTTGACTCAACATCTACTGGATTCATAGTACACAGAGATGTTCGTTTGGGTGGTGATAAGTGCAAAAGTATCGCTGTGGGCAAATGTGAATCATCCCGGTGACGTGTTTCACTCCAGAATAATAAGAAAGTCTTACTTCATGTCTGAGAGATGCCATGTGTCATATTCAGAGATGATGCAACAGCAGAGAAAAGCATCACCGCCCAGCACATGAGGACAAGGTGCTGCAGGACGGGCATGTGTTACTGTCAGCAATGTGACGAGCTGAAGCCGAGGTCGTCCAACGAGGCCGCGCATCCGCCCCAGCCCCAGGCGTGAGGAGCCCAGTCCGTGGAGGGATCAGGGGTAAATAGAACCCAGGGTGACCCCCTCTCCTCCCGCTGCAGTGTGTAGAGCCCCAGAATGACAGAGACACAAGTACTGCTGCGAATGAGCCAAGCCAGACGCAGGTTTGTGCGTTTGTCTTATCTTTGCATCTCGGCTTGCTCGTTTTGTGTCTTTTTGTCTCATTTTCATCATACTGCGTCTCTTCTTCCATCACTCTTAATCACTTGCTGTGATGTTGTGTCATTTTGCATTTATTTTAACTGACCTCTGCAAACCAGAAATACGGACGCTTCCCTCACACTGTGCTAGACGGTATGACTGGCACTTTATTATTAGCCATATTTTATCCAGTTAGTTCCACTGAGGTTGGCTGTGAGACAGTTTTTGCAGATTGTTGTTAATGGACAGAGTTGAGCTATAACTGCACTTCCTGTTAGACCGAGTTGACAGTATTAACATTATAATTGTCAGCTTTCAGACATCTTTTGGGTTTTGGACACAAATATGTGAATCTGTAAAATCGTCTCCCACTTCCCACAGTGAAATCAACCTGATCACATAATGATGAGACCTGATGACAACCTGCAGCTGGATGAGGTGTGCACACATCTGGGAGACACAAGTAAGTGTCGGGGAAATGAGAAAATGCTAATTTCCACTCAGACTTGTTGACGAGAGCTACAAAAAAAGGCGTTTGATTTGTCATATCTCATTCATGCGTCTGAGTCTTTGAGTTTCCCCAAGCAAAGCCTTGATAGTAATTAAAAAGTATTGAATTCATTGTCACTCAGAACAAATTATCACAATGAATATTCCTCATATTTGTAACAGGTTTGCTGCTGGGTGTTTTTTTTCTTTCTTTTTTTTTTTTTTTGGACTGGGCATAGATTCATCACTGGATGCACCACGGTGTCACGTGACGCTCACAGATCTAAATTAGGCCAATAATCAGGGACGCCTGGCGGCTGAGTTGTTGAATTCACAACATGTACATGCAACTGAGTCCCCAGGCGTGTTCTGCCGCGGCATCCCTCTCTCTCTTCTGTTACCCTATACGTCTGACGGCAGCAGGAACAAACGCTCGCGTGAAACCATTAATTGTAGCAAATAAGACAAGAGTGGCTTTTATATCATGTGTCGCGTGGACGAATGCGTCAGCGTGCCAGCGTTCTCTAGAATAAATATCACATATCATACGGTCAGTGCTGCCGATGTGATTTAAACGAGGAGCGGTGAAAGCCGCCGCTGCAGGGAGGAGTTCTGACGATTTTCCAGCTCAACTAGAAGGGAAATCTGCAGGAAACAAATGCAATGTTTGGTTTTCTGCCAATTAAAAATTGCCAAATCTGACACATTTCCCCCAAAGCAGCACAAACATACAAAAATATAAAAGTCAAACCTTTTCCCATGAAACCACAGTGACCTTTGACCTTCTTGCTTTTGGTGGCTCAACTCGAGTCTAATAGAAGTTTTATTATTTTTACGTCCGCAAAGCAGCAGCGATCTAAATTTTCCCTCTTGTGGCATTCACTTAAAAGTGTGGTGAGACCTTAAGTCACTTAAGTCCCGTGACGGCAGCCGTTAAAGCAGGAGAGCAGCGAGCTCCACTTCTCCCTACATCACACGGACAGAAGTGGTGCTTGGATTGACACGTACTCCAGATACTGCAGAACATTCCTGCAGCTCCACTCTTCCACTGTTTGTGTGTACGCCGTCAAAGACGTGGGCCTCTGCACACGCTCGCTCGCTCGCTCTCTCCCTCACACACACACACACACACACACAGACACAGGAGGCAGAGAGAGCGAGAGAAAATTAGGATTATAATCTTGGTAATCAGCAGTCATGCCTGAGGCAGACAGCTGCACAACTGCAGAGCTCCAACTGAGGTGCTGGACATTAAAAAGCATTAAAGCCAAGTGAGTTTCCACCTTCTGTTATGTTTTTCCCCCTTTGGGTGACATTTCCACAGCACAAAATAAGACACATTAGATAATGTGCTGCAAAAGCTTCACATTTTTATTGAGAGAAAAATGCAAACATCACAGAAATTATTCCTGAGTAATAACAAAGCTGTCCACCTTTTTTATTGGACAGTTCTGTCCTCCAATTACAACGTAAACAATCCGTTTGTCTCATGATTCATTTCACTGGCAACTGCGCGACGTCACTGTGCGTCATTTTGTTTTTATTTTTTTTTTTATTAACAATCCGAAATTTGAGTGACGAATTTTGAATCCACGAAAAGTCGTGTTTTGTTCCCTCTCCCCTAATTTTAATCAATATATTCATTAAGCACAAAGTCGCCCTAAAGGTCGCACACCGACTGTAATCCGTTTTCACGGTGAATATGCGGCCCCACGTAGGAGACGCTGCGTAAAACCAGGCGAGAGGTGCCAGTCCAGGCTGCGCGTGTGTGAGTGAGACAGAGCCGGAGCCACGACCCGAGTGTGTGTGTGTGTGTGTGTGTGTGTGTGAGAGAGAGAGAGGGAGAGGGAGAGGGAGAGAGGAGCTGGACCGCTTCGTTTACATGCAAGCGGCGTGGCAGTAAATTACGCATGACAATAATTCACCCCGGACCGGATCCACTTTGGACCGAAGCAGCTTCAGACCCGCTCGGTGTCGAACCCGCGTCTTCCCTCCGCGTCTTTGTTGGAAAAGAAGAAGGAGGAGAAGAAATGAGAAGGTTTTATGTTTGAAATAATGAGTAAAAAAACTCTTTTTTTTTTTTTTTTAGAGGGTATAAATTTGGAATCCTCCGGTCCGTGCAGACAAGTTGGAGAGAACTGAAATTATTAACAATAATAATAATAATTGCAAAACAATAATTCAAAACAGCAAGTGCGGCGGGTCATACTTGTAAACGTCCCTCAGCATTTCAGAGCCACTTTGTGAAACTCTTTAAAGCATCTTTTGTATTTCTGATTTTTGACTCTTTGGGTAGGTGTGTGGGGGGGGGGGGCATCTCCCAGTTCAGCCCCTTGATTGATGATTTAATTAGCCATACAGTGGCGAGCTGCAGGACGACAGCGCACACAATCATACTTTATTTACATAACCAATCAGGGCGCTGGGGGGCGGGGCTTCCTCCCTCCCCGTGTCTCTCCCTCAGACATGGCTGAGGTGCTTGACTCCTGTAAGAAATGCGGGATTCATCCCGGTAAGTGGCGTCCACCACGAAAAATCACTTTAATAATGGCGGCGTGTAGCTCGGGTCTCCCTGCAGGGACTCAGTGCGCACACTTTGCACTCACTTTATTTCACTTTACGGGGTTTGTCTCGGCTCCTCTTCGTCCCCATGGAGGCTGCCGGCCTGCACACACACACACACACACACACACACACACACACACACACAGTTGTGTGAGATTCTGCGTCCCCGTCGCTTCGTTGGGGGGTTTCAGCTGGGAAATGCAAACAAGCACGAGCACACATGACGGATGGATGTCCGCTGCACCGTCCCCCTTCACAGGGAAGTTCCACACACTCCTGATGCTGCAGCAGGGACCAAAGTCCCTTTTTTAAACTGCTTCCATTTAGAATAAATTCAGACAATTTTCAACTTTTCACATTTCTTAAAGACAAATAGATCAAATCCCCAGACATGAACTAAATCGAGTGCAAGGCATGAAACGTTAAAAATGCAGCTTTTTATTTTTTTTTTAGCAAAAGAAAACTTTAAAGGAGGAGGTGCACGCGGACATTTTTCTGTCTTTTTCTTTTCTTTTCTTTTTTTTTTGTAGCGCAACATAAAAATCGAACAAACACAATAATGAAGAATATTATGAAGAATAACTAGCTGCTCACCGGCTCCTGCGTCCTGCCGCTTCAACCCTGCCATTTCTGCAAATTAAACCGACTGGAAATAGGAATTTAAAAAAAATAATAAAAAATCCTTACATGGTTGCGGCCGGCTCGGACGCGCTCCAAGTTTCTCCCCCCTTTAACACACACACACACACACACACACACTCACACACTTGCACAAGGCAAGAAAAAACAAGAGTGTCGCCTGTTCTTTGCTCCGCGTCGAAGCCCAACACTTTCAGTCAAAAAGAGATGGAGAAAGAGAGAGGGGAGTGAGGGAAAGAAACGAAGAGGAAAGACGGGGAGAGGGAGGGAGGGAGGGAGGGAGGGGGGGCGAGAGAGCGGGAGGGGAAGGAGGAGAGAGGAAAAAAAAAACTTCACGTTCAACCCAGAAGATGCTCACGTTTGGCTCTCCTCAATTATCCCCTCCCGTGAAGATAGGTGGCGTGCGTTTCAGGGGGCTTCTCCTCTGTGTTACACGGCAAAGAAAAGGAGGTGGAAAGAAAAAAAAATGTCATTAGAAGAGGCGTAACACGTCAGTCCCTACCCAGGTTTGTTTCCTGGAGTGGGTGTAAGACATCAGTTGTAAACCTGCCCTAGCAGGAATAACGGTCCCTCCCTCCTCCCAACTATTTCTAAGGCTTTATTTCTAAGGCTTTATTATCACCGGTGGAAAAGGATCCGCTCACCGACGCGCTCCGGTATCATCCCTCCTCGCAGCTCCTCTCCGTCAGCCTCCTCTTTGCACTTCTAAAAGCAGGTATGTGCCTCCTCACTTTTTTTTTTTTTTTAATTTTTAATTTTTTTATTTATAGCCTTTTTTTTCTTTCTTTCTTTCTGTTTTTTTTTTTTTTTTTTTTGTCGGAGGACGCTCGGATAATAAACTTCCGTGCGCCCGCCCGCCTCAGAGTTGGAGCTCAACTTCGCCTTACCTGCACAGGTGGAACTAGGTGCGTTTGTTCGTGGCTCCCTGCTCCTTTTCCGCTCGTTCCCCTCCGCGAAGCCGCGGCGTCCCGTGCGCTCCTGGCAGCCTGGGAGACGGGGCTTTTGGCGCCGCACAAGCCCGCTTCCCTCTCTCGCCGTGGATGCGTCCCGTTTTTCGCCCTTTCTCTGTATGTCAGCGTGCGTTCGTGTCGTTCAGAGCCTCAGAACCTCAGAACCTCCTGTCAATAGTCCCTCATAACGGTTCAGCCGCTGATAAACGAGCAGGCGACGCGAACGTCCCACTCAGGCGGTTCGACTCTTATCGCTTTTGTTTATGCGCCATTTGTGCCTTAAAGATTTTTTTTTCTCACAGCGCCGAGTCTGTTGGCACATTTAAACAATTATTCCCCATCTGTTATTTATTAACTGTTGACAACAGGCTTCGGCGTCAGTTTATTAAACGTAGAAGTGCAATTTTCTCAGGCGAAGCCAAGTGTTTATTGGACTTGTATGACTTTTAATCAGACCACACAGCGAGGGCTCGTTCCCAGCTCGGGCTCATTCTCGCCGGTGGCGTCTGTAACGTGCAGGCTCCGGATTTGACCCTAAAATTTGACAGAAATTTGATTTATTAGCCCGTTTCGCCTCCAGTGCCAAAGTCGGACTCCAGCGCGTAAAAGGTGAGCAGATCCTGTAACTTTGAATAAATATCGAGGGCAAAGATTTGCTTTCGTAAAAGTGGAGAAAAATACAACGCGGACTGTGAAACTTCTGAACGAAATTTTGCTGCACTTCTCTGAATTGTGGTTTTCCTAATAAGAGAAATTACAATTCCCCTTCTTCTTCTTGTTCTTCCTCCTCCTGCTGCTGTTTGCTTTGCTGTTAATGCCAGTGAGCTGAGAGCCGATCAGCTGAAAATCAAAATTAGATGGACACGGATCCCCTCGCCGCCCCTGCCCAGACTTTCACCCACGGCTCTTTTTTCTTTTTCGCACCCAGCCAAGTTACATTTGCAGTTTGTTCTCTGCGTCCGGCGCAAGTGGATCTCCACGCTATTAACCACGTTGTTGGTGCTGTGTGTGTGTGTGTGTGTGTGTGTTTTTCCGTCAGATATCAAGCTGAAATCAAGGAATCGAGTCCATGCGAGCTGCCATCTGATCCCACACACACTTATCAATGAAGCAAGAGATCATGGCGGATGGCCCCAGGTGTAAGAGGCGAAAACAAGCCAACCCGCGACGGAAAAACGGTAAGAAAATCACGGGGGAGGCAAGCCAAGCAGTCGGGGGGGTGGGGGACATCTCTGGATGTAAGCCTGGTCCGAAGGTTTCCACTGCGGCTCGGGGACATGTGAGCGTCCGCGGCTGGTGCGCAGTCCTGCCTTCCCCTCGTTTTACGCAGGGATACAGGGACCGTTATCCGGGGAGAAGCTGTGCGTAAACGCGCCCGAGCTGCAGCGTCTGTCGAGCCTTTGGAATATTAAAAACCGGGGGGGGGGGGTTTAAAAAAGTGTATTTACGCGGGCTTCTTTTAGCGAGGTGGACGGGAGGTTAGTTGGAAACTTGTGGACGCTGGAAAGTTGGAGCGTAGCGGTGCCGGCCGCTTTCTCGCCGGGACAAAATCCGCCATGGGGACCGAGCAGCGGTCAGTGAGACCGGCGGTGGCGGGAGCAGCTCCGGCGGCTTGGTGTGAAAGTACAAGCCCGACTGTCGGTTTGCTTTCATCCACGGGCTGCCACATTTTAGTCACGACGTGTTTCTCTCTGCAAAGGCCTTTTATTTCTGAGTAATTTGCCCCCGTGTTGCTGAGCGGTGAAATAATTCACAGGAGGTGGCATTTGTGTGTCGGTTCCCTCTGCGAACCTGTGCGCAGGAACCGTCCATAAATAGGATGACAGCCCCGATAAATGCACCACTTTAATTGGGTCTAGACTGGGCCGCTGGACGTGGAGATTTGTTGCTTTTCTTTCCCCATTTGACTGCACACTTTCCCACAAGAGGCAAATCTGCAGTGACATTTCCTGGCCCCGTTATTCCTGATTATTCCATATAGGCTCCCAACAAAGTGGCGAGCGAAAGCAGTGTTTGTGTAAAATGTGCAGGATGTGATTCAGCTGCTCACACACCGGATTTTTTTTTTTATTTGCTTTCTCCACAACAAGTTTTTTAATCTCTGCCCCCACAGGTTATTTATCTAGATCAGATTTCATTTATTGATTTCATACAATCGATGGCAGACAAGCATTTTGTTCCACGCTAAATAGCACAAGAGCACCAGAGTGGAGCTGGATATTTCCTACATGTATTTACATTTGCAGTATTAAAAGGAAAACAGAATAATAAGGCCCGTTTAGGGAGATGACAGCCTGTTTAGCTGTGGCCACCTGTTTTGTAAAAGGGGGGAGTGAGAGGCAGAAAAGCAGCCTTGGCTTTTGTACCAAAAGCAGCATTTGATAAAATAATATTAGCAAAGCAAATATAATTTTCACACCCTTAAACCTGACAAGAGAAGGCAGCTTTGGCAGCGTGGGTAAGGAATATTTATATCTTATTAAAAGTGGAGTCACTTTGTAGGAAAAAAAGAATCAATTTGACATCACTGGAGTTTGAAAATGTCAAACGTGACTCCCCTCTTTTTTTTTATTTATTTTTTTCTCTTCCATAACAACCGGCTCTGTCTGATGACCCTCCCCCTCTCCCTTCCTCACCCCCAGTCCTCCCCCCTGGGAATGCAGAGGCTTATTGAGGCTTGGCCACTCTGCTCTCTCCTCTGTGTCTCTCTGTCCTCTTCCTGCCTGGCTCTGTTGTGGAGGGGATGGCAGGGCAGGACCAAGTGTGTGACGGCCGGCAGACGCACACACGCGCTCACACACACACACGAGCGCGTGCGGAAACACTTTGAATGCACCGCAAAAACATGCAGCGCACGCAGAGGGTTTTTCTAAATTTTTCAGCAGATGGAGGGCGACTCTTCCCTTAACTAACACATCGGATGAACATACACAAATGCGAAATCTGTAGAATTGCAGTTAATTCCACTGCACGGCTTCTGGAGGTGGCGATGTGCAAGCGAGCATGTTTCGGTACAAATTATATTTTGGCCGCCACCTGTCGTTATTTTCGACTTGAGTTTTTTATGTTTTAATTGAGGCTCAGTGTCGTCTCCCTTTTCCCTGATAGAACAAGTGGAATTATTGGGATTATTCTCTGCCTTTTTTCAAATGCAAGGGGCATTTTAGCATCTGTGCCAATTAGTAGTAATGAGGCATTTGCTCACTAAGTTGTCTAACCAATGACATTCTCATCCAGATGACTGTTGGCCTTCAGGGCTGGAGGTGCTACAGTAGCTTCGCTCACTCACTGCCCAGCCTGTCATGTGGTATTTAAGCACAGTTCATGACTCGTCCCCTCCTCGTGCACGCCGCTGTGAAGCCACAGCTGATAGACTCTGAATTGGCAGCAACATTTAAAAGCAGCACAACCTGAGAAATTACATTTTTCCTCTCATCCCCTTCCCCCCGCCGTCAAGCCGCTAAAGAAATAAATTAAATAAATAAATATATGAGAACCCTTCTCTTCCTCTCCTGGTGTGAAACTTGATCTCGGCAGCGTGAAGTGTTTGAGAGTTTGGCCCTCGCCAGGTGTTGCTTGTCACATCCAGCTGTGAGCGCCCAACAGAAAAAGCACTCGCACACCTGTCCTTATTTTCTTATTACTCAACCAGCACGAGCATCAAAAACATGCCTTTTTTAGAAGGAAATACTCCCGGCCTTGTGATCACGTTGTTTTTTGATTTCCACCGTCTCTCTCTCTGCTTTTGTCTGAGGAGGAAATGCAGATGTGGAATTATTTTCTCGCCGTTTCCTGACTTTAGAAACTTGCAACTGGAGAGTGCGCGTCGCCGTGGTTTTTAAACAGGCATTCTTAAAATTTTTTTATTCTTCTTCGTAGCCCAGATGGCATTTTGATGTTGGGATATACCCTCGGAAACCCGCTGATTACATAATCTGAAGCAGCAGCAGCAGCGGGAGAGACGAGGCCAGTCTTCCTCTCTTTCTGCGTCGCTCTCTGGCTGCTGGAGTTTGATATGATAGTCTGAATGCAGTTATTAAGGCTGTGACACATTCACGCTTAAAGTGGAGGAAAAATAGGGAAAAGGGTGTGTGTGTGTGTGTGTGTGTGTGTGTGTGTGGGAGGGGGGTAGCCTTGCTTTCAGACCCAGACAATGCCAGATTTCTGCCAGTCTAAACAATTTGTCCATCTCTATTATTTCTCTGCCTTTTTAAAGTTGCGTTCACAGCCTTCGCAGTGGAGAATAGGGAGGGAGGGAGGGAGGGAGGGAGGCAGGGGGGGTAAGACAAGGTGCTCCCTTTCTTCCTCTTCTTTTTACTTCTCTCACCCTCCCACTCTTTCCTCCCATCATGTCCCATCCCTCCCTTCCTCCTTTTCCCAGATTTTCCCTCCACAAGGTAGGGGCTTTTTTTTTCTTCCATCGTCACTGACTGAGCGGGGGTTAAGGGGGAGAAAGGAGGGGAGGAGGAGGGCAGGTTTCGCAGGGTGCTCGCGGACAATTGATTGTCAGTGGTAATGTGTTTCATTTACATGTTTATACCGTCAATAGTGGCGGGGGGTTGTCCACGGCGCCATTCACTGCTGCCATTCCCATACTGGTTGGCGATTGTGTAGAGCAGCCAGAGCAGACACCTTACACTCCTGATGTCTTTTTTTTATTATTCTGCAGGAAGAAATGTTACGCAGCGCATTCACGCTGATGGAAATAAGGGATTATTTTGTTTAAGCAAGTGAAATAATTACTGTGAGATATTGCAGGGTGCTGGCAGTCTACGTGGGGGGGTGCGTGCGCTCAGACCCGCACATAGACCCGGGGATGAATCTTCACTGGACTATTTTTATAGAATGTCGGCCTTGTGGTCGAAGCCAAATAGACACATTCCAATTACCCCGTGGAAAGCGGCTAGCAGGTTTCCCTGTACGCAGGCTAATAAGGAGCCACATTCGCCCTGTCACAACTACACGTTGCTTTTGCTGCGTGAGGCCGTATTATTTTCCGAGTAGCTTTTTGCATCACTTGATTTTTTTTTTTTCCTCCCTCTCCCTCGGCTGCAGTCATCACGAGCTAAATATATCCATCTGCTCAAAGTGTGTGTGAGTCAAGTGTATATGGCTGAGCACATAAAAAGGAATGGCCTTCCTTTACACGATCATTGTGATTTCCAGCGTAGTGTTGGTGTATAGGAGCAAAAGGATCTTCCCTTTGGGTAACAGTGTCAGTCTTGAACGGAGAGGGAGACTATTTTTTCTGTTTTTCACGGGATCAGTTTGCCAAAGGGCCTCTGACTATCTACACTTATTGTAATTCACATGACTTTATTTTATTTTATTGTGTGTCACGGGGAGACAGAGATGCAGTCGTCGCAGTGTGATATCTCTGGCTTTCGAGCTGATATGTTATTCAACACATCCTCTAATATGTGCTTTCCACGAGGAATTAAAGCAGGAATGTCGCTCAGCAGCAGCATTTCCGCACACACACACACACACACACGTATATGCTCAGTTTTTTTTTCACACTTTGATAAGATAGCATGGCTTATGGCTACACACACACACACACACACACACACAATAATAATAATAATAATAATAATAATAATAACGATCATCTCAACTCCATCCTGGACACTGGACGTTAAACTTTCATCCCTCTTCCTCCCAAAAACATTTTTGACACATTTTCTCCCGTTTTTATTATTATTCCGTTTTTTTTCCTCCTCGACCGCCCTGCTTGTGTGAAGATATTTTTCGCCTGGCGGCCAGAGAACACACACTTGCAGAGGCACCGCGAGCCCGGACCCCTGACACCGCAGGTCTTTGGAATGCCTTAGGTACGATTTCACTTTCGCTCACATCAATGCTGACCTGAATGCCTTTCATATCTGATCCGCCGTGTCTCTCCTGGTAAACATCTCCCGGGGGGAGAACAAAGAAAGCAGCTCCTCTTCTTCTTCTTCTTCTTCTTCTTCTTCTTCTCCTTCTTCTTCTTCTTCTTCTTCTTCTTTCCCTCTTAATCACAATTCAGCCCCTTTCGCCGCCAGCAGCAGGGCTACACATTTGCATTCAGCATCAGAAAAGGGCCTGAGATGAAAAGGGGGGCGAAAAAAAAGGGAGGTGGGGGGGGGAGTTGCAAGAGAAGAGAGGAAGAAAAAAGAAGAAGGGAGAGAGGCAGAAAGGGGTGGGTGGGTGTTGGAGAGAAATAACTAGGGTGTTTGTGGTTGTTTGTTGGTCGTCCCCTGGTTACAAGCCTTTTATAGCTTCCTTACTCTAGCAGGGACCCGGGCCCCTCCTGACAGACAGATAGTGTTACGAGATGCCAGGCCCACACTATTCGTGGCCACTCACACTTAAGAAGTAAAAGAAAAAAAAATCCTGGCTGTGACCGATTGGATTGTGCTTAAAGAAGGCGATAAGAGTGGAGGAGCAGGTGTCTTGGCAGCAAGGTGTCAGTGTCAAAAAATACATTTGTCGCAGCACTTTTGTGTCCGTTTTTTTTTTATTTTTATTTTTAGTCTTTTTGTCGTCAAATAATTCACAATTATAAAGTGAAAAGCAAATGTCTTTACGTTCGCCGCACGTAAACACGCGCAGCACAGTTTATCTGTTGCCTAATCACAATGATTAGCAAGATGTCTTTATCATCCCATTCCCAGGCTGGATGTATGCAAATCTTAGGCAAAGATGGGGAGATGAGAAGGGACGGGGGGGGGACCTCAGCTCTAAATGGCATCATGTGATATGGATTCCAGTTTCCTTTCTTCCCTTTCTTTTTCTGTTCCTCACCCAGAACTTTTTTTTTCTCTTTTTTTGGTTAAGAAGAAGGATTATCGGTACACCTTCCCTCCCTCCTCCTCCTGGCCAAGCTGTGCAGGATTTAGGCAGATTTACTTCAGCAAACACCTTTGGACACTGGGGGGAAAGTAGGAGTCTGTTTGCAAAAGGGGCCTTTTGTTCCAAGAGGTTCTGGATAATGCCTTACCAGGCAGCCATGATATTAACCCGTGCTTCGGAGAAGCGGTGGTGTTGGGAGGGTTAACTCTTTGTATCACGAGTCTTTGCTGCACGCTCTGCGACCGTGCTCTGCTTGTGCATGTTTTTTTTTTTTTTCTTTTACACAACTTCCTGTGATTTTTTGCGATGGTTTGGAAAAGCAAGATGCAGAAGTTAGAGTGGATTTAGGGTGCACACACACACACACACACACACACACGCACACAGAGCTACAGCCACTGCCAAGAACGATGAAAGCGAGAGCGGTGGCTGGATCTGTTGCCTGACTAACACCGAGGCATGAATCAGCCAATAGTGAGCCAACTCTGCCCCTGTGACTTCCCTTTATGTTTAAACAGCAATAATGATGTATCGTCCAAAACAATGTGGCAACACCGGCAGCGACGTGGCATTCCCGGCATGCTATTGGCCTTAATCTGTTGCATTCGATTCCCGCGTCTTTAAAAAAAAAAGAGGCGGTTTTCACATAACCGGTGTGAAAGTCTCGGTTCGACTGCACGGCAGCTGAACTGTTGCTGAACTTCCCTTCTCTTTCCCAGAAGGAATTGCCTCAGTCAAATCCAGCTTCGCTCGCCTTTTTAGCCACTTGAAACTATAGCGAGGGCTCTCCTGCGTGTGCTCGAGACGTCGGAGCGAAACTGAGCTAATGCGGCTCTGCCGCGCCGCGGTCAAGGCGCGAAGGCCGTTTGAAAGGCAGGCCGAGCGACCTGGACTCGGACGCAGAGCGATGGAGCAGAGGCGACAGACTTCAAGGTGTTTGTAGCGGCGGCGTTCTGCCTGTCGAGCTCGCCTCCCTGCACCCTGTCTTCCTCTCGTTCTCAGGGTTTGACAGGTCGCATCGCCCCCCTCCCTCCCTCCCTCCATGTTGCTGTACACATGTTCTGCGACACGCTGCTCTAAGTAAAGTTGCAGTCAGATGTCTTTCTCCTGCTTCCCTGACTTTATTTCATGCCTTCTTGCTTGTTTTTTTCCCGCTGCCTCATCCCCTTGTTTTCCCCTTTCACTCCTCGTGATTTTGACAAAAAAGCAAACAGAAATTGAAACTTCACTGGTCTGGCAAATAATTGCATGCATTTGGACTTTTCATTTCTGGGCGTGTGTGTGTGTGTGTGTGTGTGTGTACACTCTTTACCGTAAGCCGGCATGTTTTATGCATTGCGTGGGAGGAAAATGCATTTTGAAATATCATGCCTCATTTGAGTCTTTCTCAAGTGAAAATGCAAAGTCTTTATTTGGCCCATCCGTTCCGTCTCGTCCTGCTGTTTGCACTTATTCAGTTGTTGCGCCGCGTCTCGCCTGTGATTTTCGACATTTTCCACGCGTCGACTTTTCCCATTTGCGAGGGAGTCTGGGCACGACAGACGACAGGTTGCTGAGCAGGTGTAAACTAACATTCAGATTCCATAATTAAATGGCAGGGGGGGCAATAAACAACTTTAAAAACACCTTCTTTTCTTCCTAACAATGGTATATGTGTGCATGTGCATCCAGACGAGAAAAGATGGCAACTGTTCCACCAAATGCAGTTTGCAGATTTGCCTCTTGCAGCGTTGTAGATTTGCTTATTCTGGGAGGACATTTGCATGTTTTTTTCTGCATAAATAACACGTTGTTTGTCATGTTTTTCTGCTGTGTAGAAAATTCGCTGCTTTCGATCATAACAGGGAGCGACTTGTCACATCACATCTTTTTATCTAAGTGCTTTTAACAAAACAGGATTGTGTCTTAATGGAGCAACAATGGGGGAAATATAGATTAAATCAATAAAAACACATCACAGCTGGTTCAAGCTTGTGGGTGAATTCTGTGTGTGTGTGTGTGTGTGTTTGTGTGTGTATGTGTGAGCTATCACTGCTGTCAACCGTAAAGCAGAGCACAGCTTCATGAGCTTTCTAAGGAAAAGTAGAAAATAAGTAATCACCTCAATTGCCCATTAAAGCGATTTTTTTCCTCTTCTTTTTGCGGCAGCTGCTTCGGAGTTGACACCTTTGTGCAAACAAGTGTTGAAAGCAGCCCCCAGTTTTCTGCTCTGATGTCGCTGATCTGCAAGCGGCGCTCGCTGCCACATGTGGGCACACACACACACACACACACACACGCATTTAAGGGCAAACACACTCTTACACACACACGCGCTCTTTGATGTATGTTTGATTGTCGGGGGGAAGAGCTCTTCTGGCAAGGTCATGGCCACGTGGAACAATCAATAACAGATCACCAGATTAAGGCACGGTGACATCTGGAAATCTAGGCCTTATTTCCACACGTTTCACAGCTCACTTCCTCACCTTGTGCAGGATAATAGAACATGCTATTTGATCAGGGCTCGCTCGCGTACTGTAGTTCATAATTCAGAAGGTGTCCCGCTTGTCTGCTACCTAAGTGCACCCCTCTCCTACCTTTTTTTCTTCTTCTTCTTCTTTTTTTTAACGAGGGCTTGTCTGCTTTCATTTGTGCTCCGGTTTTCCCACTCTTGCGTGGAAGTAAATTCAGATGTGTTATCTCGATTTAATTGCACCCGATTGCCAAGCGAGATTAGGACGAAATTAGGTCATTTTGCGGTTGCACAAATTTCACTCACTTCCACGCTTTCATCTCAGCGTTGATCAAGCACCTTCTTAACCGGAGGTTGCAGTGGAAAGAGGAAATGGTCAGAATTTACACTCGGGCCTCCTTGTTATTCAGACGTACATTTAACCTTTGGCAAGAGTGAGTCAAGGAGGGCTGAAACAAGAAGGAGGGAGACACATCTTCCCCTTTAAATGTCATCTACGCTGCAGTCAGTGGACATGTGTAGCAAAGTCGCCCCTGTTAAAAGCTCTGAGAGGTGAATCCACATGTTAATGGGTTCTGACTGGAGAGGGAGCCCCCTCCTCTGAACGCCTCGTGTCCCATCGCTGTCAAACGCGAATGTCAAACAAACACCTCCTCAGGTAGCGGGGGGATAATCACACCGACAGGCCTGTCCTCAGCCTTTCCGACGCGCAGGACGAACGGGGGCTGAGGCTGCGGCGCCGGTCTCAGGCCGCACCGTGGCTTTTTTAGGGTGTCGGGGTGAGGCGGCCGCGGAGGAGGAGGTCGGCGATTTGGGGGAAGCGTGTTCAGCTTGGGTGTAAATGAAACGCTGGGAGGCCTGGAGGCTGGAGTTAGACAGAGCCGAGCTTCCTGTGGTTGTGGTTGTAGTTTTGGTTTGGGTGACAAAACATGAATCGAGGTTTGGTTTGGTTTGGTTTGGTTTATTATTATTGTCATAACCTACATTTTAAAGTCACGCTGAGGTGTTAAAGCGGAGGTTTGTGTGGTTGTGGTTGTAGTTTGCTGATGACGATTACTGATGCAACCTAAGCTGTGGCTGAATTTGGCTGCGGCTGCTGCTCAGGCTGGATTACTGGAGTAAAAGCTTGGCTGCAGAGAGGAGGACGGGTATTTCCTGATCTGGAAGCTTGGTTGAGATGACTCGGACTGAGGCACAGCCCAGCCTTAGCGTGGTCAGAGCTTTGCGACATCGAGATTCGAGGTCAGTTTTTACATCGCCGTCCAGGATGAGCCTCTGTCTTTTGCAAAGGCTGCCAAATATGTTTTAGTTAGATACGACTGAAACACAAATAAGAACGACCGGAGGCAGTTTAGCCTTTGGTCGACCCTGGATATACGTTGTAAAGTTGACAAATGGAGCAGATGTAAGATCCCTCTCAGACATTTTACCTCAAACTTTGGCTTTCGTGTGGCCCACTACTCCATTTCCCCCACCTCTGCTTCCATCCATCCCACCAGCCAGCCAGTCAGTCATCCAACCAGTCGGCCCACTCTAATTACTTCTCCCCCACCCAAGGGAAGCTACTTCCTTATCGCCGGGCCGTCTTGCTCCGGCATTCCTGAGATAAATTCCCCACCACTTTGTTATTCTTGCTACTTAGGGGTATTGGAATTAGCATGGCCATCAAAGCGGACCTTGTACTCTGTCTTTTTTCTCACACCCCCTCCCTCACGACCTTATCAGTGGTCATACATTACAGCCGGGCACGGGACGTGCCCGCGGGGTGCAGAGGTGAATAACGGACAAAGGTATCGAGCCGTGTGTCTGACATCAAAGACTCGGAAGGATGATGAAGTGATGCAAATGTGCAGCTCGCGGCGCTTCACTGTAGCCTGGCCTTTTTTGGACTCGCAGGTACTTCAGGGCTCTGCGATAGCGGATTTGTCGAATTGCACTCTGCAGTCCAGGTAGTGTAACACGCGGCCTTTCATATTCTGTGTTCGCATTCACGGACAAACGGCGCATTACAGGGCTCCACGTGTTGCCAAGAAGCTGTCATTTACAGACACGCACACACACACACCGTGAATTTCCCAACCTTTTCGCCTCTTCATACCTGTTAAAGTCTCCGCTTTGCTATTTCAAACACGCACAAGCATCCCTGGGTAAATAATCAGAGCTCCATTCATCCCTGCAAACCTCACTTTTTTTGGCAGATGTGTGGGTTTGATGGAGCCCTCGCTTCCTTGCTTCCTTCCTTCCGCTCCTCACTGTATGTTTCCCAACACGGTTTATATCTCAACAGCAAGCAGACGCCGCCTTATAAACTGGCAATCACAGTATCCCTAATGTTATTACTTTTCATAATTAGTTACAGCAACACTCATTCCACTACTGGCGGAAAGGAGTATTCCTTAGTAATTAAGGTAATGAAATATTCATTTATGCTACCTTTTCAGCAGTCTCACAAATGAGGCAGCCATGCTTAATGTCCGCCCTGCCTCTGATTTTATTATGATGGCAGACTGGCACATCTGCAATTAGTACTCGCTCTGACAGTTAGCGTTTTGCACGGGGCGCTAAGCAGAGGGAGGTGAGGTGAAGCAGGGGAGGGTGGGTGCACCCTGGTGCGATTACACGCCCCCTCTGCCACCACCCTACACCTTCCTCCCCCTGCACCCTCCACTCCGCCAACCTTGTCTTTTTCTGCCCTTTCTTTTGTTACCTTTATCTCCTCCTCCCCCGCCGTCTCCTCCCCGACGGAGAGGTTACCTTTTCCCAACGGTGCGAAATCGACTTGACATAACTGTTCATCAGTTTCAGTCCCCCCGTTTTCAGCCCCCGCCTCCCTCCTCCCTATCTCCGACTCCCCACCTCACCCCGAGGTAGTTTGCATCAAATCAGGCCCAGTCAAGCTTCAAGTGGAAATTGGCAGGCCAGAACCTGACAGTGGAGGAGAGAAGGAGGGAGGGAGAAGGCAGCAGAAAGCGAGCAAATCACAGCACGAGGAGCCTGAACTGTGTCCAACGTGATGATGTTAGGGTCAAGCTTTAGGCCTAAGTGCTAATAAGTCAGTTTAAAATCAACCCGGAGTAAACTGGAGAAGACACTGATGCCTTCTCATTCCAGGTAGAATGACTCACGTTAGTGGAAACCGATAGTTTGCATTTGTACAAGCTGCCAACATCTGTGGATTTCTTGACCGTGTTTGCAATTCAGAGGCCAAATCATAAACTGCCAAAAAATTCCCACATTTTCTTTGATGCTCATCATCGTAATCACCGCGAGGCTGACGAGCACTTGTCCTTCTTCCAGTGTGGGCCTGAAAAAAATCCACGCAGCTTTAAAGAGGAGCCACGATGTACAAGATTTGAAGGGAAAAAAAAGAGCCATTCAACGTTATGACCTGCCAAAGTGTCTTCTGTTAGAAAATATGCATGAATATGAATTACCAGCTGCGAAAAAAGTACATTTGGAAAGTGATCGCGGTTGGATTTCGGAGTTCTCGGCGTATTTCTGCGAGCCTTTGATTGTTTTTTAAGAGGGTGCCGGACGGTGGAGGGTGCACAGTTACAAGCGAGCGTTTATGTGTCGTGCCTTTGAAAATGGCTGACGCTTGCAAACAGTCACACGTGTTAACCAGGCAAAAGCTTGGCACACGCGCTCAGCGTCGTGCACAAATGCGCGGCTGTGCGCACGCTCTTGCGTCCAGCTCTGTCTATGTGGACACACGTCCCGCAGCCCCGTATATCACACGCAGATGTACACATGCGCCACACACACTCGCACACACATGCTAATTGGCAGACAGACAGGTCACAGCAGACGCAGATGTGCCGACTCTTTCTCTCTCTTTTTGCATTTTTCTCTTCTTCCTCCTGAACTTCGCCGTGGCCCTCGGAGGGAAGCAGATAAGGACTCTGTGATGAAACTTTTAGTGAATCTCGCTGCTCCAGTTCTGTCGACGCCACGTCACAAAGCTCAAACGCCGCGTGCCCCACCACCTCACGGCTGCTATATATTCTTATTAGGGTTAAGCAGGAGAGGTGTGTTGCCTCGTTTGGATTCATTTCCATAAATGCACATTTCAGGCCCTTCGACGACACTAAAGTCCCTTTTCCCTGTTATATCTTCTTATTCCTCCGGCTCTTCTTTCCTTGCCTGTTTTACTTTTCTCCCTCCGCTCTCCTTTTTACCTTCCTTTCCATCACATTCTCTGCCTTTTCCCTCCCTCCCCGTGCTCAGCTTTGCATGTGCTCTGATGGGCTGATGGCCGTTTCGACAGGGCAGCATTGAGGTAAACCGGTGTGACGGCAGAGTTTTGTTAAGCCGAGAACAAAGGCTTGGAGATGCCGGGCCAAGCCATTGTCCCGTGCCCATATTGGCCTTGCCACAGTTTTGCAGGATTTAATGCTCTGTTTACCGCCACTAATATTCAAAGAGGAGCTTCTTCCTTTTAGGTGCACCTCAGGATGATTTAAGATGGATCCATAAAAACCTGCAGCTTTGTTTGCAGTGGGAGTGAAGGCCAGGCGTGGACTGTTTTCTTCCTTTGTCATTCAGTGTAACAGTAACAATATTTGGGGGAATTTATTTTATTTTCTCAAATTCCAGACATGTTAATTGAGAAAAAGTGAGAAACACAGTGGTTGACATTAATTTAAATCTACAGTATGTCGTGCATCACTGTTAGTATGTCGTGCATCTGAACTGCATCCAACAACTGGATTCAACAGTTTAGTAAAATCTGTTTTCCCCGCACTTATGTTGAAGATAACTGCACCCATGCAGATAGCGAGCTCCCCTCAGTTAGCGTCTGTCACTGTGACTGGGGTGTGTGTGTGTGTGTGTGTGTGTGTGTGTGTGTCTGGTCCGTTGGAGTTCCCCCGCATGCTCTTTGGGCAAACTGAAAGCAGTGCTCAGTGGGATTAGAGCAGGAGTGCTGGGGGTGGCTGAGGACAGAGGACAGAACACTGGAGCATTCTGGGAGTTTTTTTCTGGGCTGTAGTGGCTCCTCTGCAGCGATGGCCTTTAGAAGACAACAAATCATGCTGATGAACTTTCCTAAAGTTTCTCAACCCAGATTTATTGCACTAAAATATTTCTAGAAATAAAATCTGGAATCTTTTGGAAAATTCCTGCAAAACAGAACGTCTGACTGAGAGCTTTTGCCCGTTTCAAACGGGCTCGTCACGCTCCCATCCGCTTGGAGGAAAGCAGCTCCAGCGGCGTGTTTTCCGCTTTTACTGCAACAGTCACTCTGACATTAACATAAAAGCAAAGTTTTAGAGAACAAGGGGCAATAAACACCGTCGAAAGCACCGTCATCGAACCCAATGATATTTTCACGAGCACATAAAGATTATGAGTCCATTCCAGCAGCACCCATCTGTGCTTTCATTTGCGACTTACATGTTCAGTAGTTAAAGGCGAGGCTGGGGAAAGAGAGGGGATGACTTTCATTTGCTTAAATAGTTTGTTAAGGTCAAAAGAGATAAGGAGGGTGTAATCCCCCGCCGACAAAGACCCTAAAACCTCCGCGTGATTGACAAGCGAGGAGGTTGACGACAGGCGTTTTGAAATGGGGGGAAACAGAAGAAGATGCTTCCTGCCAAATCCCCTCCACGCTGACCGGCAAGCAACGGGTTAACTGAATGAAACAATTTGTCAACAGACAGACTCCGTCTATCCAAACGCTTTCTGCTGCTGCCGCTTTTTTTTTTTTTTTTTTTTGGTTTGTTTTGTTTTTTTGCTAAACAATTACAAAATTACAGTAGATAAAAATTGAACGGCGCCAGTATTTATGCAATCAACATAACGAAGAAACAAAACAATTTAATGTGGAAAAATCATCATTCATCTGCATTATAATTGCTTCTCTTTCACATCTACGGGGATGGTTAATTAAAATTGTGATTAAATGCGCCTGCACTGCCTAAGATGTCTTCCCCCTAAACAGGTGCTACAGAATTTAAAAGTAAAGAGAAAAAGCTAATTAGCATTGGAAATTGAGAAATTGCCTGCAAGAATTGGTGTTAATTTCAGTCACTGATGAGGTAATTTATAAAAGGGGAGCGCAGAGGAGTCTGTGCAACACGAGAGATTGCAACACCGACCCCCACACACACACACACACACACACACTCCTTCCACCCCCCTCCACATCCCTGCTTTCCCAGCGTGCAGGTGAAGCTGTTTGCAAAATATTGAAGCTATTTGCTATTCTGTCTTTTGCTAGTTCGTCTGTGCCCCCACAACCGCTCCAATACACAACCAAGACTAAATAATGACATATAAGTGCATCTCACACACACACACACACACACATTTCCCTTGACTGACATAAAAACAAACGCACCAATAAGCCATAAGTCATAAGGAAGCGGAGGTTTGTTCAGGTGTAAAAACATACGTGTGACTGTGCCGCTGCTGTCCGATGCATCTTCTGCTGTTGTTGGAGAGACGCCACCCGCCTGTGAGACAAAACCGTGAAACAATAAAGTACTTAGTGCGTTTCCTCATTGGCACCTTTTGCTTTCGGGGTCAAGCCGCTCACTCCGCGCACAGACGACGGGTTTAGACTTTTCAGTTCAAGTTAGGAAAAACACAAATTGCGGCGTTGTGGTTTTTTCCTACTGGACTCAGGATGTTGGCCGTCGTCCCGCTCGAGACTTTCCACAAAACTTCGCCGATGCTGCTGATCTGGAGCTCTCGTGTGATGTCCGCTCCCTGTAGTAATTACCTGTCATTGTCCGTCATCGCAGCCGGCCTTGGAGAAATGTCAGGCCTGTTCCACCACGTTCTGAAAAAGGCCACAACTGGGTCACAGCTCCGTCTCTGAATTCCCTGAATGTCCCGTCGTGTGTTTGCATGAGTTTAGAAACTTCTGTTTGTGTTTTAGAGGCTCACGGAGGCCGATGGCTTTAATGATTTGTCACCGTCCAGGGAGGCGACGCTGGGAGCCAAAGTTTTCGCAGGACTTCTCGGAGCAAGAGGAGTTTGGGCAGGTGGGGAGGGAGGGGTGAGGCGGCAGGCCGTAGGCCATTAGGCTTCCACGGCCGTGGATTCGAAGCCAGTGTAAAGTTTAAAAAAAAAAGGAAAAGCAAAAGCCAATTTGCTGAGACATAGTCTGTCGACCTTTCATCATAACTGGGGCTTTTTTCTTTTAGATTAAGTCCAGTGAGCAGAACCCGGCCGCCTGTCAGCCCGTTAAGCCCAGCACTCCCCCTTCCTCCTCCTCCTCCCCCCTCCTCCTCTTCACTTTTTAACAATCGCCTCTCTCGCTCAGCCGCAAAGCTGCCCAACTTTCTACAGCCACTATGTGACTAATCATGTACTTTGCTCTCTTTCTTTGTGCCTGTGTTTGACATCCAAACTGCTTGTTGCGACGCCCCTTTCGCCGGCGTTTACATGCGCCAGTGTGGAGTTGTTGGTAGTGGCTCCGTTGGTTTGAGGTTTCCCGAGTGGATGCGGACAGAAACTGAAGAATTGTCCTGAGAAATCATGTGGCTCGTAACGATAAGTGTTTTCGACTAATAAACCCCCTGACCTGCCAAAGGGTCAGCCATTACTCCGCAGCCAGACTTCTCCTCAAACCCGCAGAACTTGATTTACCCTTGAAGTGTCCAAAGAAATCAAATGTCAACTCACATGTTGGGGGAAATGTATTTAAAATGATGCACATGATATCTAAATATTTAAATTTGACAGACGAGTGCCAACCCCGAATCAGGTATCAGCGAGGATTTGTCCAACTTTGAACTGCGGCACACGTTTTGTTAACGTGTCTTTTGTTTACTGCAGCCGACATGGACAGAAACACATTTTTCCACGCAAAGATTATTTTATTTCTCACACACACACACACACACACACACACGCACCCCCCTCACACCCCTTCCCTCCTCCTCGCTTTTTTCGCCCTCCGAGTCACTCCACTGAACAGGTCAGGCAGTAAGTGACAAGGTATTTCGTCGTTTTGTGAACCTTTGCCAGACTGATTGTTCAGTGCAAGTGTAGTGTAACTGAGCCGCTTGTAGCTTGCCGGAGTGTGGAAAATAAGATCGAGGACTGATTTTTTTCTCCCCTCCCTCCCTCTCTGTCTCACTCTTGCTTTTACAACAATGTGAGATAGTAAAACAGATATCCAGCGGCTCGCTGAGAGCTCCTGTGTGCTGCCGTTGCTGTCGCTCTTCGTACATTTCTGTTCCACCTGACAGCCCGCTGTAGTGCTCCAACATTTACACTCGCAGCAGTTTGACCCGTGACCACTTGTAGCCGCCTATTATGCTATTACCGCCCAGGCTCGAGCCATAGTGACTCCTCTGTTTTCACCCGGTTTGTGAATGCGAGGCATCCCTGTGCTGCCAGCACGGGTCAGAAACTCTTAAAGTTGTCGACAGGTTTCTGCTCTAGTGACACCAAGACAAACTCTGCTTCTGTTTCTGGTTATTCTGCGAAACCAGCTCGTGTTTGTGGACATTTTTAAGGAAATCCCAGTAGATTCCAAAAAGTGGACCCAAAACAGTCCCGCTTCGCTCGGTTGTCGCGCACAATGTGCACTGGTTTCTGCAAGAGCATTTTGCAACAGTGGAGATTGTTGCACATTTCTTATTGTCACATGAAAAACAGTGAAAAATAAGGCTCTTGTTTGACTGAAATGCATTTTTTTTTGTGCATTTTTTGAAATCCAAAACTGTCTTGTGGCGCTGGAATTGCCTGTGTTGTCTGCTTGGTTAGAGCCTTGCTCTTTGTAAGCCTCCACTCAAAGCCACAACACAGTGTTTATTTTGTAGCAGATGGGGGAAACCTCTGCAAACTCTCAAATGTTTATTACTGAAGGCGTAGGTGGGACAGGAGGGTATATTTATCACAGGAAATCATCCTTTAGCTTAAAGGTTAAAGTGGATTCAACATATTGTCGTTTCTTTTCGGCTGGAATTCATGTTTATGGGGCTTTGAACAAGTGTGTGATGTGATGTTTGTGTTGATGTAGTTGTGGTAGAAGTGCAGTTTATGAGGGTAAAAGGGATTTCTACAACTTCAAAAACAAGCCAGAGAGAAATGGAGGAAAAGCCTCCGTTAAAACCCTCCGGGAGAGACTCGTACGACGCCGGGGGGAAGAAAACAATCGCTAATATTAGGAGGAAAAGAGCAGGGAGGGGGGGTGGGAGCAGACACACACGCTCTCACACACACACACACACACACACACACAGACAGAAAACAAAACAAAAAAAAGCTTGAGTTTGTTTATGTGCACATAATGCGAGTCTGTGCGCCCGGTGAAGCGCCGCAAATGGGAGAAGTATGCGTGGGTTTCTCAGGTAACAGGATTACGTGGGCACATAATTGATCCATTTGGGGGAAAAATGACAGGGCTCTAAAGAGGCCTCGGCTTTGGAAATGGAGTTTATGAAACAGGCATTCGTAAATTCAAAAGAATCAATATGTCAATTTTATTACATCTCCGGGCCAGATGGGCATTAAAGGCACAGCTCATCCCTCTGCTCTCTCTCTCTGTCTGTTCTGTCATCTCGTTCGCGGGGTCTCTCTATCACTCCCATTGTTTCATCATCTTTCTCTCTGATTCCCCCCATCACTCTCCTCCGTTCTCCCTCTCTCTCTCTCTCTCTCTGCCGTACCACTAAAGTCTGTCGCCGTTCATCGAGCGCGTTTCCGGAAGATCTATCACGCTGAAACACCTGAAGAACAGGGAAAAACAGCACGATATTTTCTCATTATTGTGTTTTTGCTTGCGAGACGAAACGCGCGCATCCTGCCAACATCTGGTCCACAATGTGGCAGATATGTTGATATGTGCCCCCACGTTTGTGTTGTTGAACTTGCACAAGCAGAAAACACATTAATTCGATCATGGTTTAAGAGTGTTACCTATTAACCAGGCGATGTGGGATTCCTCAGAGGATTTGCAGGCTTACATCACTGCGGTCCAGATGCTCGGTTTTCTCAATCCGCACTAAAACAAGGTTCATCCAGCTCTTGCAAAAGCTCTGTTTACAGATGGATGTGTGACAAACGTCCACTGTCTTCCTCCACGCCTGTTGTGTCCTTGTGTCTTTGTGCATCACTGGGGTTGATCCCTCTCTGTTTGCGAGGCAAAGGTCCACAGTGATCATTTGGCATGTGTTTGCCTCCGTACACGTCTCTAGGAGGAAGCAGTGTGAGCGTGTATCAAATATCCCCGTCCAAGCAAATGCATCAGCTGAAATATGCTCGTCAATGCAGCTGTTGACTCAACACTATTATTCTTAAAAAGAAGTGATTTAGAACGAGCGCCCGAGCACAATAAAGGGTTTCAAGGCTCGGCCGGCAGTCGAGCTTTTAAACGGCAAAACCAGATTAAGCATTCTGCATTTCTCTCGCTAAAATATTCACATTTCATTTAAATACAGCAGCATCCCAGGCGAGATTTAATTACCATCCAGTGCTATAATGCAAATGAATAATGCAGCAAAGACTGATGCAAAAGGAGAGAAATATAAGACTCCGGCTCCAGCATGGGAGGGGAAAAGCATGGGGGTGAAAGGAAAGGGGAAAGGTTAAAAAATTGCCCCCTTGATGCTTATTTTCTTAGTTGGATTTGTAAAAGAGAGAAGGGACAGGAAGGAGGAGAAGAGAAGACGAGGAGGGAGCAGAGGAGTCAGGGAGGGAGGCGGCGGCAGCGGCAGCGGCACAATTACAAGGCCCGGCTTCTGCTGCGTTTGCCAGGATTTTCCTTCTCCCATTCCAGTAGTTCATTTTTGGAGTAAGTAAATAATAAGAAGTTGGTGATGCTTGCATTTTTAATTCCACCCCCTCCCCTCCCTGCACTTTTTTTTTGTTCAGTTCACTGACTGACATCTGCTATCAATGCTAAGCAGGTGTTCCCGTGCAAACAGACGTGCCCCTGTTTGTGTTTCGCCATCCCCGCCACCGTGCACCCAAATGAGCAACGTGATTAAGAATCCTGTAAATTTTTGAAAGGAAACGGATGGCTGCCCGGCTAGAACGTAATTACACTGCCGCAGCTCACCGCTGCAGCAGCCAGAGCCAAAGCAACAGCAGAGAATTAATAATATATAATGGCATCTTTCCTTGTAATTCATAAATGAAATAAAATGAAGGAGGAGTAACTGCTGATAAGTTTTTTCTTCTTTCCTTTCTCTCTCTCTCTCTCTCTCTCTCTCTGGGGGGAGGGGGGACGTGGGGTGTTGCACTGGCAATTTTCAGAAATTGAGTCGAGACGATCATCTTCTCCGATGCGTTAAGTCGACTCAGTGTGTGTGTGTGTGTGTGCGCGTGTGTGTGTGAGGAGAGCAGGGAAGACCGATTTCCTTCTTTCTTTCACTTTCTGCTGCTTCTTTTCCCCCTTTTTAGCTCATTTATTTACTAAATGAGGCCTCTGCGTATGTTCCCTCGCTCTCCCTGTTTTGTCATTATCTGCTTTCACTTTGCTGTATGATCATACATGCATTCGCAATGGACAATTAGCTGTGACAGCTCAAGTGGCAGCTAACTTCCTTCCTCTTGGACCTCAAAGGCAGACGGCACATTAAGTTTGCGGTGCGTCGCAGTTTTTGCGTGGCAGTTGTCGAACGTGAAGGTGGAAGATTTCATCTTTAAAAAAAAAAAAAAAAAAACAGTCATACAATCCATCAAGACGTGTCAAAATGCTGCAACGGAATAAAGGGAGGCTGACAACAGGAAACCGTGAGATGAGGCTGAAATGTGCTGAGGAGGAGGAGGTGCAGATGGTAACCTCTGGGGAGGAGAAATGAGGTGAAGGGAGCGAAGGCAAGAGGAAGGTGGCGTGACACACAGGCCAACGAAAATCATCTTTGATTTGACAGAATTCTCCGTGCTTGCTCGCGTGATCTGATTATTGTTCAGTTACATCCATCCAAAGATGGCAATCAGCAGAGCTGCAGGTACAAATAACCTCGCTTTGTGGAGTCTGACACATTGATTCATGACGAAAAGCCGGTAGACGCACAAAGGGACGTTGTAAGACATGTTCTGGGACGGTGGCTGCGCTGCTCCACCTCCACACAGGGATTTGTGGCGTTAGCACAGCCTCGTAATGCACTTTCCACCCAATTTATATCCATTTCTCCGTCTGTGTGGCAGTCCAGGCACCTTGGCTACTGTTTCCTCCCACGGCAGCTATTGATAGCGGCTGACAGACATTGTTTGGACAGTGAAAGGTGCGCCTCCCTGTAAACGCTGGCTTGCGAAAGGGAGGCGACACTCTTCTCCTGTCCCCTCTAATCAGAGCCAGAGATGGTTGCATCCTCCCTTTCGGATACACAATAATTACCCTTCTCTGTGAACGCTGGGGCTTCACTCTGAGATGGGGAGGGACCGACGCTGACAATTATATTAGGCGTGTGTGTGTGTGTGTTTTTTCCGCGTGTTCTCTGCCTTGTAGCTACCTTTCCCCTTGCCACAGCTGAAAGACTTAGTCCGGAGCTCATGATATGAAATAATAAGGTGTAGTCGTGTGTGCGGCTCTGGGCTGTAGCAGGACAAAAGTTGTTTTTGTCTGTTTGCCATCTCTGGAAAGAACTGCTGTGGCAGAGATCAGTGGGTTTACTGTATGTGCTGCTCAGTGGGAAGAACGAGGTGAGAGAGAATGCTAAAGATTACATGAATTTATTGCAGAAAATGATGTCGTCTGCGGTGTAGTCCGACAAAATAATAAGCCTACTCACTGTTTCCACAGCTTTCAAACACATCTCAGGGTCTCTATTAGCACATGTAGTGTCCTCGGTTGACTGTGAGTCCAAGGTGAAGAATTAACTTTCACCGTCTGATTCTAATGGGATGTAGCAAAGTCAAATACACAACAGCAGAGCTGAGTGTGTCTTAGTGTGGTAGACAACACGCCGCATGTGGAAGAGCCGTTACAGCCGAACACAGAAAACCTAACGCACAGCAACGAAGGAGCAGAAAATACAGCAAGTGTCTGTGCTATAGACGTCAGAAGCACCGGGTCTTTGCCTCAAGTTGACAAAAGTGAAAGGAGTTTTTGACTCTGGTGACTGTTGCAGCTCATAACTTTGAATCTTCATCTGTTGTCGTGATCACGTTTCGACTATAATCCTTGTGACGTGAAGTACTTGTGTACTGCTGCTGTTTTGTTGATGGGACTCGGGAGGAAGTTGCGGTACTCACACGCAGTCATTGTACTGAGCTTCTCCCCGTTGTGGCGCAGCAGCCGATGTGACTTTCCAGTGCGTTTGGTGTTTGTGGTGAGCATGCACGGCAGCAGTGCTGTAATGAAAGAGCAGGACTCGCTCCTGCTGTGCTGAGATGATACAGTAGCGCACACAGAGGAGTGTTTGTGACCTATAGAAACTCGGTATAATAGCGGCAACAGTCCGAGCAGCACTGAAGGAGGAAGACAGCACAGCTCTGTCTCAACTATCTATGGTTGTCATCGTGTGCAGGCGATGTTTTTCTCCTCCAGCTGCTGGGAGATGATTCGGGTCACCGCGGGCTGCCGGGCAGAGGGGGGGGCTGAGGGAGGCGAGAAGGAGGGGGGGGGGCAAACTGACGAATCAAGGGGGCGATTGTGTCTGGTGCCAGTCAGTCGTAATTAAGAGCAAGGATCAGGGGGTGGACGCTCGCATACACACCGTTACACATGCACGCTGCCAGACCCAGGGACATAAAAATCACATGAACACACACACACATGCACACAGACATGTACAGGGACGCGCTCACACACACACGCCAGACCCTCTATAGAGAGCAGCTCACCTGAAAATAATCGCTGCGAGGGGCAGCAGGGGATGCAAATGAGGCCGGAGGTTAGCGTGGGAAAAGTGGAGCAGTGTAGCCCGGGACTAGGTGATCCTCCAGGCAGGGGGCCGGCCTCAGGAGGGGCCTTTGTTTCCAGACTCATACCCAGCGTGCACCACCACCTCCTCCTCCTCCTCCTCTTCTTCCTCCTCCTCACCCCCCCACTCCTCTATCACCTCCCTGTCCAGGCCAAGCGCAGAGAAAAGCAGTGATATATGGTTTGTTTAACAAAGAGAAATGTGTGTGTGTGTGTGTGTGTGTGTGTGAGAGAGACTCAGCAGAAGTGACAGATTTGTTTTATCAGTCAGATATGAGCTTGTGCGGGGAGCTACTCAAACTGCTCAGGCGTTCTATTTTGTGTTTCACCCAGTTTCACTTACTCTGGGTGTTATTAGGATTGTGTTGTCAGGTCATTAGAATGGCCTCAGGCTAAATGTTAAGGTTATTCATAAGAGTGTGGTCACAGCTCCTGGACACCAGAGCGTTTCACGCCCTGAACACTCGAGGGTCAGAACATGTCAAAGTGGTTTAAACAAACTAATGGGTTCTCTCTCTGTTTTTCTTTCCGGTGCGGCCCACCTCCACCTGTTTCTCCTCACTCCCGAACAGGTAAGCGCTGCATGCTAATGCTAATGCTGTGTTGCGTAAACTGACTCCATATTATCCCCTTACATCACGCACACACGGCGCACATTCAGACCCGGCCAAGCAGCCTGAGCGGCGACGGATTCCTTTAACGAAGAGGGAGATATTGCTTTGTGAACAACACGTTCTCATAAATATTCAAAGGGCTGAGAGGAGCTGTAAAAACCTGTGTATGATGGGGGGGGGGGCTCTCCAAACAAGATGCTAAATGTAAGAGCACGGTAGCAACCTGTTTGACAGCGCAGCAGTGGATGCTGTTCACACCGTCCTCCAGACACCCGGCCCATGTAATACCTCTCTCTCTTAATTATTATTTATTGGCACTACCTCTGGCTCCCCTCGCCTCCTCGGTCCCCTTTATCGCTTTTCTAAATAATTTCTACAAACGAGGAGGTTCTCGCTGCTGTCGGCATGCACGCACGCAGGCATGTACGCTCAGCTTACGCTCATCAAAGTTTAATCGAAGCCCGCATTTCCGTTTTTTGGAATAAAGCACACTTAAAAAATGTAGATGCAAATTATTTTGCATTATTCATGCGTTCTCCCGGTCCTTGTAGATTTAAACATTTCCGAGGCCACCTTGATTCAAGTAATTACCTAGGCCTCAGCCGGCTCAGTCATGAATAAGGTATTTCCTACAAGCAGAGTATGCGCCTGATGAGCTTTTAAAGTGGCTGTACACCGAACTTGTGTATTGCTTCTCCTGCATGAGTGACTAGAACATGCGTCGCAATCGCTCTCAGGTGGTGGCGGTGGAGGCGGGGTTGGTGGGGGCAGCCAAGAGTGACAGCACTCTCACTTTCATGCACCGGGGGCCTTCAGGTCTCTATTTGTCGTCCCCTTTGTCTCTGAGTCCTCCTCAGTCCCGCCCTGCTCTTTTTCCTTGTGTCGCTGCTCCCGAAGCGAAAGTTTCTCGCTGCCAGCAAGAGCCCAAACGTCTCACCTCGACAGCTTGCGGCTGAAATTTGCTAAATGAAACATGTTTATACAGGTTCTTACGGAATTAGTACGAGATTGGAACGTAATTCAACAATAATATCAAATCCGCTGCCTTCACAAGACTTTTTGGACTTAAAAGGAGCGTTGCTTCATGCACAGAATTTCCAGTTCTCCGGTATAATGTTCTGACTAAAACACTCGGCGGCGGTTAAATATCAGTATGATTGCTGGCTCTCTCGCCCTCTCTCTTTACCAACCCCCCCCCTCCCTTCGCCCTCGCCTCTTTGTATCTTTATCCATTTCAGTCTGAAGGATTCCAAAGTGTTTCGCATCTGAGGAGCCTAATATCCACCTTTAAGCCGGTGGCTTTGAAATCTCTTTTTGACATAACAAGGGAAGTTGGCTTTCCGCCTGCTTTACCTGAGTGCCACTGAAGATCCTTCTAAATCGCACCTGGCTTTGTTGGGCAAACACCCCCACCTCCCTCTCCTTTCTCCTCACTAACACCTTGTGTGCACTCCTTGATGTATGAGGAGTTTCATTTCAAAATGAGCTCCCCTTTTATTGCAAATTGCCGCGCGCAAGTCGAAGTTATCAGCAATCTTGTGAGGCTGCAGAAATGAGCATCAGGTGATAATTACTTTCTGCAATTTATTCATAGTGTTTTGTGAGTGAAACCTCTTGATGTCCACTCTCAGAAATGACAGTCACCTTGACAAAAAGCCCTTGTAATCCACGCTAAGCCCCTGTTTTTGACTGCATCTCAAAAGCAGGCTTTTACATCAAGTGTATGTTGTTATACCTTCAACTGTCAACTGCTCGGAGCGCTTGAAATCTGACCTCACCTTCGGTCGAGACAAAGACGAGCAGTATCGATTCTCGGATCAGAGCCGGGCAGATGACACTCTATACCCTGCGGATCCTTCCTGTAATATCACGTGCGGTACAGGCATTACTTTTTCTTTCGTTTTTTCTAAACGTCAGAAATTAGCATGTTAAACTGCAACCGGAATCTAAAGGGTGACCCTAAGTGCAGAGAGGAGCGTGTGTTGTTGTGCAGGAACAGGGAACAAAGCGAGGTTAGATGGGAAGAAAAATGCAGCTGTGGCCTACAAGCGGGGGGAGGAAAAACAAAGTAGTTGACTCCGTGACTCCATCATCTTTACTACCCAGCAGAAGAATTAATATTTAAACATTCTAATAATGTAGCTCGCCTTGCATGCACTTTTAAGAAAAGCAACAATATTTTTCACCTGGGGTAACACAATGATTTTTCTTCCCGCTGTGCACAATTTCCCTTTCTGATGATCTCCTCCAAGCTTCCCACCTCCACGCTGCAGCCGGGCGCGCATCCCCCAAACCCGTTTTGTGATTTCCGCGTTATTTTTTTGCCCCGTACACACACACACACACACACACACAAAAAGAAGAAAAATATTCATGGAGATAAATATTGAAATGAATTTTCCCTGTATATGAGCGAGACAGTCGAGGCCGCGGCTCTAGGAATGCACAATGTGTTCCCTTGAGGAGCAGGCAGTGATTCATAAAATCGAACCTGTTTGAAGGAGGAACTGGGACTGAGCAGAGAATAGAGAAGCAGCAGCATAATGGAGGACAAACTTGTGGTTTTCAAATGTTTTGTTTGTTTTTTACATGTGCCGTTGAGCTGCCGTGGCTTTTGCCCTTTCATACACGCAGCTTAAGCTTTGTTTTTTTCACTCTTAACTGTAAGCTTCAGTGCATTCGACTCCCGGTGTTTATCTGCCTTAAATTGCAAATGTTTCCTCTGAAACCGAGGCGAGTGATAGTCTGTTTGTTTAAAGCTCGTTCTGAAGTTAGTTTGTTTATCAAGCCAGTGATCGAAATGAAAAGTTTGAGCCGCCAAGAAGTTTCCTGTAAAGTTAGAAGCAAGGAGCCAAAGTGAAACGGTGAAAGTAGCAGCCATTCAGTTCGATGCCAGCAGAAGAACGCTGCTTAAGATGTCGTTGGATACTGGGAGATGTGATTTTTTTGTTTTCATCTGCTGTAATTGCTGTTGCTGATAAACTTTGGATTTACGCTTATTTTAACCCTTTAAGTCACTTAGAACAAGACCCAGATGTCCCGAATCATTCTAACATAATGGCAAAGCCTTTCTCAGCATAACACGAGCGCAGTCAGCTGCAGACACACCTCACAAAGGCTGCTATTAGCATCAAAGGTGTAGGTAAGTGTTGACTCCCGAGGGATGAATGCAAACAAACACACACTGAAAGGGAGGGAAATTAGCCAAATCGACCTATTCTCAAAGGCGTCGGGGTTGAATATTTTACAGCCGTGCAGTTTGAGCGAGCGCCTGTGAACGCGCGCTGTCAAACCGAATGCATTACAGATGCCTTAAGGTTTAGTAATTGATCATGAAAATGAATTGCCAAGCGGCCAAGGCTAAATTGAATGACATAAATAAGAGTTATGCATTAAGCCTCGCTCCCTGGATCTGTTTATGTGTATCTGAGCGCTGAAGGCTCGGGATCGGGAGGTGAGGAGCATCTTTCATAGATCACAATGGCATTTATTCTATTGCTGCACGTCTCGCAGTGCGCACACCTTGTCTGAAAGCTGCACACAACAGCCAGCTTTCTTAAAAGATCATGTTGTAAGCTGATTTCGACATCTTATGCAAGGTGCCTCGCCGAGGATAGAATAGTTTGTCTGGCACCTCGGGGCAGAGATTAAAGTCGACGCTAAGGTGTAGCAGCACCTTTGTGTTGATAAAGACGCTTTCCCTTTGATACATGGTGTAACCGAGTGAAATCCAACAAGCTCACCGCTAAACGGTGCAGAACGGGGCTAAAACCCTTCCCGTCCTTTCCCACAGGTTTGGACGTCTCGGTGGCGAGTGATAGAGCGCGATCAGATGCAGGCTTTAATGAACACAGCGCAGCCAGAGAGGAGCAGAGGGCAGTTTGGAACGTGGCTAGTGGTTTTAAATGGAGGGTGACAGGGTGAACCGGAGTTCATCGGGAATCAGAGTGGAAGGAGTGAGTAGAAAATAGTGGTTTTAGCACCAGACGAGGCCGAGCCAAATGAATTCAGCTGTTTTGAATTTTAGATTTGAATTAACTCAGGCTTTGAAAATGGGCACACATCTAGTCCTGGAGCCGTTCAAAGTAGCAGTGTGACAAAGTTCAGAATGTTGTTAGGCGCCGTGGTTCGCTCACGCTAAGCCGTCTACACCCAAATTCCCTCGAGACGAGGGTTCATCGAGGAGGTAGGAGAGGAAACAAAGGAGAGAAAGATGAGACGATGGAGCAATGGGAGAGTTTGCCGGTTCCAAGAGTCAGTCGACACTGAAACGACCATGTAAACTTTAAATCAGGCAGCACGTCCGAATTCACAGCCGTGCGGTTCGCTTGCGACAATGGCGCTACTGAAGTGTGTGATTGTGTGTGTGGTTTTTATGTAACCCCCCTGGGACCTCCCCTCCCTGCCTCCCGTCTTCCATCCCTCCCCCTCTTCCTGCTCTCTCCCAGGAATAAAGCCAGACACTGCATCCAGGAATCACCTTTTTAAACCTTAATTGATTCCCTTTAAAAGAGGCCCATGCTGCCACCCTGCATTAAAGCCCGAGAGACGGGCCTCATGTCAGATTGGCCTGCCGCTCTGCATTTGTCCCACCGCCTCTGCTAGCTGCCGCCGCCGCCGCCGGCCCGGGACATTAGTGCTGGACCGTCAAGAATTCAGTCTAGACTTGGAGAGCAGAGGGATTTAGCACTGTGAAGGTTGGAGCAGATGACTTTCACCAATTAGACTAAATCCCTGGCTAATTTAAGGCACCTCTTTGGCCATTTCAACTCCCGCCGCGTTAAGTACTTTGTTATTTCGGTGCACACGCTCAGTCGTAACAATAGTTGGATGGGGAAAGTTGAAGACGTGACTGCAGTGGTTTGTTGAGGTTTCATGTACAGTTGAAATAATAAGTGACGTTCTATCTTTAAAGGATAGAATCTGACACTCATTTGCACCGATAGCGATCAAAACAACACAACATCAAGATGAACAAGCCAGAGAAATCCTGCCGCAGCTTAAAGCCAGAATTTACGTGTTGACTTTAGTGACACCAGAGTGTTGATCGGAGCATTGTTTGTCCGCTCATGTCTTTGGGCAGGTGATAAATGACATCTGTTGGGTGTGGAGTCAGAGATTGTTGATTTTCGGAGTGTGCAACGAACCCTCCTTTTCTAATATCTGTTGATCTAAGCGTCTGCCTCCTCGTCCAGCTCTGATAATGGATTTAAGGCTCCCCTCATAAGGAACTCGTAGATCTTCCGTCTCTGCTGTTGAATGTGTTCCTGAGGAATGCGGCAAGACGGCGTGGAGCTATTTCGGTCGCAGCTTTGCAACGTGTTGGGACGCCCATCTGGTCTGAATCAGTCAGACCTTGTCCCCACGCCAGCAGGTCTCCCAGCTGTAAAAATATGTCCCGGCTTCATCAAGAGCCCACCTCGGACACGGGTCAGTCGGACACAGATGACCCGACACCTGAAGAGAAGTCTGTTTTCTCTCCTGGCGTGGTCCACATGTTCTCACTCACAGCTCTTCTGCTGCTCACGACTTCCAATTCAGTCACAACAGCAAACCGTGACGGTGATTTGAGACTGAAATGAGAGCGTCCAGGCGCTCCCAGTTTACCAACAAGCTAAAAATAAAACCTGTTTGATGTTGAAACTAGATCAATGCATCAGCCGGCTCCAGCCGGCCTCGAGGAGCGGCTACCTTCACTTTAGTCTGGCTTTCAGCGGAGAGTCCTCCATGAACGTAACAACCCCGAACTTTCAGATTTATTGCCGCACACACACACAGTCCTGATTATATGCACAACCCTCGCAGCATTCTGAAACTTTGTTTGATTCTTGGAAACTGACTTTGCTGACTCCGCTGAGCCACGAACACTTGACCAGAGACTCGACCCGTTCGCTGACCGTCATGGCCGTCTCCAAGTTTCAGCGGCAGTGGTGACGACTCGAGGGCAGTGAGTTGGCTGCTCTTTTTTTTTAAGAGGTGGTTTGAGGCAGAAGCACAAGGGCAGGTTGTTTTCTCTCCTCTCTGAGACGAAGAGGAGGAGGAGGAGGAGGGAGGGAGGGAGGGAGGCAGGGAGGGAGGCAGGGAGGGAGGGAACACTCTGCATGACAATACCTACATCTGTCTGCTGTTTTGTTCTTTGTCATATCAGGGGGTGTCTTTGTATCAGAGCACTGTCGTGGTAACAGGAGGTTAGAGGTACGGGGTGACGGGGGGAGGTGGGTAACGGAGGAGGGGCTGTCGAGGGAGAGACTTGTGACTCAAACGCGCCTGTGACACACCTTTTGTTGTGCTCCAATATTTGATCCTCTTAGCAGTTTGCCATGCCTACGCCCCCTTTGTACCCTCCACCACTATTAACACACACACACACACACACACACTCTCTCCCACTTTCATTTGCTGTTTGTCCACCACACAATCCTGCTTGTTGGCCATTTTTTCACTCTCTCTTGTCACCTGTTTGTCTCTCAGCTAATAATCCAGGGTACGTTTGTTTTATTCTCTGTTAGCAGCCAGATGGGTGGGAGTAATTACACTTAAACACCGCTCTGTGAACATCTTAGCTTCAAAACTAAACTCTCTCTTATCTACTTTGACAACAAGATAAGCACATTTTTTCACTTTCATCTATCTCGTAAATCTTACTTCTCCCTCCGTAGGTGGTGCCCTTATTGCCATCAATTTGCACAGTTGGTTAAAGACCAGGAAAAGTTTATAACCCAGCCTTTATTCTGCCTTCTTCCCCTTGTACTCGCACATTCAGGAGAAACAAAGTTGAGGCAGCAGGCCTCTGGAGAGACCATTACAGGCCCTTTATTGTTTCTGCGCTGAGGTCATCCTTCTGCTCAGCGTAGTCGGAACAAAGGCCAAGGGTTTATTGCAGGCTCAACTGTGTGAAAGGAAACGCACTCCAACATTGTTTGATTCTCAGAGATAGTAGGCAGGCATCCCTGCTGTTTCCTTTGGATGGTATACACCGACCGGCTACAACATTAACACCACGTATCAGTGTGTGAGCACATTTTCACTGTCAGCCAGGTTTGTTTCCAGCCGAATCCAGAGACGGGGGTTTATTCTGCGTGACGTGTTCACCGCATTTCGCTTGAATTTTCTCCACAAACCCTTCCATGCCCGCGAGTGCCCCGGCCGAGGTGTCGAGCGTGACAGTTTGCTCGTGTCGGGATGTCATCCCCGGTTTCCCTGACATGTTGACGGGCATCGGAGACAGCCAGGAAGAGCAGCAGGGGTGGGTGAAGGGCAAACAGGAGAAGGTGTCACGTGTGCTCCTTTCCATACCTTTAAGCCCCAAATCAACCGAGTCTCTGTTGTTGTCTTTTTTTTTTGTGATTTGGGATGTTTTTTAGTGACCTCCATAAATGTGTTAACATCCCCTGGTTATTGAAAGGATGTTTAGGAAACAAAGAGCGATGATACATTTACGACGTTACTATCAAATCATAGAAACCTTTGCTGCATATTTGACACTAAAAAGTATTCCAAGTGCCATTTGAGGCAAGTGACGCCACCAAACAACCATAAATTACATCAAACTTGAGCCTTTGTTTCCATTTCCCACTTTAAAATGTATCAGTATCACCACTTATATCATCAGGCTCAATAGCAGAACTCATGAGGCTGTGGTCACAATGTCAGCCCCTTTGTTTTTGATGCGGTGACCTTGGTAATTGTGATGGTAATTACAATAAGTGGCCATTATATTTCAAGGTGCAGCGACCTTCATTATCCAAATCAATTTGAGTCACTATCAATTTGATAATACCCTAAATGTGTGGCTGCGTGGAAGATGCACACTCTGCACGGCTGTCGTCTGCCGTATAATGGAATGCTGTTATTGAGATTGAGCCGCCCCTCTCTCATCCACGGCGGCAATCAATATTAACAGCTTGTAAAAAGTACGGCAAAAGATTAGCCTCCTCCTCCACAAATGGAAAGAGATACTTAAACAAAAGTGCAGCGGATCAGGGCCCTCGGATGGAAGTGCACAGCCCCGGTCTGCAGTGTTTGTGTCCTGTGAAAGTTGTCCTGGCGGTTTGTGGGTTTCAGGAAGCGCTGCCTGAAACTGATCTGCGGGCACTGAGGCCGATGATGGATATTTGTCCATGAAAAAGGTCGGATATCAACAGATATCAGCCAAGTATTCCATGCCACAGGCAGCTGGGTCCAACGTCTCTCCTCAACAAATATGTTCTGAATCACGTGCATTCTCAAATCAAACAACAGCCTGAACATTAGAACCACTGTTATTCAGTGAATAGACATCTGTTAATTTAAATAATGCTTATTTTCATCAACATTTTCTGAAAGCTTTTTTTTTATTGGTATGGTGTTGCCACCTCATCCAAAATTTGTCTGCTGTAAACAGGTGGGAATATTCTGACCGCACCAGCCGATTTGTTGCACCCTTTTCACGACAAAAGGTCTTTCAGGAGCCAGTTTCTCGACAGAACTGACTTAGATGGAGATTGTTCACACTAGCTTCACCGTGGAGCTTTGCCAGGCCTTGCAGGCTCAGGGACATCTGTATTCATGTCTTTAACTTGCATTCGGGGTATAAAAGTGGGGACTTGGCTCGTGAACACGATCCACCTGGATTTTCGTGACCTCAGCTTGAAAAGGAGCCGGCGTCCTGGCACAAGCCTGTCTCTTGTCTCAATAGATCGGAGGCGGAGCGCAAGCTGACACATTCGGACATTCTACGAGCCTCTTTATGCTACAGGAAAATACACCCCACCAACACAGAGCTGTTAAATTCTGCACCTGTATTGTGTTGCAGAAAAAAGTGCAAGCCAGGCACTTCTCCTGGCCTTGTCCAGCAGCAATATTCGGAGCTTAATAATAAAAAACAGACAATTGTTTGGCAGTTGTTTTGATGTATGTGCCTATTCGCCGGGTTACCCCCTCTGTCTGACAATGCAGGAGAGAGATTGTTTTCTGAAACAGACCTCCCCCCCACCACCTCCCAGCTGAAGCAACTCGGCCGGCCCAAGGCGTGATTTGCGAGGTACCTGACATAATTTACCGTCCGGGGCGACTCATATTTCAAAAAACGAGGACAAACAGTATTGAATGTACCGCCAATATAATTAATTGCAATCATGATCATGCGGAAATTGTTTGCCCCCGTATCCCATTCATGCATTTTAGAAGATGCACAGTGCAGATCTGGCTTTTTGTTTATGGTTACAGCACAGATCCTCCGTATCAAGTCATTCATGTATGTAGTCGAGAGCTTGAGTCCAGCAAAGAAATAAGCCATTACAACAAGTTTTTCATAGAAACTCACTCCATCTTTTAGGGCTTGATTTAAGAAGCACGATGAAGATTATCTGCAGTTTAAAAGGACAAAGAGCTCACAAAGACAAAGCAGGTACAACATGTTGCTCCCCAACGGTGAATCGATGCTAAATTGTAAATGGTAAATATTCTTGATGAACTACACGCTCAGAGGAATCCAGCAGCAGAACACTGAGATTACAGTGTGGAGTCAAAAAAAAAAAAACAGCAATTATTTCAGTGACCTCATTGTCATCTGCTGGAAAAATGTGTAATTAGCGCGTGTTTACAAGTCTGGCACACCTGCAGCTCATCTTTCGCTGTAATGTTTGCCTTCAAGAAGCCGGGCGGCTGCCAGCCACTGTCACTGGCTGTCACCGAGAGAGAGAGAGAGAAAATAAAGAAGCAAGGCAGAGAGAGGGGCGAAGTAGAGAAGAGAGCACCACTGTGTGTGCCATTCTTCCAGAAATCTCTGACTGGCTTAATGCCGCCGTTGCTGTGCATGTGAAGAAATGGGCATTTACATGGGTATACAATAGAGACTACATTACTTACACAGTAGCCTCATTATATCCCCGACGCCTACCTTCTGCCCCGCACTGGTTTACTCACTCCTAGCTCTTATTGTTGGGGTATAATGGCGCTTGGGCATTTCTGAAATTCCCTCATTATTCAGCTTATTAAGGCTGCACCAACTCGATAATCGTGCCGCATTTCGTGTCAAAGGGGGCGACTGTGCTGATTTGCCACATTTGAAGGCTAGACAAGGCTGCGAGCTCAATCCTCCACGCATGCAGGCGGGATGAAATTGCTCTGTAAATACAGGCGACGTGTAATGCTTTTTCGCCCCGGCTGACACAATGCGCGCTCCTCCCGGGAGTCAAACCCAAGGCGAAGTGCACCTGACAGATAACCCGGGCGATTTGGATGTCATTACAACAGGAGCGGGAACACGCCGGGCAATCCGTCAGCGCAAAAAACACAACAGGCAGCTGTGGAATGCAACAGCAGCATCTGATGAGCACGGGGGTGGGCAGGGGGGCGGGGGGGTGACACAGCCTTGCCATTTGCGTCCTTTTCCTGACACCAAATGCTCCATAGTTTCCGGGCTCAAACCTGAGGGGCAAAGAGTCAGGCTGACAGAAAAGAGATTTGAGTGGACGTGCGTTGAGCTGTCACTGAAATGTTTTTTCTTTTTTCCCTCTTTTGTGTTCAGAAAGGATTGTCCTACATTTACTTTGAGAGAAAATGTCACATCCGCTAATGGCGCTGACAGCAACCGTTGGCAGCAAACAGGCACGGCGGAGGGAAACGTACAGATTCAACAACCGCCACCACGAGTCACCCTGTGCGTTAAAAGGGGCAAAAACGCTCGCAGCTCTGTGGCCTCTGCTACGGAAAAATGGGTCACAAAGAAACAATTGCCAGTCGCCACACAAAGCATGTTTCTTCCTCCTCTTCTCTCTGTCTTCACATGTATTGAGTTTAATTATTGTGTGAGGCGCTTAAGCTTTCTTTGGGCTGAAGCATCCTGTCTCTTTTTGAAGAATGTTCAGAGGCAGTTCAGGGATGCCAAGAATATGTGGCCGCCCAGGGCTGGTCGAGGCTGCGTTTTGCTATGTGACATGTTGTCATATACGGGGGGGAAGAAAATCAATTGGCAATTAAATGATACACCTTGTGAAGATGACAAGAGGCATTTGGTTGCACAGGAAGAAGTGGGTAGTGAGGGGCTTTGTAATGAAGGCCTAATGACTATTCATAAGTGATTTTCAGTCCGCTGATCCACTCGACTGGGAAGCTCTGCCCTGGAGAGTCGGCGCTGTCACTTTCTCTCACCTCAAAAAGGCGCCGCAATCGACGGTGTAGGATGTGAGCGAGAAATTACCCAGAATTCTGCCCTGGGCCTGTCTCAGGTCACATGCAGGAGGATGGGAACACACATCTGGCACACTATAGGTGCCACCGGAGGACAAAAAACTGCAAATCAGTGCGCTGCGAGTGTCCGGGAATGACAGCAGCGCATACCTTTTCACACGAGAAGGAGTTTGGGGCTTTGTTCCTCTCCTCTGCTCGTATCCTTTTCGTCTTATGCGGCTAACGGAGCTCTGAGGTGGCCATCTGCAGACGCCGGAGCGTAGATTTACGACCTCGCCGTGAACTGCGGTCAATAGGTGATAAATTTGAGAGGCTCACTTTGCAACAGAGCCGGGCTTTAAACGCGATATCTCCAGGGAGCGTTACAGCCGCCAGCTGAAGTAAGAGGACGACGTGATGCCCTTTTACCCCGAACGTCAGATCATCAGGCCACTTCGCGTCTGATCTCCACCCCCCCCCGCCCTCCCCCCGTCCTGCTTGCTGCATCTCTCTCTCTGGAAATGTTATTTGGCAATTAGAATAGCAGGCGGCAATTCAAAACTCTGCCCACTGACCCTTTCTCTGATTACATCCATATTTCTACCACAGTTTCTGTGGTTTGTGGCTCCTGTCTGATCCTCGGGTATCCCTTTCCCCATCCAGCCATGTCTCGATAGAGCTAACAAATACCCAAAGACCCTCTGCTTGTATACGTCCTCTGTTCAAACACGGTATTATCTGCCTCTTATCACCTTGTGCAGCTCACCTTATCTAAGGTAAATACAGTAATGTGCTCATTAGGCTCTGCTTCATGGCTACTTGGCAGGCATGTTTGCTCAGTAATAAGAGCTTGTCAGAAGCAGGCCAGGTCAGTGGAGTGGGAGTGTGTGTGTGTGTGTGTGTGTGTGTAAACGGAGGAGGCTAAAACCCAGAAATTATGCTTCCAGTGCAGCTCTGCAGCTCAGTAATTGAATGAGTCCCAAGTACCTGGGCAAGTCGTGGCTTTTACCCCCGTCTGCAAGCCAAGACTCTATAGCTTTTTTCAGTTTTTTTTTTCTTTACTCCCCCTGCAAGTGGCTTAGCGCCAAAACGACTATTACATAATTAATCTGCATTGATCATCTGGTTAGCGCATGAATCAAATGGCAGAATAATTGAGTCATGAAGTTTTGAGGCCTCGGCTCGCTCTCTGCATGCCTCTCCTGATGCTGTGGCAGCACAAGTTCACCAGACAATGGTTTAACATTGTGAACCCGAGGTGAGAAGTCAGTCTCGGGTCTTAATGAGGTTACAAGTCGGGTCTTTAAATTAAGGGAAGCTCAGAAGAATTACTTGGGTCCAGATTAGATTGCTCCCGAGAGCGTCGTAAAGATTTGAGTTTTCTGCATCTATTTTCTACTTAAGGCCGTGTGTGAAAACTAGGCCAGGTTTCCTCTCTTTATTTTGATTGTTAGGGGCTTTCAGCACACACATCTCGCTTTAAAAATGGCAACATATATTGACTCATAACCTTTTATCACCCTTTTATTAGAATCATTTACTGTTGGGACATTGGGTCAAGTGTGAGAAATTTCCTCTTTGTGTCGGCCGGGTCGAAACAGGGACCTGCATAGCATGTTAGCACGTGAATCACAGCTCAAATAATGCTTGGCAAAGCAAGTCCGGTGTGGCAAATGGACCTCATCAGCAGAAAAACCCGAGCCGCGTTCACCGCTGCAAGATTGTGCAGGAAATTTACAAATAGGTGCCGAGGAATAACGCTGTCCCCTCTACAGGCGATAACGGCCGGGGAAGGTAGTTTGCTGTAATCGGGGGTAGATGGGAGGGAGTGAAAGTGAGCCATGTAAATCAATGCCTGATCCAGATAGTGTGTGTGTGTGTGTGTGTGTGTGTGTGTGTGTGTGTGTGTTTGAAACAAAGGCAGAAACAGAAAGAAAGACAAGAGACAGAGTGAGAGCAAACTATGTCACTGTCCAAGGTCTAATCAAGTCATTTTGTTGTATTATGGAGCAAGTAAATGTGATATTAACGTAAAGTACATGTTGGAAATGAAAAGTCTTTTAAAAAAGTGTGTAAAATAGAACATTTTTTTTCTAAAAACTAAAAGTTGGAAAAATCAATGTACAGCTAATTTTTTTTTTTTTTTTTTTGCGTTCTAACCCTCATGCTTGGATCATAATGATTTGAAAAGGAGATATAAAAACATTGATTGCCCCGCTCGTTTTGACAAAGACGAGACTTGGAGGAGGATTTTTGGAGCTGAGCAACAGCTCTCCGCAGCTCCCGGCTCGCTCCGGCTGAGGTCAGTGCATCAGCAGCAGCTGTAGTAGCTGACTAGTTTTAATTGAAGTGCCGTCATTAACGCTGCTATCATTATTACAAAGCGAGTGGTTCGGATGATACTTCTGTCCCCAGCCGCCGCCGTCGCCAGTGCCGCCGCCGCCGCTCCTCCAGCCTCCCGTGCCCACCCCCAGACGCCCGCACATCATTATGCTGTGGCATCTATCAGATACTGGCTTAATTAGGGCCTGTACAGCACATTAAGCAAGGGGAGTAGCTGAGCTCAAATATTTATAAGGTTGAGTGTATTTATGATCTGTGTCATAATCCCTTATTGGAAGATTTCAGTGGAGGTTTAACAAAGCAGACCCCTGCTCTCCGCTTTACTGACACCTCACCTCCCCCTCCATCCTCCCCCTCGTCTGCCTGTGCATTACCATTCTTTATGGGACGTAATGGGCAGATGCTTATGTCCGTATAAACACAGGACACATAAAACGTAATAACGTGGCGTCATGCTGCTTTAAAACAAGCATGTACACATTGCCTACTTTTGCCAAGCGCTCGCTGAGCAGACTAAGGGACTAACAGATGCAACAGAAGTCCCTGAGAGCCCGATGAAGACGTTAAAGTAATCAGTGACTAGACAGAAAGCTCGGGCTGAACTTTTACCTGTTGAACTCTGATTGTTATTTAGTCTGATGCCCTTTATCTGCCGGCACACTGTGCTCCTCGCCGCACTACGTGTGCCACACTACGAGAAAATAAACCGACTACAGAGACGAATTCCTGGCTTTTATTTTCTTAATCTCCCATCTACGATGAGTCTATTTTTAGGCTGCGCAGAAAGTGCAGGTTTGAGTGGCGGTGAATGGCACTTCTGCCCCGCTGCTGCTCCTCCAGGCTCCTCTGCGATAACCCCTCTTGTCCCTTTTTGTTCAGGCAAAGGTGTCATCGTCGATGAGAGTCCTTCCCTTTCTCTCTCTCTCTCACTCAGGCATCGTCTTCTTTTCCTTCATGTCTCGCCTTGGGCGAAACCACAAGGGTCATGTTTATTTAAAACACAAAAACACAGGCCCGTCCTTGTCCTCATCCTCCCTCCCCTCTGAGCGTGTGTGGGGAGGGAGGCAGGTAAGAGTGAAGAGGGGCTGCAATTAGGCATCGTTCTCGACTCTTTTTTCTCCTCAGTGTTCGCTGCACAGGCTTTAATGAGCGAGCGCATTAAAAGTGGCCTGTCCTCACCATTCACATTTACCTCCATTGTGAAACGAGCGCAAAAGTCTAGGAAAGGATTGCGTGTAGGTCTTCTGTGTGTCACAACCCCCCTGCCGCCAATGTTGCAGCAAGGCTGAGGGCAGCAGCTTTGACCCCTGCGCTGTGACACACCGCCATCCGAGGGATTCTCTGATTGCCGGCGTAGCTTATCCAGAGCCAGAACCCGTGGGAAAAAAATGAAGGGAAATACTAAAGCCCTTCTGTTAAGACGCTCTAATACAGATTGCAAGGAGTGAAGCGTGATGCTTCTGCTGACCGCAACAGCAGCTCTGCCCCCCCCCCTCCTCTCTGGGTAAGTGGAGTGAGGATTGCAGAATAGCACCGCTGTTGTTCGCCAATCACTCAGGTGGGGAAGGGGAAACGGTCTTCACCTCTGGGCGTAATTGAGATTAAGTCGTCCTAATGTTGTGTGGGAGGAAACAAGTGCTCGCTTTACAGGGCACAGCAGCGTTTTCGGGCGAGCCACAGTTGGAGTGTATTAGGGGTTTTTTATGCTGTTTTGCCATATGTTGCCAGACCAGTGTGTCAGCATGACAGGGAGGGAGGGAGGGAGGGAGCATTGAGTCATATATTCATTTTAGTCATTCAGCCGATGTTGTTATCCAGAGAAGCTCATAAATGATGTCAGAGAGGAGTACGCTGGAATGGCTGCAGCTTCAAATCCCGTTTTCCTGAATGTGTGACACAAGCAGGAGCCCTGCTGAAATCAAGCTTTCAGCAGCGGAGGTGTTGTAACGTTCGGTAGGGGTCGGAGCACGTGGACTCCTGGGTCTGGATGGTGCAAAAAGTGGAAAACCCGCCGCAACCCCTTGTAGGAATCAGCCAAACGTTGAGTAACGTGGAGCCATGTGTCAGTGGGGCAAGCGAAGAGGACCTGATAAGGTTTCCAGAAACTAGCACGCAATAAACAGGAGAGCTTCGTTACAAAAGGCCAGACACATGCAGAGAAACTTCAGAAATGTATGATTAAAAGTTTGAACTCCTAGAAGTTCAGCAGGCAGCATATGCAACAACTTCACAGCGAAATGTAGCAAGATAAAGGTCAACTTGTGTTATTCCTAGTTAATGTTTCACTAAAATTATATCAGCAAGCAACAGTTTCCTACGAAAAGTTTGTAGATATTTGGTTTTGATTTTTGACTAAACCTTCCTAAACTCTCAGTCACTTCACCCACCTTTCATTCGCAGAATGAAGTTCACACAGTACCACCCACACCATTAGACTGCCAAGTGATCTCAGGGAAATGTAGAATTGCTGAAAATACCTCAGCGGTGACCGCTCAGCACCGAACATGGAAACACAGTATAAAAGGAGGGATTTTGACTTTCCAATCACCACTTTAAATACCTTGAATCCAACCGTAGGTTGTAGCGGTGGTGGGAACAGCGTCCACTGCTCCGTGGCCTCTTTGCCCTCCTGCCTTGACCCTGGAGCAACACATCCAGCCCTGAGGCATCACTGTAGGAGGAGCCCAGCTGCTCCGCAGGCCTCCCGTGTGCCCCCCTGGCCTCCTCCTCCCTGCTCCTCCCTGCTGTGGCTAGCGTAGGAAGGAAAAACCTAGCAGGGAAGAGACCTGCACTCGTAACAGCGTGCGTGAACGCGGCGAGCCTTTGGCCAGGTGGTTGGTGGTGGTGTCTCGCTTTTATTGATTTTCGTTACTTTTCCTGACAAACATCCTCCTCTTTGTTTGGCCACCGAGGGCAACGCGAGGAGCGAGCAGCGTGGGGTGTTTGGAGTTTGAGAGAAAGGCGAGGAACCGGCAGCGTTGCCTGGCCTGGAAAACCTTTGCCTCCTTATCCTCCTCCCTCCACTTCCTCCACTCCCACCGGAGAGCTAACAAATTATTGTGCGTTTTGCTTTATTTTACTGCATCAATTTGAAGCGATTTGAAGGTTTTGCAGGTACTAGCAGCGAATAGCTCGGTGTGCACTTTGTTTCGAAACAGCAGGGCCTCTGCGAGAAAGTGCTTATCCTAGAGGGAAAATTAAGTGTCAGCAAGAAGCAGCAAGAAGGTGGGACACAATAAATTTGTTATATCTCAGCAAGGCTGCTAAGGAGTTACCCCACAGAACAGAAGTCTTCAGTAAACGGGGGGTTTCTTTCTCCAAATTCTGCGCCGCCTCTGTTGAACCCTGCAATATTCCCAGCATCATATATTCCCCCTTCATATCTGCTTGTGAGTCACCACTTTAGGAAACCCACTAAGGTGTCCGCTCGCTTGCAGTTCCAGCCCTTCAACCTGTCAGACACACTTTTGTGACGCCAAATCCCTCTATTCATTTTTCTCCTCTTTGGCACAAATATATTTTTTTCCCCTTTTTCTTGCTCTTTTATCAAGGGCGAACCTGAACTCCGTGGCAAACGTGTGCACAGGCATCCAGGGCACGCAGATCTCCAGGGCCTGTCATTTTACATTTACAGCTGTGGGCGCGTAGCTGACACTCTCATCCGGAGTGACTTGCAAAGAGCGCAACGGCGGACTGAACCTGAATGTTCAGATGTAGGTGAAAAGATGCGATCTGAGGAGAGGAGGTCAGCGTTTTACAGTACGTATTTATCACGGCGTGGGGAGTGCATTCTGTGACCTTTTGATCCCCGAAATCTTTCTAAAAACCTGCGTCACATTCAGTTTCACGTGGCCGTCAGAAAGGATGCGTGCCGCGCTTTGTTTACGCAGCACAATGCGCTCCTGCCACTTATCTCTACACCTATTTGAGTCTTTCATTTTGAATTAGAACCGAGCTCTCCAGAAAATAAAGGATAGCAGCAAGTATTCTGAGGCTCTCCACCTGGCTGACTGAATTATTCAGACGTGCAGGAAGTGAAGCCCACCGCTGCTCTCGCAGGTTATAAAGGCCAAAATTGCTTCATCATGCCCATGTGAAAGCATGCATACATTATTCAGTTAAACCTGAGAAAAATCAGACGTCTCCCTTGGTATTTGTGCAGGCATGAAATGAAATGTGCTCTAGAATGTCTGAGCGGTGGACATTTTCTTCCCCTGAACCCCTTCTCCTCTTTTTCTCCCATGATTGTTACATCCATTTATTGATAGAGCATTTTCCAAATACTACCTTAGAGTTGGGGGAAAAAAGGAAAATGTGTAGGCTCGGAGCCATTGATTTTCCACATTTCTTGTTCAAAGTCAAAGCTTAGGCAATCATGTGCTGCTCATCTCTTTGATAAAAACCTGTAACCTGGTTTTATGGCTGCGTTCGCCCCCCTGCATACCTATCACACACACACACACACACACACACACACACCTAAAACTGTCAGCGCTGAATGCTTTTCTCTAATTGTTCCTCTCCTCTCCTGACTGCCTTATTCATCCACTGTTCCCCATAATGAGAGATACGTCGCTTCACACTGTCGAGCACCTTTCTCATTTGTCTTGCAGGCTAACACACACGCACTCATATATATCTGTGCACAAACACACGTCCCCCCCCCCACTCGCACAGCACTGGGCCTAGGGCCTACTGTATGCTACTCTTATCTTCAACACACAGACTTAGCATTATGCCATCAACAAGCTAGTGTCTCCCCGACGCCACCGTCGCACTGATCTCCCTCTCAGGTTGGACTTCCTCTCCTCTTTCTAAATTGTCGTTAATTTAGCATTGCTAATCTAATAGGACGGTTCCTTTTTTTAAATAAATCACCAAATTCGTTTAATGTCAGAGGTCCTTTTCCACACTGGCAATATTGTCTCTTTTTGCTTTTAATTCGCCGCTCATGTATGCTATGAATATCCCCACACCGTGCATAATGTAATTAAGTATGGCCAATGCAGTGTGGGCAGCCATCCCAGAGCCAGTCAATTTGCTCAACTCAAATATGAAACCTTATGAACTGCCACTGCTTTGCTTTTGCTTCCCTCGGCTCCTGTGCCACTGATGCACCACGCAACCGTGTTCTTGTGGTTTGAAAAGACATTTTAATGTGAGTCTTCTGTCCCCCCTTAAGATGTTGAAAATGTACAGTTTGACCCTTTGGTTTCACAAAATCAGATCTTTTGTCGCTGTTCCGGTGCAGCATTTATTTGTGTGTCTTTTAGCAATAACTGGCAAGGAGCTCAGCATTTTCCTGATGAAATTTGTTGCTCAAGAAAAAGAAGACGGGTGCAAATTTCCAAACACAGGACCGAGCTAAACTCTATTTAGAAGTTACTTCTGTCGAGGGAAAACGGAAGCTGAGACATGTTGTGGTGCTGACAAAAAAAGACGTAGATATGTTCTAAAAGTAGCCCATGTGCCCACCGTCTTATCTGGTTTCCTGTTCAATGTTGCCCACAAAGACGTGAGCTGTGAGCTCATTTACACACGCTGCGCTGCAGCTGCATGAACGGCCAAATGTCATTTTTGCAAGAAAGTTTCTAGTTGTGAAGATGTTGCTGTTGGATACTTTTCCATTCAGATGATTGTCTGAGAAAGCCGAGCGTGTCCCAGTGAACGACTTAGGGAATCCAACAAGGAAACAGCTGCACGGAGAGTGTGAGTGTGTGTGTGTGTGTGTGTTCATGCAGGCCTATGTGCATGTATTTCCCAGAGTTTTCAAAGCGCCTGTGTGATTGCGTGTTTCTAAAGCTCACGTTTAAGTTTTTATTTCAGGGCTGACAAATACAGGTTTTTGAGAAACACCTTCCCAGGTATATCATAAAACATGAGTAGCTGCATGTGTACGTCTGTGTTGGGGATTGGAAAGTCGTTTCCAGTCTTGTCAGCTGTTGTTGTGTCGTTCCAAACGGGGCTCAGGAGAGATTTGGGGGGTGGGGGAGTTAGGGGAGGGAGGGAGAAAGCATGGCTGAATGTAATTTCTTGCCATCCTGACAGCGCTGAGGAATAAAGTGGCGCTCTCTTCCCGGGTGATTGGAGGGAATTGCTTCTCAGGGTGACAAATGATTAGCTGTTATCTCAGGCAGGATTTGATTCCTACAAGCAGACGGCAAGTCGTCCGATCAACCGGCCAGTCAGCCGCCCGGCCGGCTGACTGCGCTGAGTCAGGTAACTCCACGGGAGCATACAAGGGCATATTTACAGGAAATGAAGTCGCCAGCTGTGGCTAACCCTCTTTCTCCTCCCTCCCACCTTAGGGCCCCCACTCGGACTAAACCTAATCTGCTCTGTCAGGGGTAGATTATGACTTTGGTTAATTGGAGATGGGCTTCGCTGACAGTCGGGCCTGTTGTTACCCAGCGGTGCTGGTGTTTTGTTGCTGCTTTTCATTATGATGATGCATCTGCCACAGTAGCAGCAGCTTCAATGGGCTCAGCTCAGACTCCCGTAAAGGTTCGCTGTGTGACAGTCAGACACACTGTACATGTGTTTTAGCTCTTTATAGCCGTGGGACCAAATATTGAACAAGTATCCACAGCATTCACAAAATAAAACCAATAAAGGACGATTTAGTCCGTCCAAGTTTGCATTACAAGATACAGAAATGTTTGATCCGGATATTTATGGAGAGCCGACTGTAGCACATCACCCTTAATAAAAGGATCAGGTAGATGCCTGAGCTGTCACAAACCTTAGGATCTAATGAGTCCCTCAAGCATTCGAACCCACTGCAAAAAAGTTCAATTTGTCTTGACAAGATGAGTGCACGCTGAGGTGAACTAATGTTGGCAGAGAGGAAATCTGACTTTTTCTTTTACAGCAGGCCCTAATGAAGAGGGTTGATTCCTCTGTATCACACAGGCTAAGGGTTTTGACATTAATCCCCGGGTAGACCTCAAGCCTTTGTCCGTCTAATGGCTCTTTGGCACCTTGGATTCCTGTTGGAAGCCAATTTGTAGTACTGACATCGAGGCGGGTGAAGCAGCTCAGCGGCGGCCACATTCGGAGAGAAGAGTCAAGGTGTTAAAGCCTGATTGGTTCCTCTCTGCGGTGCAACGGGTGCCGGGCTGTCACCCTACGAACACATGCTTCTCAAATGTGTCGACATTTGCCCCCTTTGCGCCCTGTACAGATAAGAGAATTTGAGAGTTATAGCCACATTAGAGGAAGGCTTGAGAGGAGAGAGAAAAATGTCTGAGCTGAAATATCCCTCTGTCGCAAGAGTAAATAAGTTCTCCCCATGCCAGCGAAACCCCATGGGATCAATTAGCTGCCCATTACCATAGATACAGAGAGTTTCTTACGCAACAGCTTGCTTCAAAATTTGAGTGGAGGGAGGGAGACGAGAGGGGGAGAATGTTTAAGGATCTTGTCAAACTTCACCTCCAGCTTGAACAAGCGTTGCGGGAGACTCTGGCATGTCGTTCGGGTCAGGAAAACAACATGAAAACGCGCCTGTCAGCCGCTCTGTTTTCATTACCTGAAACAACAAACAGTCGAGGAAAAAAACGGAGAAGAGGAAGGAAAGAGTGAGTGCCCCCCTGGGGCGCCATTTACTTCCTGTGCAGATGAGAAGATAGGTGGAGAAAAGACTGCTTCGCCCCTGAGATTGGGTTAACACTTTATCTCTTCTCCGGCCTCCTGCGACATCCTCCTGTGATTTTCCTCCTCGTGCTTAGTGCCACTCTGCACAGACTGGCGAGGGTTACGTGTTTGATGCAACCCCTAGCGTTCTCTTCCCCAAGAGCAGATCGCTAGCAGTGCCAGCGTCCAAGTCCCACTGGGATCACCCATGCTAAAAAAGCATGCAGCGAAGGCGCTTTGGCTAAAAATGTCCACCAACTGGCTCATGCTATGTTAACTACACTGGAGGGAATTGTCCCACAAATAACAACCACCCATCAGAGGTTTTGCATGAATCCCTCTCTTCTCTAGCCACAGGGACGAGGCCATTGTTCAGTGGTGCCGCCCCCGCTTGGCCTAAGGTTGCTGATATTTTGGCCAAGGTGATGATAGCCTCTGTTGTTTTCCTCCGAGTGGCGCCCCAGCCCCCTCGAACAACCACCTCGACTTTTTCAACTTCTCTTCTGTGATTTATGACCCCTCCGTCAGACGTATCCCGTGGGTCCTCCCTTAGTGGCTGCGCAGCCCTGCCACAGTGAGTCCTGACTAAAATGGATTAGGCGCAGTTATCCGCAAATGGATCCTCGCCTACCTCCAACTCGCTGGCTAAGACGTCGCCTGGTTTGATTGCAAAGGTGGAGTGGGCCTGAGCTGCTCGCTCTGATCCGTGGCGTCTCTGTTTGCCCTCCGTAATTACCTGTTTTGAATAAGTTAATAGCCATAGGAAGCCAGTTTGCTGCGGATAAAAGGGACAGTATCTGGCTTTCAAAGCGATGAGAGGGTTTTAACCACACTGGGGTGTGTGTGTGTGTCGTGTGGGAGGGGGATACTTTTTCCTTTATGCACTCTCGAAAGGGAAGAAAAAAGTTTCCTTATCAGGTATGTACTTAAAAGGATCCCACTGCTGGAAGCGCACTGTCTTGGGGGAAAGCGGAGAGAAAGATGAAAGGCTTTTGTTAAAAGTGACGCTTGGCCCAGGTTTCCTGTGCCTTGCATAGACTCCCCTGTCCCTCCCCGCCTGAGTGCTCGGCTCTCTTCCTCCCACTTTTGCCTTCTCGGCCTCGCAGAGCTGTCTTTGAGGGGGGGAAAAGTAAACCCTTCTTGCCGCCTGCCGGTGTTAGATTAAATACCGAGATGGCGACAGGAAAAAGGCAGGGAGGAAAAACAAAAAAAAGGGAAAAAAAAAGTGCCTGCCTAGCTGGCTGGCTGGCTGGCTGGCTGGCTGGCTAAGCTGGGGTGAGGGATGTTGGAGGAGAGTTATCAGGTTGGCGACGGAAACTGCCAGTTAGTCAGCAAGACTCCCAGTCCGGTGTAGTCCAAACATGCCGCCCCGGGTTTTCGATGACACATTAATCTGTCCCAGGGAGTTCAGGGTTGATCTAAAAGAGAAAGCTCATCTTTTTTCTCCCTTATCACGTCGACATAGCAAACCGAAGGTGCCTAAGGCCACTAACACAATAACAAGAGAATAAAATGATCTTCTTGAGGGAGGCTGTATTGAGTGCATTTTTCACGGCAGAAGTATGTCCGGGTGGGATTTAACTCACTGGTAAACACAGAGTTAACGCGAGTATTGGACATCTTGCTGAACACATTTCCTTTCATTTACACTGCAAATCATTTGCCCCTTCCACAGGAAAATAGCAATTATATGACTTCCGGGAGATGTGAAAATTGGAGACCTGTGAATCCATTTGGGGGCTTCTTGAGCCTCTGAGACGAGGTTTCTGAGGGATGTGAAGGAAGTATCAAGAAACAATGAGTGTAAGCTTTTATGTCTTGGCTTAGTTCCCCTATCTCCCTCTTTTTCTGCTCTCTCTGCCCTGCCTGCCTGACTAATCAGGACGGCTCAGAAGAATGGTAATAGCTTGCATGCGGTGACAGTGCCCTGGCAGGTTTGTAAGCGCTCCACGAGGGAGAGAGGGGGGAAAAGAAAAAACACAGCCAGTGCTATGCATCCTAGAAATGAGACTCAATAAGCACAATAATGTGTTTAACTTGTAAACTAGTGTGGGTGACAGATTACGGGCGGTCCAGGAGTGTGGCAAGGAGCCGACGTCTCAGCCGTTCACCTTTTGCCTCTACATCTGTCCTGCTAATGGGCTCCACTTTCGCTTCTCTGCCAGCGCGACAGAAACCCAGCTCCTAAAATCCTCAGGCAAAGCTCTCATTCCTCCCCTCATTCTATTTCCCAATTAGACGAGAGGGCATGATTAGTTTATTAGCAGTAGCAAAAGCTCCGGCGAATGTGTTTGCGGATTCTTAGCCGTTAATGAGCAAATTCAAACCCTATTGAACGGACACGATAGGGAGGGGGGAGGTTATTCGCGTGCGCACTCGGCTAATAATAGCGTCCCAAAGACAAAAGATGGAGGAAATAGCATTATAGCAAAGGGGGGGCAGAACAATGGAAGCCTACCGGCACTCTTAATGGCATGCTCTTTCATTTTGAAAATTGTTTCCCTTTTGGAATTATGTATGCTCGCCATCCTCTCCTTAAGGGTTTGGCAAAGCGTATATACACATACTTTTCTTCCACAGCCAGCCTCACTAACACTGGCAAATAGAGGCAGGTCGAGAAGCACAGGAGACACCGGTTCCACCTGTGGGAAATGAACTCCAGTGCAACCCCCTCTTTGTTTTCCCTCTGCCTTGGCAGGCTTAACCACCTCCTTTACAAGCCAGGTAAATTGTTCATTAGGGCTGAGGTAGAAGGGGGGTGGGAGGTGCTGCAGAGCTGGATCCTTTTTTTTTTTTTTTTTTTTTTTTTCCTCTTGCACGGCGGCTGAAAAGTGCGAAGAACAAACAAGTCAGAGCATTTGTTCAACGGTGTAATCTACACATCAATTATCCTGCCGAGCTAATTAGCACCTCGGCATACCCCAGGTACCTGAGCACTCACACATGCTCGACTCTTTCAAGCCACTGATCAAAAAAAAAAAAAAAAAGGAGCGGATTGACAGAAACACGGGGAGGCAGAACCCAAGGGTAGGTGGTGAGGGGTGGGGGAAGCCTTAGATCAAAATTTCCTTTTTACTTAGAGTATACGGAGACTGCAGAGTTGTGAATGTGTGTGTGCATGTGCTGCAGCCATTCATGGTATGCCAGTGCCGCTGCTCAATTATGTAAGCCCATGCTGTATATACGTGCACGCATAAAACCGGGTTTATTCCGCATGTCGTCCTGGCTGAAGGAACCCTTTGTTTTCTCCGCGCGGATCCAGGTTAATTCTGCTGCTAAAGTGCTGGCTCGCTCTGTTTTCGTGTCTTTAGGTGTGTTGTTACGCCTCCCGTAATTCAGCTGCTGTCAGCTAATTGTCTCACGCTTGCATCCAAAATGTGAACTGCAATGTTGGGAGGTGGTGCGAAAAGACCGAAGTAATCGGCCGAAGGGATGTGTGACGGGTCATACCTTTCAACGTGGAGGTTGTTGCTGTTTTGAACTTTTCACTTTAGGTCCGAGCTTTCTTATTAAGGTGTAGCGCAGTATGTGAGAGAGCCCTAGGTATCCGCATCCCCCTCACCTCCTGCTCCTATCCTCAACTCCCACCATGTAATTAAAAGTGCAGTTCTGGCCCTCCTGCGGCTAGATAAGAAAGACAGGTACAATATGAAAAAAAAAAAAATCAGCCGGCAAGAGGGAAAAAAGGAAACAAAAAGCCTCGGTCTGCTCCTGTTTACTCCCACCCACGTCATGTATAAGTCATGGGCTCTGGGGCCTCTGACTGCAGCGCTGCCTTGTTTGTGCCGTTTACCGAGATCGAGAGAGAGGTTAAGTTGTGTCATCTCGCTGCTGCTGTTACACCTGGCCTACCTTGCCGCTAGCACTGGCTAACACACACACACACACACACAGAATAAAGAAGGTGAACAAAATCTCACATGCAGTTTGCAATAGAAATATGAACGAAAATCAATTCGTGCACGTTTGCATTCTCTCCTCTGCAGCTTTTGCAGCACAAACTAACTTTGTGACATAATTTTTCTTGGACTATGAAAGTCTGCTTAGTTTCCCTGTTCACCTCTAAAACCTGCTCATTCACAAATGAACACACACTTTTAGCTTGTAGACGTTGTTCTCACTTTTGCCGTTGTTGTTGTTGTTGGAAGTGCATTAAGTTGAGATTGACCGTGTGATATTCAGGCTGTAACAGCAGCCCGAGGGCTTCCAATGTGCCCTGGAGCAAGGCAGGATCTACGAGCTGTCAAAATTACACTGAAGATCACATGTGATGTGGCAGGAAGCAGGAGCTCCTAGGAGATGGTTTTGGACTCTCAGGTTGTTGCCGTGGTGATAAGCTATGCACTCGTTCGGTCCAAACTCCACCCCCGGCTGGCTGCTAGCTAATTGGGAAGTTGGTAACAGTGTCAGAGAGAGTCGCCATTCTCCAGAGGGCACTCCCTCTCTGTGCGGGCCTGTGGCCGCCTCCGCTGTGTGTGTGTGTGTGTGTGTGTGTGATTTACTGATTGGAAGCTGACTGCCTGCTGGGGACAAACACAGATACACACACTCCCTGTTTCCTGATGCTCGTTTGATACCTGGTGGGGATGCCTTTCAGGTGACAAAGATCTGCTCGTGTGTGTGTGTGTGTGTGTGTGTGTGGAGGTAACAGATGTGATTTTACACTCTCATTACCATGTGAATGAGGCCCTGGGCCCCCAGATTGGCTTGGTCCAGAGAGGAGGAAGAGAGCTGCTCATCCCCCCATCTCACCCTCCTGTGGCCCCTCACCTGGACCCCCCACCCTCCTGGTTCATCCTGTCTGATCTCTGGTCCATCTGAGGTCCCTGCTTGACTTCCCCCTCCCCCCCAAACACACGCACACAGATCGACCTTTAAACAGCTGGTGACTGGCAGAGTTTCATGACGACGAGAGGTCTCACTCCCCCCTGTTTTCTCCTGTTGTCAGTCTCAGTTCAGTGTTCTACTACTCTTATGTTGCAAAGAGAAAAACACAAGTGATCTACACAATAATCAGACGGTCCATAGGGATATTTCCAAAGTCACACAAACTCTCCATTGTCGCTTTTGAGGAGTGCTGAGGCCAGAGTGGCGGCGGTGAGAAATGCTTGTTTAAGCTCTCAGGTGCTGTTTTGCTGAGATAAAGGTGGCCATGGCCCCCGTCGCCGTGGACAAGAATGCAAAACAACCTTGGCCAGATCAAACCGGTTGTTTTTGCTGCTATCTGGCGGCCTGTGCCACAGTTTTGGCGACCGAGGGATGAAGAAAAGCTGAAAGACTCTGGGAGAAACGCGTGTAACCTCGCTGATGTCTTGTTGCAGCGTTGGTTAGGAATCAAGGTGGAAGGTTTGAAGAGGTTTGAGCTGCCTTAGAAATCAACTTTGATATTATGTGATGTAAAATATGATATTTGATGCATTTATAGTGTGTGTTGAGTTGTGTCAACCCGCAGTCCAAACGAGGACACTTTTTAAGTTCCCAAATTGAAATAGTCCAGCTTGGATTCCCTGGATTTTTAATTAAAAGATGAACTTCAAGCTGTGATTTATTCTTTCTTTTTTTTCCAAAATAGATGCATTTGAGAAAAGGAGCCTTCATTTGTTTCTCTTGACCAGTTGGATCTCGTTCTCTCTCTCTCTCGCTCTCCTCCTGGTGAAGGAAATCAGCATCAAAAGCCTGTGTTAGCCGGTAATTACAGCTCAGGTTCTGCTTAACTGTTATTAACAAAAAAGTACAGTAATCTGGCCTGGCAGTGCAATATGTTACCGTAGCTTTCTAATTAATCTTACAGGGAGCGTAATAAATTTACAATATCAGATTGGCGCAAGACTGTATATAGATTTATTAAAGCTTTTAATCAGTTCTGGCAAAATTAATTTTGCAATGATTGCTTACATTTGAATTTGCATATACTTAGCGCAAGTAATTTATTTTTATAGATTCTTTTTTATTAAAACGAGGCACGTGGGGGCCGTCAGCGATGAAGAATTGCCAGATTTTGCTTCTCCGTGCTGCGAGGGAACAAGTTTCCTCACAGGTGCAGAGGGAAAGGTGACGCGCCACCTGCTCTCGTAGCTTGTGGCTCGTCACCTGCTGTGTGACGCGCGGCGTCTCGGGTTGTGTCCAGTCACGCTTTAGTCGTAAAGAGACACAAGAAGAGGCGGCGAAGAGGTGAAGATCTGGGCTTGTTTCTTGTAGTTTTATCGCTCGTGAGCCACTCCCTGCCTCGAATCCTTAATCGAAGTGTGAGAAAGCGGCTTCAGGTGTGTCTGTCTTCATTCTTAATCAAAGCGCTGCAGATCTTCCGTTCCATCGCGTCCCTCCCTCTCTCTCGTAAATACGCACAATGACACAGGCCCACAGAGAAACACACGCTGAGGTACACAGGAACACAGATGCACACTCCCACACACTCACACTTAAACACACACTCGCACACACACGCACACACACACACAGGAGTGGTGTAGCACTTCCAGGGCAGATAAGAGTGATTCATAAACAGATGAACCCAAAGCAGATGTGTTATCACGGTGGCGCTGCGCACAAAGTACTGCAAGGCCACACCACCTCTCATGGGGCCTCCACACACACACACACACACACAGTTGAAGGCAGGTTCCATATTAAACACCTGATAACAGAAGCCTGCGACTATCAATTTAGCGCCCCCACCCCCCGCCACCTCCCTCCACCTCAACATCCAACCTGATACGAGGCCGTGTCAGCAGATTCCATCACCTGAGTGTATGTTTCTATTCATAACCATGTTTAACGTCTATTTTTATGAATGCATGTTGCTGCCACGTCCTCCGTGGAGGTGTGTGTGTGTGTGTGTGTGTAGGCCAGGGCGTGGACTCGTGGCATTGAGCCACAGTGTCCCTTCGAGACTGGGCAGGAGGAGGAGGAGTGGAAACACAGAGAGAGAGAGAGACACAGAGATTCGTAGAGAAAGAGGAACGATTTAGATAACAGTCTGAGCTTTTGGCACACACACACACACACACACACACACACACACACACACACGCTGATATCGGAAGCACATTATTATAGGAGAGAGCTGACCACAGGAGAACCCTGGCAAGCACCCTGAGATAGGCTCTTATATTTTTCTGCCTCCCCAGGGAAGAATTCATGAATTAAATCTTTCTATTAAAGGTAGCCCTCCAATCCTCCCACAAGAATACAAATAAGAATAGAGCATATTTCACTCTGGGGCTGCAACTAGTGTTTTCATTAGTCGATCAATTATTTCATCTAGAAAATGTAAACAAAATTAAAAAACGGAAAATCCTCCTGTGTACGCGAAGGTTGATCACATTTGTAATTTTAAGTGATTTAAATGTGTTTAAATAATTGACGAGTTTGTTTTTTATTAACAATTAAATATGCAACATTCAATTCCTAATTTCGCAAAATCCGAACTAAGCTGAGCGAAAAACTTTTCAACTTTTTTCGCTTTTTGTAACAAGAATCCACGTCTTCTTTCGGGTATTTCTCCTGTGTGCTTCAAGCACCGCCGCTGCTTCCCCTTCGTATTACACGTGCGTGTTTACGGCGTTAATATTCAGCTGAAAACACACATGTAAACACGTGTCTGTCCCGTTATTATAGCCAGGCAGATTCCACACATCTGCTTCATTAGCTGTGTTCTCTGCTCGATATTAACGTGCAGGTGCTCTTGTCAGAGTAGTCGCTGCCTCCTCTGCTGCTGCTTCTTCTCCTTCTTTACAATTTACATTTATACATGGGCGCGCACACAAAGCCCCGCAAATTTCAAATAGTTTAAAGCGCTCGCTGCATTCATTCAGCTCGGAGCATTAAAAGGGGCCTTTATAGGGGAGGGGAAATTAGCGATGGTCTCCCTTTATGTGTGTGAGAAGCACCGCTTTGCCTGCGATGACTCCAAAACTGGAAGCAGTTCACCCAGCAAACGTTTTCTTTTTTTCCTCTGTGTGTGTGTGTGTGTGTGTGTGTGTGTTTGGTTAGTTACAGTAATTACGGCCCAATAACTGACAGCCAAAACCAGGCAGGAGAAAGTAGAAGGGGGCTGTTTTTCCTCAGCCGTGCGCAGCCTCGCTGCCGAACATCTGCTGAGAGATTTGCATATTAATTAACCCATATTAACTCTAATTATTCTGGGAAATTATCAAATAAATTAAATTTTCTAATTTTAACCGTTTTTTTCCCCCCTTCTTCCTGTTGCTTGACGTGTGTCAGGGTAACGTTAGGAGGTGAAGGGAAACTCACCTGAGCTCCAATGAAAAATATATATTCTTTAACCCCCTCCAGCACACACACACACACACACACACACACACACACACACACACACACACACAGTGCGCCTCCCCTTCCCTACCAACCTTTCCCTCCTCTGTTCTTCCTCCCTGAATTCTCCCTCCCACTCTCCTGGCCTGGGAGTCCTGAGGGCAGCCAGGGGAAGCTTTTGTGTGTCTTTTTTATTCTTCTTCTTTGGCTTGTGTGACGAGAAGGAGGTGTGTGTGGGGGGGGGCTTCGAACATTTGTTGGAGGCAGGAACATGTGTGAACTGGGGGGATGGAGGAGGAGGAGGAGGATGGAGGAGGAGGGCAGGGAGGGGGCACAGATGGTGAATCCATGCAGGACCCGGCAAAGGTGGGACCTCTGAGCTGTTGAGCAAACCTTGAAGCTTTCTCTGCCTCCCTCTCCCTCCCCAGTCTGTTGCTCGGGCCTCCTCGGCAAATAAATGGGACTTTAATTGAATTAGAGCCAGTGCTGCTGCGAGGGTCTCCTCTCGGACAAAACCCAGCAGCGATTTGACGGATGCTGGACATTCCCCGTCAACTCAAACAATCACAAATCAAGTCTTTCTTCCTACTTCTACTTTTACGATTTGGCGTTAGAAATTTTTCCACTGGAAGAAATGAAGCGTGACATTTCCCCAGTCATGATCTTATGACTTCTTAACAGTTACACATTAAATATTAATGGTTGCTGTGTGTGAGGGCCGCCATTCGTAGCCTGAAATACTCCAAATCAGTCTATCGTGGACAGAAACCGTGTGAAACCGAGTTTGTACAAGTCCCGGCCTGTAAACTAATTTTATTAGGTAGGTTTGTCATAAGTGGTAAAAATACGTTTATGAAGGTTTAATTTTAGGTCTTAATGGCACATGACATTTAATACGTGTTTTTGCAGCTTTTCAACCTGATAAGAGGGAAATTTTGGAAATTTGGCAACATTTAGTGTCCGTTTTTAAAGGTAAATGTGCAGCTGCAGACTTTGTTTGCAGGCTGCTGGTTTTTACACTCCTTTACGAAAATCCCAGAAATTTGCCACAAAAATATTCGACTTTAATTCTTTCGTTCATTTCATGATGCTGTCTAAGTTTTACAGATGGCTAAAAGCAACCCCCAAACACCTCAATGAGGAACAGTGTTGTCCTCAGCGACTCATATCAATCACACACTCACTTCACTTTTCAGCGACACCCTTCCCCCTCCTCATAGACACACACACACACACACACACACACACACACACACACACACTCCCAGGTTGCGTTTACACTTCACTGAGTTTTCACCATTCATCGTCTCTCCCAAGTCGCCCCCTCCGCTCCCCGGCCCTCACCCCTCACTCGCTCTGTCTCTTTTCAGAGCTTTTGTTTGCCCTCTGCCACCGTCCTTTCACCGACTTGGCCCTCATTTGCCCCCTGTGCTCGACCGCACCATTATACCGAGACAAGATAGCAGCAAATATCCAAACATGTATGCTATTCTTTTGTCTGGCGTGACTCGGGTTTGTGTCAACTGTAGTAGTCCCCGGTTCCAAGGGAAATCTCGAGCTGTGGAAACCTAATTTTACACACAGAAGACGTGTAAAAGTTGTCCAGCACGGTTAAACAGTTACTTAAAGCCTTTCTTTGGCAGGTAAACACAAGAAATACACAAAGTACATTTAGAAAAGATTACGAAAATCGATCCAAACTGTGCGGAATAATCAGTTGTTAATGTAAAAATGTGCTTGAGGTGCCAGGTTTCCATCAGACAGGACTAAGACTCACTTACCCGGGGAAGTGCTTAAACTGTTGCAGAAAGGAACAATGGCAGACAAAAGGTCATCCTGAGAATCCGCTACCGCTGGCCGTAGCCACAAGGCAGCGACCTCGCTTCCACCTTAATGCCCTCCCACACACACACACACAAACACACTCTGACTAACAGAGCGCCCCTGCTTCCCCATCTCGCTCGCAGCCATCCAGGTGATCCGCTTGGCTCACATTCATGAGACAGGAAGCGAGCGCGAGCAGTTATCGTCCAATAGGGAGAATGTCTTGGCTCATTATCGGCGTAGGAGGCCGAGCGTGTCACCTGGAGCTAAGCCTCGACACTCGACTAAAAAGTCAGCCGGGGTTAGCGCGAGAGAGCGCGAACGTGGGTGTTAGTCATTCTTCCCCCCGCAGCGATCACCTCTGCCGTTGGCCCGCTGAACAGACAGAGCTCTCGTTCTCTCTCGAGCAGGAAGGGCTCTCGGCGCAGCCAGTTCTCTGGACGACTACTGCGGCGCCGCTAAATAAATGTGATTATACCTGTTAGTGCTGCAAAGCGGTTTCCCTCGGACGAGTGCAGGTGAATTTGGCTTCCACTGCTGCACAATGGACTATTTCTAGGTTAAAAGCACGTGCAGTCGGCTGATTAAATACATAGATTCACCCTGTGAGTACATGTTGGGCACTGGACAAAAATCATTTCCAACTGGAAGAATTGGGCTTGAAAAAAGTCGCACATCTAAAAGTGTTTGGAGGAACAGTGGAACGGGGTCCGCGTAGTGACTCCGGGCATCTTTGAAAGCGACGTGTCCCCCCAAAAAACTTATTTTATGCAGGAGTCGATTATGATTCCCAGCGCTCAAGGTGTTTTTTGGCACTCGTTTACTGTCCAGCCCAGTTGTCTTAGACTTGGAGTTTGTTGCCACGGCGCAAAATTAATTCCACTGGCTCGTGTGTATCTGCAGAATACAAGTGTCACCGCTGAAGTATTGCTTGTGCCATTGTTTTTTCTTTCTTTTATTTATCTTCATCAAAGGAATGATTCGATTTTAATAAGACCTGCTCCCTTTGCTCTCTGGTTCTCTCTCAGTCTGTCACTGCTGATGCCTCTAGCCATGCTAATCAATATACAATATTCCTCTGCTCCCTGTGCTTGTTTGGTGAAAGACAGAATAATGCCAGGTCTGTGAAAGGGTTATGTCAGATAGTTTAAAACCTGATATTAAACAAGAATTGCTCTGTTACATGTGTCATTTTAATTATCTGAAAAACTCAAGTCATAAAGGCTCCTTTTATTTACCTTTACAAAAAGTAGAAGGAGCGAGAGATGAAACAGGTAGCAACAGTTTGTAAAATGTCAGGCGTAATTGCTTTTGTCGAGGATGACACTTAAGGTAAGAAAAGGAGAGACGAGGAGAGGCATTTGAGAAGTAAACATTATCTTTTCTTTGTCTTTCTCTCTCCTCAGCAACACAAAAGGCTGATTAGGAGCGAGGTTCGGGGAGGGGGGACAAAATAACTGCCTGCGAAATATTAGTAGGTTAGAATTACTTTGTTGCGTGACACAATACCAGTAGATGCTTCGTGCTCGCAGAGGGAGAGGCTCTTGTCAGCGGTGGCACCTAAACAATGGCGGCTTTCTTGACGTTAATACTACGCGTTTGACTTGACGAGCACCCCGCTGTCATTTTTGCCTTCTTGGAGGTATATGTTGAATGCGGAGGAGACAGCTGACATTCGAAGAAGATTGCGTCTACTGTAGCTCTCGGAGACAGTTCAACGCCCCCGTGCCTAAAATTGTACAGAAACTTGGGGACAAGACGTCACGAGGGATGAGAAAAAAACAGCGGGAGACAGAAGCACGCTCCACTTCTTCGGGTTTTGTTCTGAACTCGGGCCCTGAAAAAGTTGGTTGGAGAAAGTCCACGGTGCTGCAGCTCCTCATTCCCTATGTGGGAGTGTTGGAGTCAGAACGGTGTACATTGCTGCGGTGGATGTGTTGCTAAACAAAAAGAAGCTCCCTCGCTCCTTTTATTGGGGAAGAATAGGCCCTTTAAAACCTTTCCAGCCTTAGATAATTTCATTCAGCTGGCCCCTGCTCCGCCGTCATTGAATCTGCATCCAGAGATCAGGTTCACAGCGACGGGTTGATAGCTTCCCAAGCCTCTTGGCCTTTTGTTCTACCAGCCCTGTGCTGCTGCTGCCGCCGCCCCCCCCTCCCTCCTCTAAGTTGGGGGGGACACAGAGCTGATGGGACATTGCTAAGAAAAGTTGAGAGCCACACGGAGGTGCATTCCAAAATGATCATTTTGTTGTTTTTTAAGGCGGTCTGACGACGTTTTTAGAGATTGAATTGCCTAGAAGTTTTCTTTCATAAAATAACTTTTCAGTAAAAGGCACAATATGAGCTGGACCAAGGTAGACCACCCAGGAATCCCTTCTCCATTCCTGGGTCTCCAACTCGGTTGCCTTTTTTGTCATCTCCAAGGAGCATTACTGAGTCTGAACTTGCCTAAACCCTTGTGATCACACCTCTTGAAAAGGTTTTGTTTCCTCCGTCGATTGGTATTCGAGGCAGGTCACCGTACTCCCACCCCGTCCCCTCCTCCTCCTCCTCCTCCTCCACCCTCTTGCCTGCCTGCCTTCCACCCTTCTCCCCCCTCCCTTGCCTCCGCTCCCACGTTTGAAAGCCCTGTTTTCATTTTAATTTGCACCTGTTGTGCAGTTGTTCGTTGAAGGCAAGTGCAGACCAGTCAATCATAGGGAGACGTGTTAGGAGGAGGTGTTGGGAGGCTTATCTTTTGATATGTATAATGTCTTCAGAAATGTCATGCACGAACTTCCATCTAGTCGGTGCACTCGATTCTGGGAAAGTCCAGGGACACTTTCAAGCCTCCGTCACTAATGTTCTGACACAAAAGCAGTTAATTAGGCTTGTTGATCTCTTACAGAGTCGCATTGTGAAGCATTTAGCATATTTTTACACTATTTATGTCAAATATTAAAACACGACAAGCCATTAGATATAAATCTGTTGATTTTCGCTGCAAACTGTGCTGACTTATTGGCTCGCTGTAGCTTTTTTTATTGCTCAGAAACATAAATTCAATGGAAGCACATTGACAACCAGCCTCCACCTCTACGGTGGCTGAAGCTCTGGACCCTCCCACGATTGGCTCTTCCAGCAGAACATTCTTGCACAAGCTGCCAGTGAGCGAGGTGTGTCCCCCATGTGATGCCATGTTGCTGGCTGGCTCGCCCAGCCCTGCGCTCCTCCAATAAGTCTTTTGACGTCCTTTTCTGCCACGATTTATGCCGCGGCGAGCGTGTGCTGAGAACCTGCCGATGGCGGTGACTAATTTGCACGCGAGCCACCTTTGATTGAGTTCACAGCCCTTATTTACAGGCCGTCTATTTAAAGAAAAGCAGGCGTATGTCTGGGACTTGAGTGTTGTGGAACTGGGCGGGTCCTGCTGATGCTGCTCTGGAGTTTGTGTGGGTGAGGCTGTGTGTGTGTGTGTGTGTCTACCTCCCTAAATGTGAGTCCTCTAGGCCCTGGCATTGCTTTATATTTTCATGTGTATGAAGCATTTGTATGGTTCACTGGCAATGCGAATGTCTAAACGACTATAGGTTAAGCCTTTTGTGTGCGCAGCGGTGTCATGTGTAATGATGCATGTGCTATGCGGAGCATCTGAAGCAGGATGGGTATGCTGTGGAGCGGAGACGTCCTGAAAGGTGCAGCTCGTTGGCATCCGAGGCATGTGAGCAGGACTGAAAATTAGTGGCTATTTTGGCTTGTGTCTCCTCGACAGCTGTCTGCCCACCGCTGCGGTTCAGTCACAGATTCCAGTCTCAGATGCTGTAATTGGGGTGTAACCCATAAAAAAAACCCTACGCCCTGGACTGAGTAGTGATGTGGGGTGACATTTTTTAATCCGGGAATAAAAATGCATATTCCCGCCCTATTAGCTCATTTTGTGAAATTTTTAGGGGAAACCTGACTGTCAACAGCGTTATGCCTCTGCCGTCTAAATTGTCCCACGCTGACCAGTCTTGTCCTTCCTCTGTTTCTCTTTCTGTCACAGCCCTCAACTACGAGAATGTGGTGGAGACGGGCTCGGAGACCGAGGAGGAGGACAAGCTGCCGGTGTCCGAGGAAGACCCCCTGATCAACGGCACGGGCAGCCCGGCCAGCCTCACCAACCCGGAGGCCTCGCCGCGTGCCGAGAGCCACGGCCTGCTGACCAAGGAGGAGGACGACGACGAGATGCGGGACAGCGGCGTGGAGCACATCTGGCCCGACAACGACATGTTGAGCGCCTCGGTCGACGGTACTGGTGAGTGTCTCAAACCACATGCAGAGATGGAGTCGGCAGGGGGACTTAATGGAGAACAGATTTCCTATCTCTGAGTTGGGATAAAAAGGCGAACTGATGCTTTCTCAATTAAATGTGGGTTTAGTGCTGGGCTTCGGTGCAAGTCTGTTGACCAAAGGAGTTGTGGCTCTCCCCACTGAAGTTCTTAAAGTGTCCTTGCCTCCAAGAAATGTTTGTGAAACCAGATCTGTAATCTGTCGACTTAAATTACAAAGGGAACATATGGAGAGATTTGTCACAAAGTGAGATATTCAATCTGAGAAGCATGGCCTGCACTCCAAGAAATTGAAAAATGAAAGGGTGACCCAAGAATGTGAGGTTTTATGAAACAAAAATAAAAATTCTATGGGCTCGTGTGTCCCAGTAACCCTGTTTTTCAGTGTTTGGCTCAAAGAGCGCGTAAAAAAAACACTTCTAGCTTCTGCTCTGTCTCCTTCACCAGATGTGTGGGGTTCAGGTGAGCTGTCACTCACAAACACTAAGCTGACTTTCTGGTCCTTGAAAGCGAATGTGTGCACATCCTGCCACTCGTGGTTGCATCTTATGCCGTAAACCCCACCCATCTGGTGCCCGAGCAGGCTTAAACAAACCCCACGAAGCGCTCGGCAAACAAAGCTTGAGCCAGGTCTGACGGTGAAGCCCCGATGATGCTCCTGCAGCAGACAGACATGATAAACAGTTTCTCTGTGCCGCGACGGAGACCATTTGGTTCACGCTTAGAGAAAAGTCCCTCTCTGAGCCAAACAACGAAAAATATTTACAGTAATGTATAACCTCACACACACACACACACAAAAAAAAAAAAAAAAAAAGATTTTGAGCTGCAGAAAATGAGCAGCACCAGGAATGTGGCTGATTCAGTGCAGGAGATGCAAGACATGCGAGGTTACACTTGGGTTTTTATTGAGCTCGGCCGTGCAATGCCTCCTCCCTAACAAGCTGCTTAATCCCAGGCAGGTGATCCCGTCCCAAACCTGACTGACTGATCGTCTTTTGTTGAGCAACTCGGCTCGCAGGGGCGCCAGTCATGGATGCTTGAAAGATAAATACTTTTAATTAGAGGGCAGGGTATAATCATTAAAGGAAGCCAGACTGCTGCAAAAAGTCATTAACAATCTTAAATGAAATTTTTATTTTTATGATAGCCATTTACATGTATAATAAGAGTCAATGATTCTTGGAAGCATGTGACAGGAACAGAGTATGGCGAGAAGTCATGTAAGACAGCCTATTTAAATGAGCTGGGCCTCGCTATTCATTTCTGCTAATGAACTAGCTGTGCACAGTGGCGAAAAACGGGGGAACATTCGCCAGTCTTAAATTTTAATATGGGGGAAAATTGCACATTTATTAGGGATGAAGAGGGGAAAAAAAGGGGGAGCGGGTGTCAACATTTTCTTCACCTAAATAACCGTTCATATTGTCTCCTTAAAGGGAGGGGGAGACAGTTGGGTAAATAAATCAAGATAAAGGATAAACAAGCTGTCGTTGCATACGGTAATTGTTTATTTGATAAAGACCCGTGGTGCCATAATGTCTGTAATTCAACTATGTTGCAATTCCCAGATAATATGCTTCTTGTGTGATAAAGTGTCTGACATATTTCGGAGAGCAAGTCAAGTTCATTAGAGCGTTTGGGAGTCTCTTTCCCAATCTTGCGGGTGCTGTGTTTCCCAGCCTGTGTGTGTGTGTTTTTTTTTCTTCCTCGGTGCCTAAGTGTCTACAGTGATACCTCAGCACATAACTTAGGTCTGAGATAAGTTCGCACCCTCCCTCCTTCCTACACGGACTGATTTGGTTGTCACTCCCCTATCTCGAGTTTTTACACAGGTCTTGGAAGTGTGAGTGAATGTAGCTGACTGCGGGTCTGCAGACGTTTGGGAGCAGCAGTAAAAAGCCTCCCCCTCCTCCCACGAAAAAAAAAAAAAAAAGTGTGGCCGAATGTCATTGTAGACACGAAGCCCCAAAGGACTCGTGTCACTTTCTGTTGCTGTACAACAACACGGCGTGGATGATTTTCTGAGGCGTAGCTGCTGCATGTTTAAAGGAAAAGTTTCTTGTGTCTGTCTTTGTCCTTGACATTCCTTCATCCCACAGCGAGGCCGGACACGATGTGCTGGAAAGCATGACATCATTATCACTGACAGACATTTTCAAATAAATCACCTGCCTCCGTTCTCCCTTTGCCCCCGTCCAGCTCCTCTCTAGGGCATCGGGAGGGTTTTTCTGACTGAACACTGAGGCCGTCCCACAATTCCTTCCTCGTCTTTGCTGGATTGTGGGTCCTCAACACAAAAGCAAAAACAAAAAATTCTCTTTTGTGACTTTTTTTTTTTTGCCAAATCTGGCCTTCTGTTTTTGATCAAACAGTGGCTCTTGTTTACTTTGCACATCTATCAACTTGTGCAGTTATTAATTTGTCATTTAAACACCTACAGCATCCAGGAGTTTCCCCATATTTTTCAATAAGTGCAACGTTTGAGATTCTTCTCACCCTGCCAAGAAATTTCAGAGGAGAACACAGTTTTCTTTGGCTGTAAAATGATCAAATTTGAAGCGATGAGACAAAATATCTGCTATTGACAATTTCACTCTAAAAATATCACAATTGGCATCAGGTTTCTAAACCCTGTTTTAATGAAATCTCGTGTCTGTGATTGTGAAAATGTTAAAGGCTCTGCTCAAACAGCGCAGAGTCAAGATAAATGAGGCTGACTGCACGAGGGCAGAACTTTAAAGCGCCTGCGACTGCGGTGACCGGCCGTAAAAATAGGAATGTTTTCAAAATAAACAGCATCGGAGCTGCTATGAAAATAGGTGGAATTACAGTCTGGCCAAGGTATTCTGGACTCCTCCTGAGTCCAGAGTCGGCTTTCAGACCTCAGCGTCGCCCTTCAAGGAGGTGTGTACCTTACCGCCTCAGGTCTTCTCTGATTTACTGCTGACAAAACACACTTTTCCAGCCTCGAGCGGAGCGTTTCATCCCCGCTGCTTCGCCTGACTGAGAATAGGCACATATTTGTGGCAAAAATGACTCCGGAGGAAATCGAGCCCTTCATCTTCCTTTCTTCTTTGACTTTACTTGTAACATTTTTACATTGCGAGTGTTTTGCAAAGAGATAAAACCATTAAATTGAGCGTTTCCTGTAGAGTCAGATTGTAAAGGAGTGTCTGCTGTGGCAGCGACAGAAAAGCCAGGCAACCAACTCACCACAATGACACTTTGTCCCATTTGAATGCAGTTCAGGACTGGCATGGATGGTTGCGTGTCTGTGTGCCAGAGGCCGGCGCAGAGAGGTGTATGTGGTATTAGCCTACCTCCTACTGGAAGCTGCCGTCCCTCCCTTCAGACCACAGATAACAAAAGTTTTCCAAGGTAAATAGGGGAGAGTGGAGGGCCAGTAAATCCCACCGGTCATCCCCTTGCGTCAGACCAAAAGTATGCGGCCAAATTTGATTACCCAAAGCAAACACAGTGCCTACGAGGACACAGAAATTGTGAGGGAGTTTTAGCCGCGTTCAGCTTTAAAAAAAAAACAAAACACACACACAGGAGGAGGGGGGTCATACATGATGATATCTGATACTTTGTGGGTATATTTTAATCTGCGGCGCAGCTTCTTTGGTTTTTTTTGTCTGTTTTGTTTTGTGTTGGCTTAATTTATGTTGTTTAAAACCCATTTATTTTCTCATACTGCGCCTGTGGTTTGATGCTGTTTGGCAGACGTGCAATCAAATGTACAGAGGAGGGAGGAAAAAAAAGTCTTAGCATGGGGAAAGTTAAACTAGGACACATCCCTCCAGAAGAGTCTGTCATTATTCTCTGAAGCCATTGACAGGGTATTTATCATTTCACCGCAGAAGACAAATCTTTAATTTCAAGAAAACCCTGAATGGCAAGCCTTAGAAAGCATTCCACAACTATTAAGCCCATTGTTTTTAACTAAAAATAAAAAATCATTTTGTCTCTGCTTTTGTGTAGCGTAATGTAAGCAGGATAAGATTATTATCAACAATACACCCACCACCTTTCCTGTAATATCTCAGCCAGTTTTCACAAAGTAGGCGCTCATCCTGGTTTAATAGCCAAGGGATGGTCAGATCCATCAGATCCTGCTGTGGACTGTACAAAAAAATAAAAAATCTGCACAATGCAACACTTGTAATGTCCTTGCAGGAGCAGCAGAGCAGGAACAGATGCGTGTAAGGCACACAATGCAGGTTTTTTGTTTCTCTTTGTGTGTGTGCGTGTGTGTGCGTGTGCGTGTTCTCGGAAGCACCTTGATTTAATTTTTACAGACTAGGCAGGAAGGAGGGACCAGGGACTCCTTAAGCTGATTGTCCAGTCAGTGTCCTCCTGTTGACCGTGCAGGGGATGCATGTGTCAGAAGAGGGTTTAGTTTACGAGTCTGTCAATCCACTGGTTATTTACAGCCGCCTCACCTGTGCCAGGACAATATCTGCCCGTCTGCACGCGCTGGGTGCCATTATCCTGATTGGCACTAACCCTCCTGCAGGGTTAGTTGTTCAAACATTTCGCAGACACAGAGTTGCTCTGGCAGCCAGGGATGTGATGCGATTACTTGATGTGTCCAGAATTGTTTTTTCAAACGGTGCAAAAATGGGAATTTCTAATATCGAAAAAGGCAGGAAATCGCTACATACGGTTAAAGCGAGTGTTTTCTTTACCTCAGAGTCGTATATAATCAGTGTTCCTGCAGCATTTCTGCAGCTCACTTCCTATTGAAGTCAAAATGAGCGTTTTGTGTTACCCACAGCATATTTTAAGCCAAATGTAACCCAGTTCTAGCATTACTCCTTCTAGCTGCAGCTGCACGCTCTGCATCGTTTTAGCAGTTCTCCACAATAATCGAAAGGTATTTTTCATATGTCACATAGGCACTTTTTCCCTCCACTCAGAAGTCACTTCTCCCTCTGTGTTAGACTTTGAGATAATAGCTTCCTGCTGTTTTAACTGTTGTCTGATTTAACAGGCTTCAGCCTCTGCATACCTCACCAGAAAACATTAATTCCTTGGCTCCGCCTACCTGAGGTTTACCCCAACCAATGAGGTTATTTCTGCCTCCAGAGCGGCTCGGCCCCTGAGAACTGTTTGTGCAACTACAACTCTTAATTTGTGGTTAAGGCTTGTATTCTTTTTAGTTAGGAGCAAGGCACTAGCTCTCTGCCAGGGGGCTGTGGGAAATCAAAAAAATGTGTGTGCTCACAATGCTCGCAGCAGCTCGGGATAAAAGCATCCACCAAAATGACATGCGATAAAACAAGCGTGATCCTGCATGCAGAGGGACGGCAGCGGCGTCACAGCCAGGGAGTAATAAGCTCGGCCTGCGTGTTGGCTGGAGCTCTGTGATTGCTCAGGTGGATGTGCTCCGTGTTGTATTTAATCGCCGTGTTTGGCGATTGAAGCTTCCTTCACCTCCCCCGCCGCTTGTTGTCGCGTTAAAGGTAAATAAGTCACTGTCTGGCCCAGATGATAGCATTCATTAAGCATGCCGAACAAAGCCGCGGCGCGCCGCGATGCACAGCGGTGCCTTTATTGCTTTCTCCATACCATCGTCTTAGAGGCCTCATTGTCCGTGTTTGTTGGTTTGCATGGCACATCAAGGTACTCACCGCCCCTTCTCTGTTCCTCCCCCCGCCCTTGTCCACACCCTTTCTTCTTCTCTGTTTCTGCGCAGACGAAATGAAAGATGATTTCGACGCCCTGGGGCCTGATGCCACTTTGCAAGGAGTCGGAAACGGTACAGGTGAGTTTACTGCTTAGACGCAGGTCGACAGCTTGTCTTGTCACGACTTTGAGGGATGGTTGACACATGTGGGCGTCGTGGTGGACACGGACACCAGAACAGCAGCCTTAAACGTCTAATGACCGAGCAAAGTTCAGCGTGGTTTGTAAACAAGATGAACAGTAGCTGCTTCGGAGGCTGTGACCCCGAGCTGGTCAAGACTTGTATAAACTAACAGGAACGAAACAATTACATCCGCTAGCTGCGAGCTGTAATTAAAGCCAAATCTAGTGTATGTTTATGCGCAGCTAATTTTTACAACCGTTGATTACACATGCTGTTTTCAGCCGCCCCAGTTAGCAGAGTGTCCCGTCGCCGGCTCGTGGTGGAACCCTACCTGCCATTTTTCGTTAAGCCACCAGAGCTGACGTGCACCCCTCCCTTCCATGATATCATCCTGGTCACCCTGACAATTGGCCCCGAACGCTGCTATGGTAAACCAAGCTCACCCCACAGAAGGCCGCGCTGCCCCGACTCAAATACGCTCCCTTCAGCTTTAATTATTCTTACTTTCAGCTCTGTGTGGCGTTCTCCTCTTCATCCCTCTCGCTCTCGCTCTCTCTCTCTGTTCCGAAAACCCAAGCACAGCAAATGTTTTCCATTTTGCCTGCTTGCAGGACTTTTGGAAACAGTACTGTGGTCGGGTCTCCGCTGTGGAAGCTCCCGCCACTAGATCGCATGTGATTTCATTTAAAGACATGCCAAGTGCCAAAGCACACTTTGATCCAGGTGATTTCCTCCATCACTGGAAGAAACGGTGTATTTTTCATCCAGAATAACTCGAAAAACTAAAAGTGAAGACCTTATTTGATTGCGTTGAGTGATAGAGAAGCTCAGTAGTTTGCATCGACTGAAACAAAAACATGTCATTACCCTGAAGGTTTTTGGGTTCGGGTCCAGAAACTGATTGCATCAAGCCGCACCCTGGCTAATCATCAGCCAGTCTTAAGTAAGCACTTAAATCTTTACACGGAGTTTCTCACAAATGGCCCGGCCGTCTTCAGAAGCCACAAAGAATCATCTAATGAGAAGGCTGTGAATTATGCAATCGCGCTTATCAAAAGCGATCCATTGGCACCGATGACATTTCGGTGCCATTTTTGACATCCAAATATCTACTACCTTGACCTTTCGCAAATTGGACGGCAAAGTCATCACGGCCTAACAAATGGCTCCGTAAAGCTCACCTTGGCTTCCCAGTCTAAAAGCCTAATTAACGGGGGGGATGAAGTCTGATAAGACTTCACGTGTTTTCCGGTTTCGACGTAGCCACACAGGCTCCAGAATCTCTTGACGTTGTAAACAGTGTGTGTGTGTGTGTGTGTGTTTTTGAAAGTCAGCCATCCCCTTGACTAATGAAGGCTGCTGATTTCTTTTAGCTCTGGTTTGTGTTTTTGGAGGCAGCTATCTCCACGCTGCAGCTGAAGAGTTTCCCTGAAGAGAAGGGACTGGGAAATAATTTGAGAAAACACAATGTGTGGCCTCCACACTTTGGCTGGCTTAAGATACATTCTCCTTAGCTATGGCAAAGCATCTCTCTCTCTCTCTCTCTCTCTCTTTTCCCTGTGAGCTGGTTTGCGGTTTGGCCCCGGTAATCTGTTCAACACAGAATCAACAAAAGCCGCAGTCTCTTGATTGACCTTATATGTGAAAGTCGATACAAAGAATCGTGGCTCTGTTCCTGATTAACCCGGCCCGTGTACACGCTGCATCTGTGTATGAGTGACTTTTCCTTTTTTACTTCACACTCCTAAACTCAAAATCAGATTTTATGTCATGAGTGAATTTGGTCGGCAAAGTTTTCTTTGACACGTTTTTGTGCAGCAGCTCACAGTGGCGTGTTTCTCTCCGACTTTTGGTCGGATTAAGTTACAATTCTTATTTTAGCTGGCATGGCGTGACAAGCAAGCCCAGTAATTTAGATGTATTCTCCCCAAAGCATGGCTGTAATGTTTTAGGGTGGCTGTCCTCATCGCATTTCCACCAAGATGTTCCCAATATCCTCCTGTAAGACATTTCTCAGGGGAAGAAATGAATCCAATTTATTCCTCCCCCTCTCTCTCTCTCTGCCTCTCTCTCATCGTCTCTCTTCCTCTCTCTCGCCCCTCCCTTCAGTCAAGAGCGTCGATTGCACTTCAGAGTTCGAGGACTTCTTTGGCAAGCGGAAGCTGGACGACAGCGACAGCCACGTGGTGAGCATCGCCGAGTACCTGCAGCGCGGCGACACCGCCATCATCTACCCGGAAGCCCCAGAGGAGCTCTCTCGCCTGGGCACACCGGAGGCCACCGGTCCAGAGGAGAATGGTACGAATCCCAGCAGGGGGTCAGTGGGAGAGGTCAAAGATAAGCGTGTATTAAAGTGGTCAGAATGAAAGCCCCGACCAGTATCTCTTGCCGAGCTCGGAGGTAGACTGCACAGCTCCAGTGAAGGCTGACAGCCTAACGAAGGCCTAATTAAGCCTCAGCCGAGCTTTTAATAGAAACACGGCAACATTTGGGTTGATTTGAACTCTCCCTCTTCTCGCAACGCGACTGCTGCACTGGCAGAACGTGCTTGCTCAGCTAACTTGCCCCTGTCGCGGCAAATGTTAAAAAAGAAAGAAAGAAAAGGGGCCTGGACGTGGTAGCAGCTCTTCCCCCCGCTGACACGACCGGGCAGCTGTTGGTCTCACAGATTCACCGGATGCCTTGGTGTTTACCTACAGCCTTAAGCAACAGCTGGGCAGGGGCTTGAAATCAGATAGTGCACCTCTGAAGCTTCCCGAGGGGGAATGAATGAGGGCGGAGGGGCGTGGGGTGGAATTGGAATGGGCTCATGATTCATGCTTCAGACATGATGGACGTGTCAGCAGGAATAAAAAGTGAGGGCAGTTTAAAGCAATTAGGAGGGGAATAACGTGTGTGTCAGCGGGTTCGTCGGCTCGTGATTTGGTGTTTGTGTACGTACAGTGTCTTTGTCCATGAGTCGACTGTGAATGCTCTGTACTGTGTGTGTGTGTGTGTGTGTGTGTGTGTGAGGGGTCTGAAGGAGGTCGTAGTGCAGCCCATGCCAGCCTGACACTGCTGCTCTCATGTGGAGCAGATTGCAGAGATAACTCCCATACCACTCTGGGCAGCCCGCCCGTTAGCTGCCATTGATTCGCTGACCTTTTGGCCCGCTTTCCCTTCCCCTTCCTCCTCCCTCCCTCCCTCCCCTCCCGCTGTCTCCCGTGCAGACCTGCCACCTGGAACGCCAGATGCCTTCGCCCAACTGTTGACCTGCCCCTACTGCGACCGGGGCTACAAGCGTTTGACATCGCTGAAGGAGCACATCAAGTACCGCCATGAGAAGAACGAGGAGAACTTCGCCTGCCCCCTGTGCAACTACACGTTTGCTTACCGCACTCAGCTCGAGAGGCATATGGCCACACACAAGCCTGCGAGGGATCAGGTGAGGGGGGACTTCACTTTTTTCTCCTCTTTCTTTTTGTGCTCTGATCCCTCAGAGAAGGGAGATCATTTTTTTCTGATTGGCAATCATTATTAATTTTTCATGGCATTTTGAAGATGCAGATCCTTTAATGGTAATAACTTTAATTGAGGCCCTAAATGGTTTTTTGATGGCCCTCCCTGATATGATTTTCCAGTCTCGTGTTCACGATCGAATGATTGTGTTAATTTCCAATTTGGAAATTTTTATCAGCTCCTTAACTTCACTTCACTCCTGGCCTTTAATGTTCTTCTGGTGCAGCCTGCAGTCGTAGTACTCCATCAAACCCCCACTCTCATTCCTTCCTACTTCTAATTTCATGCACTGCATAAACATCTGTGTATACTTGAATTTTCTCGAGCAATTTATACCCTATATGTCTGAAATATAATGTGAATCGGCTGGCAGTTAGCATGAATCACCTTAAAGTCCTGTGAGGTGAAAACACATCCAGCAGTCACGGGTGTTTAACTTGCTTGTCATCTTTTAATCTTGAAGATGTGGGGTGAGATAGATTGTGGCAAAAAAAAAAAAAAAAATTGCACGCTTTCCGACTTTTCGCACATTGGGGGATAATTATAACTTCTCAGTGAACTAAAATTGGAGCCGTAAATTTTAAAGTAGATGGAGTGTGTGTTTGGGCTTCGAAGGATGATTATAACTGAGGAACGTGTTTTTAAAAAATGCAACATTTTCATCAAAGACCTTAAGTTAATCTCAACAGATGTACAACAAATGGAATAATAAATAAAAAAATCGCTAAATTGCTGGTGGAAATTTGTTTAGCTGTTTTACTTTATAATCACGTTTTTTTTTTTTTTTTTTATCATACAGAATAATTACAGCAGTAAAGGATTCGCTGCGTATGCAATTTCTTTCTTTACAAAAAAAAAAAGGAAAACCGAATGAAATGTCACCGCTTTGATTTTCTGACAGACTCACACCACTAGAAAACACTTGTAATGTACAGGGTAAGAATTTGAGCCAATCAGGTGACCTCATGTACCCCGATGGCTTGTGGTGTTCAGTGGCAGGTCGTGGGTGTTGTGCTCTCTGAAGCAGGGATGACAGGCCCAGACTGTGTCTGATTTGATCAGATGACAGCGACCGGCACTTTCACCTGATCTACCAGCTGGGTGTAAACGTGAGCAGATGGGCCGGCCGAGAGAGCCGCCGTCCCAATCCTCATATTACAATGCAGTTGCTGCTCCCCTCCAGAGTCGAGCCAATGGCGAAAGGCTCCTATTCAAGAACTGCAGCTCCTTCCACAAAGCTGGCTGTCTTGATTTGTAAAGTAGCTGGATTGTTTAAGTGGTAATCCTCCGCATGAGGGCGAGGCGATGTCTTCTTTGATTTGGTCATGGAGGCGAGGGGACTTTCTCTGGGTGGCGCTGTTTTCTTTGACTTTCATGGCACTCGTCATGCTACAGTAAGCTCTCCTTTTTCTTTTGTGTTCATTTAACGCGAAGCACTAAATAAATCACCTCCTGTTTGTCACGTTTAGGACAGAACGAACACGTATTTCCGTGAAAATGCACATTTGGCAATTAACAACCTACTCACAAGGACTCAGCAGCAAACAGATTAGCATAAAGAAAAATACCCTGATAGGTAAACACACGGTCTTGTATGTTTACAGACCCTAATACTCCTCCTCCTCTTAACCAATTAGCCAAAATATGACTAATTAGAGGTTATACATATGCAAACATGTAGTCGGGTCCCCGCCCACAACCAGCAGTGGTGGCATTCACACCGACACCGAGCCATGAAGGAGAGACAGAGCATTTTGCCGGTGCCATTCACAATTAAGAGCGCACAGCGATCGTGTCTTATTAGCAGTGGTGGCGAGACTAAAGTTTAGCGGGCAGAGGTCCTCAGGGGGGAAGTAAGGGGATGGTGGCGGAGGCGAAGGCGGGGGGCGGAGGCACCGAAGCAGCTGTTGCTGTTTGTTTATGCAACTCAGCAACATACGAGCGGTGGGGTCCCTCTCCGGCGCTTGGCGGGGCCCCTGACTCTCCCTGCTTGATCTTTGAAGGTTGGAGCTGTTTGAACAATTCCTCCCAGTCCTCCCAGTGTCCTGTGCGCCACCATCTGTCTCCCCAGGAATGTGGGTAGAGTCAGCACACACCCCAGCATTTGTCAAGGCTGAACTGTGAGGAGGGAGTCGCTGTGGTTTTTTTCCCCTAGTGAGCTCACAGAAATGTCTTTTTTTTTTTTTTATTATTTACTAACCGTTTAACATCCTCACCTCCCACTCAGAATTAATTGTTTCATGAGTGACGAGCCAGGTTTACACACCCAGTCTTGTTGTTGTTGCAGCGTTTCATATTTTGATTTTTTTTTTCCCCTTTTGCCGGGATGGTTCTTGTTTGAATTGCAAATTTGATGGATTGCAACTGATGCTTACCTTTGAACAGCAAATCAAGGCCGGCCTTATACGCTCTGTTCTGGATCCTAACGTTATTAAAGAGACTTTTATGGGCCTAAAAAAACATCCCAATTACTGTATGACATTTGTTAATGAAAAGTACAAATGTGGTTCAGACAGAGTGAATACAGGTATGCGGGGTGAAAGAGCTCGCAGATAATTCTGAATTCTTTTTGACTGATTAGGCCCCAAATTAATGAAAAGTAGATCAGATTGTTGGTTCTAATGAAGAGTAAACGCTGACTCTTTTCATTTATCCTATTTTCTGGGCTGCCAAATTCTAAAGGCATGCCTCTTTTGGCTGAAGAGCCAGGAAATTAAAAGGTATGTGATTCTCTCTGTTATCACCGCCGCTGCCTGTAGTCGCTCAACAGAGGTGGGAGTAGAATGCCAAGATGCTCCGTTGGCGACGGTAGCTGTTGGGCTTGTTGCTTGTTGTCATGCCGACCAATTGTGATTATGTGTTGAGCTCTTGCCCAACGATATTTGTGCTTTTTTTTTTTAACGTGAATCTCTCTCTCTCTCTCTCTCTCTCTCTTACTCTCGCTTACACAGCATCAACTGCTCAACCAAGCGGCCGGCAACCGCAAGTTCAAATGCACCGAGTGTGGCAAGGCCTTCAAGTACAAGCACCATCTGAAGGAGCACCTCCGGATTCATAGCGGTGCGTAGCAAGAGGAATGCTGCCCTACTCTTTGAATATTCATCACCATGATTTAAGAACACCACAAATCTGCAGAAATTCCTCGTGGTTTATTTTGGACCCTCCCTGTTGGTGTCTGTTCACGGACACTGAACTCTGCTGTGCTTAAAAAATCGTGCACGTTGCCAAGTGCAATATTTGGTTAGAAATATGTATGTGTGAAACATACAGTTAATGCTGTTCTTTTTAAAAAAAAGTTTAATTGTGTCTGTTGACCACCCAAACAGGAGTTAAAATACAATGTTAAGTATGTTTGGCATGAAGGAAAACAACTACAGCCTCCTATAGCACACAAACAACACGAAGTAGTCGCCTTCCACAACACTGCATTCTGTAGACGGTATTTACAAGTTAGTTCTTATGCATCGCGTTGCTTTATGTAAATCACAAATTAGCACACCCTTGGCCTATTTTATTGCTTTGTTCTTTATAAATTAAAAAAACGGAAGAAGATGATGATATTATTGATGTAAACATCTCTTTTTCGCGTGTCAGCGATCTTACCCTTTGCGTGTTCTTTTCTTTCAGGTGAAAAACCGTACGAGTGCCCCAATTGCAAGAAGCGTTTCTCCCACTCCGGGTCCTACAGTTCCCACATAAGCAGCAAAAAGTGCATCGGCCTGATCGCCGTCAACGGCCGGATGCGCAGCAGCATGAAGAATGGCTCCTCCCCCACCTCGGCCTCGTCCTCGCCCACCAACACGGCCATCACCCAGCTGCGGCAGAAGCTGGAGAACGGCAAACCGCTGGGCCTCCCTGACCACAACAACCACCTGAACATCAAGACGGAGCCGCTCGACTTCAACGACTACAAGCTCATGATGGCATCTCATGGATTCGGGCCGTTCATGAACGGTGGCATGGGGGGGAACAGCCCACTGGGGGTCCACCACAACGCCACGGCCCAGAGCCCCTTGCAGCACCTCGGAATGGCTGGACTTGAGTCACAACTGCTGGGCTACCCAGCACCACTGGCCAACAACCTGAGCGAGGTACAGAAGGTTCTCCAGATTGTGGACAACACTGTGTGCAGGCAGAAAATGGACTGCAAGCCGGAGGAGCTCTCCAAGCTTAAGGCCTGCATGAAGGAGCTGGGGTCCCAAGTTGAAGAGCAGAAACAGGCGCTGACATCCCCAGGGGGCCCTCAGGTTGGTCTTCCACTTGTCAATCACAACGGAGCCACCAAAAGCATCATCGACTACACGCTAGAAAAAGTGAACGAAGCCAAAGCTTGCCTCCAGAGCTTGACAACAGACTCAAAGAGACAGATTAGCAATATCAAACGAGAGAAATCCAACCACATGCTCGAAGGAGATGTGGATGACAAGGCGCAGGAAAACAACATGTTTACACCTTATGCTTGCCAATATTGCAAAGAAACCTTTCCCGGGCCAATACCTTTGCATCAGCATGAACGCTACCTGTGCAAAATGAATGAGGAGATCAAAGCAGTGCTGCAGCCCAGCGAGAATTTGATGCCCAACAAACCAGCGATATTCATAGAGAAGAACGCCCACTTATCCTCCTCCATGTTGCCCGAGAAGGGACTTACTGGGCCTCTTAACCCTTACAGGGACCACATGTCTGTTCTGAAGGCGTATTTCGCCATGAACATGGAGCCCAATTCGGAGGAGCTGCTCAAGATTTCCATAGCGGTCGGCCTTCCTCAGGAATTCGTCAAGGAGTGGTTTGAGCAGCGAAAGATGTACCAGTACGGCACTACCAGAACCCCACCGCTAGAGCACAGGAACAACACAGACATGGTTGTCAGAACGAACAACCACCACACGCCACCAAAAGACTCTATGGCAGCTCGATCACCCGTGTCTCTAATCAAACCTGCTGACCGTATCACATCCCCCTCCATAGCAGAGCTCCACAACAACGTTAACAACTGTGACAACTCGCTGAGACATTTGAAAAGCCACCAGTTCGGTGGCAGCACTAAACCCACAGGTGAAAAGTTGGACCACTCCCACAGCAACACTCCTTCCCCGCTAAATCTGTCCTCCACATCTTCCAAAAACTCTCACAGCAGCTCTTACACTCCAAACAGCTTGACTTCAGAAGACCTGCAGGCCGAGCCGCTGGACCTTTCACTGCCGAGACTCATGAAGGAACCCAAGCATGCACTGACTGTCAAAAGCAGACCTAAAGTCAACAGTATTAGCATTGACCATAACAGCATCCCCTCTCCCCGAGAGCACTTCGAAGAGCCTTTGAACTTGGCATATCTCAAGAAGGATTTCTCAGGCTCCACCAACAACGGGAACCTTGAAAAAAGCACTAGCCCCATCTTCGGCATTAACCCGTTCGCTGCCAAACCCCTGTATACGTCACTTCCACCTCAGAGCGCTTTTCCACCTGCCACATTCATGCCCCCAATGCAGGCCAGCATACCAGGTCTTAGGCCCTACCCGGGCATGGATCAAATGGGCTTCCTACCGCACATGGCCTACACTTACGCGGCGGGGGCGGCCACCTTTGCCGAGATGCAGCAGAGACGAAAGTACCAGCGGAAACCGAGTTTCCAGGTAAATAAGCCACCTGTGGTTTTGTGAAAGCCCCAGGCTCACTCGGTTGCTAAAATGATCTGAACTCATTTCTGTACTAATTAAAAACGACTGCAAAATCAGGAGAGACACACTCACCTGAGGTACACTGAACTGAAGACAAAGCTGTGACATGACCCCAAGGCAGGAAAAAATGAGGCTTTTTAAAGGGTCAGGCTGACAGGTCAGTTAGGAGAACGACACTACTGTCGATCGACTTTGACCAGCCGTTAGTCCTTCATCGAGCAGAAAAGCCCAAACATTTGCCGGTGGAAGGGTTTTGCTCCTACTTCTTTTTTGTGTCATTTTAAGTAGATTATCTGATCTCGCTAAACAGCTTCCAGCTCTTGTAACAGAGGTTCATTTGTACATTGTAGATCCAATTTAAGCATGAAAAAAAAAAAAAAAAAAAAACACTGGCACAAAGTATCAAACAGCATCAGGTTCAAATGAATAACAGACACAACATTAGCCCTAAAATCTCATCTCAAACGCCTCTAATTGTTACCACTCCACTGTAAATTTTATGTGTGGAATATTTTAATGCTTTTCCAGTGTTGGCCTGAACTCTGATATTTTGTTATTAAAATACGGGTGAAAGGCCTTTGTAAAAATGACAAAGGTGAGCCCCGGAGCTGTGCACTTCTCTGAAATTTCCCATCGCAACTTTGCTGCATTTTAAAGACAGCCAAATCCAAAATGAGCTTCTACATGTGGATTAATAATGCACAGTCTCCATGTTCATTACCAGTGAGTGCTGAAGGCTGTTTAACATAGAGGGAACCATTTTGATGAAAAAAAAGTATTAATAATGTTTCCTATTCTAAGTTATTAAATTAGATTTTAAAAATACAGCTACAGGCGTTTAGTTCAAATTGATTGCGGAATGATAGTGGCCCCTTCTTAAAACACGGTGCAAAGCTGTCCTCACATTATCACGCACATATTCATTAAAGAAGCTTTGGTGGCTCGGTGTCGGCCATTTAGGCGCACCTTCAGATTTTAATCATTATATGAGTTCACAATTTAAACAATGGCTCACTCCAATGTTGTAATATTGTTCTCCATCGATTCCTGCTTAAGACTAATCTTCATCATAAAAGAGATTTTTTTTTTTTTTTGAAGAAACGTGCAGAATTAACACCCCCGTACAAAATGAGACCACACTGAATCGAGCGTTATACTCGAGTTTCATAATGGCGAGCGTGTCACTTACAGATGGCTGATATTAGTGCGGAGCTGGAAGTTTTACAAGAAATCACGGCTGCTAATCAAAAATGCATGAGCAGCGTAGTGCGGTTGTTTGGGGGCACAAAGTGCGAGCTTTGACCAGCCTTTATTCAAAGTTTATTAAAAATGAAAACATTAAAAACTATATTTATGCTTTTGCTTATTTGATTACTTTTTAAAAACTTTTGTGTTGCTTGTGTTTACTTAGCTTTGGGTGTTTAGCATTAGCGTGATATCTTATTCAACTGTAGCTCATGTGGAAGTCGCTTCATTTTGACTTTCTTATGTGACTTAATTAATTTCTCAGAAATAATGTCTTACTTTATTTGAGATATTTTAAAGGTTTCATGGAGAAGACTTACTGAATATTTAAAGAAATAGCAACCCCAATAAACGTTAGCTGCATCATCAAGCTAATTAAAAGCTAATTAAATGGTATGTATTTATTGCCTTGCACATTTTACATGTAATCAGCCAACGAATAATTTTGAATTTTAAATGTGATCATTTATTTGTTCTCGCTCCTGTCTGATGCGTTTGTTATAGCTAGCAGGAGCCCTGCTAATGCTAACTGCAGCGGCACAGTTTATCACGCAGCAAATTCATGTTCTGTCTCTTTTTTTGTCTTTCTTTTCTTTCTTTTCTTTTTTTTTGTGTGTGTGTGTGTGTGTTTTAAGGCGGACCTGCTCGACGGTACACCAGATTACATGTCAGGGCTGGACGACATGACAGACCCCGACTCCTGTCTGTCGCGGAAGAAGATTAAGAAGACCGAAAGTGGTATGTACGCGTGTGACTTGTGCGACAAAACATTCCAGAAGAGCAGTTCCCTTCTAAGACACAAATATGAACACACAGGTATATACTGTTCTAGACCCTTATTTTAAACCCCATGCTTTTTTTATGTTTTAAATGTTTGTGTTGCCAAATCCTATCAGTATGAATATTATATTTATATTATATATATCTATTATTCTAATTTTTTTATGTTACCCCCTTTTCTCTTTCTTTCTTTCTCTGTTGAAGCCTTAAGTTGTATATGTAAACCAACACCTAACTTGCTTCTTCATTGACAGGGTTGAGATGCCAGCGAATGAGTAGATTACACAATTCAGCATGTGATACGTTAAAAGCTTTGTGTGTTCTTTATGCAAATATGACAAGAGTTTATTTGAAAGACTTTTTTTCAAGACGCTCTTTTGGAAAAGGGTAATTAAAACAGGTAGGCAAGCAAAGCTAAACTGTCTGTGCCAGGGACTGTGCTCTTTATTTTCCTATCATAACTCGCTTTATTAACCATTTTGCTATCTTAAAAGACAAACATCAATTCACCTAGATATATAAAGGCAGCAAAAGGCCCCTAATGCCGTTATCGGCCCCATTATTGGCAATAGATCACATCAGCAGAGAAGCGCTCAGAAGCTTCAGAGCACTGATAGCAAGTCTTTCATTACAGTTATTATACAGAGATCCTCTTTCACTAGGTTGCATCATTTATTTTATCCACTATCTGAAGCGGAGCGCTCAGTGCTTTATGCAGCCTCCGTGTTATCTGGTCGAACATAAAAGGGAGGGAGGGTGGTGAACTCTTTAAAAGAAGGGTTTGTTATCTCCACAACGTCCCCGCGTCTCGCTCAGGACGTGACACTTTTATGTTTGTGTCGCCGCGCCGCGTGTCGTGCAGCTCCGAAGTGCAGCTCAACGGGCCAGATGTTGGACAGGAGTGAGTTTGAAAGCCTGTTGGCTGGCGCAGTCATGTGATTTGTGTGAGGCAGGCAGCCATATTTCCTCAAGTGGTAAGCAGCAGTGAGTGAGAAAGAGAAGCCAAAACGCGACGAGCTTTCAGAAGAGAGCAGGTAACTTTAGGTCTTGGAGAGCAGGACGCTGGATTGTTGAGCAGTAAGTGTTTTGGAAGAAAGTGCGAGTGTAACGGCAGCCGTGCGGCCGCATTACAAGCCAGAGGACATTTATTTAGCCAGACAGTTTATGGCCCTGTGTCATAAAACTATCTCACCCGGTCCTTTGCGGCCAGCTCGGGTTTCTCATTTCTGCCCTGGCATCCGAAGCGTCCCGTCACATTTGGTAGACGTAGGAGCCCCGGCCCAAAGCACAATGGAGAGCCAGGCGTCACCATGAACTCGAATTGTGCTCGGAGATAAGCAGGGTAACCCCTCCGAGCCCCCCCTCCCCTCTAACCCACCTCGGATTTGTTTACTCCTTTGTCGCGCCTCCTTTGTTTGTTTGCTTTGCACGACTTTATTTATGTTGCATTCATCAGTGTGGCACGCAGGCCTAAAATAAGTAGTTGTGGTTGAGTTTCTCCATGCTTCAACCACGGGAGGGAATTTCCATAATGTAGGCCCATGAATGCGAGCGCACTTTCACATCGCGCTCACAATTTGAATAAACAAATAGCACTAAGTCGTAAGTCAAAGTTGGATTTAATACCCCGTGATGTCATCTCACTTCATGCCATCCAGTTCATCAGAGTTTTTCCTCAGTCTTTTGCTTTCCTCTGACTTGTGTGATGTGTTGTAGCGGCAGGCGAAGCAGGCGACTCACGTCCCGGCTCTGTGTTGTGTGTCTCCGCAGGCAAGAGGCCGCACCAGTGCCAGATCTGCAAGAAGGCCTTCAAACACAAACACCATCTCATCGAGCACTCCCGGCTGCACTCCGGGGAGAAGCCTTACCAGTGCGACAAGTGCGGCAAGAGGTTCTCCCACTCGGGCTCCTACTCGCAGCACATGAACCACCGCTACTCCTACTGCAAGAGGGAGGCCGAGGAGCGGGAGGCGGCCGAGAGGGAGGCCCGCGAGAAGGGCCACCTGGAGCCCACGGAGCTGCTGATGAGCCGGGCTTACTTGCAGGGCATGACTCCTCAGGGCTATCCGGAGCTGGCGGAGCGCGAGGCCATCCTGAGGCACGACGCCGTGAACGGAGGGATCAGAGAGGGACGGAAGGAAGTGGAAGGAACGTACGCGAAGATCGGACGGAGGGACGACGAGTTTGAGGAGGAGGAGGAGGAGAGCAAGAGCATGGACACGGACCCGGACACGTTGAGGGACGAGGAGGAGAACGGAGAGCACTCGATGGACGATAGTTCGCTGGACGGCAAAACGGAAACCAAATCGGATCACGAGGACGCGATGGAGGATGGCATGTAATCGGCGACGGCAAGCTTCCCGTCTTAAACGTTTTTAAGTTTCTCTCTTTCGGTTCAGTATTACTCGGTTTAAAACGCCGTGTTTTAAGCTGTACGTGCACGTGCCTGAAGCTTCCGGGAAGCTTTCTTCGACAAACTCCTCGGGGGCGGGGGAAAAAGATGTCTGCCGAACACGACGTGGACTTAAAAATCAATCCGGAGGAGGCGTTGAGGGAAGGGATGGCATGGGTTTGTGAAATAAGCTGCATTATGCAAACCGAACAATTAATAAATGAATACATTTCAAAAAATGTACAGTACTAAGGCCTAAAAATATGTGTGGTGCTAACCTCCTCAAATAAACCCCCTGTGTTCCATAGTATTTATAGCACAACTAGTGACTTGTACAAATTGCACTCCGCTTCTATAATCATGAACAAAAATAATAAAAAGTATTGCCTATGTATATATTTATACAGTGTTGGAAAAAGAGCAGTAGTGTCTGCACTACAGTCCTTCGATATTACCTTTGTCATCGCCTACCTACCTACCTACCTACAGTGTTGTCTTTAGTTCTGCCATGTTGCCCGGACACACACGTCTCCAGCCACACTGTTTTAGGCCTCTTGAATCAACTTCAAATGAAGGAATTTAAACAGAAGACTGTATGAAGGAGGGTTTTTTTTTTAAGACCATGACCTTTTAAAGAGACCTTCGTTTTAAGGGAAAATACAGTTTATGGACAAATGGTATGGGGGGAGAAAAATGAAGGACAAAACCTTTGTAAGGTGTTTTTGATAAGAAAAAAAGAAGCCTTATATGCAAACCTTTTAACCTGTGTGTTTTCTGCAAGTGCCACCCTCGTATTGTGTAAAAGGAAGGTTACTTTTTTCACCAGCTTCAGTATTATGAAATGGTTCACCGTTGTTCTTTGAAGCACCCGTGTCAGTATTATAGGCAGCAGTTCCTTAGTTTACATTACGTTGTGCAATGTTTTCTCAGTTTCTTCTCTTTTTACTTTGTCAGTATTACACCAAACCATTTTTTTTTAAACAACCAATTGCATTCATTTTATTTGTAGGTTGGAAAAAAAAAACATTATTTATGTGGCCCATTTTATATTTCCTAATTTTATTTATTTCATACTGTTGTGTACAGTACTATAGTTCTTCAATATATAGATATATTTTAGTAAAAAGGAACATGGTGTCGATCATAGGGGCAAATTTTACGTAAAGAGAACATTTATTGTGTTTTGAAACATTGTGAAATGCGAACTTTAATCTTATTTTATTTTATTTCCTTTATTTTCCAGTTACTGGGAAATTCCAAATTTGGGAACTTTTATACAATTGTGAAAACACTGTATTTTCGACTGAAAAAATTCCACTTTCTTCATCTTTGTTTCTTTTTTTAAGCTAAAAAAATGAAGAGGGACTGTTAAATACTATGTATGATATCATGACTGAAGAAGAATCTTTCCTGAAATGTCTTTGTAAAAGTATTATTGAATTCTTAATTTGTAATTTCTCTTGAAAATGACCCTGCTCGAATAAAAGTAGCCAAATTACAGAGTACCAAACCCTGCAGCGCTTCATGTTTATTCCCGGAGAACAAACTGTGAGCTTTGCTTGGCAGCGGCGTCGGGTTTAAGTCACTTTAAATTCTCTCCAAAATGAGGCAAACTGGAAATCTTTTTCTTCTTATGCTCCATGTCTTCTCACAATTCACAAGTGAACTGACCTCCGTTCTTGCTGCCTATTGTGTCTCATTTCGAAGAATTGGCCTGTCAGTTGTCACACACCCACATGCACAAATATTTAAAGGACATAGTTGTTGATATTAGTTTTACTTCCAACAAGTCGTATTATTACTATACATTGATATATATATAAAAAAATTTGCACTTTGGATTTAGTCTAATATGCATCATCCTGCTGCCAGGAATTCTTACCAGAAACCAAAATCTGTATTAATAGTTCCCATCAAATTCATACATTCATTTCTCCTGTTTTAGTAGTTTCTGCTTGTAGCACTCAGCTATCTGGGGGAAATTACTGAGTCTGGTTTAAGTTTTTTGAACATATTTTTTCGCAGGCTCTGTTCAGTGTAATGATGTAAATAGTCACATTTAGACACGACACAAGTAACATTTGAGGGCTAAAATACAGTCATCACAGATGCTGACAAGCATTGTAATAGTTGTTTGAGTCATTTATGAAGCAAAAACACCAAATGTCAAGTTTCTTAACTATGACAATTTGCTGCAGGATATATAAAATGAATGTTTTAGGACAATTTAGTTTTAGGACAACTGCACACTAGTTGCAACTCAAAGTAAATCAGTCCTTGTGCACCTTTCTCACAGGGATCTATTAATTTCTCCAGTCTCATTTTCAAACTTAAGTCAGTCCTGACAGGTGGACTCCAGCGGCGGACTTCTCTGCTGAAGGAGACGCTGAACTCCATTAGCCACTCACACTGCGTTATGCAGATTAAAAGCAACATCAAAAGGCCGAGATGAAAGCAGCAAAGGTTGAGCGATGCCAAACATCAGAACGCGCTTTGCATATTCCGATTTTCCTATCGATCGGCGTGCCATCGGATCATTCGCAGACCATCTCCAAGATAAAAGAGGGGGTCTTAAATGATTAGCTGATGAATTTGATAATGTGCTGTGAACCGCCTGGACAATTACACATGCGAAAAATGAGCATGTGTGTCAAGACAGGCAAGGAGGGGAATCCTCCAGAGTATAGCGCTATCATTAGGAGAGAAACCTTCCTCTGCTTTTACATTTTACATCTATTAGACTTGCATAAAGGCTTGAATTCACCGGTTTCCAACTTCACAAGCAACTAATAGGAAGGTCAAAGGTCGAGGTGGATGTGATGAAATATTCCTGCAACCCCTGCAGCTGAATTAGGAGACAGAGATAAGAAAAGAGAGAGGAGCAAGTGACATTTATAAGTTCATGTGAAGGGAAGAACTGGAAATAGTTGAAATGCTAGTTTTTATAGCGACAGAAATGTTTTTACCGCTGCCAACCATCAGTGCGCGACTGTCAGCTCCACTGTCATCCAGGTTAGACGCTTTTCTGTTGTCTCTCCCAATTCCAGTTGTCACTTTTTCAATTTTGACTGATCCAATCTAGTTTTACATTTACTGATCAATACTGTCTCATACTATTAGCCTGAGTTTAATGGAGGGCGGCTTTTAATTCCAATCAAGCTGCACGATGGCACAGCTGAATCGATTTTTTTGTTGCACTTCGTTTTATTTTTACATGAATTTGTTTTGACAAGTATTGCATCTATCAGTGCATGTGTCAGATGATGATAGGTGATCCCAAAGGGAGTTTTCTTCCTAGTCTCCAGTTTGTGTTGCTCCACACCATGTGGTAAAACTTGCACTTTTTAAAAGCTTTTTCAAAAGATTCAATGGGGTTTCTTCTGCAGTAAATGCAATGCGGATGCTCAAAGAATCTCTGCATAAATCAAACATTGCATTTTCAAGCAAATTTTCAAAACGCAGACCTGCCCGATCTCCGTTCTCGGGCGTCAGTGCTGCGATTTTGATCGGCCCTAATGTAAAACGCTGTTGTGAGTGTTGCCCGGCTCATGGAACATTTAAAAGGGAGGAAAAACAACAACACGAGCGTGTAGTAGTAATTCATACGAGTGTCATGCAGCCATATGCCTGGGCCAGATTGGTGGTGTGTTTTGGACAGCTGAGCTCTGATGATTCACTGCTGGGCCTTGTATAGACCAAAGCTAAGTGTACATTCTGCCTCAGGCTACTCTGCTGCCTCCACAGATACAGTTAGTGGTGAAATCTACTCCTTTTTATTAAAAACACTCCTTCTTATTCATCCTGTTCCTCAGTCTCACTCCTTCACCTGCATTCATCATCATTCCCAGGACAAAAATAATGAACGTTTCGCACTCGGTTTTTGCCGTAAGACTCACTGGCTCTTGGTTGTCAAGTCGACTTTATGTATATTCAGCTTGAAACAGACAAAACCGGCACATAAATGTGCTGTAAGAACGAGGAGGCTTACAGTATGGAAAAACAGAGGCAGAGCGTGGAACATCGGCAGCTAAAATGACGACGTAAGGGAAAAAAGGATCACGCTTTAATGCACAAAATAAGAGCGATAGAGCATGACAGAACACGTCGGAGGCCGGTGAATGAAAATAGGTCTGAGGTTTGGTTGCAACTGTGGAGCACTTGTTCCATGTTGAAGTCAGTGTGAGCTGCGCTGGAGAACACATCAGTCCCCGAAAGAGAGAAAAGCGAGTGACTCAGTGGTACAGTACGAGTGAGGAAATGCAGATAATAACAGCCAACTGAGTCACTCGCACAGTGGATTGTGTAGGGCGGGTGAAGCCTACATGTTTACAGGTTGACATATTTTTAGCCTCGCCACACTGTATTAACAGCCCGAATCAAAATCCCCAAATCATTCATAAATACGAGTTGCTGTCCGGAGTCATTTCTCACAAAAAAATGACCTTTGCACCTTGCTCTGTCATCACGGGAACGTCTGAGCCCACCTGTTGTCACGTGACCTACATTCCATATCCAGGTGATGAGTTGAAACATTACGTTTCCCTAATTAAAAGCATTTTCTGTGCTCCCTGCACTCGGTTTAATGAGACAATATTAAAGAGCAAAATAGATTTAGGCCCCAAATGGTGAGAGCTGCTGGTAGAAACAGAAGAAAAGAGACTGAAAGAAAATATTACAATACAAGTAATTCTGATTTCAATATGCAAGATAATCATGATAGCATTTATTACTGATTATTTTAAAACAAGATCTAGTTAATGATTCGACCTCCGCGTCAGGTGACCCGAGGCTGCTCTGATTAGCGGTGGGAAAGAGCCAATGGACATGGGTTAATGTTCCAGGGCTCCTGTGATTGGACAGTTCTCTGTGCTCTGCCTGACTGTGTCCGACCCACCTGTCTGCGCGAACGTGGCTCGTTAGCGCCGGTGACGTCGGTGAAGCGGCGCCGCGAAGAATAAAAGAAAGTTCGAGTTTTTAGAGTTTGACTCTTCCAGGCGGTTTTCAGCGGCGCCCGGCGGAAAACAAACGAGCAGCCGGGACCTGCGGCGGCCTGGTGACGGTGGAGGAGCCCGAGCGCGAGCGCGAGCCCGAGCTCCGGCAGACGGAGTTCGCTAACGTTAGCCGAAGCTAGCTGGACGCAGTGACGTAAAGCCTTTTATTTATTTCCCTGTCTGTTACTGAGGTCAAAGTTCACTTGTTGAAGCAAGGGTCACGCGCTGCGAGGCCTAAAATATTTTTTTCTGAAAAATACAGACATAATAAAGTCATCAACTGTAGGTAAGCACGTAGATGCTGTGATGTTAACAGGTGAATCTTATTGAAATTAATTGATTAAACGTTAGCCCACATGAAGTGTCCACGTGAAGCAGGTAAAATAAGAACTGAGAAAAACTGCAGTAACATAAACGTTTCATATGTTTGTCGAACATTTTAAATGTACAGTGTCTGAGAAAACTCATCCAGCTGTTGGGACGTTCACACACAGGACAGGACGTGGCCCTAGTTCTATATCCTGTGACCTGAGGCTGTAAACAACAAGATGATGATTAATGTTTAGCAGCTTTATGTGTGTGTGTGTATATGTGTGTATGTGTATATATATGTATTTATTTATTTATTTATTTTATATATATATTTTTTTTTGGGGGGGGGGGGTTGCAGGTAAATATATAAGGTATAAGACCCAAAGTGACCAACAGCAGAACAAAAATGACCAAGTTAATTCAAATACAAAAAACACACAAAATAACGGAAATAGATGAGAAATTAGCGAAAAGAGAAACAAACAGACCAATAAAGATGTAGCTGCTTAATTTGCATCCAATTTGTGTCTCTCTTTTTCTGTCCTATGGATTGGCTGCTGCTTCTCTGCCTGTGCCCAGAGACCCATTTTCTTATGATTTGCACATGTTTATACTAAACAAGAGCAACTCCGTTCTGGCTTTAAATGTTGACACATAACAATCCGTCAAAGCAAATCCAGATATTCAGAGTCTATTTTCTCTAGGTGAAGATGGATTTTCAGCCTGTTTCACTTTGGGTTTCACAATGTCCATCTTGACTCTGGGTAAGAAAGGTCAACGCTTGGCCCAAATGTTGCCAGTGTGAACATTATTTATCTATCTACTGATGTCATGGAAGGAGAGAAAAGTAGAGGAGGCTCTCACACTTTTGACCTCATTAAATTATTTACATATCCCCATATGCCACCCGGACCATTCGCAGGGCACATGAAGGACAGGCCTGGGCAAAGACGGGAGAGGGAGAGGGAGAGCACTCCTTGGACCTGGCACTCAGCGAGAGAAAGTTCAATGACATGCAGGGAGGAAAAGCGCAAGTGACCAGCAGGGATTAGCCAATCAGAGCGTCAGAAGAGCAGCCAGCTGTTCATTCTGGCCGGAGCGAAAAGAGCCCCGGAGCAGGTGGTGCCGATCGGTGCCAGCGGTGCTACAGAGGAGGAAAAAAAAGGGGAGAAGAGGAAAGAGAAGATGATGATAAAAGAAGCTCACTCTCGCCTAATGTGGTTACTGCATCACTTTTGGACTCTGTCCTCTTTTTATGCCTGGCACTTAATGCTGTGCCTAGCATTATTACATATAAATGTTCCAGAGACACAATAATATCCGTGTTTTTTTTTTTTTTTTTTTTCCAAATGAGCATCCATTGGTGTGTCTGTATGTGCCATTTCTCAACACGGACGCAAAATGCTTCACAGTGCACGAGCAACAAATTAGAAGGTAGATAACGCAAAAGCAGCAGAGGAATCGTATAAAGAAAGTGTAAAATAACACCGAAGGTTGTTACGTGAAAGCTGGGGTTATTATGGCACAGTTCCATCCTCCGTCCTTCCACCCTTTTCGAGAGTTATTTTGTAATGAAATTATGTAAATCTCTTTCCATTTGTTCTCAGTGTGTTTGAGCCACAATTAACCATTTCCTGTAACATAAAGCAATCTGTAGCACAAACGATACAATCTCAAATGTTTTTAAATGCACAGAAATCCTGATCCTTTACATTTATTTCTATATATTTGTAGTGTAGACTGGCTTGTGAGCTGGGGGGTTATTGAGTGCCACTGCTGCCTCTGAATACAGCAGCTGCACAGCGCCACAAAGACAACAATGCTTCCACCATCAGAGGGGGTTCGGTGCACTGTGGTGATGTTGGACAGCTCTGCAAAGACCCCTGTGTGGAATTTTATTAATTTGCATTTATCGTTTTGTGCCCTTGCTCCCACCGAAACACCGGGTTTGGCACAGCAGATTCACGGTATGGCAATGGTCAACTGGACTCCTGCGGAGATCTGTGAAAGGGGGTGTAAATAGAGAAACAAGAGAGTCTGCTGCTGTGAAAATCTACTCAAATGAGACTTTATTAGTTCATTTCAAAATTAAATGACATTAAAGTGAGACAAAACAAAAATGCATTTGACTGTTAACATCCCCGCTGACGAGCCCCCTGTTGCCTGACACTGTAGCAAATGATCATCAAAATAGTTTTTTTCAATGGATTCCCGTGTAATTTAACAAAATCTCTGCGAGACGCATCTACTGACATCCTTGTCCTCTGATCCTAGATGGGAACTCAGACACTTTGATGACAATGAGCACAAAAGCACAGTTTAGAAATGGTTAGCATTCAGAGGAGACTGTAGTGTCAGCGCTCGTGGTGCAGCGCACAGAAAATATTGGCCGCTTATGTTCAAAACTGGATGCTACAGCTGGTGTGTTTCAGTGTGTATCACCTGCTGGAGGCCAGAAAACTACAAGTTGGTTCATAGTGTAAAATATGTTTCACGCTAATGCAGATATCTCCTTTAAACAGGTCATTGGATGCTTGAGTTCACCGAAGAATCTCTGAGGAAGAAACCAGAGGAAGAATGTGGAAATGTCATGTCCCATCCTGAGGGAGACTGCCTGACACACACAAGGTAAACACACACACACACACACACACACATCAGGTAGGGATGAACACTCCATGCCTTTGCCTTTAAATATCTGTGTGTGTATAGATTTTCAGTGTGTTGTGTTCTTTGAGTACTGACATACGTGTAACTGGGTTAAAGCTGGCCTCTTGTTTTCTTTTTTAATGTGTTGTGAAATTGTTTTCATGCCACTTGTGGCTTCAGTTTCTTCTTCTGTCTCTCATCACCTCATGTAACTTAGTGACACGTAGTGTCAAGACTACAATGTCTGACTTCAGGTACTTTCACGCACAGTTACATTAGCACGGTGCTAATCAGGTGGGTGAAAACATTGGAACTGTAGCTTCAGTGAGCTCCCTGCTCATTTCTTGATGTTTTCACAGCCAAAACTTTATGTTTTTGTCATTATTGTGTCTGACTTTCCTCCTGCTCGGCCCACAGAGGAGCACTGAATCCTTCAATTATACCACCGATACCGGTTGCAGGCTTGTCACGTGACAACAGTGATTTCCTTGAACACACTAAGGAAATGATCTCTGTCAGTCTGTCCATCGTTGAGCCAGCTTCCCCCTTCCCTCCCTCTGAGGGGTAAGTGATTATGTGTTTTGCCAATGCGTTTGTGGAAATCTTTTGATATGCACAAACACAGATTCTAATGCGCCGGCAACAGCAGCTTTTTTGGCTGACGGCTGATTAGGATGCCAGCTCATGGCTGAATCCACGGGGCCCCAGCTGGGCGCAGGGAACATCGCTCATTACACATTTTCTAGAGGTGGGGGGGAGGACTAATTCACACCGCTGTGCAGCATGCCGGTGTAGGTGTAATCATATCATTCTAAATCACCGGTCAGTTACGTGCTGGCGAAGCCTCGGCTCATGCCAGAGGGTCGGCTGGAGCCTGATTAAAGCTCGGCCAAAGACAAAGTGACACGTCCTTAACCTCATCAGTGCAGACGTTAAGCAAACCATCACTTACCCGTCAAGGTGCGAGGTTCATCCCACCGAGACCCTCGGCCCTGAATGAATCTCTTTTTTTCTTTTTTTTTTTTTTGTAAATTAAAGCTTTCTTCTAGTGGAGCTGCATGCATTTTTTATAAAGGCATCATGGCCGATGGTGGATGGCTGCCTGGGCGTTCCCATCACTAATACGCCACTGTCCTCTTGATTTAATTAGATGTTGGCCCCCACTATTTTCGACAAGGAAATATCTGCTCTAATTAAGCGGTATACTTCACCAGAGAATGAACAGACAGTGCAATTCAATGCAGGGTTAATGTGGTCATAAAAAATCCATGATTTCTTGCCCTTTGCCCTCCTTTTTTTGGCATTTTTTCCTCTAAATTCTCAAGCAAATGGACTTCAAATATGTCCTTTCTCTCTGTGTATTTTTGTCTTCTGAACAGGCCAATTACTTTTTTGGTTGGTTTATGATTATTCATGCTAGAGAGACTCCCAGCTGTTAATGGACTTAGCACTGTTTTGTACTCCCTCACTGGAAATAGATAATTACTCCATTGAGGAGGCGAACCCTCGCAGTCCAACCTTCCTGTTGAAAAGGAATGAATGTAGCGTTACATGTATGTAATTTCTTAAAGGAAGCATTTCCTCTGTAGCCTGCAGGGATTAGGCCTAATGACAGAAGTTAATTATATTAAGAGTAATTTTCAAAAACAGTTCATGAACTGCAAATTATACTTAAAATTGCTCCTTAATGCTCTTAACTGTAATTAAATTGCCTAATATCTTAAGAAAATGAACTCGTGGAACAGGAGTAATGGGTGATAGAAACTTTTAGGTGTTCAGTGGTTAATAATGTGTGGACGAAATCAATAATTTGAATTTTTTTTTTCCGAGCATTGGCGAAATGATCATTTGGTTTAAAACTCGCATAGGTGAAGGAGGAAGTTATTAAATCAGGCAACAGTTCAGCTCCGCAGGTTCTCCGGTTTTTAATAAAAAGCAGGAGGCAGACTGAGGTGCAGCATTTTCTTTTTGTTTCCATTAAAACAAATTTACTTTTTCTGCAGTTTTTATTAATTTCTGGACGACAGTGGAGGTCTATGAGGACAATAATCCAGGGGGCACACTGAGTATAGGTATTTTATTTTTGGTGTCTGTATCAATTGCAAACTAAAGAACAGGCGATGATTGTCTGTGGGTCCGTCACGATAAGCAACTTCTGTCACATACTCGTCATATGAGTGAAGTGTTTAGGGGGGAAAACGTTGCTAATGGAAATATCGCTCAACTTGTGGGGCCGTCCTCATGTCTGCGCACTCGACTCTCTTCCTTCTCCCTTGCAGCTTTCTGTGACAGCATTCACCCATAATGACATGCTGCTTCATAAATGCATGAGGAGATGAGTCGGCCATTGCATGCGGCAGTGAGCTTCACCGTCTGTGTTGCAAAGACTCGAGTTGTGCCACTTTTCAAAAGGCCTCCACGCGTCTGACTACAACTCCTGTCCTCTGTGGAATTAGTTTTTGTGATTCTCCTCTTCAAGCCGGTGAAACCTCGACACATAAAGTGAAAAAGTGCTTGAGCTGTTGTACGTTTTAATCCCCCAAACAGTTGACGACGTGCATTTTTTAAGCATTTCTGAGCTCTACAGGAGATGGGGGGAGAAACGGGAGAATTATGTGCATTTGTCTGCCTGTAATTAGGTGTATTTCTTCCCTGAGTTTTTATTTAATGATTGGCTTTTACAGCGCAGGCCAGTACTTTTGAAGTGTAATGATTCTCCACTCAGGCGACTTAAAAGGTGGAGGGAAGGAGGAGGATAAAAAAAAGAAACTGCCATCATTTTGCAACTTTGAGCAACCCTTAATCTGTACAAAATTTAGGTTTGCCTTGCTTTTTCGAGATCAAACACTCACGAGAACCTATTATTCAATCATAACTGGTATGTTAAACCAGCAAAATGCCATTGTTGAAGTACTCACGGGGGGCTTTTTCACCTCGGAAAGGGAGGTTTGGAGGCTTTCCGAGTCATGCCATTTGTGCAACTGTGCATAATAAATCTACTTGGAATTTCATGTTGCTGGGACTGTATGTTCTGTGTGGCTGAAGTGCATGTGTGTGAGGGTCTTTTTCTCACACGCTCACACACACATACGCATGCAAAAGTATGCACGTACAGAAACACACACTCGTGGTATCTTCCATCTCTGCCGTGAAGCCAGACCCCCCTCGGCTTTTCTCACTTGTAATCATGTCCAAATTTGCACAGGAAGGCAGGGGGAAGGGGAGAGCCATGTGAACTTGTGTGGGTGTTTTCTGTGTGTTTTTTTCCTTTCCTGACAAAACCCGCTTCTGATTACCACCGATCTCCGATGCCCGAGATCCAAATCACCTTCTGAAGCCTTTTAAACACCGAGGTCGTAAACATTTTCCTCTCTGTCCTTTCTCGAGTAAAAGTGAAGATTGGCTCGAGGAAGGAGAAACGCTATCTGCCAAAGTAACAAGTGCGTAAAGTTTGAATGTAAAGGAAGCAGAGTGAGGTCCTCGCTGCTAGAAAGCCTCAAAGGTAATTGGTAAACAAGTTGAACAACTTGCGCAAAGTCATAGAGTAGCTCCAGAAATATTTGAATGAATCCAGTAGCAGCTGTTTGCATTTTCTTGAACACATTGTTTCTTGATTTGAAGGCGTGTGAGTTCTCTGCACCAAAATCCTCGGGAGCAAATCCAGGCAAACATTCAACATTTGTGATTTTTAAGCAGACTTTTGACGAGACTGAACGACGATCAATGTGCCTAACAAAGGCAAAAAAGCAAATCTGTTTAAGGTTTTTGCTGCTAAATTGCATCTTTAAAACATCAACTTGCACAGATCTCAGACTTGAAAATTAAATTCTGTGGTTAGTCATTTACCATTTGAACCATGTTAGCAAATTAGTTTTTGTCAGACTGTTAACTTCCTTATAGGTAAACGTGCTTTGAAAGAAATTAATGCCGGTGCTTCTTGACCACCTGCAGGCTCCTGTGTTCAAACTGTATTTACATATTACATTTCACCATGACATCATCGTCATCAGACTTCAGAAGTCGTGTTCTTGTTAGGGTCGACATGTACTTGGCTTTCGCCTGGACATCTCCATTCAGTGGGTCTCAAGGCATCTTGGAGAATTTGCAGCACTCTGAGTAAGTGTGTGTGTGTGTGTGTGTGTGTGTTTGGGCCCACCTTGGCAGGGGCATTAGCTATCAGCAGGGCCCAGCCGGCGCGCTAGCAGTGAGAGCGTAGTGTTTGTAACAAAGCTGGTCTGACTGTGATGCCTCACATTTGTCCCTTGGGCGAAGTGAGGTGGAACCTTCCAGGAAGGGAGGCCTCTAAATGGATCTGCGGAGGGCGCTGGCGAGGGCTGAAGGTGGCAGCGATGGCGGCGAATCTGCACAGCCCTTCGCCATGTGTGCTGAGGAAGTCTGCACGCTGCTCGGACCTAGTGCAGCCAGGACGTCTGGCCAACATGTTACACGGGGACATGACAATGAGATGGAAGATGACTTCACTTCATTTGGAGCAGCCTGATATGCTCAGTTTCTTTTTCTGTTACCTTTCTGTTTCTACGTATTCCTTTGCTTCATTAATAGCATTGTAACCATGCAAACCCAAAACTGAATATTTTGTGTGTCTGGTGGTTCGGTTTAATTCTTTTTTTGCACTAAACAAGTATTCCTGCACTGACTTTTTATCTCATTCTACTTTTCGACCTCTAGAGACCAAACGGGGAGTTTGTTGCCCACCCTGCCCAAAACACATGGACATTTTCCACTGAGAAGTTTGTCAGGGAAGTTTTCTGCTTCTCATAAACACCCCGCCGCCCTCATTTGCGTGATCTCGCCAAGCATCAATCTGCTGTCGGTGGCGATGTCAGGGAATGGCCCCGGCCTCTGATTGTGTATGAAGGCTTTAATTAGCTGCGTGGCTCAGATTGCTGGGTGTCAGGGTCTATCGGCTGAGGCAGAGAGGATAATGATGATGATGATGATGATGGTGATGATGATGGCGCTGTAGTAGCGGTGGTTGGACTGGATGAAGTGGGTCAGGTCCCAAGTGAGTGGACATGCGAGTGACACGGGCGTGTGATGTGACCCGTTAGCGGTGGACTGGATGGACTCGGGGGAAGGTCTCTTTCTGTCTGTGTCGGCCAATGCAGGACGCTGGTAGCCAGGGGGCAAACAAATCAGAGGAAGTCAGAGTGACGCTGGCTGAGAAGTTTCCTGCTCCGCGTTTCACTGCGCTTCAAGTCGACTTTCAGAAAGTGCAGAGCTCGCGTGGACCTTCTCTTTTCCCCCTTTTTCTTATAGGTCACACCAGCTATGGACATGTATTATTATTGCACTGTGTTGTATATGTATTATTATTTTTCTGTGTCATTTTGTTTATCTTTTTTTTATTACCTATTTTTTATTGTTTTATTCTCTGTTTTATCATATTTAATATTTTTTTGTCTCTCTTTTGTTTTTCCTCCCTTTTTCTTTTTGGATTATTGGATATTTATTTTTGTGTTTTGGCCTTTCTGTTAATTTTTCTTTCACTTTGGTTATTTAGTTTCTTTCTAACTGTGCTTTGCTATATTCAAACAGGAAATATTAACACTCATTGTAGTTTTGAGTTAAGGGACCACCATGACCTCTCAGGGCCCCTGGGCCTCTGCCCACTCGGCCTGGTCAGTAATCCCTATGTGACAACATTACAGCTTTGTGTTTTGCTTTTTTTCATTATTTTTTTCTTAGTTATTGGTTTCCTCTGTCTGTCTAAGTTTCAGTTCCTAGCAGCCTTTCTTGAAATTTTTGTTTTTCCTTTTTTCCTTTTCTTTCATCCTTGATTTAGTCTGAAGTTTTAAGTTTGTCAGGTCGTTCAGTCATATCTAACAATCTTAATTTTTCTTCACTCGGTCTATTTATATCGGATTTTCTGTTTAGTTTTTTTGTTCTAGTCCTTTCCCTGTTCATTTAATCTAATCCGTTCTGTATTTTCTTTCATGGCCCTGGCACGTGGAAATTTTTTGCATCCAATTACACTTCAGCTAGCTCAGAGTTTATGAAACAGAACATAGAAAAACATACAACCTACACCTGTGTCAGGAACAGTTTATTCAACATCCAGCTAAATAGTACGGTGGATTTAGCACCAAAGTGCAGAGCTAGAAGTCTTTGACCATGATATTAGCTGGTGTCTTCTTGTCTTTGGCTAAACAGGGCATGTGTAGCCACAGGGCAGCAACATATCAGAGGTGATCAGCATGATGCAAACTGAGAGGGCACACACACACACACGCACTTGCATACACATCTCGCCTTTATGTTCGTTGCAGAGTTGGAGTTGAATTTCATTAGGATTCCTGCAAAAATCTTCAACTTAATGAAACTGCAAAGGCACACGTTGAGAATAAAAACACCATGAACATTACACAGAGCGTTTTTTATATTTGAGCTGAGGTTATTACATCCACTTTGAGAAGTTCCACACAGGCTTTTTCATAACGTAAGATCACTTTTACTCTTTAGGCAGGTGCACATCTACCTATCCAAATTTCTTCATGTACAGCTGCCAACTTTCCAGAAAAATGTCCTCACTAAAAGTGCCACTTGTAGCTCTAATAAATAAACTCTTATCACAGTCATACAAAAGCAGAATAAGCACTGGTACAACTAGTACTACTGTTAGCTGCATTCCAGTTGGGTTTAGTTTTGTGCAGCTGATGTTGTGCGTGTTTGTTTAGTTGCTTAGTTTACTGTAACTAAATGCAATAAAGCTATTGTTCCAGACCTGCAAGCCAGAAATCAACTATGATTATCATATGACTAAACTACGATTAGTTTAATATAAAAATATTTAAAAAAGCACAAAATGGCATCTTTAAAGAAACCACCAGCTTAGTTAAATGCATCTGCAGAATTAAACGAAGAAACCAGTGAAACCAGACATTTATAAGCCCTCATCACAGTTTCCAAATCTGTGTGTTGTTGAAGAATAACTTTTCGTGACAGTGTTGTAAAGATATATAATATATGTTACAGCCCCCAGATAAACGATGCAAGGAAACTGTAATAAACTGGAATTATCATTTGAAGTTGCCAAAAGGGCGCGTCAGCTCTTTTCATCCACCCTTCAGTGTGAGTTTTAACTTCTAAGCAAGTGCACTGGAAGGAATTGAGTTGTCAAAGATGCTGTTGAACACAAGAAAACCCACTGAGCACAACTGAGTCCAATCACTCCCGAGAACAAGCAACCAAGCTCCAACAAAGACCGACAATAACAATTTGTGTATGATTCTTCGCTGCCGCTGCTGTTGCTGCTGCGTCTCTGAAGGCCAAACCTAAAAGAGTTTGGGATTCTAGTCAGACTTGAGCGATGATTAGATTGCTTCACCCAATTCTTCTATCATCTGTCTCCCAGTGCCTTTAATATGCAAATTATAGGTATGCAAAGCTCTGATGCTTTTATTTAAAAGACATGTCCTCAGGCAATAGCAGTGGGCTTCCAGGGAGAGCTCTTTTTTAGCATGAAATAAATAGTTGTTAAAGGGATCACACAAGTTCGTATCTTGGAAGATGAAAAGCTAATTGACATGAATAATTTATTTGTATTGCAGTATCTTAAAGATATCAAATAGTGGTGGATAAATAAAACTTGAGTTCAAACATGATATCGAGCGTCGACAGGGTCTTCCGAATATTCAGAGGGAATTACATCTTTCAGATTAGTCGTCATCCTTTAAACTCATAATGGCATTTGTCCTAAGGTCACTCCACTGCAATTATCAAATATTACCAGAATACTCAGAGGGATTAAGAATAATGATCTGAATATGAATTATTATGTTGCTCTTGCAGTTCAGGATGGATCTTTTTTTTGGGGGGTGTGAGCAGAGAGAATAGAGATAGGTACAGAATGGCTCTTCTTCCAAAAAATGTAGTGTTCTACAATGTACAATACAATATTGGAATTTTCATACTTTCAGTTGCAATCCTCATTTATGAAGGTCAGAGATCAACCACTTGACAGCATCTTGAGATCAGGAAGGGAACTCCTTCAGCTAATGAAGTGCGCAATAGAGGAACTTGTATTACAAAAAACCAACAACATCCAAGAAAGCCTGGCTGCGAACACAGACGGTGGACTGTGGAAAAAATAGATTTTGCTGGCAGCTGTTGGACCGTGACATGAAGATAGTTAGGCAATAAGGTCGAGGGTGAGAAAAAGCCACTGGTCAGAAGAGTCCAAAAAGGCTAACTTCCTTTAAAGAAAGTCTGCTTGGGGAATGTCACCATTTTCTTAAAGGTTTGCGATCTTTGTCTGTAGGCAGGTTAACCTCACAACATTTGTGTAAAAAAGAGGTCAGGCTGGATGGGTAACACACGCTGCTGGTTTTCTTCTTATGTCAAACCGATAATTGTTGTTTCTTTTAACCATGACGGTTTCCTGAACTTGACTGTGTGCCTATTATTGTAACCATGACGACAACGGCCCTGTAACCTTACCAAAGTGCTTATTTTAACCTAAACCACGACCTTTCTCCAAAAAAAAGAAAAACATTTGTTTTTTGTGCCAAAACCTGAGCCTAAAACTAAACCATGCCTGTTCCATAACCTTAACTGCCTGTTTTCTTATTGTAACCATGATTACAAAGGGCCAGGCTGCCACCGCCGGCATGTGCCGCATGGTCATTATTGTAACCACGAGCCTGCAGGTCTGTAGGGGTGCGTTTGGACCAAAGGGTAGAGACAAATTGCCTATATGGTTGCTTAGGTTAGTTGACTTGCTGATTAGAGCATATGATCCTGTAAGTAAAATCTGAAATATAAACTCGCATCATAAAATACTCATTACGTTTTAAAGATTTAATTTGGAATTTGGAATCCAGTTTTTTGGAGCCCACATTAAAATCTTATTTCCTTTTTGCCGACACCTCTGTAGATATGTGCACATCATTCATACATGCAAAGACACTGTCCTCTTCTTTTTATGCACCTAATTTTTATTTTGTTGTTATTACACCATACTGTTCTGTGTTGTACAAACAGGAAAGGCGTATACTGAGTTTTACATGATGACATTGGTGTACAATTTGGCCAGAAGTTTGGCCAAGCAATTGGCCAGTTCCTGCTCACATTAAGAAGTGAACTGTTTGCCCTTTGACCTATCACTGGAAAAGCGGCACCACTCAGTTTTTATCCGGTGGGACAGAAGTGGAAAGAAGACCCGTTTCTTTCCACTTTGAAGTGAAGAGTACAGGCTGGTGTGGGCATCTCGTCTTCGCCACACAGCTTTTGTTTTCGCTCATGACTTGAAATGAACATGGTGCTGATTTGACAGGGTCGAGATGACAGATAAATCACCTTTTTTGAGTTCTGTGAGTTTTGGCTTTGGGAACACAGGATTCATCCTAAATAACGAGTGAAGCAGTTCGTGATTGTTTCCCACGAGTTCAGTTTGAGATTCAAACACATCTCTTTCAGTGACCGATTGACATTTTCTCAAAATGATGAAGCCAGCCCACCCACCCTCCGCCCGGGCTACAAACGCGCACTCAAAGTGTTTTAAAATTTCAGCTTGACCCCAGCACAGAGGAGGTCCACTCACTACGAGTTTAATCCTACTCCATATCTCTTTTGGCATAGTTAGAATTCACAAGAGCTCAGCTCTAACGGGAAGGCCCGTCTGATTAGACAAAACCCACAATGCCCTCTGTTGTTGTCGTGAACTTTTGACTGCGTGGGCCGGGCCTCGACAGCGGCAGGCTGCGCTTAGGAGTCGGCAGCGGGGCGGAATATTTGACATTTCTCCGTGATGACAGCCTTGTTACTACTCTCATTTTGTACTGTATGCATCCTTTCTCTGTGGACCCACGTCTCCCGTGGCAACACAAAATCCGATTTGGATGACAAATACTTTCCGGCTCTGGAGTGTGGACTGTGTTGGGGAACTCCACCTAGCTTGTACTCAGACAGAGGCCTGAGCACTTATTCTCAAGGACTGTTTGACACATGCGAGACATAAATTTAGTCTTTAGGGACACGGTGAACGTGGTTAGGATGAAGTATCAGAAGCAGTTTTCTAGTGGGATCTCAGCGAATAAATGTCGTACATAACTCTACATGTCACTGTTGCCATGTGAACACCTCACTACAGGTTTGAAGCCAGAATCTTTTGGGCAGGTGAAGACTGTTATTTATTATTATTGAGGCAGACATTTTGGAAATAGCGGTTTTTTAAAATCTGACTCAGCGTTCAGTGCAAATGCGGATACACTGCACTCCAGTGCCACTGAGAGCTCTTAGTTGCACTTTCTGGTATTGTATGAAAGAAATAAGATGATGCAAATTTTGCCATTAGCTACTTTGCACCACCCAACATAACTGCGCCTGCCAACGTTTCTACATTGCTCCTGATTGTACTGCTTTGATTGGAAGAGCATGTCTTTTGACGAAATCCAGTTTTCACAATTCTAAAAAAATACATGTAAGCGACTTACCATAAACCAACAAAGTCTCCTGTGAATTAAATTGAATACTATAGTATTAGCTCAAATAGCCCTTTGTGACCAAGGTAATAAGTTTGCCAACACACAGCAAGCACTCAGGAAGCTTTTTCAGTAAAAATATTTATTTGAAACAATGTGCATTCTTAATTTTTGGTTCTATTTTGTTAAACAAGAATGAAACCCAGTTTTTGTTCATGGCCGGTTAACAGTTAGAATTGTACTGTAGCAAAGCTAGTACTTTAACAGTTACATTTATTCACTGGGAAAATGCTTTTATCCACAGCAACTTACACAGTAATTTGGTACACACACACACACACACACACACACACACAGTGGTGACGGCTGCCATGCAGGGTGATCATCTCGCTCACCAGGGGCAACTTGGGTTCAGTGTCTTGCCCAAGGAAACTGTGACATGCAGCGAGGAGGGACCTGGGATCGAACCACTGCCCCTGCTAGTTAGCTTCTAGCTGATTAACTAAGCAATTTTAGTACAAGGTGAATCTTGGAATTATATTTAGCCGTTTGGTAGATTTCTAAAGTGCACATGTTTTCTTTGTTCCCTCTTTAAAGATGTGCTAAGACAGGAGAAGCCCAGTCTGTCGTGCTGACTTTTTTTTTATAAGTGTGTTAGCTTTCATACTGTTCTTCTGTTATGCTTATTTTATTTTAATCCATGGTATGTTGTTGGCGTTAAAAGAAGAAAAACAATATGTGCAGCTTACAGTGGAAAGTAAATTTTGTTTCCAAAATTGTCAAAGTAACTTTACAAGTAGAAGTATATTTCCTCATGTTTTATGTTGAGTACAGATTATTTTAACGACACAGTCCGGTGAAAGTATGATACAGATGCTGTTTTATTTTTGTTCATTAGATCGTATAAAACCCCGGTGCAGTGGTCCTAATTACCGTCAAGTACGCACAGCCTACCTTCTGCTGTAAGTCAACTTGTAAGATCGAAACAGGTAAGATGGCTTTTTAATGTGCATCTTCATCTTCAGAATTACTGTTACTTGCATTATTGCCACTACTCATTTGCTGTACGTGTGTTCTTGTTGGGTCTGTTGGAAGTATAGATACTCTGATTCTGTAAATATCTGTAGTATCCATTTTGTTTAACGTTCGAGCAACGCTTGCACGCAGGCACTGACCCAGATCAGCCTTACTTTGATACATCTCTATTAGGAAGGCCTCGCTGCTTTTTACTTTACAACAAGTGCGACCGTACAACCTCTTTGCTGTTAAATCGCACGCCGAGACCTAAAATATCCTCTATTTTGATATCATGTGGTGCACAAATGAAACCCAGCGCGGTAATATGAAGCAGGATATGTAACCTCACAACTCTTCTGGACCGAATAGCAAGTGTTAAATGAGAGAAGAGTGGAGTCTTTGAATAAAGAAATACATTCTTATTGAGGAGGTGAGGGGCTGACAATGAACCCCCTCGCTCCTAGTTGAGCCTGCGAGAGGCCGACTTGTTCATCCCTTGTTATGCTGCTAATGTGTATGATTTAAGGGGGAATTATGCACATCTCAATGTGCCTATAAATGACATTATTCATGCACAGGTGCTGCACTAAGCAGCTCCTGAATGATAATTAAGATAATCTTTCTCTTTTTTTCTTCCTTCACGCTCGCTCGCTCCCTTTTCTCACGGATCCACTTTGTTCAGGCAATATCTCCTGTGTCAATACCTCGCTAGACTGCAGCCCCTCTCCCCTCAGCCATTGTCTGATCCTTATTCAGCACTAAAACCCGCACTAACAAGTGAGACCACGTCTATGTTTCTCCCCCGAGCCCGATGGTATTTCTGAGAAATAACGTGCCAAGTTGAATTAAAGTGAGAGGGGGAAAAAAAAAAAAACTTTTGCAAGCCAGAAACTTGGCTGCAGCATTCCTGAGGGAATTCACCGCGCAATGAATTTCTCAAACGAGAATATGAAGACATTGATGTTGAGCACTTTGCATATGATAAGCTCTTTTTCCATAAAGAGAAATGATTAGTTTTGGAATGGTTAGGAAATGTTGCTGGGGAAAAAAGTGTTTCAGGCTTTCAGATATTAAGGACATTTAGAATGCATTAAAAAAAAGAGAAATTTTGTCATAGTTAGGCAGTAAGTTATGCCAAAATTATGTTTAAACTCTGGTTTTCTGATAAAAAAATTGTACTAAAGCAAAACTTTCTTTCCTAGCACAAAAAGCACACATGAATCGCATTGTCCCTGATCTGTTTGGACAGTAGCGAGAGACCCGGTGCCAAATGTTCCTGTAGAAGTGCATCATCACAGAGATAGCGTTAGTGAATCCAGCTTCGTTTGTGTTATTGGGGAACCTGAGGCTGTTTGGGGCTGGAACCCCTCTCCACTGCGGTAAACAGTGAGTGATGATTATCAACGCTTACCGAGAGGAAATCCAGCTGTATTGTTTTAGTACAGCCACTTGTTTACAAGAGCCCCTCTTCAGTGGACGGGCTGCGCTTGATTCAGTTTTCTTTTGTGTGCAAATCACTCGTTTTGTTTGTATTGTTTCGATTTTCTTGTTGTGTTATGCTCCGAGTCGGCCCTCTCTCCGGCCCGGGTTGTGAGGGAAGCCATCCAGTGTCTTCGCGGCCTGCAGCTGGGTTTCGTTAGGCGGCTTTTGCCACACCCTTTCACTTCAAATAAACACACTGGGTATGTATACCAGAGCAGAGACAAACAGGGGGCTGCAAATAATTCGTAGCATTTGTATTAAATTGCTGTCAGTGCCAGATGAGTTGGAGTTCAGTTTAACGCTGTTTCTAGGTGCTTCAGGTGAGGTGTGAGTGACAGCAAAGGTCACATGTCAGGAATGTAAACTAGTTCTGTACTCAAGAAAACATTGGAAGCACTTGTACTTTACTTGAATGTTCCCCATTTGTTACTAATCTGTACTTATGTGCCCTGCGTTTCAAGGGAAACTGTTGCGTTCTTTACCACATAATACATAACAGTTTTTAGTCAATAGAGTCTACGTAATAAAACTTTATTTATAAAATGTTGCACTAATTAAACAGCTTAGGTTCAGCCTACTCAGCTGTAACATTAAAATCATGCTTGACATCAGTAGTAGGAAGGACATTTACAGTATATCACGTAACAAAATATCACTTTAAATTCTAGTTAAAGCAGGATCTCTTGTGGTGAGCTGTACGTAGCCCAATATGTTAACACATCCAGCAGACACGAAGCAACATTGTTCATGTTTGGAGTTTATTCTGCTCTGTTTTGATCTTCGCCAACATCAATCTTTAGCTGCTGAATGCTGTGGTGTGTTCACCAGGTAGCTGCTCGTGTGTGGCAGATGTAACCAGCGATGATGCGAAGTGCGAGAGAAAACTAAATCAGAGAACTAATCACGGACAGCCTGTAAAAACACAGTAATGTACAAACCCTAGGATACCTCTGATAGTTAATTCATGCAGTAGTCATTGGATATTTGTATGGCTGTATTGATTATTGCATTATTTATGATCAAAAAAGCTTGAAATGGACAGTGATTCTTGCTATTTTAACTTAAAAACTTTAACTTAAGATTCCTCCACCTCTGAAAAATATGGAGTTGAAACACACCCATTTGGATCCTGGAAGTTAAATTTATGATGTTTCTTGCTAGTAAAGTTTGGTCACAGATGGATGTTTGCCAGGTGTTTGTAAGGAAGACAGGACATAAATTTGCAGAGTGGTTTTGCTGTGGAACAAATGTCACTGCAATAGTCAACGAGTTCGCGAAATATGAGTGACAGAGTAGCTTGCTTGTCATTGCTTTCCAAGCCGATCCACACGAGTTTTGTATGTTCTGTCAGGATTAGTCTGTAGCTTCCAAAATGCATGTGAGCATTATAAAAATGATTGATTTATAAATGCTATAAATAGCAAATGAAGAAATTGCTTTTCCTTGCGAGTACAGTCTCCATTAGTGCTTTTTCCTAGTAAGTTTAGCATTAAAGTATAACAAGAATATCTAAATCAAGCCAATAATCTGAGTTAAATGAATTTCTCCAGTAATTTGTGACACTTTATAGGCTGAATAGGAACTCCTACAGAATAGTAAAAAAAAACTTGGACCACAGACTACATCTGTCACGGCTGCAGTCGCAAAAGGCAGAATTAACTTCCTCCAAAACCCAGATTTCCTCTGCAAATGACACTGAATCATATATATTTGAACTGTGCCTTCTGGCTACAGCGTGTCCTGAAATGTCTTAGAAAAGGATGAGAATGTTAAGGGGCTGGTATAGCTCCAGTTTTAAATTAGAAATAACCCAGCAGAACGCTTGACTTACAGAAAAGGTTAGGTTTAAACACAACACATTAATCTCTGCTTCTAGTTTGCACATTTATAGATCTCAGTTGGTGTGCTCTTCTCTCTCTCTGTGTGTGTGTGTGTGTTTTGAACAGAAATACCCACTACCATTAACCAAAATATGAAAAAGCAATTATAGAAATGAGTGTGTACAGGGAGAAGTGTCCGCTGATATCATAAGATATAAAAAAAGTAAAAAAAATAAAAAAATAAAAAAAATTTTTAAATCAGTGTGGAAGAAGGTTTGCCTGTGTTATTGGTTTAATCTAAATATGATATAGCGCAGATGAAAATCATAAATTATTTGGATCATAATATAGTTGGAGGATGCCACTCCAAACACTTCCAGCAGTAGGAATGTGTGCAAAAGGCCTTACAATTTCCACCTGATTACAACGACACAGGCTCAGATCTGTTTTCACCGGCTGTGCGTCTTTATTCCCTTTTTGGTGGCAGAAATTGCAGCTTTTACTGATGACAGGCAATTTGAAAGTGCCCTTGTTGAATAGTCACAGGTGCCATGTTGTTTGAATCAAGCGGACTAGCTGTAAATAGCTGGAGTGGTTTTTATTTTTTCCACTGTGCAGGAAGAGAGCACACAAAAGTGTATTCAGAATGAAATGCTGTTTTATGTGGCTATTAGCAGATTGGAGTTTTAGTTATACAAACATTTTACAGAGGCGGCAATAATCTCACTGGCTGAGATACGCCGTGCTGGGGGGAGGCAAAGAGCCGGGTTTGTTTAGTAGCACTTAAAGGCATCTTACGAAGACTCTGGCCACTGGTGGCGCTATAGAGCTAGCGTTGCATAAGCGCTCCCTTGTTTTGTTTGCAGCATGCAGTGAAGCAACACACATTTTAATGGTTTCACACTGGTTTCATCTTGCTAACATGAATGTGAACAATGCAGCCTTTTATTTTCACTTAATGACTTTGCACAATGTTTTTTCAAGTTGGAAATGCATTCAATATGCTCATAAGTGTGTGTGTGTTTTTGCTGTGCGACACAAAAGTTAAACACAACTTTATTTGTTTACAAGAAAGCTGCAGAGGTTAGTTTTTACAACTTTATGATAAACAAGGGCGTATGGTCAGAATCAACTGAAAGTCATTGTTGTGGCGTTTTTCCCTAATGCATTTGGACATCGGGACTGTTGTATGTTCTCAGGCTAGCATAACTGGAAGCTTTCTGTAGGTTACCGTAGCTGTGAATTGAATTGAACAATGCTAGCAGAGCGCCGCCATTATTTTGAGCTGCTGTGTTTCTTGTCTGACCTTTAGTCTTGATAATATTTGTAATAACAGCTGAAGCACTTTGACCATCACACTTACAGTATGTGCATCCTAGAAACAAGTAGCACAAATTAGCATCAGATGTTTAACTTGTCACCAAACATCTGAAGATGTTTGCCAAAATGACTGGACAAGGCTCACAATGACATTCAATGTTTACTGTCATTCCAAATCCATCACATTGGTAATAAACTCCACTAAGATTATGCCAGCTCCAGAGACTGAACCAGTATGGAGCTACGCATTTAACCAGAAATGTCGTTCATTTGCATCTTTTGTGCTTGGCTGCCATGAGTTGGATCTGTGCAGAATGCTGAGGTTTGCCCTCTGCAGCCATGTTTAGAGCATGCTGTAAGCAGAGTTGTTGTAGTTCCTGTATCTGGTGTTATCCACAACAAAAGTACGTGCATGTGTGAGTGTGTGTTTGTGTCGTATCATTTTCAATATCTCCAGCTCTAAGATCATACACAACAGAATCAAGCAAACATTGGAAAGAGAGATGTGTGTGTGTGTGTTTGTGTGTGTGTGTGTGTGGGGGGGGAAATCTTTGTTCCCTCTGCTCTTTAGAGAGCTTTAGTTGGGCCGTCCTCACTGAAGCATACAGGATGTGCCTGATGTTTCCTTGGCAAAGGAAAAGGTAAAAATAGAGAAGATTCATCTGGTTTGAGTTCTGCGGCACCACATTACTTTAGAGGTGGTTTTTTTTCCTGCTCTTTTTTTGTTCAGCAGTCCTGGGTCCCTTTTGTGTGATTGAAGCTCAAACAGACCAGGAAATGCAAATAATCCCGGTTCTGAAGACGTCCAGTGACGTGATGGTTGGGACGGTACGAGGAGGCTGGTCGGCTCGCCACATTAAAGGCTGCGTTTGAGCGAGAGATGAGTGGAGACTGGGTTAAGTTAAGTGAGAGGAGAGGACTTCAAAGCCCGCTAGGTTCGCTTGCCATATTGAGAGTGACGAGATGTGTCTTGTATTAATAGCGTTCACCAGAGTTTCTCGTTTCTGCTCTTAACTTGTTCCATTGTTCTGTACTAGCCGCAATGTGGGTACAGAATGAAAGGAGTCATTTCAAAGGAGTAAATTACACCTTGATTACATGGAAGGGAGGCAGTTGAAGGATTTACTATTTGATTGTTTGACATATCTTGTTTTTATCTGAATTTAGGGAATTTGTTAGTGTCGACGTTCTTCAAAGTTGTCCTTGTTGCAAAGGCTCATAGCTAATAATGCACATGAAATCGACATAAATTTCATGTAGGTGTCATCTGCTTAAAAATTGTTGGATGACCTGAGTGGTTTGTATTAATTTTATAAATAAAAACGGCTCCACTATCACACGCATGCCAACAGCTTCTATAACAACAGATTCTGTAATTGTAGGGCCTGAAAGTTGCAGGTCACCCTGCAACAGTAGTTACACTTGCAGATTGAGGCTCGCAGTGTTTAAAGGTGAAGATGGAGGTAATATTGAACCCTGTCTTTCAAAACAATAGTTAAAGGTTTGGGATGTGTTTGCAATATTCAGAAGCAAACCCCCAATTACTCCAGGAAATTGTTTTCTACAAGAGTGTTTCTTGACAGGTAGCCAGGACGGTTTATAATGTGATCTGGAGAATGCTGAGTAAATGTGCAGCTGTGAAGCCCCTAAATTGCGATCAGCATCAGCGCCACCTAGACCTTTTCTTGTGCTCGTTAGTGATTCTTCCGAATGTTTCCAGCCCAAACACAATCTTTAGGAGGGTGAGAGGACGACCGTGGAAATCCACTGACAATTAAATGTGGTCATCTTTATTTTCCTTCTACTGGCGATGCAAGTTTTGCTCTGCCTCCAAAAAACATCTCAATTATCATAATAATTTTCCAGCAGTGGTCTTCATTCATATCCACTACTGTACAGAAGTGAATCAGACACTATTTCAGAGATGTCTGATTTGCATATTATGATGCAAACAGTGCCCATCATCCCTTCTCCTCATTAAACATCCGGTATCTCTCCTTCTTTTCGTCTGTTTTCAGAAAGAGAAAAGACACACACAAACACACACAAAAACTTGATTCAGCCGCTTTAATTCTTCTCAGTGGACTTGTAATTGGTGTTTACATGATTGGCTTTTCCCATAAATCCTTGTCAATCTGAAAGTCAGTCTAGCATGTTATCAAGTGAACAGAAACAAATAGCGCCTCAAAACACGACTGTAAACATTCCATAATTGACTGTTTAGGAACGCGATCATCAGTTAGGGTTTGATTTGAGGATGTAATCTGCTTTTGCGGATGCCAGGCCATTCAACCAAAATGGACACAAGAGTTAATGCAGCTCTAACCTCTGAGCCATTTATGCTCGTCGAATGTACTTGTAATGATTAAGTTTGAAAGAGCCATGTTTTATCATCGGCCAACACAAGAGTTGACAATCTTAAGACCTTCAACTAGAAATAATTAGGATCTATTTGAATGCTGAGTGCGGTGCACAGTGCTGAGACAAGAGCTAAGCTTGTTAACGAATGTGGTCGCAATTAAATAGCTCAGCCCCCCTCCCCTTCTGTTTATGTTTTTTATCACCTGAAAATTGATTATAATTCTCAGCATTGCTTGACCATAAAGTTTCAAAATTTCTGCCAGCTTAATTGAAAATGCCCGTTCTAAAGCAACGTCTGAGCATTTGTATTTGTGAGGTTTTAAATTGTTTGCCCACAAAAGACCAAAAGTATTTTTAGTTTGCGCAGATCCCACATGAAACCTGAGCTGGCGACATGTTTAAAATTAGTCCATGCTGCTTATTTGAATGTTTTCCCCCATCCTCCTCCTTTTTAATTTCTCCACATAGTTTAACATTAAAAATCAGGTCAAGCTTTAAGATTTATGAGCAGAGAGGAGAAAAAAGAATTAATGGTATGCTATTTTTATTCAGTCAGTCGTCTGTTAATTTGGTATGACCTTAGTCAAAGGCGGTGAAATAACAAACTCTACTTACTTCTTCTTAAGACCAAACCCCTGGTCTCCCATGTTGCTTTGCTGAGGATGTGAGAAGAGAAGGGCCCGGTGCCAGCCCGCATTTCTTTAACTCTTATCTGCAAAACTCAACACACAGGGTTTTGTGGACATCAGTGGCACAGAGAAACTAATACACTTTCATCTCATTTCATAGCATATTGTTTCAATTAAGCATTTTTTATTAGTGGATTGAAAATCTGTTTTTGATCAAAACAGTTTAAAACATTCCGCACAAGCGGCATGTAGAAAATAAATCCTGACAGCCAAACGAGGCTGCTCATCATATGCTGATGTCAAAGAGGTGGTGAGAAACGGTGACCATAAAAATCGCTGCGTTGTCTGTGAGCATCTTTGTCCGAGGGCCAAAGCAGAGGTGCGTCACCTCCTTTATTTCCCACCTTTTTCTTGCTGATGAGTGTGACTCCTCCTGGTGACAGCATCCAAACTTTGCTGCCCCAGAGGCCCGGGCACTCATAGCCCCCCCATTGAAGCATCCCTGCAGGGGTTTTCTTCACAGAGGGACTGGAAAGGGAGGGGGTGAAGGTGAAAGTTTGGAGCTGAGCAACAGATCTCCAACAGAGGAGGCTTTTGTTGCCAGGTTGCTCATGCTCTGCAACGTGGATGAGCCAGGTGGCCTCTGACCTGACCTCTACTAAAAGAACCGGTGGTCAGAAACGCTTAAAAAAAAAAAAAAAAAAAATCAAAGGAATAGGCAAACTTGGTTGGAAGAAAGGATGAGAATGGTGGAAGGGGAGATTGTGGGGGACGGCATGAAACAAAGTGTTCAGAAATAGGTCAACCAGTATCTCATTTTTCTTGCTAAGCTTGTAATCACCCATGACAGGCACACTGTGGAACAGGCTATTCAGTTAGAATTCAGGGCTCATCATTGAATTACGGACTCTAATCATCTCTCTCATGATGTGGGGGGAACATTTGGAGAAAGGTTCTTTGTTCTTTATTTTATGTCGAACTGGAATGAGTTACTGTACCTGCGTTATTGATTGCCTTGTAGTTGAGCCAGCCTGGTGGTTTTAGCATCTACACAGAAGAATAAAAAGGAGATAGTGTTAATGTTTTGCTTCAGGGCATCTTTAGGAAAGACAAAGGATTATTCTTTTCACTTCTGCAGAAGTGTACGGCCAACTTTTGACTTTCACTTCACCCTACTTACAAGAGAAACATGTTTTCTCAAAGATACACATAGTTTTGGTTTTATTTGTCTGAGTTTTGAGTTTTGCACCTCTGAGATGTTTTTTTTTTCCTTGTAGACATCAGGCTCGGTGAATTACCAGGATGCTGTTTTAGGAACTGCGTTACAAATGTTGAACTGATCCTTTAACCTCGTAAAACAATTTTTCACCAGGAAATCATGATGAATTTCTCACAAACTAGATCAAATATTCAAGCAGCCTGGAAATAATTGTGTGTCACTGATGAATGTTCATCAGGAAGCAAATCCCCATCTCGGCCACAGATTTAAATGTGATCTCGTTAAGCCACCAAGGGACTGAATCTCGCCCATGGGTGGCCAAAGGATACTCTGTCGCTAATGAGGTGTGCACGGGCCTGTGGGTGATGGCGGTGTCACGCCACAGCTTTTTGACACCTCGGGGCAGCTGTACAGTATGGCTCAGACCTTTGCTGTCTGCTGGCATTCATTTGACACTGAAACAATGAAACGCGCCGACCATAAAACCGGGTTTTCATTGGTAGTTTTGATCCCCTCCACTCTAAATACCCATTTTAATATGCACTTTACCCATTATGTCTGTGTTAATAAGAAGTCTCTTTGAGAATGTGCCCATTGTTGAGTGAGTCTGTTAATTATGACAGCTCAAAGTGTTGCTGTATTCTACTGACTCTTCCTCATAAGAAGCATGATTATTCATCACCATGATAAGAATTAATATGCAGCAAGGCATGCTCCCCGAGAAATATTGTTGTTTTTTTTTTCTCTTCCACCAAATTTGAATGCACCAAATTACACATTCAATCCATCTTTGTTTGTGTATTTAACCCTGTTAAACATGGCAGCACTTTGTGACTTTTAAAGACCCGTGGCTTATTGGACTTGGAGCTGGCATCGCTAAGTGACAATTTGGATTGTGTTTGCTATCAAATAAACACTTAATGTATCTGGGGATGTAAACAAACATTTATTCTCTGCCACGCATCTGCTAGAAATAAAAAACGAGATTCAGAACAGCGTTACAGAGCTTACAAGCAAAATGACGCCCATTCTGAAGTGTTCGCACCCACTGTATTTTTGGATGATCAGAAGAACTCGCCACAGTCATTTTGTGATGATATAATAGATTGGGCTCAGCAGAAGAAGGTCAAAAAGAGAGCATCACAATGAGGGAAGCTCTGTAAGCCCTGAAAACTATAATGGTGAAGGGATCAGAACCCCCTGCTGTTTGTATCCAGAGCATTTAATCAAACTGGCATTAGTTCGACACTATAGCTTAAACTTTGCTTACCTCCCAATCCCAGCCATGAACTTCATATTGTTGACAGTAGCTTTGAATTCAACCATAGACTCAGCAACTAAAAGGATAAGACGGGCTTAAAGTGCTTTTTATAACCTGGCTATTGACCCTGAAACCCTGTTCGAGGGACATTCTGTTTCAAACACCTGGCCGAGAGTCCAGGAAGCTTCCAGCCAGGACAAGAGAAGACTGAATTAAAATGAGCAGTTTTGCCGACCGCAGGTCACTGTTCACGTAATTTATCATGATGTGAACTTTGATCAACTTCGAGAGTCTGTTGTTCTCTATCATTGCTCTCCTTCCTAAGCATTGGGGTGCATCAGCTCTTTTGATTAGCAACAATTTGCTGCTGCTCACATGTGCTTTGCCAGACTGATGCTCTTAGCTAACGTTAATTTGAAAAAATCTTTTTTGTTTCATACACTCTTCAGGCGTCCATTTACAGGTGTCAAATGACGCATTGTGGATATTCAGACCAGAAATCCAATGGGCTGCATTTTAAATGCCGTGTTCCTGATGGTCATCTGTCCTTTACAAATTCCTCAGATATTTTATACAGTAGCAGGTGTTAGAGCTAGAAATGCAGCTCAGTGATTTTAAATGCTGTATGGTTCTTGTGGGCTGACTATGCATTTTTGCGAAGAATAACAGTGTGAGTCTCCTTTTCACCTATAGCTTTGTTGCAAACAAGCAGGGAACAGTGCCGAGAAACAAGGTTCAGACAAAGAAGTTCGCCCGCTCATAAGAGTGACGTGTCGAGCTCCTGCCACTGGCTGTTTGTCAGTGTGACCAGGCCTTCTACTAGAGCTACGTTTCCCAGTGCACACTACATAAACTACATCACTGAGGCGGCAGTTTCAGGTTTGCACATACTAGAAGGTGACTTGGGTGTGATTACAGGTTTACCCCACTTAATGTAGATGCGCCTTAGATTTATGTGATATCACGTGACATCCAGCAAGAGTCGAAAGGGGCCAGTTGTGTAGACACAGTTGTTTATTTGACTTTCTAGCAAGTTCTGAATAATCTATCGGGTTTGCTCTTTCAGCTTCCACCGTTTTAGAGTTCAATATAATGTTGCAGAAATGCTGTCACAACAACCAGAAATAAAGCAATAGCGGCATGTGATTGGCTAAAAAACAATTTCAGCTGGATGCAGCAATAAGACAAACCTTCCATCAGATCAGAGCATTCATATGATATCCCTGCAGCCAGTTCAGAGGCTGTGCATGTTTGTCAGCATTTGTGTGTATATGTGAGTGGTTACATATCTGCGATAATATAACTGAGAATCATGATGCAAGTGTTTCGCCCAGAGTGTTTTTGAGCTCATTTTCAAATGGTAATTTGCCTTATCCCAAGCAAACTCACTGAGTGTAAGTAAGTGATTATTTGCATGGCTGACAATCATTCAGCCTGCCTGCGGTCTTTTTCCAAACTGCTCCAGTTTGTCCAGTCTTTGAAAAAAAAAAACTGCTCAGGGAGGGCCAATTCTCTTTGAAATATCCTTTCATTTACCTTATCATTAGACACAAATGTGGCATAGTTAACAATGACTGGAAAAAAAGAGAAAAAACATAGCCAGCTAGTACTTCTTCATAAAGCGGATGAAGGCTTTGCAGCCAAAAAAATGTTCTTTGTGACTGCTGAATAAAGACACAGTTAATCATTTTCAACAGCTACTTTTCTACTTTTTTGGCAATCTTTTTGCTTTAACTTTCTTAGTTTTTTGGGTTTGACCACCTCAGGCTCGTGTTTTTTTATCAAAGTGCCAAGTTTCTGTACTCCTGTTTAATTGGTTATTATCCCATTAGGGGCTTCATGTTGGTCGGTTAAGTGCAGTAACGACAGGATACACAGACAGCAGAACAATGCGGTGATTTAGTATCTGCACTCCCCCTCAATCACACTCAAATGTCAACCACAGACTCATCAATGCCCCTAACCCTGAGCACACCCCTGAGACACACACGCTCACACACACATCCCACATGACTACACACCAGCTCGGCTTCAGGGCGTGCAGAAAACAAGGCATGAGGTACAGTTGAGATCGGTTGTCGACAATTTCATCTGTGCGTGGAGGTCAAAATCAAACGCACAGCATTACCAAAGTAACACTTGAATACTCAACTTTTAAAAAAAAATTGCTCCCAGTCTTTGAAGCGGCCTTTTGTAATTTGAAAACAATAGACATGTATATTTAACTTGGCAAATTGAACCACTGAGTTTTATAGCTGGAAAATGGTGTTACGCTTGTTAGCATTGATATATACTTGTCCCCATGTTGGTTAAACTTCTTGAAAATAATCCTCGAGTGACATAAAGGCACTTATAACAAAGGTGGTGAAATAAACACCTCGTCTCATACACAGTTAGCAGGACAATTTCAGGACTGTCTTTCTACTTTTGTTGCGTGCTCTTCCATAGGTGCATTTACGTTCGTAGGAAATTAAAGCTCAAAGCTACAGACTTGTAGGGGCTGGTTCTTTGGGTTTTATGTAACCCTGTTCTCTAAAAGCCGCAGAAATGGCCTGAGAAGGTAAAAGAAGAAAGGAATGAAATATACAAATGTTTCTTTCAGAGGAGGAAATGTTGACAGGTGTGGTCACAGCAAAACTGTCAACTGTGAGGCGAACACTGGACAAGAAATATGCACAAAATGGAAATAAAACCACCACGAACAAGTTAGACACAAGGCCACCAGCCTCCATTCAATACATGTCAATAACAATCTGGTATAGGTTTCCACTTGCACCGAAAGAATTGGGAGGGGGAAACAAAAGTCATAGGAGTCCTTCATTTGCCATGCTCATCCATCAATCAGTATTTAGGACATTGACAAGTGGTAATTTAATAACCAGTGACCTGGGCTGGCAGGAAGCCGGCCTGACAGACAATACAAACTCATTTATCATGAGGGAGCGACAACGCTGTGCTGCGGCGGATCCTCTTTGATGCTCCCGCTGTCGATGCTATAGTCAACCTTAGTGTGATGATGAATTCAAGCTCAGTTTGGAGATAAAACATTTAAGCACAGCTGGACATAGAACCATGGACATAGAACCATGGACATATATTAACTGTGAATTTGACATTTGATGTGTCTTGATGTGGCTATAAAGGTAGTAGAACCTAACATGTGATAGATATACTCTGTGTGTGTGGAAAGCTGACTAACTAAAATACTGTATAAATGATTTGCTTCAAACAAGAGTTATGCCTGTTGTTGCTGTGTGTGTTAAATACATTTGTTGCAACAACGTGATTTACTCATTTTTTCATACAGAATGTCTGCTTAATTTATATAAACTAGAGTATGGCTTGTGTGCTGTCTTCTTCATGTGGTTAAAGTTATTGGTCTAGTCCCTTTTCCGACCTTTCTTTCCGTTGTCTCGGACGAAAACATTATTATTTCTGAAGTATTTGTTGCTCTACTGTGTGAACATAAGGTCGGTTTAGTCAGATGTAATTAATGTTTTGCCAGTTTAATAAAAGTTGCAACACTGAATAACCAAAAACTGTATAAATACTGCAGTTTAAAAGGTAGGTTAATTCCCTTACCATCACTAAAAACTTTTAAGAATCTTTATTTTAATGTTTACTTTGTCCAGGCATAAAACAATTCTTCCCCCACATGTTGCAACCTTTCCTTCCATGCAAAAACAAGTAGATCCCCAGAGAACATGTGGAGTGAGTAGAGGCTTGTTCTTCAGAGTACCACTGCATTTGAATGCTTTTACAGTAAAGCCAGGGTCAGTTCACCATGCTCGCTTCGCCCTCGTTTGGCTTAAACGCTCCGTCTTGTCGAGCCGATCTGTGTTTGCCCACATACAGTAACATCAGTAACGTGAGCTTCTGATCATGTTGCTGCCAAATTGCAATCAGTGGGCAGGCGTCCACATGAGCTGCCACCAGGCCACGGTGCGGCAAGTTAGCAGGGCTGCTGATGACTCACCCACTACGTTTGACTCCTGAGGAGGCAGTAAAAGCTGTAATGTGGATTTTAATGTGCTCTAATGATCTCGTTTGTCTTGGGACTTTCTTTATTTCCGGCAAAGTCCTCTTAGAGCAGCGTCACCTGTAGAAGTGACCCTGATAACGAGGGTGGCGTTGCCGTCGATGATGTGTTAAAGCGACACGCTGCTGCATAATCTGGTAACCTTTAGCAACATAGCTGCGTTTCGTGAGTCCAGTGTCAGTGTATAATCATGTAGGGTGTGTTTATATGGACGTAGGGTCTAGTAGATTTTTACCAATACTACTTGTACCTGTTGGAACAACTAAAGTTTGACCTTTTTCTACACACAACCTTGGTGCCAAGAGGACAAATCAATACTGCCTGCATCTTCAGGATTAACTGGCTCAAATTTTGTCGAGACATTCACTAGCCTAACTCGCTCTGGCGACATGTTCTGTAGCTCACCAGCAGGTTGATCTGTGAGCTGACGTGCCTGTGAAACTGCTGGTTGGTTTACCACGCACCTTTACTGGATTAAGTGAACTTTTAGTCAAGGTTTGACATTTAGTTTGAGCTTCTATGATGCTCCGGTTCACCCGTCAAACTAAAGTTCGGTTTTAGAGCTGCTGGTTTGTGGATTGTTGTTTAAAAGTGAAACAATTTATTATTAGTTAAACATTTTTACAATTAAGCTGGTGGCTGAGAAGCAGCAGCCTCACTGTTGATCATTGTGAATTCTGAAGTCAGTCTTTCTCTCACTCCTCGAGTCCAGCGGAAATCAATGGGATTCTGATTAGTGCAGGCCGAAGGGAGACTCACAATTATTACCAATAAAGGGAATTAGATCAATGATTTTTTTTTTTTTTGTTAGGGGACTTCAAAACCTGCTGCTTGATCAAATTTAAGATCAAGTCATCAGTGGAATTGCCGTTGATTTATAAATAAGATAATTGCTCCCTCCCCGTCACCGCTGCCTTTGTCTCCTTCGTGTGTCTGCTTTCACTGGTAGTCCAACACTTTTATTGCTTAGTCAAACCTCTTGCTTCCATTTTTAAATTGCCTATTGAGTGGATATCTCTGCGGACTTGCCAGCCCACCAGTAGGATCACCTTCACGCAGCTTCGTTTCTTCGGTGAGGAAATGTTTGAGGTCTTTACTCTCCGTAGCAAACATCACCATGTAATTTAATTGTCGGCAGATACAAATCATTGTTTTGTTTACATACAGACACAGTTTCATTACCCAAGGCACATAAAATCTATTTAAAGCCTATGATAACATGCCATAAATGCATCTAAACTGTATAAATAAAATGCTTGTTTTCAGATTTTTAGGAAAGATTCAATTTGTTACAGATGCATAATAAAAAGCAGCTCAGGGTTTAGTATTCTCCTTTGGGGATCATACCTGTGGCACTTCATATTTAAGACCGATAGCTCACAAACTGACAGTCAAGTTAATTCATCTCCTTCTAGTCAGGTGCTTTACTCTGGTGGGAAAACAACCCCACTGCCGTCTAATTTAGGAAAAAAAAGGTGTTGTCATTTTTACATTTAATTTTCAAAGGCAGAAAAATACCTTTCAACACTTGTCACTCGAGAAAAGCAACAATTCTGCTATTTGTGATTTGTACCACAGCATTTTCTCACCACCGCATGTCTCTTTGCAGGTGATAATTTTGTCTGAGTCGTTCATTTGATGTCGGTGTTGAATGAAGCATCACCTCAGATTCAATTGCTTTCCCCTCAAAATTATATGATCTCATTACAGGTGTTTAAGTAGCATCTGCAAAAAGTGAATGAGTGATTTAATGGTCTTTACATAATATCCACATCTTCATTTATTTACCAAAGCAATTAGTTCCTTAAAATCGTAACCTGACTATTTGTGTTTAGTTTTTTGTTGCTCATTTTTTTTATAATAAGATTTCTTCTTAATTCTGAAAACGTGGATAAAGACATTGTCCTCAAATTAGGTGGATGTAAAGATTTATTCTCAAAAAGTCATTAATAAAAAGTCTTTTTACAGACAAGAACATCAGTATATTACAGTATATCATTTACAATAGTGGCGCAGTTGGTAGCCACCAACCCTACAGTTGTTGGTTCGATTGCAGCACTATACAGTTCATAGTAATTGAACGGAATAAATGAAAGTCCTGACAAAGCTTGAGGTAACCCTGCTGACGGGAGCCTTTCCAGTTCAGCTGCTGCAAGCTGGTCTGATTGGACAGATTTCAGTCATTCTTAGTGAGGGGAGACAATCAGGACCGAGTCCAGCCGTGACACACAACTTGCGTTTGTCTGAACGCTGCCTGGAAAGAAAGCAAACTGACAATTGACCCTCTCAAACACAATCAGATTGAACAGTGCTTCTGTTTAACATCTGTTATCGTACATGTAAAATGTTAAATTGGCCATTTTAGCCCAAATACAAAATGCATGGCTTTCACATCACTGCCGACCACACTTTCCAGACTTTTTGGAATTACAGGAAACAGCACTTCTTTGCACTCAGTCAATAGCTTAAGACTCGGCCAAGAGCAAGTTGAATAGGACAACTAACATGCGCAAACATTGTTTGTTCCAGACTAGCTGTGACAGCAAAACTACTGAGTGTAATGTCTCGAGCAAGGCTACATTAACTTGTTTATGACATAAACTTTGTGAAGGGGAAGATCTTGTTTTCTCATCTTCCAGAACTTGTTAGCAGCCTGGCTTTAATTTGCTAAAACTAGCAATAACACTGGTATTTTTCAATTTTTTATTTTTTTTTTAGCTCACACAGCTGCGTCCTTTCAGCCTTGTGAGGCAGAATAAATTGTGACTGGTGCAGCTACCTGCTCCTACTCTGATTTGTCAGTATCATCTTCCTGTGCTCAGGGACCAGCTTCACTTCGCTAACAGCTGAGACCCCCCTCCTGGTGTTTATGTGTGCAAGGCACCTGGAAACCTGGTGCAGCAGAGGTATCAGCAGGGCGCAGGTTGCACTCTAAGCCCCAGGGAGTCGATGTGTTGCAAGCCGAGGGGAGGAGGGGGCACATCCTCATGGCTCAGATGGGATTACAGGTTGCTAACACTTGATGACACAAGCTGTTTCCAACATCTCTCCCACCTTGTGTGCTGAAGACTTAGCACACTCATTCGCATGTTCAACACACATAGAAACACACACACACACACACACCCACGTAAGCTCCCGTTCTCATGCAGTGCACCCACACACACGCTTAGCTTGCTCTCAAAATTGAAGTTGTGTGGGCATGCTTGCTGGCATGACTTCTTACATGTATGATTTTGCAGACACACGTGGACATGCAAGGCAAGTAGACAAACTTGTGTTTAAAAGTGTTGAATGGAAGAAAACAAAGAGGCAAGCACACATGGACACGCAAACAACAACGGAGGCACCGAATCTTGTACCTAAAATTGTGGCCGTGTTTGCATGCTTGAATTTCAGAATGGCATGCAAGTCTGCACAGCCTTAGCTCCCACACAAGCATGCACACACTCAGCTCATCTCACTAATGGAAGCAGTGTGTGATGTTATATCTACTGTATCCTTTTATATTGCAGTATCATTTTTAATTGACCCTTTTCATGATCACTGGGCTTCAGATGATGTACATTACAGACCTGAAACAGCTGATCAATTTATTTTATATATATATATATTTTTTTAAATTATTTTTTCTTTCTTTTCTGTTGTTTAAAAGAAGGAAAAAGCATGATTGGAAATTGTACGTTTGAGCCAGCGGTGGTCCGTATTTGGCACGCCTGGTTGCCACTAGAGTGCCGCACTAGTGACAAACACCACGCCAGAATGAGGAATTGGTGCCACAGCTGTGTCCTTTTAAAGTGTTTGTACTGGGTTTTTCCAGACAGCCTTCATGCATTAGCACATGCAGGATATATGAAATATATGGCCCCAGCAGTTTAATAACACATAACATTTAATGTGATGCATTTGGGCTTATTTTACTGTATTTATAAAACTTTTGGAGTGCATAAATTCGGAGGCAGTGCAGTTTTATGACCTGTGCTAACCCTCGATCTAGCCAGCACTGCAGGCCTCACGTGTAAGGTAAAATTAATTTTCTCCTTACTGTCTCTTCCTCCTTTCCCTTTCTGTGCCCATACCTATTTAATGTCCAATCAGATTCATTAGTACCTGCTCGCCCCCCACGCTCGCCCCCTGTTCTGTCCCCCCAGATATGACTTTGAAAGACCACCATATCTCCGAGGCCTAATTAGAATTAAAAGTCTGCTCATTTAGAATTGTCAACTCTCACCTCAATCCTGGAAAACTTTGCCTTGAATTTCAAACATACCCTGCAACACATGTATCTTCCAGCATGGAGTAGTAATATCCTGTATAACTTTGCACTGACCTTAGGCGAGTGAACACTGATGCATGTGAACACCAGCTTTCTGCATATGTTTGTGTGTGTAGTTAGTAAATTATTTAAAAATGAAGGTTAGGGATAGTTGCTCCAAATCAGACTGTATCGTCTCCTGTGTTTCCCTTTTTGAAAATGATACTGCGGAGGGTATTTTCCTAACTCAGCATGTGGCTAGTAAACATCACAATCCATCAGTCTTGGATGTTTCGGGGGGTTGTGGTGGGGGGGAAAGAAGGTTTGTTTTCACACTTAAGGAAGACATGAAATAGAGTGTCCTTAACTTAATCACCACCTTGTTTTACTACATTTGCATACATTTACATATTAATTGGAGGACCGATTAAAATTGGTTTTGTAATTTTAATTAAGTGTCCACAAAGGTATATGATTAGCACTGTTTAAAATACAGCCTGACATAACTAGAAGCAAAAAAGGCTCTTTGCTGTAGATTTTTTTCTCATCAACCCCCCCGCCCCCCTTTTTTTTTACAGAGAGGAGGGGATTACTTACAGGGAAAGCCTGTTTCATGATAGCATTTTTTTTTAATCTGCTGTAGATTAGGCTGCCATAGAGACTGAGGGGGCTGGTGGCAGGGTGGGGTTGGACCTCCAAATCACTGAGGATTATTGAAGACTCATATATTGCAACATAGTGTTTTAGTGGCAGTAGTTGGTAAAGAGCCCCTCTAAGTGACTTCTAAATTACGCCGGGTTCACACTGTAACTGAACTACAGTGCCTCTAGTGCATCTATTTAGTGTCAGTACATGGGTTGCATCCTTTCATCCAATGTGTGGTGAAAGGTGATGATGGTTTAAGGGGGCCCTCATCCGGGAAGGTCCAAGAAAAATCTCTGAGGGGCTGTTTTAGTAGAAAAGATGATAGCTTTATTTTCTCTGGCCAAGACTCTTGACTACGCGTCTGTGATGGGGTAATGTCAGCATGCGGCCTACTGTCACTCAGCATCGTGCATTCAGCTTTACATTAGCACCAGAACTATACTCATGTACACACACTGAGAAGATGCTCATGCTAATAACTTTTGCAATTTATTTTAGATTGTATTTCATTAATTTAACAGAAATTGTCAATTTTGGGCACAACATTTTTCTTAGCTAATCCTCTAATGACTGAAATGAAAGACTCAAACTGAAATTTTTATAATTTAATTTGACTGAAAAGGCACTTAAAAACTGTGGTCAGCTATAAATCCTCATAAAATGGTTGAAGTATGAAATGACGAAATATCATGCAGCAAGTATTTTACATGTGGACAAATGCGCATTGTAGTTGTTATGCTTATATGACAAAAATGCCACATGGGTGTTTCTCTGCTTGTGTGTTAGCACTGAAGCGGCTTACCATTCTGTTAGTGTTAAAGGGCCAACGGTGTGTTGAATAATTTTTGGTGATACCGTATGTCTGCATGATGTGCTGTCCTCTATATGAATACAAGGCTTCAGCTGGGAAGAATTTGAGAAGTTTTCTCTCCCACACTCTTAATGAGCACAGTTTTTGCCAAGTCAAATGGCCTGACATGTAACAGAGAGAGACTCGCGCACCATTTTTCTGATGCAATTACAGCAGAGTTGGGGTATCATACTGGGGACTTTTCAGAAACGTAATATTACCTCATTTAGTTTTTGGTGTGGTCTGGAAGGTTTTTGAGAGACATTTGGAAGCATTTTACTCATAAAATACTTAACCATTTAAGTGATAGGATACTGTTTCCTGGGTTATGTCCCTGCTGCCAACCACAAAAGATTGAGAACCGAGGGGAGAAAGTAGGCTGGTACATTTCCCTCTGTCATCTGCCGTGCCTTTTCGCTGTGTTTAAGGCCTCAGAATAGTTTTTTCCTTCAAAAGAAGTCAACAATGCTTTGAAATGCATAGATAACTAAGCTCCGTATTGGCCATTATCACATTTCCCTCTGTATGTTTCAGGATTGGTTTCTTTATTCCAGCTCTGTCGATGTAGTGTTGAACAGAAAAAAGGAGTTTTTCTTCCCTGGGTGCACTCTAATGCCTCGTATGGAACAAGTCCTCTCATTACCACTGCTCATACCCACCTCTGTGATGACGAGCCTTTCTGTCATCCAGTCCAATCCTCAAAGCTGTCTTTTGGGAGCCCTCAAAGTTATGGCATTAGTTTTTCTTTCTTCTCCAATCCTCCCTCCTCCCTCCCCTTCTTTCGCTTCTAAATTGCCGCTTCTTGAGTTACTAAGCTGCCCTAATAGGTACAACCTGCGCCGACTCTCTGTCCTCAGATGGGACGTACCTCTCCCGATGGCTGTTTTGCGCACAGAGGATAAAGAACTATCCCATGATGCACCCTGTCACACGCGATGCTGGGCTTGAGTGGTGATTTTGTCTGGCTCCTGAACACTGTCCTCAGCGCCAGAAATTTAAATGTGTTTCCTATTTCTTGCTTTGCTCTTGACATCAGAATGTTTCCAACCTCAGTGTTTTGTGTGTGTGTGTGTGTTTGTACCCCCTCTTCTGAAACAGCCAACACACACATGCATGAGACACTACCATAATAACACACTAATACGTGCATGCAAAACACACCGAATCCGCAAACACACTTAGAGTCACATTCAAATAAAGCCACATGCATGCACAAACGCATGCAGGCAGGGTGATCAGGATAGTTTATTGAAACAGAAACGTTACGTGTTGCCAGCAGAAACTGTGGAGGCCTCCACATCCCACAGGTCTTGGAACTGCTTTATGGCATGCTAATCAGCATGCCAACACTCTGTAGATGCCAATATACAATATCGGTGGTTGAGCATAAGCAGCCATTCATTGCCAGGTGATAGTAGTGTTTCGTATTTCACCTAGGTTGGTTTAGTTTGTTTTGCTACACAACTACGATATGAATGCATATCATTTTAAGATAGTAAAGAAATTCATTTTGTGAAGATAACGATAAGCTTTTTCTCAGGAACGGAGGGAACACCTCACCTACAGGCACATCTCGTCTACAGGACCACTTTACATTTTAGCAGGATAAAAGTTTAACTTTAGTTGTGGAGACAAATCTAAGGTAAAATCCAAACTTTTTTGCATCGTTTCAGCAGATAATACGGCCTTGCCTCATAAACAATAGCCTCTTGGCATCCTGCCGCCCCCGGTATCACTCCAACATTTTGTTTCAGCATCGCATCCGTCTTTTAGGAGAATTGAACACCTTTGGGTGGAGTTGTGACCCCACGATCAATTTTTTTTCTCGTGATTCAACAATTACCCACAGATGTGTAGGCCTGTCGTAGATAAAACGCATAAAACATCTGCCCTAAAATAAAAGACAAATCATTTGTTTTCAGAAGCTAATCATTTCGCATGTTTACGCCGATAAAAAGAGGATGTCAATGTGTGCAGCACTTGAGGCCAAAAAGAAGGCTGAAACGCTTACCCACAGACCCGTGGGTGTGAGAATGATGCTGAGTGTTCTGTACAAATCACAGACGTCTGCCGCACACTGTCAGGCCACATAGGTGGCATGGGTGATGAATACCACTTCCCTCGATGCCTGAACATTATCATAAATAAAATAGAGCACAAACACCAGCCTTTGCGCACTAATGGAATTTGTCAACATGAAAGAAGTTATTGAGCTTCACCGCTCTCTCTTTTCTCTTTGCTGATGCCTTGCCAAATACTTATCCCCTCTCTGGTGAGCATTTAGCGTTCACTCGTGGCAGCTCCTGGGAATCGCACAGGCGTAATGAAATTACCTCGGCACAAACAAATAGGGTCAAACTCTCAAGGAGACGAGCATTAGAGCCGCATTTTGTTAATTACGTGGTGCGTTCTTGCTGCTGACTTACGGAAGCTGCACTGAATAGCCAGAATCTGCAGGACGCCACCATGTCCAATCTTGAGTAAGCACACAACCAGAAGAGTTGAGGAAATTAAACTAAGCAAAATGGGATTACAGTAAACAACAACCCATATTTTTGTCAATTTGCGGTTGATAATTAAGCAAATTTCATGCCGATTTGCGAAAGGAGGGAAGATAAATCAGCAAGATAAAAACAAAGCTGGACATTTCTGTGCCGTTTTGGATTGAACAGAATGTCGACACCATTTGCTTTTTCTACCTGTGTAGAAAAAAAAACACATGCACAAACGTGCCAGTCGGTATCAGTGGTGACCTTGATCATAATGACATTTCTTTGCCATAACAATGCTATCAGATCTGTTTTCTGCAATTTGTCTCACCTGTGTTATCGCTACGACCAGAGCACGAGATGCCATTACCTGCATAACCGTGGCAGAGCATTTTGTAATTATTGAGCATGTCTCTGTGGTAATTACTTCAGTTTACTGAATTATGAAAGCTGAAAGGAGGAGAAAGAAGAGCCACGGCCCTGACTTGAAACAGAAATATTCTTCTGGAGGCTGAAGAGCTGAGAGACTTTCCTTGGCAGCAGTATTATCACATACACTCATCTGCCAGAGACTGTTGACAGAAAATATGCCCTATCAGCAGAAATAACCACTCTTTTTTTCTCTTTTTTCCCAACTCCCCCTCCTTTCGTCACCACCGTGCGCCCTGACAGACTGACGAAAGACAAAGCTCCCCAGTGAGGAATATCAATAAATCAGACAAACCAATGGGAGTGGAGACCACCTATTTCGCCTCCTACATCAGCTTTGCTCAAGACGCCGTCACAGGCGTCGTTGCATGTTTTTATGTTTCTCTGGCTTTTGTTGGCCACCTACTCTGGTGCCGGAGACAACAACTACCCAGTTGGTAATCCTTCTCTCACTGTTCCCTCCTCCTTGTGCCTGAAATGAGCAAATCAAGACTGGATTACGCCTGCTAACATGTTCATAAATTTAGGATTTATTGAGAAGTAAATTGGGATTGGAAGATGAGGCACGTTTGCCTGGTAATCCTTCCACGTACAAGGGGCCTACAATCGTGCTGTTGTGTCTATGTGGTAAACAACCACGTGGGATAAAAGTTCAGACTTTGATGAGCAATTCGACACTGACCACTTGAATTTCCTTGTTTTCTCCAGCAGCTACTTGACACTGCGTGTATATGAAGTTTCTGACTTGTTATGGATGATTTGTGTCGTTAGGAAGGCCCGTGGTTCATTAGACTCTTCAGCACACCTTTCCTACTTGTAGACGGGATTTATTCTCACGCTAGCACAGAGGTCAAAGGTCAGGATCTGAAACTGGCACAATTAGTCCGTTGCACGAGAACAATATATCAGGTTCTGGACAGAGTGAACCCGTCTGTCCCTGCTCTGTTCATCTCCTCTTGATCCCAGCTCTGAGTCTCTGAGAGTTCATCCTCCAGATTGCAGGCCATTCTTGTGGCCTTCGGGCCTTAGTTGGTGCTCCAGCCTGTGGGATCAGAGAGCGCTGCTTCCTGTTAGAAACGTCCAAGGGATTCAAACTGGCAACCCTCCAACCAACCGTCTGGGCAGCCTGTCTGGCCCACAGCCCACTGCTGCTAACAGGTATTGACCGAGCTGAGCTGAAATAATCATCATTTTTGTAGCTGTTGTTGCATTGCTTGGTTGTACTCCCATGGCGGTCGGAATTTCCCATTCTAGCAGTCTTCAATGCAGAGACTTCACTACCTGGAGGAATTTCCAACGGTCTCGCAGTCGACGAAATAACCTCCACCTAACAAAATAAAACCCTCAACTCTGTCCCTCCAACAACAACAACACAGAGAGAAGAAAGGAACATGGACTAACTGGCAGTGAAGGCAATTTGTCGCTGGAGCTTGCTCCCCCTTCTCTCCTGCACCATCCAGATTTCCCATAAGGAATGTGCTTTGGTGTAATTCATCACTGGGCCCGTACGGCAAACCGCTCATTCTGGCGGTGAAATATGAGTCAGTGCGGGGAGGCATTTTCACACGGTAGCTGCGCTGAATGGGGTATTATTTTGGCAAGCTCCCACAAGATCCTCCAACACCTTTTTTCTGCTGTTGCAACACGCTGTTTATCAAATGTCTCTAGACACAGGAGGCGCACAATAAACATCAACCGCCGAATTACAAGCTTTGATTTCCGGCATATTACGGTGTCCCATAAAAAAGGTACTGGGAGAAAAACACAGCACTCCATCATGTTTTAATAACATGCCTGTTTATGAAGATGGAGGATGACAAGAGCATACCTGCCTGCAAGCGTGAAGCTGAATGATAGTATTCACACTTGGGGAGGGGACTGAGGTTGTGCAGCATGAACGTCACTCTGCTAATTAGCTGCCAGTTCAATTTGAAAAGTGTTAACTTTTCAGGTATTTAGCCGATGTGCTAGTCTGGAACAGCACTAGAATAGGCCATGTTGTTGGGTTGTAAGAAAAAATCAGAAATATGGTTAGAAGTGTATGTATGTTAATGCACTGTCTCTATTTGATGAAGGGATGCTGAAGGTGTGACTAATTGTTTTTCGAATTACCACAGAAATCAAGTAATTTTTATGAATCTTCAAAATCCAGGTGTTGAGCGAAATGTTACAGAGAACTCTATTTATGAGCAGTACCGGAATGTAATCTTTGGTTAGAAATCGTTAGTTGAGTTCAGCAGCGAAGAAGCTCCAAAAACGGATGAAATATAAAGTACGGTGATCATCATAATAGGGAATCCGTGCGGTCCATATTGCTTGTTGAGGATTAGCATCTTTGCAAGTGCAGGTGTCACTTCTCTGCCACGGCTGCCCTGTTGACTTTCTCACATGGAATTAAAAGCACCCACTTTTCTGGGATGACTCCAGCCTCCATCTGAGAGGGCTTCACAGCGTCAGCAGCCTCTCCTCCACTGAGCCATTTTTCTCTTAACACTGGGAAGTTTTAGGGGTTGGGGGTGAAGTAGGGGGCCGTTTAATGCACAGTAAACAACTAAAGCACTTCAAGCCTTTAAATCCCAACAGAGAGAGAGAGAGGAAGGGAAAGTCAGATAGAAAGAGATGTGATGAGGGAAGGAGGGCGGCGGCGGAGCCAAGGGAGAGTCTCTTTCCCAGTGGGAGATGACAAATGCCATATGTCCTGAGCACAGTGCTTGTGTTAATCCCTGGCAGGTCCCGGCAGGCCCACATCCGATTCTGCGACCTCTGTACCCTACCCTGCCACCCATCCACTCGTTTTGCTTCCAGTGCAGGTGGATCAGTCACAGAGCAGCTCGGGCCTTTGGATAGAAGCACAAGATATTTTTCGTAGACAAAGGTGAGAAGAGCACCCTTTGTGTTTGTGCTGTTGTGTTCATGGGGTGAGAATCGAATCAGCCTACAAGTGATGAGCAAAGAGCCGAACTGTACAAGTGGCACTTTTCAACCTTTTTCACCTACACACAAAACCTTTTTAATGACCTTTAGCTATTAGAAATGTATTACATTTATTACAGCCACACTAGCACAGAGGTCTTGCAGCTCTATGTTTAAGGGCGACTTCACCAGTTTTCAGCCTGCTTTCTATATTTACATCACCAGGAGGGGTTTTCATTGTTGGGAGTTCGCATGATGTCACCTGGAGGAGCTCTGGAAAAACAAGCTGACCATGTTTTACTCCAAAGTGTGAGCAACAAGATGACATGATTGGAACAGTTTGAGGCACTTTTCAGGTATAGGTAGAGATATATTTTAATATAGGCAAGTCAGAGGGACGTTTAATGGAATTCGTGTACATGTACTACTCAAACTAGAACCAAAAGAAGCGTGTTCGGTATCAGTGAAGCCATCTTTTAACATCACGCTTCTGTGGTTCCACCTTTGCTTTGGTCATTATTTAAGTGGACTGAAAGTGATCACTTGAGGACAGTCATAATGGTGGTAGATACCATATTTATGTGTCTAAATGTGTGTACATTTCAATATGATGGAGTTTTTTTCCTAGTTGAGCTTCATTTCTCTGCAGACACGTAGTGCTGAAATATAGATAACTTTCACAGATTAAGGTCCTGGAAGGGGAGAAATCAATCTCAAATTTGTGAGCTCCGGAAAATGGTCAGTGGCGTTGTAGAAAACACATTATTTGTACTTAGTGGTTTACATCTACGTGTACAGTTCTTTAGACAAGAAACCAAGACGAGGAAAATCTAGACTGTACCAACTTAAGATACTTTTCCTTTGTGCACAGTTCACCATCATCACCTTTTAGCGTTTCTGGATACTGGTGTTTAGTTGCCTGTATTGGCCACTGACCTAAAAATCCAATACCTGAAGGGCCTCAAAACATTTAGCGTTCTCATTTCATGTTAAGTTAAAATGAGCCAGGTCCTCATTTAGGATAAACTTCACTTTTCAGTGCCTGTGATACGGAATAGATTGATGACTCCAGTATGTCTGTGTTTTGCCTGTTTTTTAAGACTTTGACTATTCCAATCATTCGTCTCTGTTCAGAGCCTAAACAAAGCTCTGGCTCGACCATTGCTGAACCCTGAACAGCACCCAAACTGGATCCTGGAGGCTGTTCAGCTGTAATGATGTGGTTAAAGATTGAACTTTCCTTGCTTACAAGCTGAATCAGCTCCTTACCTCGACGAAGCCACAGCCAGTAACTCTGTTTTCATGGCCTGATGCTGCAGTCTGACTGTGATCATACAAAATAAACTGAATTAGTGACATGATTTAACCGATTCTGTTGCCAGACCTGCAGTTTTTTTCAGAATAAACAGTAATGTCTAAATTTATACTTGATTTCTGTTATATAACTGTGTTTTTTTAATTCATAGAAAATCAAACAGTTTTTTGAGCTTCAGTGCGAGTGAGGCTAAACAGCTATAGGTTAAAAGGGGTTAAAGGTTCAGACATTGCGCTTGTATTTTACTGTTGAGTCATTTGACACTGTCCTTTATGTATAGTGAATGATATAAATGCAAAACGAGGTGAAAAATTGGTAATTAATCTGCTGCGGGTGACACCGGCAAGGCATTACCCAGGCCTGCCTAACCCCGTTTGTCTGGCTACCATTAAGAGGCTAATTTTCAAAATCTAGCGTGCAGTCAATTTCCCAGGATGCCTTGAGGGGTAAAAGGTAGGTAATGACAGGAGGGGCTAATTTTACCCACCTTATTTACCCCTATGCATCATCCGGCAGCTCTCATCTGACACGAGTGACGGTGGGATTGAAATTAGACCGACTGTGGCTGCCGTTGAGAATTTATGACACCGGCCCAGTATTTGTTCGACGTGCAAAAGTGTGTTTGTGTGTGTGTGTGTGTGTGTAGTGAATACATCAGAGAAGAAGAGAAAGAGAGGAAAGCAGAAAACCTGGGGAAATACATCTTTTTAATAACAGTCAGTGAGGTTAATGCAGCTTACCTTGGAGTGCCGACAGCAGGAGTAGGAGGAGGGGGTAAGCGGGGGGAGTTATTTGACAGAGGGGAGACAGACGGTGCACAGAGAGACGTCTAAAGCGGAGTTTACCTAAACAGGAGTCAGGCCTCTGTGTCTGATCGCTATTTGTTGTACAGAAGAGGAAGAAAAAAAGAAGTGTGGGGGAGGAAGCGGAGGCAGAGGGGTGAGGAAAAGGGAAAAAAATCAAACTCTTAATACTATTGTGTGCCTATAACCATCTGTCACAGCTAGCCTGGAGATGAGACTGAGATTAGGAGGAATAAACGTTGGGGCCGTAGAGCATCGGTAAAGCCTTCAGGGCAACAACAACAAAAACAGGGAGAAAAAAAAAAAACCTAGAAGAATAAGGTGGAGGGGGCGTACGAAGAGAAACGAGCCGAAAAATAAAACTCACAAGGGACATTCTAATTCTGAGGCAGTCATGGATTACAGATTGTAACCTGCGTTGACAACAGGGGGAAAAATGACAAGCAATATTAGAGCGAGACTTGGAGGGGTCTCGATGATGATGTTGATGGTGGCGGCAGTGGCAGCAGTGATGATGATGATGATGATAGTAGCAGTGATGATGGCGGTAATGACGGCACTCGCACGGTTTCATCTTGCGTTACTTCAAATAGAAATGAAAAGGCAGTGGTTGGGAGGAAGGAAGGAAGGAAGGAAGGAGAGAGGGGGTGTGGGGGGTTGAAAGGAAATAGTGTCTTCTTTTTCTCCCCACATCACCCCTCCCTGTTTCCCTGAATGCCAAGAGCTTAAGGAAAGGCATTTGGTGGGTCCTGAGGCATCCGCGGATCTCCCCTCCTTAAATTTACCGTGAAGGTTCTTAAACTCCCTATTCAGGCAGGATATTCTCGTTTATTGCTTTTAGAAGACAAACCTCACAAAAGTACAGTGTCATTGCTTCTGGAGAGCAGAGCCCTGGAAGAACGCTGTGCCACAGAAAAGACCTTTTTTCCCTATTATTACACCAATTATTACTGTATGTGAGAGTCACAGAAAGCAGAGTGCAGAAAGAAATTTAGATGTGATCGCAAGACAACAAAAGTTTAGATTCTTTACCAAGAATTAATTAACTAATTAAACAATTTTCAACTTAATGCGCCAGCTGAAGAAATGGGCAATATCAAAGACACGTGTTTGCCAGATTAGAGGAGCTCATCTTTTGTGACTTCAAGTATGACATTTAAGGGTCATATTCCTTGTACAAAATGGACCCCTGGGTTAAAGCTAGCAACGGCAGATAGTTTCCCCGGGAATTAAGCCAACGTATTTTGCGATTACTCATTACCAGAAGCATCAAATGTGTCCTCCATGATGTTCTGCCATCTCAAATTCCCGTTAGCGTCAGGTTGTCATTAGTTTGGTCTTGAGCTGTAAAGCACACGATCTCTTAAGTGAGATCAGGTGACTGACCCAGCCAATGACCTTTGTGACCGTCCTTGTCTGGGCCAACTGTGTGGATGTAAACATCTCGCTTTAAACTTCAAGTTAAAAGTAATCACTTGACCTTGACGTGTTCAAGTAGAGAGTACAGAAAAAAAAAATTTGTAGGGAACAGTGAGACCTGTCTACCTCTGTGTCACATGTGCCTTGACATTATTTCTGTAACTGAGGCCGGGCGTGTGCAGGTACGCACCGGGAGGCTGGGCGTGAGCTGTAAAGACAGCAGGAGAGGATCGCTACAGATGCTGAGTTGAATCATTCAAGGGTGATTGGTTCTTTGGGACTTGGTACTAATTTAAGAGGCTTTTTTATTTCCAGAATGAAACCTTGGATGGCCCAAGTGGAGAGAAGGTCGGCGAGCTGTACAGAGACAGTCCTGTGCCTATAATAACAACACAAATAACACATTGTTTTTAGGTTGCACGCGAGGTATTTGATGGTGATTCGTAGTGTAGCAGCGTTCTGTAAATGTGCGGTGATTAAGACATCGTGCAGGTAGATTCCTAGGGCTCACTAAAACTCTGCTCTGTGGCTGGTGATGAAGCTTTCCCTAACTGTAGTATCTCTGCTTGTTTGCCCGCTCACAAAGCTCATCTTCTTCTGCCCATAATTCCATGTGTTTTGTTGTGGGTTGCTTTCTCCAGTTGTTAGGGATTTTTCCTCACAGAGGAGGACTGACACTTGGATTTTGAGGCATTTATGTCTCAAACCCTAGTGTGTTCAACAGTACTGTGCCTGTCTGCAAGTGTGTGTGTGCGTGTTTGTGTGTGTGTGTTCAGCTGCCCTTCTCACTGCCCTTGTCATGCTGGTCCCACTGCTGCAGGGCTCGTTGCTGGTTGGACAGCTCAGGTCAAGGTCTCCCCTCCCCTGATCTGACCGACGGGCTGTCACGTCAGCCACCCAACCGCTGGCCGAGTCTGCGGGCTTGTCCTCATGCGAACACGCACACACACACATTTTGTCAAATCCCAAGCTCACACGCGCTCACAGGAAGAATCACTTGCATGTTCATGCTGTCTGAAATGCACACACACAAATTAACTGATACTAGACTGTATCCTAACCCACACGGAGGCCCCCTCCCTGCTGTAGATTGACATTGATGTTTATTGCTGCTAATACTCCCAGCTGTAAAGGCAGAGCAGCAGCATCCTAATGGGAAATGGACTCATTTCCTAACATGATAAGTATAAGGGTGCGGCACACACCCATATTTGGTCAACGTGGGCGGATAATCTGACTGACCTCCTCTTTATTGGTCCAAGACTTTTCAAGTTTGTCAAAGTTTCCTGCTATGCAGGAAGAGATGTGGTTCACTCTGTGTTCAAGTATAATTTACAAAAAAAACTTTTATTTGAATTGTTCTTGAATTGTTCTAGATTTTCTCCGTTTTCACCCATTTTATAGGAAAAGTGAAGCCGTCTCATTGCAATCTTGGCGTTGTGGATGCTGACATGTTTCTGCATTTGAACAAATCCTGTACTATTTTGGACTTTTCTTCATTAAAGCCATTAGTGTTTCATGAGACTGTGCAGCGTCCTTGTGCTAATTAGGTGTCTATATTTCTATATCTCGTTATTGGATTTATTTTATATTGTGCTTAATAGTAAATAGTGTTTGAATTTTAAAACACACCTCTTGGGTGCAACATAAAGGGGAATTTTTAATCACATTTTCTGTAAATGAAAGGACCCGTTCTGCTTTTTCTTTTCTTTTTTTTCCTCAAATTTTCGGAATGTGTCTTAATGAGTTTGCAGGTCTTTTTAAGCAGATACACACTCTGATTATATTTTTATATCTATTTTTGTGCACACACACACACACACACACACACACTGTATCTCCTCCCCACTCTGGTCGCAGCAGGAGGCAGAGTCCAAAATGAGAGATGGTTAAAGGGAGGTGAGGCTGGGGTGATGGTGATCATCATCATCACCATCATCACAAGGGGTAAAAAAGAGGGATGTTGGTGAGAGGAAGAGGAGGAGGGGGGTAGTGTAGTTGATGATGGTGGCAGACAGTTGCCTCGGCAACCTTTTTTTATTTTATTTATTTTTTCATTATTTATTCGTGGGGCCCCGGTGATGAGGCGTGCTAATGTAGCACGCCGCCTGTGCCGCCTCTACCTGCTGATGGGCGAGGGACTCGTCTCCCTGCGTTTCAGCCTGGCTTGACAATTAAGACCTGGGCGACTGTAGCCAGGGGTTAATACCGCTCATTAAAAGAACTAGGTCATTAGCGAAGAATCAAGGCTCTTAAGGCGGCAGGGGATGTGGGGTGGAAGGGGTGGGGGGTTGATGGAGAGGAGCAGGAGGAAGAAGAGGAGAAGGAGGGGTGGTGGTGGCAGCGGCATAGTAAACTCTGCATCTCTGTGAACACGTGGCCCCTTACATTAATTAACCTCCCTTTTTCCTTGTTGGGGAAAAGTGTGTGTGTGGGGGTGGGGATAGAAAAAAAAAATCCTCCGTTATCATATATGCACATGGCTGTACACCAATTAATTGCAGTGAGGAAAAAAAGAGAAAGAAAGCTAGTTTACAGTCCTCCCAGTGGTCGTCCTGTGTTCCTGTGTGAGCCCAAGTTACATTATTTCACAGAGATCAAGGATGGGAGGGGGTGGCGGGGGGTGGGGTGTAATGTCTGTATGATGAGTAAAAAGGGTATTAAAATTAAGGAGGGAATCATGGCATAAAATCAGCCTTTGCCGTACCACAGGGGAAAGAAGCAAATAAAAGCCACGGAAATGAAAATAAATAAGCTTTGCTAATACCTCACCTTAAGGAGCCAGAGCTGTACCCAGCTGAACCGCGGCTGTTTGCCGGTAATTTGTTTGCGGACTTTATTATTAAGCTGTTACATGGGCTGTTTGACCTTCGGTAAGGAGAGATAGTGGTTAAAGGGATCTTTTTCTAACAAATATTCCCCATGTTATAATCGTACAGAACTCGTGCAGTGTCAAGTGACCAGCAAGGGAGTGTGTTCTGTGTCATAGTGAAGTCGCAGGTTTCAGCTGATAAAACGATGAGACAGATGTACGTCGAAGAAAAAAATGAGACAGTGGCAGTAATGGTTTATTCTAGGATTCGGGTGTGGTATTTAATGGGTTTTGACCTGAACATTTATACCTTGTTGTATGTGAGGTGGACACTTTCTATAAATTCAGTGTGCAAAGTTGGCACAGAGATGACAGATTTATTAAGTCCATACATGCATATTCACATACATGGCACCAACATCACGTGGACCAAACAGTGGGTGGTGTAAGTGTGTGTCTCTCTGCTCGAGCCTAAAAGCAAAACTTGAACCCGTCTTATACCCACAGACTTGACATTTGAAGGCTTTGCGTGGCTTACGACACATGAGAGATGGCTTTCAACAACCTGCAAAAGAGAGAGAAAAAAGTCTCGGCAAAGATAGAAAGTGTGGCGCTGACCTAAAGCTTAACAAAACTACATGGCCTGAACCCAACAGGTCCTCAGATGATATCAGGTTTAGGGTCGGGTTGGGTTTTGATTCACTTCCTTCCAGCTGTCTCTGCAGAGTTTACTGTGCGTGTCACCAGTTTCTCTTCATCCACCATTTCACCCACATTAGTCTTTTTCGTCTCTTCCTTTGCCTTGTGTGCACAAAATGCATGATAAATGAGCAAGACTAATTGTTTATTAATGGATGTTAATTTATGTTTTGCACAGGCAAGAAAACAAGCACACAGAACTATAACTGTATTCCACCTTTGCACATGGACAAAAAAATTGTTTAAGGATAATGTGCTGCCAAAGAATGTGTGGGATTGATTAGGTTCACTATCTGGATTTTGGATGAAAGCAAGTGCGTGAAGGCCTCTTTGTGTCACAAAAGGGTTTTGACTTAATGGCCTCTGTAATATTTTCCCTTGAAGTTTAATTTGAAGAGAAGTAGATGTCATGGTTTTTCAGAAGTTGGAGGATTCAAGAAATCTCTGAAATCAAGCAGCTTTGATAGGTAACTCTTCTGTCATGTCCTACCCTAAAGTGTGTGAGTGTGCAAAAAGAGAAATTTGGAGGGTGGGGGTAAATTAGCCTTAATATCAGGCCCGTGTGACAGTGTTTTTATCTACTAATTTCTCAAGCGTCATAATGAGACAGTACCGAGCGATGGAGCGATTTGAATTTAAATGATATAATACTTGAGATAGCCCTAATTCACCCATACATATTTAATCTGACATATTATCTTGCTCCTGCGATGCCCTGATATGATATGACAGCTTGGCCACTGTGCCAGCAGGAAGGAGGGAGGGAGGTGCGGCGCTGCATTTTGGAGAGCACATTGTTAAAAAGGAAGGTGGTGGAGAATTTGCTCTCTGCAATCAGAGCCACTTTAAGTGCCAAGTGGGTTCGTTATCTCACTGCCAAGGTCTAGTGATGTGCCTAAACATATAGCAACTTACCAATAAAAGAAAAGATAGAAACACCAGATTTCCCCCTTGTGTGCATCTACCTCAATTACTGGCTCGTTTTTGAATGCCGTCCTGCATGTGCCGTCTGCAGGCAGAAGTTGTTGCCTTTCTAATGGTAATTCTTAGACCTGGGCTGTTTTTTTCACGGTAAAAAAAGAGCCCAGCTCTCTGTCTTTAGGTTGTTGTTTTTCCCTCTTGTGCCCTCTGTTTGGTGGCTTCCTTAGTTTTATTTTACCCCGACACAGGTTGTTTGATTTTGCGGAACTTTACTGAAAGATGATGATGACAGACATTTCCTTATGAATCTATTAACAGTTATTAGCTATCATGCCATGCAAGTAATCCTCATTAACGTGAGGCCGAACCTTATTTGAGGATTTTAGCATAGCGACCAAAGTTGAGGGCGACATCAGGCTGTTGGTATCAACTGTTAAGCTGAACTGCTCAGTCTAAAAAGACAGTCTCTGACTTTTTAGTTAATACTGGAGCATGTCACCTTGTCCATTGGGTCTCCTTAACCATGCTACAATTTTGACCATAACCGTTGCAAATTTCACGTAAATTCCACTACTTCCTGATTGAGGTTTGTAGTCAGCCATCTTTGCCTGCAGACAGACGCATCTGGAAGTTAAAATAGCTGTTTACAGTTTGAGTAAAGGCAAATGGAAAATAGCATCCATGTCATTTTTGTATTATGACGTCCAGCTTAGACATCATGGTCAGGATTTAATTTTGGGCATTGCCACAGAAATATTTTACGAGAGGCTGACCTGAGTAGCTAAGTAGTGGCCCACAAGTGCTTATGCACGTTGGAGTTTGAACCGACAATGCTGTACCTCACACTTAAGGATTTATCACCGGCTAAAGCATTTACATTCTTTGCTTTAAGTTATAAAAACCCACTGTACTGGCAGGTGCCGCCGCTGTTAACACAAAGAATCACTCAACCTGAGCTGCACTCACCTCGGATGTCATAACTCCCGCGTAGGCCATAAGCAGCTGACTGTGTTTTCATGCCAGAGGATAATTGCAGCTATAGGAGGGTAAGAAATAGGAGATTTGCTCAATTAACCAATATAGCACAGCTGAGGACAGCACCTGTGCATATTGGAGTCCCCGTGTTTTTTTGCAGATAACATGGCCGATTACCCTCTGGAGTGTGCAACCACCAAGCTCTGTCTGTTACATCCCCTACCTGGTGAAAGGCAGGGAATAGCACACGCAACCACATTGTGTTTAATTGCTCTCTGGGTGTTAATATGCACTCCTGTTTGGAGTGTTTAATTTTCGCCCGCCTGGTGTAATGATAAGCAGATCACCGGCTGCCAGTTTTTAACAGTTGGATAAAATCTCGGTCGTTCTGGAAACCTGCAACTTGTTCAAGCAGGGAAAGAGATCCTGCTGTTTTTTCTGTGTGTGAGGCACACGATGAAATTACCTGTTTACGATCAGACGTGTGTTAACCAGCAGGCTGGTGCTACAGAGTAACTAATCTTTGGAAGGCTGGTGACAGAAATACCCTGATGTTTTTAAAGTATTTGCACTTTTTGTGCATCATTAGCTAAAACCTAAAATTACAATTTGCGCAATTGTAGTAACTTCTTGAAGTTGTTTGCGGCACTAAAATGTGCAATAAGCTTAATTTGTCCATCACAAGATGCTTCTTTACCACCTGACGAGAAATTTCACAAACACTGGTATGCAAAATTTATGGGTCTTCCAAAAATGTAAAAGTAGTAATTAACACTGAACACACAATGCCAATATAAAATATCTAACATCACACAAAATCTTGTTTCTGGCCCCATCAGAGCACTGTTAATGACATGTGTATCAGCACATATCAAATGCCATCATTAGTTTTTAAAGTCCACTTTCTTGTTCAGCTGCTGCCAAATGCAGCTTTACTCTGAAGCCAGTAATTAGCTTTCCTGTCATTCCACCCCCACTAGGTATTCTACATTACATTAGATCAGATCAAATGGTAAAACACACAAATCTTGCTCTCGGAGAAGTAAAATAAGCAGCGTGCACTGCCGTTGGTACCGATGCTCCTGGTTCCCCAACACAAACAAAACTGACAATTTCTGCTGGCAACATTACCTCTAAAAGGAGACAAAAAGTTGGTTAGCAGATGTCAGTTGTTGTGTTTATCTCTGTGGTTTTCCTGCGCTCACGCATAGATCTTCTATCAAAGAGGGCTTATCCGAATAAAGTGCTTAAAAGCTTTTCAGACGCCTGGTGATCTGAACAATTTTTGGCTTGATCTGCAGACTAAACAAACCATAATGATGCAGGCTTGTGTAAAGATGTACACAGCAGTCAAACAACAAATGCCTGTGCTTGATGTTTTTATTAATGTTTTCTCTTTTCCCTTTCATGAGCTTTTTTCATTTCTTCTCAGTTTTAGATGTGAACACGGGGGTAACTTTGTGTTTGCTCCTGCAGAGGTGCAAAGGAAAGTACAGTCCTAAGTGCATGCGCCGAAATGGGAAGAAATTGTCCTGTCCTGGCCTTGCAAAATCAAATTTCCCCCAGGAGGGTAAAGGAGGTTGCAGTATGTTCTATGCAAGATGTAATCAAAAATATTCAAATATCCCTCCAGTCAGTCGAAGGAAAAGAGAGCGATCCTGCAAAGGTGTATTTTCTAGGACGATATAATAAGCCGCCTGCCACTCCTGCTGCCACAAAGTAAAAACAGCAACAGCATTAAGTTTTTAAGACTCCGTATTTTGTAACAAGGTTGAATGTGGAAAGAAAGTTAGCAGACATCCTCTCAAGACCTGGCGGTCTCATTTCAATGCAGAAATAGGAGCGTTGGGGCTCTCTTCTGAAGTCACAACTTCTGGCTCACATGACGGGAGGGAGACGTGGCGAGATCTGCTCGCTAAAGCCAATCAAAAGACCTGAATTCTATTTGTTTTGTTTCAAGGGAAGACGACAAAGGGGGCCTCAAGGTCTTCTTCAAGATGTCTCTGAAGTCAGAGAGGAGAAAAAATAAAAAAAGGATAGAGGGGGAGAAAGAAGGAGGACCGAGTCTTTCAAGTGCCCGTCCTTGGTGGGACCTTTGCCGTGGTGCCAGGTACACAGCTTTTAGAAAAGGAGGGGTGAGGAAGAGCGGGCTGTTTTTGTCATGTTAGTGTGTGGTTGGGAGTTATTAATATTCTCAAAGACAGAATTTTCTCCCCCGGATTGAAATAATGGATCATACTTAAAAGGGGAAGAACTCATTTCAGGTTTTAATACGGTAAGCCTGTTGGAACCAATTATTGGAGGTGCTTCGCCATTGTCATCTTGCATTTCTCCTTGAGGAGATTAACTGGCAATGCTGAAAAGGCCTCACAGTATCCGGGATTTCGCTCATTCTGAGAATCTGCCTGAAATGGAATAGTTATTTTGATTTGTGTGTGTGTGTCTGTGTCTGTGTGTGTGTGTACTGTACGTCTGTGCGTGTGTCAAGTTCCAACGTGTTTCACGTATTTTGGCTTCATGTTCTACCTAATTATTGCAATTTGATCCTAAAGCAGGAGTGGCCTAATCCTCTGCTGTACTGCAGAAATCCTGTTTCAGAAACTTTGGTAATAAAATTGGCCTGTTTTAATAGAGACTGGGAAAGTAGCACTGTGACGGCAGAAGGATGGCCTCCCTCCCTGGGAAGCTCCTCTGTTTCCTCATATGCAAATGCATGTGTGGAGACAGCGAAAGCAAGTTGCACAAAGTTGGAAGAAGTAGTGGAAAGAAGAAAGTAGAAATCCCTAGTTTTCTTAAGTTCTCCCATTCGATTCTTGACTGCCCACTAATTGTTAGATGCTCTGTGACCCTTCGTGACCACGATGATGTGACGGCAGGCACCCAAACAAAACTTAGGCAGAGCTGGAATTAAAAATCCACCCTGAACTTCTGGCCACAGTAAACACACACACGAATGCAAGTTTCAGGCACTTTGCGTGACTATTTTCTTATCATTCAATGCTTTTACACTTCTGTACTTTTTACCTTACTGCAGGTTTTAGCTGCATCTTCATTTTGTTTAGTTACAAAATCTGCACCATCAGCCTCGTACAATCATTATTGAGTTATTCAAAAACCTCCTTAACTGCAACAGTACAAGCTGAAGACAGATCCGTGCATAAATAACAAGACAGTGATATGTGATGGTACACTATAAAAGACAGTGGATATGTTTCTGGATTAAGTACCTGTACATGTAAAAATTATTATATATCTTGTATATATTTCCATTTCCCACAGTGAAACTGCCGGCTATGCCAGACGGCCAGTCCACGCCTTCTCGAACTTAATAGTAGCACAAACATATTGACAAATATATGTACCTACATTAGTTCTGTACAGCACATAGGGCAACACGACAGCAACTGTAGTGCCATCGTTTCTTGGTTCCTTTCCTTGGTGCTGCTGTAGAAGGGCGTTCTGGGAGACCTTAGACCCCTCGTTGGGAACCATTCACACCTCTTCTAATAGGATGCGTCTTGAGTCTTCGTACCCTGGTTTATTATCTTCTTTGTCGATCACTGAGATTCACAAACACAGGCTGGTGTGCCTCGGGTCTGGAGCGACGCCGACAGCTTTCAGCAAATGTGACATGTCGTTACTGTCTGGCCAAAATCACAGTAAAGGGATCCGGACTCTTTTATCACAATGTAATATTACACATGCTACCTCACCTCACTGCAGGACACAGGCCTTTGTTATGTTCAGATTCCTTTACTCCCTCCTCCTCCCTACTCTTCCCCACCAGTGCTAGGAGTGAGCATCGTTCTCGGATCATTACTCCTCAAAGAAATTTAAGCACGGCATGCCATTTAATTTTTTTCTCCTCCCCAAATGCAGTCCGTCATTAGAAATCCTAGCTGTCATGGCTATGCCATTTTTGGTGCGGAGTGTTTGTTGCCTCATTTCTTTTAATTTTATCTCCATTAGCTTAATTCTTTTTTAATATTTCCATCTAACGAACTTTACAGTCCATTTTGTCTCAGTGTCTTGCTAAGCGAGTTTTATGAAGCAGGCAGTTGGCTTTTCCATTTGAGAGCGGGTGAGGAGGGGGAGGGGGGCAGGGAGGAGGGGTAATCGAGGAGGGCCCCGGTGCTTTTGTCAGCTTATTTTTGGCACCTTAGCTAGCAGTTCTGCTTCTTCGCCTTGATTATACAAGCAAACAACTGCATGAAGTTCATTAACAATAAAGCACAGGCTAATTAAGCCGAGCCCCTTAGACAAACCAGCACTGTCATCCCGCATGTGCTCGTAGCTGATTGAGCTGTTAAAGATTTACCTTCACTCGTCTTTTACCTCCTTCGCTCCCGCAGAAGGGCCGTCTCTGATTTGTCTCAGAGGGCGTTTAACCTCACAGAGAGTCAGCTGCTGCCATCAGGATTGTAAACACTTAACTTCTGTGTAAAGTAGCCTCACAAGGCCAAAGTGATGTTTACTTCCTACTTTCATTACGTTGCGCTTTAATATGCTGCAGGCGCCATCAAATCTCCCTGGGGGAAACGCCGTCTATCTGTCCATCTATCTATATATCTATCCGCTCATAATGCAGTTAAACAACACGCTGATCCTGTTACACTACAAGCCATGACGTGGCGCCATAAATTACATGTGAATCAGTCCCGTGTCTGCCCAGAGGTTGTGAGATACATCATTAGCAAAACGGCCCTCCAGCCCTTTGTTAATGTAATTTGCTTAATTGCTCTGTATCAGTATACAGATGAGACGTGTTTGCTCGCTGAGGTCCACAGAGAGCGTTCTGGACATATTTGTTTTAATACTTGTATCCTCTTACGGTTGCGGCTCCTTTTTAACTGCTTGGTGTCTGCTTCTGACACCCTGTAATAAGTGAAGAGGCCATCCTGAAGGGGTCACTTAAGGGGCACAGGCATAGCTTTAGGGGTGGCATGAGGTTTTATGGAGCTTCCGTGTACAGCCTGGCTTTGTATTTTAAATACAGTCACAAGAGACATACATAAAAAAACCCTTTTACAACTAAACCAAATAGATGAATCACATTGGCTTGTTTTCATATACAGGTACAGTAGATGGTTGCAAATCATTTCCTAAAAACATTAGTTGGCAGATAACATCAGTGGTTTGTCATGTCTTGTGAGTGTTTTGGTTCTTATAGTCCTTTACCTTTAATGATCATAAAAGCATTTATAATAACAGTGTAAATGTCTTTTTGTCATGTTCTTTAATGACTTTGTGAATGACATTGCTGTCTTGCATTTTGGAAACATCAGCCACTTACACTGAAATGGCTTCAACAGCAGTCCAGTCCAGATTGTGTTCATAACTGCGACAGCAGTGCGTCTTTCATGGTGACCGCTTTAACCTTACTGACTGAAGCCGATCCCAAATGCTTTCAGGCAAGAGGTAGAGGTTGATCAGCAGTTTGTCACAAGGCTGACACAAAGAGACAGACAACCATTCATGCTTAAATTTATAGCTGCAGGCAACTGAGGGTCACTTATTAACCCAACGCCATGTCTTGGATTGTGGGAGAAAGCCTGATTGCACCTATCAGATTGAAGGAGATACTATACGTTAGTTGGTATCAACACCACTGTTTGACATGAACTCGCACTCCTTCAATCTCATAACCTACTTCCTAGTAGGCTACTCACAAGAAGAACCTCCGGGTTCTTAAAGAGAATCTGAAGGTAAAGGCCTAAAAACGTAGAGGTCTATAAGTTGAGTGTATTTTTCGTGACCCCGAGGCGTCCTTGGACTGCGGGTCCTCCTTCGTCACCTCCTCCTTGTCATTGGTGGTAACGCTGCGTAACCCCAGGGAGCAACAAGCCGTCGTTCCCCACTGTGCAGGCTCCTCTTCAGTGTTTAATTACAGGGGGTGCTGAGAAGCCTCACCTCTGCTCAGTCGATGGACGAGAGGCTGTAGCGGTGAAGAAGGAAGTGACCTCAACGTGTAATTCAGCCGTGTGGCTTCTTGTGCTAATGTAGGTGGAGTTGTCTGTCACAAAGCTTGTACTTAAGTGTGTTATGAGTGAGGTAAATGAGGCCCTCTCCTTTTGGTCATATCTAGTCCATATTGACTTTGGGCTCAGGTGTGTGGTCTTAAGATTGACTAAGCTGAAAACCACAAATTCAGAGACAAATTCAGCCGGAATCAGATCTTTGTCATAGACAAAATCAACAAACCCCATGACCTTTCACCTTACAATACACTGGTAATCCTTATGTTTTGACGATTGCTGTTTTCAAGTGGCCTTCTGTCTGAACCTCGTTGCATTGCTGGAAAAGTCCCATGTTATTCCATCTGTCGCTACATTATTTTATTTTTACAACCCTTTAAAAACCTGCCTTGTAATAAGAAAACCTGTAGCTTGTTCCCATTGAGTTTCTATTTCAGACTTTTTTCTGTTCGTATATTGAGACACATTCAAAGGACAATTTGGCTTCACATGTCCTTATCTGTAAGGTCAGGTTTTGTACCTGTTCTCTGCATGGTGACTTCAATTTTTGCAGCATTAGAATAATGAAAATTTAATCTGGTTAGGAGGGATATTTACATTTTGTAGTTTTTTAAGGTTTTTTAGCTTAAATAATGCTTAATTACTCTGACAGATGGTTTACCTGTAGAAAGAAATGACTATAACAGACATGATAAGGTGAAGTTTGCATTCTGGTCCAAAAATAAAGTTCAGGACTAAAGAACAAGACAAAATCAAACTTCTGTATAACTGTTTCACACTGCAGGAAAACTCCGATCTGAGACATGTTGTAACTAAAAATCTGCTGTCAGAGCTAGAAAAAAGTTGCGTGTTGCTTAAAGGCGGCAGTCGAAAGAGAAGAGCATCGTACTGGTGATGAAACTGGTTTCATGACTGCCTTGGGTGTTATTAAGCTTGCTGATACGAACATGCAGTATGTACAGTGTCTTCTACAGTGGCTATTTATCCTTCCTGTTTAGGCTTGTCACTGCGAAAAATCATAAATGTTAACACAAGAAGGTAAAACCCCAAACAAACCAGATGCATATGTAGATAGAAACTCCCTTCAGAAGTTGTTTCAAAGCTGCTCCGGGATGGGAAGTTGTCCGCGATCAAAAGCTGTGAAAGGAACCTGAACAGACACACAGTGTGCCAGTTTGAGGACGAGCGCGACATACGAGCCGTCAAAACGGCGATATGAATCTGCGCTGTAATTCAGACAAAAAGAGATTAGAAGAAGATAATGGTCTCATATCTCAAAAGTTAACTGTGAGGCCCGCGTGAACTGTGAATAATCTTATAATTACTGATCTAATGCCATTAGCCCTGACAGAAATAGAGAAAGCAACGCTTGGATGGGGCGCAGTTAATCAGCTGTGTGCTCCTCATTGGATCATCAGTACCCCCGCGCACGGCGAGGCCACGAGTGATGATAGGTATAAGTTTAAATGACAGCTTAAAGGAACATTACGCCACACTCATATTTGGTTAACTTCCCCTACCAAATGGTTTAAAAACGTGACATTTTTTTAATGTGCCTCACAGCCTTTTATCGCCCCCTCAATTTGTGAGGGTTTTTTTTCCTTATCTGTTTTATCTTCTTCTAATTTGCCTCAGGCCATTCTTCTTCAGGGGAAATCCAGAGTGACTGCCTCACCTTGTGTGCCCGTTTGATCCCGAACACAGAAGCAGCTGCTGATCCAACCGTGTTAAGCTTCTGTTCCAGGTTGTACTTGCAATGTGAGAACAATAACAAAAACACAGCGCTGGAGGCTCCCCGTCTCTGATTCGTGTTGTTCCCTTTTATTTCACTTTGTGTGGGAGAGAACGCTGTGACAAAGTGCACACCCAGAGTTTGACAGTTGAAAGAAAAGATCCACCCTCAGATTGTCATCCACTGTTTGATCTCATCAGTCTGTGATGTTCAATTTGATGGCAAAGTGTTTAGCTTGAGCCAATTTTTCTACAGTAATTGTTAGAAGCAAAACGCTCATATTGTCTGTTTTGCCAGTTTATCCGTGGGAAGAGCAGCCACTGCATAGAGCTTAAAATGCAAAAATAGCCTCGTTGATAAAGTGTCAAAGTGTCTTAGATTGAATAATTTGTACTTTCCCCACTAATACAAACTAAAAGTTTCTTTAATGGCATTTTAAGTTAGTAGAGTCTGAAGGGTCGGTCGGTGCAGGTAGAGTGTCAGGTCCAGCCTGATCAGGTATGGACACGCTCAGGTCGCTGCTTCAATATGAGACGTCACTTCAACTCAAACTGTATAAACATGTCTAATGTTGCTGCTTGTTCATTGAATTGCTCTAACTGTCTTTGTGTTGATTTAGACATCGTTTTAGCTTGACTGTCTAAGATTATATGCTTGTTGGATTTGGTTAGGTTCTCCAAGTGTCTGATTTGGAAGGGGTCGAAGGAATTGTGTTTATTTTCTAAAAAAAAAGTATGACTGCTGAAGAAAGAAAATTCTCAGATTTGCAGAAACTTTAAAAACCTTAGTTTCAAACGACTTGCATTGAATATTTAATAAGTGAGATCCTGTGGGTTTTTCTTTGACTACCTATATGCATTTTTAAATAGTCTGGACATGAGAATAACACATTGCAGACCTTTTGGTAATGTGATTGTGTCTTACTGCAAGCCAACATACTGGATGTTTCACATATTCACACGCATAGGTCACACAATAATTGCAAAGAGAAAATCCACTGTTGCAGAGTCAACTGAGAGTCAGCTGAGCGTTTTATTGTACAGAGGGAGGCCTCTGAGAAGATCAAAACAGGCCGTACACAACACATGATGAGCACCTAGAACGTCTGTGACTCTACAGCTTTGTCTTTTGTCCAACTGTAGCTGGTTCAGCAGGAGGTGTTGTGTTTGGTGGAGAGCATAAGACTCCGGCATCCTGGCGACCCAGTTGTGGTCATCCAATTATACCATTATAATTAAAACAGAGAAGATTCATCACACACATTTTGAACACCAGTTTGATGTCTGTCTAAGCCAATTAGTTGCAAAGAATATTATATACAGTACAACACTATCTCGTAGGAAATTACAAACTTATTAGAATTTAATGGTGAAAGTTGAAGTGCTGTTAAGACTCTCGCAGAGCTGTTGATGTCTGAATATGTGATTATCCTAGCTCAGCTTTAAATGCTAAAATGGTCATTAGACGGTCTGAAAAGTGTCTTTCACCTTTACAAGGAACATACCTTTAGCAGATGTCTGGTTCTCATCTGACAGTAACAACATGCTGAGAAACTACAGGGATAAACAAATGTGTTGGAACACTTTGAGGCTAATGGTGTCTCCCCAGATCAAGTTCCAAAATATTCAAATTCCATTTACAGGCGGTTACATTTTGGGAGCCCCGAGAGTAAGACTTTTGATTACACGTCCTGCCATCTCTGCTGGACGTTGGTCTTCCAGGGAATAAACATGGACCATAATTAGGGAAACATGCAGATAGTGTAGATGAGCGGTGATGGTGGTGGGCTGACTGGACTGGTGTCTGGGCGGGGAATGGCGATAATGAAGGCGTTTTGAATTTGGACTGAAAGTGGACTGATGGACCCCTGGCTCTCCCTGACTCTTTGGGAGCCTCAGACTTTTCTTTTAGCCTCAGGCTTTGTTCTCCAGCCCTTTTGCCATATCAGAGTGTGTGTGTTTTTGTGTGTGTGGGACTGCACATTATGTAGGACAAACAGAAGACGGTGACACCTGCTTTTAATGAAATGATGACTGATGTGAAGCCAGAATCCTGCGCTGAGGTTATCATACATCCTGTCTTTGAAATGTATCTGGATTTAAACCAACACCATGGGGTGAATAAAACAACGTGATCGCTTTTCGGTATAAAGCTGAAAAGGGTCTGTGCAGCTTCCTGCGTGTGAGTGGTCGCAAACCAAGTGGGGTCCTACTCATAAAAGCAAAGCTCCACAGTGCCACTGGTGGTGGGAAAGCCTACAAGGCTGCCTTCATTTAAAAACATAAAGCCATCACCATGGTTTAATTTTTGGAAGACAGGGATCTTTGCCAAGCAGTGGAAACGGTAGATACCTCTGACTCTTAGGTGTCCTTGGAATTCATGTAACTTACATGTAGTTAGTAAAGACTAACTATAGGAATTAACAAAATAAGGTTGCATACAAATTATACACCCCAACGTTAACTAGGATGAAGTAGCAGTGGGAAGTTGATCAAGTGACTGTAAATGTCTGGATCGTGTCAAAATGCCAAAAGTCAGTACAGAGTGACTTCATGGTCAGAGGAGCTGCAAACTGTGCTACACATGTTGTCTCGTCCGCTGTTCACCTAGTGTAGATTTACTCTGTGCGTATCGTGTAATTAGAAATCCATATAGTGAAGTGATTAAAAACTGACACAAGAAATAAAGTGTGTGGCGATTGTGGAATTCCTCAGTGTCGTCAAAACCTTTTCTGATTTATTAAACATTTGCTGTCTGTCGGCAGCTCCGTGCTGTTGCCTGATTGTTGATGCACGAGTGTTGAAATAGTTTTGAAAAGTGACCATCTCAAGTCAGATCTGGTGCCTTCAGCTCAACAGCCGTCCACCTCCCTTCGACTGCGGCGGAGATTCTGTTGCAGGTGAATGGTTGAAGCGCCATTAGTCGCACAGTCCCTGCCAACGTGGCGCTCTGGTGGCATTTTCACGTGGAGTGATGAATGTTGGAAGTGAGTGACATCGCCCACTGGAGCTCTGTAGAAATGTTTGCACTACTAAAACTCCAATCTGTCATCAAATATGCCAGAAGGCGCAGTGGGAATAAATACTTGTTTTAGTTTTTTTATTTTAATCATTAAGCTCCCTTTGTACTTTTATTTCTAATAATGTGCAGTAAAGCAACGACAGGCTGGAACTCGCCAAAACAGAAACTGACATGATTCTGCAATGAGTATTGATTTACACACGCACAGGGTGACGCGCTGTATGAATCTGAATGGCTGCAGTCACACGCTTGCAAGTTTGCAGGCTGGATGGTGTCGCTGAAGGTGTGCGTTAGCGTGTGCACGCGCTCGCTGTTGTGAGTAGTTGTCAAACACAACTTGACAGCAGAGAGCGATCCCACCAGGGCCTCCATGTCATGTCGAAAAATACCATAACATGTGCATTACACTTAAGTGATTCCTCTTCCATCTGCTAAGTATGACAACATTAGCATACCCATTTAATTAGCACTTTGCTTAAAGCATTCCCCCCTTTTAATCACCTCATTGTATTTACTCAGCCACTGGTAGCAGAAGGGCTTTGGTTAAAAAAACAAAACCTATCAACGTAGCTTTGGAAGAAGACGGATGATAGTTATTTCTCAATATTGATGGAGATGACTGCTTTTTCAAATCACAAGTTTATTAAGACTTACTAACCAGTCAGACATGTAATTTGGTTGAACTATTTGTAAGAATAATAACTTTAAATTCAGGACTTTAATACATTTATGTGGTGTATTTATGTATTTTTTTCTTCCCATATTTCTTTGTGACCCTCAATCACTTGCCAACTGCCTCCATGGTGCTGATAAAAAGGTGTCATCAACCTTATTCTGGTCTTTATCACCACGAAGCCATAACATCTGATCTTCTTTTTTCCCTTTTTTCCCACCGCTTCTCTGTTGTTGGGCCTCCTTTACAGAATCTATCTATCGGGGAGGGGGGAGGGAGGGGGGGGGGTTGAAAAATTGGGAGCCTCTTTGAATGGCTTACATTTACATTAATGAACTTGATTTGAATGGAGGTTCATATCAAGCCTCATAGATTCTGCGTTGTGATTTTATTAATTGCAACAGAGGCGTCATTGTTTGTCGTTTTGACGCCAATTCAATTAAAATCCCATTTAGAGGGTAATAGATTAGGCAGTGTAAACTTTATGTGGAAGACGCCTTGTGACTAATATGTGCTGCTATGAAAGGTTTGCTAGTAAAATAACTGCTGTGTGTTTTCATGCACGTGGATTCATTTACTCTACATGTATATCATTCAGTTGTGTAGGTGTTGCCTGTGTGTGTGTGTGTGTGTGTGTGTGTGTTGTCACCTCCTTTGTTAAGTGAGTGGATTCACTGCCAGCATCTGCGCTGCTCTGCTCCCTTTGATTCATAATTGATCGTCTTTTGAAGGAATTAGCAGCTTGTAATTCTATACTTTAATTTGAAAATGCACAGTTAAGATATGTAGGGCTTAATTTGATTTCATACGGTCGTGTTTTAACTGTAGTGTTAACATCCAGTGACACAGAATCTCCGTTTTGTCATTTGGATGTTTGGGAGTGAGCTGAAATGTTAGGATGAGCTCAGTTTTCTGAGGTTTGTTTAGTGTCTGCGCAGAACTTTTTGTACCTGAACTGTGACAGCCTTTAGTGACCTTCAAACTTAACCCTGCTGACGGGTCGGGCTGGCCCACCCAAATGACACCAAATAAATACACTGTTTTCAGTGGAAGCCCATTAATGTGGGGAAGCGATAAAAAGACAGGAACAAAAAATGGAATTGATTGAATGTTTTTTGCTTTTCTTTCTCGTTGTTTGTGGTGATATGCAGGTGAATTTGGGCCACCGTTTAAAAAAACTAGTTTGAATTTTGACTTACCAGAGATCTGGGGTATTTACTTTTTTAAAAATGTAATAATCACAATAATATGAATTTTAAAAAATTAGCAGCAATTTAAGATTTGGAAAATTACATCATTTTTACTTTTTGGACTTTCACAAAATGTGAAAAAGATCTCTTGTTTCATAATTTTTAATTTAAGATCTTTTTTTTTTATTTTACCCACTAGTCAGGACTGTTGGTGATTAATTTAATCTTTGGCACAGAAAATGTGTATAATATTTCCTCTCTTTCAGCATTGCCACGTCAAATAATTTACTGTGACATTCCCAGTTCAGCAAAGTAAAATAGACAGTTTCAGTTTCACTGATTTCAAAGTAGGCGGTCGACTTAGATGAAAACATTGTGTCAATTTGAACATGAAACGCGGTCGTTCAACCCCAGCTTTTAAAGGATAAACTCTAATTTCATTCATAAAAACTGTCCGTTATTTGTCAAGACATTTTATCATAGACTCCTGTTAATACAAACCAGATTCCCCAAACTTTATTAACCATAATCCTGTGCTATTTTCTGATAAAGCTGTAATGATAGTACACTGACCAGGCATATCGCTTTCTCTCCGGCTTTCCCTGTCTGGAGTTTCTCCCCTTTAACAAACGTGATTTGCTGTAATTATGATACACCCTGTCTGAGGCACCTGTGCAGGAACTCCTGCCAATACAAATTCACCGTGTTTTTCTCATCTGCTACAAGTCTGCTAATTCACCCGGAGGAGTAGAGTGAAGTGCACACAGGCACTCTGAGGGGGTGTTTTGCATTAAAAAATCCTTTTGAGCCGATGTAAGTTTTAGAAGAGGAGAGAAAAAAAAATATCTGTCTTTAATAATGCAGTGAGAAGGCACAGAGCAATATACATTTTTAATTACTAAAGTGACTAATATCTAGGTTTGGCTTAGAGGCTTTTGTGTGATAAAATATGCATTCGTATTTTGTTCCCTAAAGCTGAGCTGAATACACACACCTGAGCAGAGCTGACAGCTTTTAATATGGAGAGGGAAGCGGAGTTAACACGATGTGTTCAGGTACTACATGCAAATAGGTGAGTGTGAGTTTTATGAGGAGGAAAAGTCAGCCATGCATATCTAAATAACTTTCAGGTTGTTGGAACTTTTCCTAATACCGACAGTGAACACATTTGATGTCATTCTGTTTCGGCACCAAATGATTCAAACCTGGCGTCTAAGAGCAGGAAATGTGTTTTTTTTTTTTATTCCCTTTTTTAAAATTATATTTAAATTTTTCCCATTCTCTTGATGCCCAGAATAAACTTTTTTAATGCATTATACAATAGAACCGCATAAAGACAGTAAACACATTTTATAATAACATGAAAACACGAAAAAAAGAGCATAATGATGATATTTCCTTTTTCCAATAGCAGGATAAAAAGCAAAAAGTAGTCGCTGTAATGTCTTTAACCTTTAATTAACCAAATAGTCCCTTTGACATTTGCAAAATCTCATTTTCAAGCAACTGAGCGTGCAAAGAGAAGCATCCTGAAATGTAAAAAAAAAAAGTTGCAGAAAAACAACATATGGCAGCGTGCAGAAGCCGAACGTGATCAAGATGAGGAACAAGAACGTGTTTGTTAAATGAGCATTTCTTATAGGTGGTCTGGCATAAAAAGGAAACCATGCCAAACTTTAAAATCGATGCCCAAACCTGGGCTTTAAACACATCATGGAGGACAATTTAGCACGCTGGTGTTTAACAGCCACTAAATCCGACAGGGTTTTTTTTACATGGAATTTCCTGAGGAGATGCAAAGTACTTTTACACAACAGGGGGTGAGAAGGGACAAAAAAGAGATTTTTGCTGTCTGCAAAGTTGTCTTTTTTTCACAGTTTCCCATTTGTGCATTAATTGGAGAGCCTTCCCTTTTTAGATGGAGTGCATTATTTATGACGCAGCCTCAAACATGCAGTCTGAAGGCTTCCACACGGAGATACATACACACCATATTTTCCCTACTAAGGCAACCAAGACTCTCCTGACACCAACCTTGTCTCCTGAGTGAGCTGACAAACGCAGATCCAGCCTTACCTTAGTGTTCCCCCATAAATTAAAGTTAAATGAACGCGACTTGGAGCTGAGCAAAAAGTAGCTGTGGCCTTTAAGTGGAAAAGTATGTCATTAATCAGTCATGTGTCTCGTCACTCCACCCACACCCCGTTTTTAAAAACCAATGTCCAAGGGAGAGCCGGCTGCTAACCACAGCTTTACATCCTTCATCTTCTGTTTCCCTGCGCCTTTTCACAAAGATCTGCGTCTAGCCCAGAAGCGAGAGTCAACCTACCTAATTTGAGCGACTTTTGATAACCTATTCCATTTCGCACAGCGCGGAGTCCTAATTTTGATGTCGTATGCCGTTTAAGTGCACTTAGCTTCTCCTTTCTTTCCCATAAACTCCCCGCATTACCGCGAGCGACTGTCTTCACAGACGAAGAGGAGGCAAAGAAGAAAACCTTCCTGGCTGAAACTCTGGGCCCGATCCAGAACGCAGCAGCGACAGGCAGGCTTTTCCCCACATGGGTCGATCCGTACCAGTGGGGGAAAGTGTTTACCACGACTTTTCAAAGTTCAATCGATGCAATATGATGTCAATTAAAGGTGACAAAAACTTTAACACTTCCATATGCAGCCGCAGCGCTTCAAACCACAGAATCTGACTTTGGGAGTGGAACTATTAAGCGGGTGCCAAAAAATGTGCCAAGTGTCCATATGTTTCAGAAGGTGCACTTTTTGTCCTCAGCAACCCCAGACTTTCTTCATTAGTTAGTTTGTTAGAAAAGAAGAAAAAAGGCATTTTCCTCTTCGCCTTTCTCCAATAATTCTGTTAATTGTTTGATTTTTTTTTTTTTTTTTTAATGATTTGAAAGAGGCCCATGCTTTCTTCTTGTCTTCTGGCCTCTGCTGTAGTTTCTGCTTTTGCTTGGCTCCTGTTCGCAGATTTTGGTTGCGTGTAAAACCTCCCGTCTGTTTCGTTATCTCCTCATCCCATCCACTCCAAGGAACGTTTGCAGAGTTTTCATCCAAAAATGAAAAAGCCACCGTTGTTTTTGCCATCCTCTGAAAACCTCCTAACTCCAATTCTGGTGATTTTTTTTTTCCTTTTTTTTCTATTATTTTTATTTTCATGTAGTACAGTAGCTTCAGTATGAAGACAACATGCTGCTCAGAACGGATGAGAAAAGTCCACAACTGCCTGGCTTGTGAAAACCTTTCAAAACCAGTTGAAGTAAACAGAAACCAAAATGTGTTGCTGTCAAGATAAATAAGGCGGTGTTCTTAGTTCTTGAAAAGTTGACACGGAGATACAAGGTTTTTACTTCAACAGAAGAAATGTGGAAAAGAAAGCAACACAAATCCGGCAAACATTAAGTTGCTGAATGGTAGTTGAAGTGACAGCTTGCACCAAATGTGGAAACCCAGGATAAATAAAGTGCCAAAATAAAGCTCAAACCCAGTTTTGCTACCAAATCAACATCTGATTCATTTCTGACTTAACTTTAAAACTGTTTCCTTAACTTCAACTTTGAAAACTTAAAATCTCTCCGTGGCACAATCCAGGGCCGGCCCGAATAGCTGTTGGCGTGGTGCGGGCGCCGCAAAGAGTAGGTGACCCGAAACCCGTCTTTGCAAACACCCCACCACGTGGACCTTCATCGTCCTGGCGTGAGATACACTAGTTACACCCGGCAGTCGGTCACAGAGGGGCGGACTCCATCAAACATCAGTCAGGAGAGCTGACAGACCCGCGGCTCCGCTGTCAGTCGTGTGTCTCACGTGTCTGTGAAAGAGGAGATTGTTGCTTCTGTTTTAATCAATCCAGGTAAAAGTGTGAGGGTCGTGTTCTGGGCAAAACTCTGGCAGCCAACACACACACCAATTCAGACACACTAAGCACCAAAGCTGTTGCGTGCCTACAATTAGGACTTAGTTACTTTATGTGGAGGGGGACAAAGGCCTTCACCTTCATTAGGGAGAACACACAAAATATGTAAAGTTTAAACATAAGAGCTTTAGCAGTTTGTTGATTTACCTGGGTTAATATGCTTAAACATGTCTGTTCAGTGCTATTTCCTTTAGTCTTATAGAAATTCAAACGCAGCTCCGTATTTCCCCTCCAGAAACGGATCGGAACAGACATTATCTTGTCCGTCATCTGATCCTTGTCCCATTCACCACTGTCATACTTCATATTTTACAAACCCAATGCATCAAGGATATGACTCTGACCTTTGGCCTCCTCGCTGCCGGCTCCTCGTAATCCTGACATTTGGGAAATTTTAGCTGCTTCTGCTGCACACATTTGATCTTTTTTTGGATAAAAGCAAATGTAACTGTAAAAAAAGAGAAAAAAAAAGGCAGTCTATATTGAGATGATTCATGCTTGTTGATCTGGCAGTGCTTTGTAGGGCTCGTCCAACAGGAAATATCTCAGAGAGGAACCAAACCAGAGAGGATGAATTAGGCATTTCCTCTGGGCTGCTGTTAACCCTCACTCTTCTGCTGGAGGGCTGTGTCATAAAAATAAATGTATGCAAAAATACATTTACAGTACAGATGTTCACCAGGAGTCCAGTCCTTATTCCTGACGCGTCCTGGTTTTGTTCTAGTGAGCATTTTTTTGGTTAGCAGTAGCCACTCATGTCAAAGAGGATGCTGTTTCTAGCTTTAATTGTCAGCATTGTCAGTTTGGCGACATCTGCAGTGTTTCGAAGAAATGTTGAGCAAGTTGCAACAAACCGAATGCAATTTTATTTTTGACGTGAAACATCTAGTCACCTGGCAGCTTGTTGTCTTACAGTATAATCCTTCACTGATTGTTTTTAGAAATAAGTGTTAGTTTTCTAAATATATGCTAGATTTGTTAACTTACTTGTGTTGTGATTCCATTGGTGTTGTTCAGCGATAGGAAATCCTCATATCACTTTATCAGTTCCGTGCACATTTTAGTTTGTGTCTCGGTGGTGTTGTCCATAAAAAGCTGGTGCCAAATGGCTCTGCCTTCAAATATTGTGTTTTAGGATTCAGATATTGGTCCAAACTGTCATACTGTGTCATAATATGATCCAATAATAACTTTGACAGCTTTACCTGTGTTCCTTCAGGATATATATATATTTGTTTCGTAATTTCACATGAACTAAAGCAAATGAAAATATGAGCACATTTTCCTCATTAAACAAGAAACAGCCGCCCCCCCTGCTTTTTTAGTTACTTTGATGTTTTTGATGCTCTGGGCCCTTTGAATGTTTTAACAAAATATTATTTTACCTCACCAAGCTTATGAAAGCCAAGCTCTTCCAGTTTGAATTGATTCTTGTTTAAATTGCTGTCGTCTTAAATGATATTTGTGATCCGTACCTTTATTGTTCACTTCACCGTGCTGAGCAGCACAGGTAACTACCACTCATCAAACAGCAGACTCTAATCTTTACATAATTAATTGCTGTAGGAGGAATGCATGTTCCCCTGTGTCTCCACTTTGTTTCTCTCTCTCTCTTTTCTGAGAGAGGAAGAAGGGAAGAAGAGGTGGAGCAGGAGGTGGTGGAGGCGGAGGAGGAGGTGCAGTTCCTCCTGGCAGCTGAGCCCGGTGAAGATCTGTGACAGATGGGGCCAAGTCGCAAAACTCACAGCCTCGGGCGAAATTCATCCCCCAGAACTTTCCACAGGGTGCCCAGATTTACCTGATCAGAGAGATGTGGAGGGAGGGGTGGCTGTGGGTGTGTGTCTGCCTGTGTGTTTGTGTGTCGGGCTCCAAAAATGTGCAGACGAAGCCTGGCTGCCTGTCATGGCCGACACAGAACCCATCTGTCTCAAACCTGTGGCGCCCTCAGATCCCCACCCCACCCCCCCCGAAACACACACACGTACAGGTTTGTACCTCTATGCTTGTGAGAACACTCGCTGACATAAAACAATCCCCAGCCCCTTCCCCTAACCCTAACCATCACAACTGAACGCCTAACCCCGACCCTGACCCTGAAACCCAGTCTCGACCCTCGAAAAGCCTTTTGAAGTTTGTGTGGACCAGCTAAAATGTCCTCACAACAATGGGACTGAAACTAAATTTGTCCACAGAAGCCTATAAAGACAAGGCCACACACACACACACACACACAACACGCAGACACAAACACACTCCAAATGGCCACCCCCCCGAAAATCAAACACAGATAGACACAGGCCTTATGATGGCTACACATGTCGCCAGCTTTGCATACCTTCAAATGCACCGGGACTCTAACTTTGAAATTCACACACAAACACAAACTATAAAGGATGGAGCTGATGTGTCCCATATGTGATGCCACATTGAATTTCCGGTCGACAGTTTTTTCCCCCTTCTCCCTATTTCTCCTCTATCTCCATGTCCATGACACTGAGCTGCCGACATTCCTGCCTCATCCGTCCTCTAACTGCGCGGTGACAAACCCTGCTTTTACAGTTTAAAGGCCTCTCACTTTGTTAGGTGACCCCCAGCAGTGATAGGCTGTTGCATGGTCTCTGTTGCTGGAATCTTTGTCTAAAACAGAGCAACAATATTTTGGCTTTTTTTTTATTAGAGGATAAAAGCCTCGCAGTTTCCTGAAGACCACCCACTTAGTTGCAGATCTGGGAACAGCAGTATAGACATGTCCCTGGACTTAACAGATCTGCTTAGAGTTATTCTGTAAGAAATACAACAATATCGTTTGACAATTCAAGGGTTATTGTTCTTTATAAAACTTTTCTCTGTTACTGGGGAGTCTGCATTTACGTAGATACAAATTGTTTTCCAATGCACTAATAATTTAGAAGTGAAGCATACACACAGAGACAATTTAAATAGGATGAGGAAGTTTCATTTAAAAAAATAGTGGCTTGATTGCTCTAAACTCTAAAGCATACACACCTTTTCATTGTCTACTCGATGGCCCTGGTGGCCGAGACGACTCGTCTCTATCCAGAGCAAGTTGTTGTCACTACCTGTCACCACAGGCGTCGCTATCCCGGCAAATTCTCTTTTGCAAATTTTTTTAAGCATTGCATTGGAAAATATAACACAATATTGTCAAATAGTTTTCTGCAACGAGAGGATGGGGGCCAAATGTTTTATAAAAACTGAAATTAATAACGACATAAACCAACAAACAGACTTTTATTGAGTAATTGTATTTTCCAGAAAGGTTTTGAGGCACAATATCAGAGTTGTACTGAATGAAAACTGACTTATTATATTTACAAATCGCTCTTGTTCTTTTCTGCTTTATTATTAACTCTCCGACTCTCTAGGCTCAGTCAGTGAGTTGCTGATGACAAGGTTTGGAAATAATGTGTATTTTCTGTGACAGTTGCCACGTTGACAGTCAGTGCTTTTGCTTACTTTATTATTTAGAACATACTGTATTTAAAAATTGGTTCTGAAAGCCGCCATCCTTTGAATTGCTAGTGGTAGCAGTTTTGCTACTGCAGCTTCAGTTTATTATAAGACAATGAAACTCCAAAGGTTAAATGCTTAAAAGTATGATGAGACATTTTGTTGAAGGAAATAAGTGGCATTGAAAAGACAAGATACAAGATCTTTTCTGCCGCAGACTCTTGTGTTGCATTGATTAAGCTGCTGTCGCCGCAGCGACAGATGAGTCGCGAGCTGTAGGGCCTCTAATTGGGGAACAAAGGTGTGTTGTTGTTGCTGCTGCGGGTGTGTGAGGTGATGATGGCGTATGTCTCTTTGTGTGTGTGTGTGTGGGGAGGGTGTCCAATTTCTGCTTCTTCTCCGAGACGTCCACCTTTTTAGCTCCTGCTTCACTCGGTAATTAACACCTGCCTCCTCAGTATAGCAGAGTGACGGTGCTGCGCCAAAAAGCCTCAAGCTTGTGTGTGTGTGAGAGAGAGAGAGACACAAAAAAAAAAGTGTGTTGGGGAAAAAAGAGAGGGAGATTGACAGTCGTATCATTAGTTGTTCTGATTGCCAACATGTGTATGTGTAAATATGTAAAAATTTGTGTCTGGGAGATGGTGAGTACAGAGACAGAGTCAGCAGTATCATTAGTACTTTAACACACACTCCCAATTTCTAAAATGCGTCTTATTTTCCTTGGAGCTCGGGGCTGTTTTCTGGTGACTCTCTTTAGCCCATTTCTACTGCAAGAATCTGCTATTGGAAACAAAGGAGCAGCAGCTAGGCAGGTTGGATGGATGGATGAATGTGGACGGTGTATTTCTATAGTCTCTACTGTTGAAATTCATACAAAGTCCTAATTAGATGAAGGGAATACAAAACAGAAAAGCAGAAAATTAGCATATTTTAGAGGCATACAAAAGCAAAAAGGTCGCTGATTATTTTCTGGTTGAGGGATTAATAAGCGTCCGTCTTTGTTAAATCTGTCTTTAATAAAATGTACACATTGCTTGTGATTATTGACCTACAGTGAAGACTTGCAGGTATTCATGCACTTTTGCCTTTAATATCAAACTTTTTTTTTTTTTAAACTGGTGTGCATTTGGGATGTGGTGCTAAAATTCTAAATCCATTTCTGCACGTGTTCGCGCACGGCAGCGTGTGTTCAGTTGATCCTTTGTGAAGAATTACATTTCTACTGTCGCTCTGTTTGTTTATGTTTGACATATGCTCATATGTTTTCACTCATCTGTTCTCGTGTTTGTTTTATGCAGTGTGTGAGCAACATATAAAGGTTTAATCCCTCCAAATGAGATATTTTAGTTGACATTTACACAAACATTAGTTGCTAGTATATTGTAGGTGTATGAATATCAAACATTAGTAATCATTTTGTATTGACTGAAACGTGGTTCTACAATAAGCATTTCGAATTCATAAACTTTTTAACTCATTCTTAGAGCAAATTGTTGTGATTTTGCTGTAGGTAAAATTATTGAACAGTACAGCTGCTTTTATTGTCACCATTTACATTAAGATTTGCAACGTTTCTTTTTTTCTAAATGTATGAAAGCACGTTATGCCCGTAACCCTAAGTAAGTTATTATTAATAATAATACAGAACACATCAGTTCATTCAGTATTTGACTACTACTTAAGGATTTGGGATTTTAAAATGTGTGCTCATAATATAATTAACTGTAGATGATAAACATGTCTGTTTTTGAATAAGTAATCAAATTAAAAAGCCTCTTAGGTCATTTTAAATGTACTTGCACGTGTGTATTTCTCCAGTGTTTGTCTGTGAATGAGGGTATTTGTGCGTCTGTGTCCTTGCAGGACAGGGTTTATGATTTTACCCCGTGTATTAATAGCCTTAGCTGAGGTTATGTGGGCCCTTGGGTGCCTGGTAAAAATTGTCCTCCTACACAATTGAGCGTAGAGCCGTAATTTAGCCCGCGGCTTACCTACCCACAGCCACCTAATGCATGCTGGGTATTCACACGTTAAACCCCGAGCTGGAATGGTACTGGGAGGCTGCTTTCCATTTGTCGTTTCGTATGTCACCATGTGCGACTGAAGGGGAGGATGTTGTTGTTGGACTGCACTGTTTGTCTTTTCCCTCTGATCTGTAAATTATCTTCACTGTTTTTTATTCAGCAATGTCATTGTCACATTGTTTTGTAGTGGTTTCACAACTGCACCTATGTGTTTCCGAGCTCACAGAACTTTGCTTTTACACGTGCTCGTCGTCGGGGGCACGAGCCAGGCGCACGCTCAGGGGCCTGAGAGGCCCCAGGTCCTCTCTAAAGTATATGTTCATATTTCGTGTTTAAAAGTTAAAACATGCAAAATGATTAAGGATTACAGCTAGATGCCAACAAGACAAAAAAATAAAACACAAAATGACCCGAGTGTAGTAAACTGAGACACATGACAGCGAACAAATGAGCAAATGATGCCAGTCGTTTTAAAAGGGGCAAAAAGACACAGGCAGCTGAAGACAAATGTGGAAGCCAGGCAGTCGTTTCCTTTGTGATTGTTCAGTTTTATGAATCTATGGATCTTATCTGCTCCCAGGTGTTCATATTTCTCATAATCCGTCCACAGTTGTTCATTCCTGATGTACCTCGTGCTACTTTAAAAACACATGCCGTGTCTTTATTATTGCGTACAACAACACAAATTCACTTCACTTTTATATCATTCAGATTAAACAAGTGTGAAAGAATCCTTTATGGAAATTAGGTCAAACTGAACGACTAAAGTAGAAAACCTGTCACATCTTGATTGATGCGGCCTTGGTATGATGGCTACACCTGTCGCCAAGGCTTGAAAAGCCTTCAAACACATCTTGAGTCTCGCATTGTTGTGTGCACACACCCACTCGACGCACATACAATTCCTTCATTCTTCTCTGAGATGGAGGATCCGGTTTGTCACTCCGTTACCTGTTGTCCTGCAAAAAGCGGAATAATCATGTTTAATTTTATGCTGGTTATCACTTTGTTGGGAGATGCTGTCTGTCATTTTTAAATGATGGAAATCTTTTGGACTAAAACTCGTAGAAAAGAGTCGGATGGTGGGCAGCTGAACTTCTTTCTTTCCTCGTGCAAAATGTATTTTTTTTTACCGTCATTTAAATGTTGGACTCCTTCAAAGTTAGCCTGCTCAGCCTTTCACTCTTAATGATCCGCCTTTCACAAACTTGCCGGGTGAAGAAGTCACGTCTTGGGTCTGCGTCGGCTCCTAATCGCCCAGAGTTACCGCTGCTTTTGGGTGGGGAGGAGAAGATTTAGTGCAGTTTTTGGCCAGGAGCCGCTAAAAAGGCTCATAAGCAAAATGAGGCACAAAAAAAAAAGCCCTGCAAATCTGACTTTCAGGAGTTTGGAAACGGGCCAACTTCATCAGAAATGAACAAAAAATGAAAGGCTCAGATAGTTTCATATGGAAAAAGACACATTCTGGTAAACTGCACGCTTGCATAAAAGGCCTGTGCAAATATTGAAAGTATCCCTGAGCCAAATATCCCTCGCCGACACATTTATTTATATATTTATATATATTTGCTATTCCCCTGCTACTTATCAAGATCGTTGTGGTTAATGTGGGGGTTGGCAGCATATTCAGCATCTCTCCCTCTGCCTCTCCCTCCCAAACCCCTCCTATGTCACATAAACGATTGCGAGGGCTCCCTGCACCCGGATGTGTTTGATTCGAAGAGCGAAACCACCACAAACCAACAGAGACGGAAAAGATGGCGAAATAAGACAATATGTTAAAACACAAAACGGGAAGGAACAACCGACAGGCGGAAAGAGAGAGAGAGCGCGGGCGAAAGGAGAGCAGCAAAAAGCTGCAGTGACCGAAAAACGAGGGAGACAGAGAGGGAGATGTGTGCGGCGGACATGTTGGCGGTCACGCTCTGCTGTCACCTTCTTTTTGACCGGAATTCATCCTCCCCTGGCGAGTTTCTCCCATCTGTTCCTCCGCTGAGCGAAACTCTGCAGCTCCCACTGCTGCACACCGACTCTCCCACCGCCTCCCGACATTATGCTTTGAAACACAACTCGCCACCCTTTTGTTGCACACCTTCAGAAACCACAAACATATTTAGCTGAAGTGCCGTAGCTGTGTCTGCGTGCTAAGGGAGCTGTGCTAATCGCACCCTGGCATCACGTATTGATGCCTTGTCAATCCTGCGTTTTCTGATGAATTATATATATTTAAGAACCATAATCTCCTTTAATTTTGCTGCTTGAAGGGAAGTGTTTGCTTTAAACATCACTAGAGGGCTCAAAAGTCATCCTTGTGGGTTTTTTCTTGTCTTTTCTATCTACTAAAGACATCTTACTGAAGGAGCGTCTTTGTATTAACTTTTAAAATTCCAATTACAAAGGAGGTTTAGGATCTCTCTGTGGAGTTTGACTTAGAGTCTGTGTTTGATCCTCCCGTCCTCCGCTGGGACCTCCTCCTTTTCCTCCTCTCCTGCCTCTTCACCTTCTCCCCCCTCGTTTTCTTCTCCTCTTCTCTTCCTCACCCTTTACCCCGAGCCTGTCTTGTTTGTCTTGTCGTTGTTCGTCCCTTCCGTGGCCTCCGTCCGTCCTCTCCACCCTCTCTTTTCTTTCCCCTTCCTCCTCTTGTTTCTTTCTTTATCCCCCTTTCCCACTGTGCCTCATCGTCTCTTTAGCTCGTCTCTCTTCCTAATCACCTCCTTCCTTTTGCCCCCTCCTCTCTCCTTTTACATTCCTGCCCCATCTTCTTGTCTTTTTTCTACCTGTCCCTGTCCTTCCTACTTTTATTTGTCCTTCCTTCTCTTCTGTTCTGCTAGTTTTCCTCCCATGTTTTTCTCGCTCCTGCACGTGTACCTGCATCATTCTCCTCCTCTCTGTCGATGCTTAGGCCCTCAATCTTTTCTCTTGCCTCTCGTCTCCTACCTGTTTTTGTCCCCTTTTGAAATCCTTTTCCCTTTTCCCCTCATTTCCCTTTCTCTCCCCCCCTTCTTTTAAAATCTTTCTTGCCTCCTATTCTTCCTTCTTCTCTGTGTATACGCTCCTAGTCCACCTCCAGGTGTTCTTCTTTTATCTCCCTAGTTCACCTTACTCTCCTTGTCCTCCCTTCTCTCTCCTTTCCATCTTACTCCTCCAACCCTCTCGCCTTCCTATCTTCCCCCTCTCCCCTTCCTTCTCTGCATCTACACTGCTTACATTTCTTTGAGTGCTTGTACTGCCTCCTCTTCATTCCTCCCTGCCTCCATCCTCCTCTTCTTTCCCCAATCTGTCTCCACAGTCTGAGCCTCACCTTGGATATAAGTGGTATTACAGGACAAGAATGAGGTGTTTGTGTTTGTGTGTGTGCGTGTGGTGTGTGTGTTTGTTCAGTGGTCCTCCAGTGGCTGCTTAACGTTCCCTTTGTGGCTGGAATAACAGCAGGCGACAGCTTACACCTTGCTGAATACCTCCGCTAACAGTCTGCCAACAGCACAATGCCTGTGTGTGTGTGTGTGTGTGTGTGTGAGAGAGAGAGAGAGAGCAAATCCAAAGCTACCTCGCTACCTTTTCGACTTAATAAAGGAGTGTCTCAGTAACCATTACCCCCACAGCCATGCAGAACAAATTACATTTAATGGGGTTTCTTTGCCCCCACAGTCGTTTTCACCATTCGCTTCAAAATTTCAATTTAGTGCTTAATGCTAAGGTTTCCTTCAATGTATTATAGAGCAATATTATACCAATTACGGCGTCTGCGAACATTAAATTAAATGCATTAGCACAATATTGGAGAGAAAGGCAGCCGTTTGAAACAAGTTCTGTTCCAAAGCGATGCAGGCAAATGATCCGGGATATGAAAGCCGCGCAAAGAGGCTTGACATCGAAACGCAATTATGTTTGTTGTCTTACATTTTTTCCCCCATCTGCGCTGAATCATTTACTTTTTAAAATTCCATATGGATTCTGTGGAGCTGATACTGTCTTCATTTAACACTGTGCAAATTACTGAATGAGCTCTCGGAGGGTCCGTGTGTGCAGGCTTCTGTCAAGATCACCTGAGATTAGAGTTCACTGAGAGGGAATGAACCACAGCCCTCGGGATTAGAGTCTTCGTTTCGTGCTGATATACTGTCGCAGATCACATGACCTGCAGAAGTGTAGGGGCTCAATGTTTAGTTGAAGGATTCATCTTCAAGAGTGTCTTAGTATGTCTGAGGATGACGGGACAGGACTTTACCGGATATGCATAGTCAGTGTGATGCTGTAATATTGCTGAAATCACCAAAATATGCATGAGTGAAAGATATCATATAAATGGTTGCATACGTGTTTGTTGACTTCCTACAAAATTAAGACACAAAATGTCTGTACTTGTCAGTTCACTGTCTAAAGTCACACGGCGATACCTTAAGTGAGGGGAGGAACCAAAACCTACAGCGGCGGAAGCAGCGAGGGGAAAGAGGGAGAGGGACAGAAAGACGAAAAAAAAAACAGATGGCTGGATGGGTACCAAGCGCGGACCGGTCACGTGACGGGCGGCGTGCCATGGAACTTCCTGCTCGCTCTCCCTCTCTGTCGCAGCAGTTGGTGTCACTACTCACGCCGTCTGCGTGAATTCGAGGCCCCAGCTGAACAGATTGGCCAGTCGGCGAGGATCATTCGCAGAAAACTCTGCTAATCTCCCACCGGCTGCCTCGACCACACTCACATACACTGTCTCTCTTTCTTTCTTTCCTCCGCGCAGACTTCTCCTGAAAACTGTGTCGAGGGAGGGCAGAGGATTTAGAAAACATGTCATCATGAGCTCTGTTCCAAGTCAAGATATGCACCATTGTGAGAAAAAGAGACACCTACTCTTACAAAATAATGCTAAGGACGTTTGGACCATCTTAAAGGGATAATGCACATTAACATTTATTGCATTTATATACGTGAGTCTAGTAGTGATTACATGTGACAGAAACATCACATTTAACCTCATTTATATTACAATTTCCAAACAACGGTGTCTTAAATTAATTTGTAGAACGCTTGTGTCTCTTCTGATAACACATTGACTGTTTAAAAGAGGGAAACTGTGCACTGCAGTCAGGCGAACAGATGTAAACATAAGTCATAAATGAAATGTTGAAGCCAACCACACAACCTCACATAAAATAATGCATATACAGTGACAGCTCCAACATAAACGTGAAATGCTCCCCGTCTTCATCGTCCACGCTGAGCCCTGCTCTTCATTCAAACAGTCCAAAGCGCTGCCTGAAAAACCTCTGTGTATATGACACATTATTTTCAAACATACCCAACTCTAACAGTTGGTCCACAGATCGTGCTTCATCAAGTCTGGCCTCTGAGCCTGGTCCCAATGGGCCCGTTTGGTAACCCCAGTCTTCCAACCTTTTTAGTCCCTACCCTCCTGACCCACTAAAGCGTTTGCTGAAATACGGCAGCGCCTCCACATAGTGAGGCAGGCGGCCATTGAAAGTGTAAATGTGTCCTGCACAGTCCAAAATGCTGAACGACAACTGTGCAGACAGAGCAGCTTCATTAGGTTTAAGCACAAAGACATCAGGGTTAGGTTCAGTTAAGATGTTGTTTGTCACATGACCACGTGGAGTGTGACTGGACACAGCGACAGAAAGTTCTTTCCCAGCGGACTCGACCTCTGTGCGTTTATACATAAAACATTTCTAATGTCATTTGTGTTCAGTTCCTCCTTCCTCACAAAATGACGCGGAGTACCCTGTGTTTTGCTTCAGCATTCTTCCTGCGTACAGAGCCGTGCGGATTGGAGCATGAAAGTGACTTCCTCGATCACCTCTGCAGCCCGAAGCGCTCTGTTCAATCTCTGCATCGCCGTGATGGACTCGAGGGTCACGACTCGCTTCTTCTTGGAAACTCGCCTTTACTGAGAGAGAGCACACCGATGGTGAGAACACACACACACACACACACACACATTCTCATCAGACCTCACACAAGTACTTTCCTCAAAATACATTTGTTCACACATACACACTCACTAATCACCCACACACATACAAACACTCGTGCAGCATTAATGTGCGACTCGGTGGCATGTTACTTTATACAGATTACTTTCACAGAATGGATTACGTTAAGGCCACGGTTCTTGGGGGAACTCTTTTAAATGCTTTTTAGCAACTTGATTAACTTGCAATCCACATCTATTCATCTCTCCAAATCCAAATTTTTATTGTTTTTAATTGTTGTTTGACATGGTTGATGTAGATGCCACTTGCTCAAAGATGTGCACATACTGACATGCAGTATGAATGTTCACTGCATACATCCTTAATATTCTTTTCAGAAGAATCAAAGCTGAAGACAAATCTTCACTCATTTACAACCGCCTCACAGTTTTTTCTTTCTCATTAACATTTTAGACTTTTTGCTCCTGGTTTGAGTCTAATATGTGCAAAATAATTTGCAACAAGAGCAGCAATCAGAGTATCTTTCTAAATGCGGATGAGTTAATTTCACTGACCTCTACAGCAGACAACAACCAATACGGAAAGACATTTAGAAAAGCATTTATCCGAATCACATATCACAATAACTTTGAGGAATGTAGGTCATAATCATAAAAGATGGAGAAAAAAATTAAAGCTTCCTCTGAGAAGACTTAAACTCCAGACAGAAAAGCTGCTTTTATGTGTTATCGTGTGAAACACTCATTGTTCGGCAGGTGGGAGTCTGCTCTGAGATGTGTTCACATGGCCGCTGTGCTCGACTGTGTCGGCCGGTCGGGCAGAGCTCGGTATCTAATAACATTTAGAATTGCCTGAGCGACTTCAGGGTTGATTATCTGCCTCTTGTGGAGGAGATGGGCAGCACTCTGAATCTGCTTGGAGGTGTTGATGTGCAGAGCGGCTTATTAAAGTGTGACCTCATCCCAGACAGAGGAAGGCAGAGAGGGAGTGCTGGAGGTGCGAGTGTTGTCACCTGACGCTGCGTATGAGATTGACGCGTTGGCTTAATTTAAAGGTTCTCATAGATTAAATATTTTTATTGCAGCTAAAAGAGACATTTTCTGCTGTCTTTGACTTTGCACTCGACTATTTTCATGCCAGTAAGAGCAAAACGAATGGATAGGATCTCAGGAGAGGCTCAAATGAATCCTGATGTTTTGAGGTTCGTTTGTTCCTTACTTCTCAGGTTTTACTTTTTACTCTTGACATTGTGTGTGCAGGGGTCCAATAAACTTCTCTGTCCAAGTGTAACACACTGTATTAAAGATAAATAAATGCACATGTGCAAGATTGCTATGTCCAACAAATGCTAACACAAACATTGTCTGTGGAGTGTTTTCCATAAAATTTGAATCTATTTGTGGTTGCTGGTGGCTGACAGTGGTAAGAGGGACAAAGTGTTTTTTTTTTTTTTTTGCTTTATTGAATAAGAACTTTTATTAATCTGAAGGAAACAAACATTACATGCATACTGTGCCAAATATTCTGAGTAGAATTGTATAAATAATCATAAAATAGCAGAAAGCATCGCAGAAGTCAAGATTTGATTGTGGTATTTGATTTTTTTACAACCTATTTTCCAACAGCTGTTTGTACTAAAGGTCCGGATTCAGATCTCAGACTCTCTCAGAGACACAGTGGCATTTGTGTAAAGACAGGTGATGCATATAAATTGTATTTGGGACGTGCTGTAGGTACATATAGCTACAATTGACAGCCTGATTTAATCCACTGATATTGTGTCCGCTGTGTTCGACGCACGTGTTGCATATTGACTCCTTTAACTCTCTTGTGTTGTTGTGACTGTCAGCAAAGCCCGAAAAACACGAAAACCTCGGCGGGAAAAATCCGAACGCTCAGTCACGCGGTATCAGCGCCGTGATGCCTCAGTGAGCAGACGACATGCAGTGACTTCACTTTTTACCTCCCTTTCCTGGATATTTACACTGATTTCTTTTAGGAAGAGTTTTAATCACGCCCAAACCATAGATTATTAACTTTAGGCGCAGTCACCGACAAAACTGTGTTGTTAGGCTTGAGAAAGAGCCGGTTGTGATTTTATGAAGGCAACTCTGAACTGTTGCAAGTGAACACAGCCAAGCGAGCTGCCGCACCGTCGAAAGGTGAAATCACAGGACGCCGGACTGGACATTTTCTACCTCATTACTACAGGAAGTTCCTGACATTTTTAGTGGCGTGTCTAATGTCACTCATCCGTTTAATGCTCCGAATCTCTGACTCCGCCCATCTGGGTTTTACCCCACCAATGAGATTAGGCCTGCTCCTGCCCTCGGAGCGGCTCCGCCTGCAGAGAAATGTGTGTACAAGTGAAACTCCACTGTGTGACAAAGCCACACTGGATTTATTAAAATCCACTCCAAAATGTACTTGTGCTTTATCCGGCAGAAAACGAGAGCACCGTTTATACCTCTTGGCTGCGGTCGCGAGGCGGCTGAGGAGACGAGCACCCAGTGTACTTTAAATGTGTGAAATGTGGCGAAGAGAGGCAGCAGGGACCACCAGGTGCTGCCTCTCCACCTCGAGCCGGCCGAGGAGCGCTTCTCCTCTCCAATAACCCAAAGGGCTGAGATGCCACTCGCAGCAGCCGAGCCAAAAGACATTTCAAGTGTGCACTTCAAAGGGGCCTTGGATTATGTTCGCGCGCAGTGTATCCTGAGGGGATCCTTTGAAGGGAAACTTACTGCAGAGCCACTGGTGGCCACTCAGTGTGTGTGTGTTTGTTTGTCTAAACCCATTTTGCTCACTCCTCTTGCCACCGTGTTGTGGCATTGGGAGGGGTTTCCTCTTTCAAAAGTTTAAGTGTAAACAGAATTGAAAGAGTTTCCCTGCAAAAGTATAGACGCCACTTTGGGGAATACAGAGCATAAATTCCACATTTCTCAAACAAGGAAAACCGAGAAACGCAAGTTTCGATATCATGTCAAAATCATTAGAAATATTGAGCAAAATGGTTTAATAAAAGCAGTCCTGTGAGGTCAAATGATTGAATTCATTTTGTAAAATAAAGGCACATTTCACATTCATATAAAACTGTGAGTCGTGTTAAGTTATCAGTGGGACTAGGATGAAGATTGTAGTTCACGCTGCTCGTTGGGCACAATTAAGTGAGGAATGAATAAATTGAGGATTCAAATGACCGGACAACAGTTGAACAAAAATGAACACAACATAACCAAAACAAAGCACAGAGAGACAAAAAATGAGCAGTAAGAGAGACACAATGAGGAAGAAAACAGACGACAAACCAGCCCAAAGAAGTTCAGCCCCCTGACACTGTGACATTAGTGCAGCCAGTGAAATGAAGGCACTGGGTGGTCACCGCCACGCTTCTCGGGTCAGAGTCATCAGTTTGGAAACAAAGCACGTCATTTGCAGGATGCCAGGGACCCGTCGTAACTTCCCCTTTTGCTTTGCGGCAGATGAAAATTTTAGCACGTGCCGCTGCAGCAGCAAAGGTGGCTGGTGATTAGCGGCTAACAAATTGCGTGGCGTCGAGGGGAGGCAACCAAACATCTGTAGGACACCTGCACCCAAGGATGCCAGGATATGAAACGCCACTGGAAAAAGGGCGCTGGGGAAAGTGAAACAACAGCAACTCAGGCAGGCGATTATCATAATTAAAGCCGCATCAATTAAAGAGGTCAGTCGCTGCACGGCTGCCACCTTTCTCCGCAGATGGTGAAATTTGTTTAGGGCTGCCTCCTCCTCCCTGAACCGTAGAGGGACGGAGTCAGAGCTGCACCTTCACTAAAACTGGGATGAATTCACAGATGTAAGAGCAGTGATCTGCCCCTGAATCAACAGGAAATCTCAACAGAAGGAAACAAACGACACAGTGTCCACAGATACTGTCTACAGCTACATGCTGAAGCCTCTATTGAATGCAAAAGCTCAAATACAAGAAATAAAAATGTGCAGGGCTGTGGTTCCGTGTAGTGCTGTTTAAACATTGTCGTGTGTGACAGGTGCACCTACCTACAACTGCTCGAACACATGAAATATTCTGACAAAGACACGTTTTTTTAGCTTCTCCACATTTTCAAATAAATGTCATTCGTTTTAAGTGAACATTACATTGGTAATGCTAATATTCTGCATTTATTCTTCTGTCCGCTTGACTTGAACAGAGTGGTACTGTACTTCCAATTCCAGGAGGACGCTGCTGTGAACTCCTCCAGCTGCAGAGAGAAGCAGGATTTGCTCTTCGTCCCAGAGGTCCACCTTAAAGCAGCGAGGAGTGATTAGCTGCGGCAGCTTTGGCCAAGGTGGGTGCTGTGCAGCCTGCATTTTGCATTTTAATCATGCCAGCCTGGTGACGGGGATGGTAGAATATGAAATATAAAAAATGAATGTTGGCCTGGCTTCGACCAAAATGTGGCGTTAAATAGTGGAAAAAAAAAAAAGAAACCGTTCAAAAAATATCAGATAATGAGTCATTGTCCTGCACTTGTAATCTCAGAGCTCTGAACAGCATTTTCCAGTATTACTCCTGTTAAGCTGTGGACAAAGCTGAAAAGTGGTGGTGCGTTTAAAGCCACCGCTGACCTGAGAGGGAAAGTGTGGGTGGGTGTAGCGGCCGTTGGGCCCCGGCAGGGGGCCGGCTTCCGCCCAAGATGAGGACTGACACCGGGGTTCAGGGGTTAATTTGTGTAACAGGCAAATTTGCATACAAATGAAAAATGACAGAATTTTTCTGTTCTCCGCAACTTTCAATGTCATCCGCATCATGCTGGCCCTATCTGCTGCCCCCCCCATCCTCCCTGCACGCCGTTTGAAGAATATTCATTACTTGTGAAGCTGGGGCACCTTGTTTGCTATTAATCTCCAGCGCAGGTCAATGACTTAATTTGCTCAACTTTATCAGTGGTGCCATTCACTTTTTCTTTCTTCCTCCGCCCGTCCATTCGCTTTGTAGCTTTTTCTAAAGTGCTCTCATTGCCTCTCTTCATAGAGCCCGGCTAAGCTTTTTAAAGCACAACAAAGGCACAGTAACTCTGGTCTCTGAAAGAGTTTTGAAGACATAAATGAATTACTTGAGAGGGAAATATACCCCGGCCCGCTAGATTGCTCCTTCTTCTCTTCTGCCGCAACACCCAACAACTTCTGGAGAGATTTCCTCACAAATCTCTCTTTTTTCCCTCCCCTGCTCTCTTATTCTTGATTGGATTGATTGTTTTTCTAATCCAGGGGAAATTACTTGCAAAAAAAGGAGGGAGGGTGTCACATAATCATGGTGAAAATTGTGAAGCAAGGAGTGAAGTGACAAGAGCTTTTGAAGTGAAAGACACCACATAGGTAAAATTTTGCATGCAACACATCTTGTTCATCCAGCTCTATTTTTTCCCAATTACATTCCTTTTGAGATAAACCTACACAACATAATGAAGTCACATTTGATCTTCTCTAGTCTTCTTCCCCCTACAGATCCACTCTAAAAGCTCTAGCTACCAGACTGTAACATACACTCAGTAGGTTGGAGAGGAGCATAGACATGAAGAAGAGCTTCTGTCTGTGTTGTATGTGACTAAACCTTTTGGAAAAGCGAAAAGAGCAATAAAAAAACATACGCAGCCACTTTAGAGCATCGAGGACACGGACATGGCGTACCTGTTAAAAAACCCTTCACGTGTGAAACAAGTGGCTGGGTTATGTTTCTGCAGTTGGTGCATTAGGGCTGTGGAGGGTCCACGTGGCTACAAATGTTTGGGCTGCACGCAGACATCTGTCCAGAGTCCCAGGCCCAAATGGATCGGGCAGCGGCGGAGTAAACGTGATTGACACGAACACAGTCCGCGGTGCATTTCAAACAAAGCATCGCAGCATGTTTCACTTCCTCATAAATAGACTAAAAAGCTGCAACTGTATACGGAGAGGATTAGAAATTAGTTTCAGTCCATAATTGGTTGTTTAGGCTACGCTGACCAAACAAGCTGCAGTATTAGGGCCTAGTTGGGCTTTCCTTACGCAGGGATGATGTATAAAATACGAGAGGATTAAATTCTGCCAGCTAAATTGTGGAGTATTAAAGGTGAATTGCATAATATCTAAGGTTTCATACGTTTGTTTATCCCATTACAAAACGCATGTGCAGCAGAGCGTTGACACCTGTTTAAACAATAATTCAGAGTCTGTAAGTGAATCTTTGCGTATGAGCAACCGGAGCAACGTATTCTACTGCCCAGGAAGTGAAGGCTAAACACACTTGAAACAAGTTATTGTCGCTTTGCTTGTTTGCCTCCTGCCAGGCATTCGGAACCACCAAAATCCAAATTTCCAGCTTCATTAAGTAGCCCCATTCCTCCGCCTTCCAGGAGAGGAAAGTTGAAGGGAAGGCAGGAAAAAAGTGGCAGAGAGAAAGTATAAAGCGCAGAGGAAGAGAGTGAGAGTCTTGTGAACCATTGTTTGGATCTTTATGCAAAAACCTCCTTTGTGTTTCAAACTCTTGATCCCCCATAGGCAAAGGAGAGGAGCGTATTGATCTGTGCTGAAAGGATACAGCCCTTTCATCACGCTTCCTCCTCACCTTAGACGGCTTTGAGGGGGCTCCTTCAGGAGCGCAGCACCCTCGCATGGTTACCGGCCAGAGATTAGGACGGCGATAACCTACCCAGCCCTAATAGGTAGCGAACGAAAGCAGAGGCTGTCTAATTAGCGCTGATCAAAGCGGAGGACTTTATCCCCAAAACAAACCTGCACATTTGAATGTGCTTAGGAGAGGGGATTGGAAGGCGTGTGTGGGGGAGGTGGACGGGGGGACGGTACAAGACGGAGGTTTGAACTTCTTGGAGACATAGTGCTTTTTCTTTATCTGATGGTGATGGTGATGATATGCACAGCCTCACCCATTTTTTTAAACTTTATCTGCATGCAGATATGTACGCACCGACAGGGCTACCAGCAAGACGCAGAGGTTATTTCAGAGTCTTTGCAGACATTTCTACTGAACACACATTTGCTGTTCTCGCAGATATGAATATTTTATTCCATTCAGTCATGACCTTGTGCACCATTACGTTATCACGCTTGGTTATTCTTTGGTAAAAATGTGTTTAATGTGGACTTTGATCACTGACCGCAGTGGAAAGATGCAAGTTTGTTGAACTCTTCTTAATGGGACCAAAATGTATTTACAGGTATTCGTTTGTGCACTAGTAATCACGACTTTCTTTTGAAGGCAGCGTCTGTTCAGACATTAAAGTCCTTCCTACTGGTTGCTTTTAAAACATAGTGTGGCTCTAACTACGGTACAGTGAAGTCATAATGCCCCAACTTCAAAAAGCCGAATCCGACGCCTGTCTGACTGCACTTTGAGATAAGAATCGCACTAAAGGTTTTCTGTGCAGGAAAGGACGCCAAAAGTCATATGGGGAAGCAATTAGTGTGATTGCAAAGAGGAAGGAGAAAAGTGCAAATGTGTCACCGCTCAAGACATCACACAAGAAATGTCTCCTTCTTCATAGCGGAAAGGCTTTAAAGGGGCTGGAGAGCCGGACACGGAGGTATGATTGTGGGGCACCTGGTGATGAGTGTTGCAGATGCAGAGCAAACCCACCGTGGCCGCAACGTATTTTGATAAATTGTAAAATTTGTCTCCTAGAGACCGTTCAAGCTTCTCACCCTTGTGCTGCCTCTTGTTTTGGTGAGTTTGCTGTTCCTTTGTGATGAGCCCAGTCATCACATCATCCCATTTGCTTTTCCAATCACAATTTCAGTGTTTTCTTCATCTTGAGCTGTTTCTTTGAGGGTGGGAGCGAAGCAATAGCGATGTGGAGGTCAAAATGCAGCAGCAAACATGTCAAACATCATCCCATTTACTGTCAGATGTCCGCCAGAAGTTTGATGCAAATGTACAAATTGCCACGACTGTGAATGTATTTGAAATTTGATCACATTTCATACTCGCGCACTCAGCCTCTGCCCCCAGAAATTCACACACCATCCAAAAAAAAAAAGCATACAACACCCTGAGTTTTCTCCTAATGAATTCCTGATAAAAGAAAGTTTATTTTTTTATATTTCCTACTTTTTTGTATTAAATTGACACATCTCCAGCCGTCCAAGGCCACCGTGCTATATGTGCCGTGTCCTAATCTTAATGGAAAGAGCACGTTTGGCGGCCTGGTTTTGCATACATTTCCTCAAATCTTAGATGCGAGTGTTTGGCCTTCAAGCTCTGGAAAGTTCAGACTTTTCAACACACAAATGAGAGGAACACAGTGCGTTCATCCTGCTTTGATTTCACTTTCAAGCATCTATTTGTTCTGTATTTAAAATCTGGCCTACCTGTGATCCCCAACATGTGCGAGCCCTCTTTCCTCTGGCATTAAACATATGCTCCAAACATATGTTGCATGCAACATATGCTCTGCCGAAGCTGCCGTTAGCTTCCGTTTTGCACCGATCTACAACCCGGGATGGTAAAATTTGAATTTAGAGTGTTCAGCACCTTTTGGGGATTTTGATCAAACTTTCATTTAGGATCATTTCTGAGAAAAAATAGGAATTTCATGCCCCGTAAGGCAAATTGGCATCCGGGAAAGTCACACGAGTGCAGTATGTGTGTGTGTGTCTGCGTGTTTCTCTACGTGTTCACGTTTGTGTGGCCAACGTACAGTGCCTGTGTATGTGTTGGAGGGAGGATTATCAGCCGTTGCCTCCATGCATTAAGCCTCCCCTCATCCAGAGCCAAAGGCCTGACCCAAATATGGCTGAAAGACAACATGTGACCTGCTTAGCTGCTCCGCTAGCTCCGGGCTGTGGTGGCGGTGGTGGTGGTGGTCCGGTGTATGAGGAGAGGAAGAGGGGGGGGGGGTGCTCAGTCTATTAGTGGGAGAAAGCACAGATGCCGGCAGATGGCTAACATATTGTCCAGAGCTGACCCGAGCATAGAATAATTACTGGAAAGTTCAGCGCTCTCAGGTCTGCAGCCTGGCTTCACCTCCGGTCACCGAATGTTGGAAATACAGTTGGGAAATTACCAGAATTAGTTTAAGAGATTCCCATCATAAGTTTCATGGTTATTTTGGAGTAATACAATACAAGAAGACAAACCAAACAAAAAAAACCACACGCCGATGTTATGCCCTTCTCTAATATTACATCAGGCACCAGGTACTGCTAAATATTGAGTTGCAAGCATGGTTATAAGCTCAATATATAGACAATAGTGAACTTGGGGCACTTGCTATTTATGCATATTAGATATGTACATACAGGCACCAAAATTTAAAAGAAATATATATTTTGTCACATATAAACTCGGACTAAATAAATTGAGTTGTTCAAGTAGGCATGAGTTATAAGCTCAATATATAGACAATGTCGAGTGAACTTGGCGCTTTTTAGTTTGCTTTCCATCTACAGCTCTGATTTATGCATAAAAGCCGCATTAAAACGATAAAGTGTACAAAAATAGCTATATTTCATATTCAGAGAACTGCGTTTGTCTGTCTTTCGAGAATCTGTACTGATTTATTGGACAGAAACTGTTTGTTTTGATATCAGACTTACAGACTTACTCAATGACCATAAAATAGCAACTTTAAAGCATTCCAGTTATGTGTTTCTAAGAACACGCAGGCCTGCGTATGAAAATGTGAGTAATTCACGGTCCTCTTTCGGTGACCGTGGTGCAGAAGCATAAATAACTTGCGAGCAAAGAAACGTACCACTGTATATTCACACGTGGCAATTTATACTTTTGCGACAGGCTTTCAATGCTGAAACTGAGCTGTTTATGAAACCACACTCTGTCTTGTGATCCATTCTGCCCTTCCCTGACCCCCCCCCTTCAGACGCGAACACCATAAACACACACACACACTCATGCAAATGTGTCTTTTGGCTATGAAAAAGCTGTCTGTATTCATTTGTAGTCTCCGGCCGGAGGATAAATCAGATCACGGCGATGGCCTCCCCCTTCCTGCTCCTCCTCTAACCGCCCCCTACCTAGCTCATGGCTACTGGCCCAACTAGGGCCCAGGTAGTGCTGGAGGGGGCCCTGTTCAGCCAGCAGGCTGCAGATGCTGCTCTTGATTGTGCTCTATGTCCCCCAAATGTCCCCAGTGCCAGGAGACTAGACACATTACTGTTGGAGTGACATTAAAACCAACAGAGAGGAATGTAAAGCCCTGAACTCACCACGCAGTCAGTCGCAGGACTGCGTGTTAGGACGATGAGTAAATATGGCTCTATTATGCGCTCAGCGGCAGTACGCACACACAAATGTATTGTTTATGTTGCTATAATACAGATCAAGCCCTCGTTGATGTCTCGTCAATGGAATTTATTCACCGGTGCACAATTGATATGGATCGCAAGTCGACCTGCAACAGTCTGCACACATTAATGTAAACAGGGTTGATGTTTGCAGAGGCACAGTTATCAGCGTCCTCGCACAGAGGAGAGTTCAAAGCAGCGCGGCGGCTGCAATAACAGACAAAACAAGCCTGTGGCCCGACGACGGATGAATATACATTAACTCATAGCAGCGCTCCCCTTTTGAAAGGCCAGAATTCATTTCATGCTAATGATAATGACAATAATTCACAATGGACAAGAGAGGAGGCCTTGCAAAACAACTGCGTTCCCCTCTTAATATGATCAGTCGTGATGATTTTCTCCACGATAATGATTCATCAAACGATTCTGCGGCGGTCACAAAAGGGCTCAAGTCATTAATAAAAGAACAGAGTCAAAGCACCTTGGGGATCTTTTTTTTTTTTGTTTCTTTCTTCCCCCTCTCCCTGCGTTCGGACCGACTTATCATTAAAGCAAGTAAAAAGTGAGCAACACATCTGAATGAAATCTCATTGTTGGATTTCAAGATGTGAATAAAATTCCATTTCAAATTAGGCCCCATTAGCATCACTAAGAGTTGTAAGATTTGGGTGACCTTTTCGTTCCAGATATCTGGATCTTGGAAGTTTTCCTCCTTGTGTTAACAGAAATGGAAAGAAGGTCTTCCCTTTTTTTCCCTTCGTTTTGTATCCGAATTCAGGGCAGTGCAGAAACTGCACACAGATTTGACCTCTAAATTGAGATATCCAGCATTTGAAAAAGTGACACCTATTCGTTTTTATAGAGTGGAATTTCAGAAAAGTAAAGTGTCAGTCAAACAGTCACCTTCCTGATGAAGCACTTTGTCCTCAAAGCTTATGATCACTTTCAACTCACATCAGTATGATTTGACCGTTTCGTTTGTAATCGGTGGACTTTGAGTATTAATATCTGGGACTGCAGGGTGGCTATGGTTTCTCAAAAACCCTTTACTGATAAAACACTCAGATTGGATGGGTTTTCAATGAAGAATTAGGGAGAATAATTATTTATTCTTATACTAAGGTGTTGCTAATCAGCCTGCCAGGAGAAATCCGAAGTTGAAGAAGTTTTAGTACAAAATTCCCTCCTTTTGTTTCTTTAGTTTTTTTGATTTTCTTCAATAAAGACTTTGCCATTAGAAAGTATCCACTCTTTAAATGGACCCAAGAACGTTGGCCCCCATCCCTTCAACTGAGCGCGGGCTCTGAATGGCCAATATATACGGCGAGTAAGAGTGTTTATCAGCGCTTTTATTTGCCTGAATGAGACTGAACAACAGACGAGAACACGCGACGGAGAATGGGAAGAAGGAGGGAGGGGGCGGGGGCGTAAGGAGGGCTGACAGATGTAGAGCTGCAGCGGTTCGGAGGTCAGGCCAATAAACAAACAATGCATCGATTTCTTGCCGCGCTCCCGCCATTCCTGGGGAAACCCCCGCGCCTCCACCATCCGGTTACGCTCATCTCCACTTATGTTAAAGACGGTTCTCACTGGGGGAAGCCGGCCCTCCCTCGCCGCGCTGCCTCCGCCCCCGTCCTCCCTGGTTAATAGCTTCCCTCGGACATCTCCTGGGGACGGTGCATCTGAGGTGAACCACTACCAGAGATTGGTAATCATTTTATTAGAGGAAGTCAGAGCTGGGCTTCCACTTAGAGAGACGAATAAACGATCGGCCTGCGGATTCGAAGCTCTCAGCCTGTTTATGTGAAGAAAACAAACAGCCGAGCGAAGCGCTGATCCCTTTCTCCAGTCTGCCGCATGCTTTAACACTACTGCTCAATTATTATTGGCACTTAGAAAAGGAGAAGTTCACCCTAAAACACCGTCATAAAACAGCTTCTGGTGCTTTGTAGGCCCGTTTAACATCGTCTGCACATACGAGGCCAAAGGTGGACAGTGTGATGTCATGTCATATTCAGATTAGTTTATTCAGTTCAATATACACACCCCATATAAACAGCACCGTTTTACTACGCTCAGACCATAACGGGTGTAAGGTGGACGCTATAGTCTTTCCTGAAACTTTCACGCTTTTTTCAAAAGTGAAGAAATTGTTCAAGTGCAAAATTCAGGCGCAGGGCTGCCCCTAAATCCCTGAGGTAACATGGGGGCTCGACATTGATCATATAATCATATTTCAGTGTGGACGGGAACACTGTGATATAACGTAACTGAGCAAAGGGGCGTCTTTACAAATATGTAAATGTGTATAAGTTTATTGATAAATCGACAATCATTTATGTCTTATGCCCAGCTTACATAGCATATTCTAATTTATTTATGGACTTTTGTTGCATTATTAATGTATTACTAATCGCAACCTGTAAAGCAGTTGGTTACTAAAGCTGTCAAATGAATGCGCGGCAGTAAAAAGTACAGTCAGTTCCTCTGAACTGAACTGTAAACGTGCCTCGTTACTTCAGGGGCTTTATATTAAATATGAAGACACAAGTGAGGCGACGCCGCTCACGGACCCGTCCCCTTCCAGAATCGACACAACTTTAGTCAGCTGACGTGGATTCAACCAAAACGTTTGGGGACAGCAAAGCGAAGTGTGTGACTTCAGTGAAATAGTCAGACAAGGCAGGTGGAGGAAAGGGTAGCGCAGAACATTCCCTCCAGCCCTGAAATCACTAAGGAGCTGCCTAAACGCTGTGAACATCACAGATTAACAAGAGACGGGCTTCTCCTTCCAGGGGAGGACTCAAGGGCTCACACCTTCGTTTTCTCTTTAATTTCACAATCACAAAATGCAGAGACTCTCTCTCTTGTATTTTCATCCTATAGCCTGTCCTCCACTACAAAAGTGCAGAGAAGGAAAAAGCTTTTTTTTTCCCCTTCATTTTTAATCCCTTTGCACCCTAATTGGCCTCTCTTTACTGTGAAGTGAGTTCAATCTCCAAGCAGATAAAACAAGTGTTGGGTGAGGGCGCAGGCACTGTGGCACTGTGTTCCCAAGCATGAAGTGAACCGTTTTGAACTAATATTCAAGTCTGCGCAATTAAAAGCCTTGCAAGTTGTTAAAGTAACTTCCTTTTTTTACTCTCCCCTGGAAAACTGCTTCACCTATTCTCCGGCGGAAACGAGACAATGATAGCAGTGCTCAGATCTCCGTTCCTTACCCGTGCGAATGCAGACTGGACTGATTACAGTTGAGGATTTGTGCACATTAGGTCATCTGCAGCCCAGGCACGGCCTTTCGTCTCGTCTGTGAGACGGGAATCGAGCGGCGCGGTGGTCGGCGGCATGCGTGACCCTTTTGAGAGGTGAAGAATGGCAGACGGATCCTTTGTGTGGGCTGATTTCGCACAATGCTTCAGCCTAGTCATTGAAACACAACAGTGCTGTTGTGTAGGTACCAGGATTAGCAACGACGGGTATTGATCCTGGACGTCTTTCTTTCCTGTCAGTGTCTACAAGCCTAGATTTCTTTGTGGCTGTCTCCCAAGTTCTCCTCCAATGTCCTCTCTGTGAACGCAGGGACAGTGTGATTGCTGACGGGCTTCGATGCATCTTTGCTGAATAAGCACCAATGACTTTAATTTGAGATATGTCACTTGGCAAATACATGTTTTTCTTAAATAATGGGTCTCTATCATATCCAATCACGTCATCCACCACAGATGGATGCTGGTGTATGGAGACTCACACCGGAAGGACGATAGCCGATAATAAATATCGTATTGATTATTTTCTGAGAATTTATTGGATATGAGGGCAAAAATGGACCTTGAGATTAATGAGATATGCACAGAAAATGTTTGGCACAAGTTCTGTGACATTTTGTGGAACTATATACCTGGAATTGTCTTTTTAACATAATTGTACAAAGTTTTCTCTAACGAGAGCTCCAATCAGAGGTTTTCATTACGTGTGTGCACAGAAGCCAACTAATTAGAGTTCTAACATGTTTTTAACGGCTGGGTGTTAACATTAGTGCTATGCTACTGCTGGAAAGATACACTTACTGTGCTAAGTTCATAGCTTGCTCCAGTATTTGTTCACGGGAGATCAAAAATAACACGTATCGCTGGAGGATCCAGTTCTTATTTTGGTATCAGTTGTCGACTCTACAATACTTTTAGGAATCTGTAATTTGTAGTGATATGTTGAGTTTGTCTAAACAGCAAAGATCAAATGTGCCAGGAAGACGTCTTTGATTGACGAAAGGTAAAGCAAGCTTTAATTTAGACAAACCTCCTTTAACTGCCGCATGCATTTTGATGGTGTATTTTTGCAGTGACTTTAGATCGCCTGACAAAAAAATGATATCTGTAATAGTTTTGCTTGTCTTTGAAGCTTAATATCTCAAAACCAGTCAAAAAGCAGATAGAACCTCTTAATTGCAAGGTCGTGAAGTGCTCGTAATAAACAGTGCACAGAGTACAGTCTAAATGCACTTAAAACATTATCAAGGAACTGCACGATTCACATGGAAGTTAAAATTTGGCAGAACATGTTGAAACAGCTCTTCAGTATGTGCCAGATTAACTGGAGGGCACATATAATACTCTTTTAAAGCCTATTTGTTTCTTTCATGTTAATTTAAAGCCTAGTTTTGAACTGGGAATATCGAACGGCAAGTTAAGATCCAGATTGTTTTGCCCCGTCGTTTCCACACATTTTGGCAGAGCCTCGCCACTGCCATAGCATCCATATTCGTTTATTCATTTGTTTGTCTGTTTATGTTATATGTTTGCTTATTTATCCATCTCTTTATTTTTTAATGAGTTGAAAATCCACCCGAGAATCCGGGGCGATGAAACTTTAAAATGTGTACAGTAGCAGTGAGGGGAAAATATTTACATTGAAGCCAGCCACAATCTCAGAAGATCCTCAAATGTAGGTTAGAACTGCAGAGTTAATATGCAAATGTCCTTATCTGCTGGGATTCACAAACAACCATCATCCTGATTGATTTAATAAACTGCTTTTATCTTTCAAAGTGTTAATTAGGAGAGATGGGCCTGGCTTTGAATCTCGGCTTTCTGTGGCACATTTGAGAGCTTTCAGACAAAGAGAAACTTTCCGTCCCTTAACGTCACTGAACTTCTTCGCCGTTTTAGAGCGTTGTCTTTTTCGGAAGCACAAAGCGTCCCTTCTAACAGTAAAAGCTAACAGCTCTAACAGAATTTTTATTTTGTCAGGTTGAGGCAGCATATTCAAGTCCGTCGGCGTCTTCCTCCGTCTGTACAGGAGTTATGTTGCTATTTGATCACATACTGGACTGGTATGATATGGATCAGCAGCACACAGGCCGTGTGAGGCACATCAGGGGACCGCGTTACCATCAAAGCCCAAACGTGTGCATCATTTTTACAAATGTTCACATCAGCAGTATTTCCAGACTTACCCTTAATGTCCTGCTCTCAAACAGGATGCAGGCCGTGCTCATAGCAGCACTGTCCTAAAGATGATCTCCAGTCATCAGGGGTCGTAAGGAGGCAGAGCCTGGATCGTTCTTTTAGCATGCAGTGCAGCTTTACAAATGAACGTTTTTATGTATTATTTCCACGTTCCCTCCAAACTCCGGATTTTTAGCTTCTGTGTAGCAGCCCCCCTCGTCTCATCTGTCGCATGAGCAGCAAACATCATCGTGTCTTTTAAAGTGTGCGGGTTGCTCCCCCACGAGCAGCGTTCAGTGTCTCCACTACCAGTATTTAGATGAAATTTGTGTGGCATTATTGCATTAATATAAGTGGGGTATTTTTCACACACCACTTACATGCTACTTTTACTTGTAACATTGGCCGTATTCTTGGATTTAATCCAGAATTACTTGAAAAGTTGAGTTTTGAATTCAAGGAGGCAGAACGATTGAACTAATCAAAAACGAAGTCTTGGTAACACTGTAATGTCTGGGCTCGACCTCCTCCTCCTTTTCTACCGACTAATTTCCGTGACGCAGGGGTTGACGCATCCTCCTGGCATGGACACGTGTTCTCTTTTGCGTTTCGATTGTTGCCGGATTTACTGTACAGGTGGAGAGGTGGTCTGATCAAAAGGAGCCAGCAAACATGACGCAGGTGCAGTGTTTGGCTCCGACTCGGAGGCTGCAGCCAGTCTGTGTGTCGCTCGTCGGTGCCAACCTGCAGGGCACGAGAGTTCACATTGTGAGGCGACATACTGCCGAGCCGCATGCCAGTGACCAGAAAAACAAGGAGGAAGAAGGGATTCCCCTCGAGTCAAGGGAACCACGACATGAAACACTGGAGCTGCCAAGGCCCGAAAACAAAAAAAAAAAAAAAAAAAAAAAAAAAAAAAAAAAAAACCTGGACATGTCTGAAAGCTTCCTCTCTCATTCGTCTCACGGTATCACAGAGTTTTGATCTCATCCAGTCGGACACTTTGAGGGAATATTTTTCTCCCTGCCATCCCAAAGCAATCTGAATAATTTTCAACTGCATATTTTAACTCTCAATCTATCTTTGATGTCTTATTTGTGTGATTATGTCTCCCTGCTTGAGAAAAAAAAAAAACAACCAATATGCACTGACTGTCAACCACTCGTGGCACTT